>CM040243.1:102661168-103339479 GCA_022545495.1 Chrysanthemum lavandulifolium | reverse complement strand
CTAACATGTCTAAAAATATCTGAAATTGCTCATACATGTCCACAAACTTTTGAAACTGCTCAAACAATGATGTATCTGATTTTAAAACATTCTTACAAGTATCCATGATGACTAACCAATGCAATCTAAACAAACCAATAAGTGATTGCTACAATAATGAAACTAATAAAGCGACATAATTGAACCAATGAACCAAACCAAAATATCCAATAACTAACACTTCAAACGAATCAAAACAAGCCAATCAATAGACAAAATATATCGTAACCGACCAAACACTAATTACTATTCTGTTATCAACATCGTAACGTAGAGAACACTAATCCACCAAATTGTTATATCCAACAAAAGCCAAAAATAATAATAATCAAGTGGCGTAGCAATTATCATAACCTAATGATCATATTGTGACATGTATTTCCAAAAGAAATTAAACAACATAAATCCTAATAGTTGAAAGCCAAAGTCTTCATTTCAAACACCGATTCAATATACTAACATAATTCAAACATCTCAATTTAAACAACAAATATAGGTCGCCAATTAATTACACGATGAAGAAGAAAAAATCTCGCAGTCGCTATTGTAAACATGCGACGACAACAAAGCCAGATTCTTGTGTGTAGTCTAACCATTAATCAACCTAGGTTTGATACCATGTAGAAACTAACGAACCAAAAATTGACTAACTTGTATTACTTGATAATTGAAAAGTCGTACAAGCAATGAATAAATACACAAAATAAAGAGATGTTGCCCTAATGCAAGACGGGCTAATAGGCCTGTTAGGTCACCATATTAGTAACACAAGCATCAATATAAGAAATAGAGAAGAGAAAGGATCGGATGAACAATACAAACACTTATGCGTATGAATAAGAGAAGAGTTATGCGTATGAAGTGATTTGAATTGAACAACCAACCCTCAAGTGAGGGTTTACAAGAGGTATTTATAGGATGGAACTAGGGCAACACTCCAAGTTCCCATCCTTTTACTTATTGGGCTTGGCCTAGGCTTATGGGCTTTCTACATAAGCCTAGCCTTGATTACTAACATAAAAGCCATATTAAGCTAACTACCATATTAAGCTAACTATTACATATGAATCACTAACACTTGAAATATAGTTTAGGAGTGATTCCAACAATCTCCCCCTAAGTGTTATTGATGAATGATAGAGCGATGTAGGTGCCGATGTAATAGTAGCTTTGACGTCTTCGACATTCTTCTTTCTTGTGAGAAGAAGTGTTTTGATTCGAACAATCTCCCGATGTAGGGATCTTGTAACTTTTGAAGTATTACCTTTGGCGTCTTTTGATTTCTTTGTTCTTTAGTTCTTTGTTCTTTGTGATGATAGTGATAGTATGTTGTTGTGCGCATCAGTGCGCTTCGTTGCTCCGGTGTCTCCACGTCTTTCTCCAACATGCTCACACGCTCTTTAACGTTGGATTACGATCTTGATGAAGTTCTCTTAGTCTTTAAACTTTGTAGATTCTTTGATTTGACGAAGAATCATTCGACTTTGTGTTGTCTTTTGAGAGAACTTGCATTAGTGATGATGTTGGTATGAGCATGTGAAGAATCTGCACGATCGATCCGCTCCGAGCTTCCATAAGAAGAAAACATACACACGGTTAGTAATAAGCGATTCCGCACTTATAAGTTTGAATTTCGAGGTGTTAATGACATAGTGTGAAACACATCTCTAATTCTCGCAAAGGCCATTCCCGAGCGGAGTCCCACAAGTGAGATAACACGATGTACCAAGTACACCCACAGTTCGGATGAGTCGTTGAGGTACATCAAGCATCACGTCACGACCAGAGACCGTTTGAGACACATTAAGCGTAATCTACGGAGTTACCAGTGACTGCTGTCATCGTTTGATGTTGACCACGGTAGGAGTTTCCATTCAATCATCGAGGATCACATATGTGAACCTCTCATAAATGTTCTCGACAGTTGCTAAGATCCGTGAAGGACACGATAATATATCACTTGCGTTCTTTTGTTGAGCGACAAGCGATGAGTTGTCAAGTGTACCTAAGAGATCTTTGATGAATCTCGTGGCTCTAGACTCAATAGTGCACTTTGGTTTTCTGGCGGAGACTAGGAGAGGATCTCCTTCTTCAATACCGACAATCTCTAAGAGAAAGCCGATAGTTTACGTAGGGTTCCTGTGAGAATGAAACAAGCTCGTTGGGAGAAACTTGAGTGGCTAAGAAGGTTTAGTGCATGCGTCATTGGGTCCATGACGACTTTTAATCTTCAATACCGGTGTCATCTAGTGACGACCCGGTAGCATATGAATTGAACCCGTGTACGCCTAAGTTGAATAATGCGGAGGGCTATTTCTTTTCACCCTTTTCTTTGCATTTCTTTTAATTCTTCAACTCCTTCTTTCTCCGATTCTCATTTTCTCCTTTTATAATCATACCTAAGGACTTCTAAGTACTAACTATTTGTGATGTCCTTGGGTAGATCCTTCCGACTCTGGCGGATCATAGGACAGTTATTCCTAACCTTAGTCACCTTATAGCTCCATGACTAACCTATGTTGCCATAAAACCATTTTCTTGAAAATCTCTCAAAGTGGTTATGATTGAAAAAAATTTTGTACCACTGTAAGAGTTTGATCATTTGCATAAATACTCCCCCTCCACACGTGCTTAAGTGTTTAGACAGAAATCTGCACGGTGAGAGAAGAGTGCACACTTTTGAATTGATCGACTCAAGATAGACAATTCCCCGAGGGACATGGTTACGTTGCATAGTTAAAGAGTTACATTGTCAGCTTTTAGGTAACAACTAGCTCTAATAACTACCTTGAAGGTGTGGACAAACCACGAAAGGTTGTCAAACCCGTCAAAGTTCATGTCTATCAAGAGCTTCTCGGATAGGTACAATTTACTTGGATAAGTCTTTGGAAGAAAAATCTTTCAATGTATTTATTCGATTGTAGGATATTGATTTCACTTACATAACATAAAGTTAATACACTAAGCACATAGATGATTTTAGAGAGAGAAAGTGGGATATTCTAGTAAGAGAAACTTGTGGAATATTAGATTACCAAAGAACATCCAACCCTCACCTTGCAAGGTGAGGGTATTTATAGGTTCTGAGACTAAACGACCTCCGACGGCACGTGGATCGAGGGATACAATGGGTAAAGACCCGTCCTTCCTCCACGGTGTTGCACTATACTAATCTACGCTACTACTTATTTAATAACTAACATAAATAGAGACAAGTCTGCGAGCTACCTTTTGCTAGATAATACTTGGGGTGACCGACTCTTTACTTATGGAATTTATGATTCCTAACAATCTCCCCAAGGAGGTCACCCCATAAATTACATTGTGTATCCTAGCTTTCAAGTAAGTCTTCATTCATGAGCTCGTGACTTCTTTTCATCAAAGCAATCAAACCAAGTGCATTTGTGGAGAATGCAAAAATGAACAATGTGAGTAATTTGTGGAGGTAGAGTGTCGATCCACCGTGGTTGTAAATTTGAGCCGCCTTTTGAGATCATTAGCTACTTAAAATCTCGAGATATCCATTGTGGTGTTGGAATTTTGTGATGTTGTGACATTCGGACCGACATGCTCACATTCGGATCATGATATCTTCACATCGAGTATGAAGCTTTCGTTGATTCATGATATTGGCAGCGTAGCGAAGCATGGGTGAAAATATCGAGTCATTGATGCACTTATCATGATTTCTTAAGGGATGAATGTATTGTATGAGCATGTGGCTATGGATTGACCGCTTCATTACGATCACCGCAAGCGTCGGGCGTACACGCATACAATGATTAGCAATAAAGGGTACAAAAGTGTCTTTGACCACTTTAGTTGAATTGAGGTACACGCCCACGGTTCCCCGTTGATCGATACATGTCTCGCACTGTGATCAAGTATAATTCAAGAATTTCCTTGATGGGGTTTCGCAGCTACTCTAGTCGTTCTCAAACCGAACGTCTCAAAGAAGACAACACGGAGTGAGTGAACCGTAATTTAAGTCCACCGATTGATGAAAAGAGATTTGAAAAGCGATCGTGTATTGCTCAATAGAGATTGTTTTGCAATACAACGAAGGTTTTATTGAAAATCAATTATCAATCATAAAACACCTTTGATTTGAAATATCCGTACGGTCGATTTGCTAAAGAAAAGAGTTTTTACGCACAAAGACCATTTTTCAAAGGCATCCGTCAATCCATAACTGAACTGTGATTGATTCAAGAGATTGAATCGCCCCATTGTTTCTGTTCGGTTGTCACATGGTTGATCTATATAATAGATCTCACCGCCACCTACCGAGGAGCTTGTTTGATGTTGGCTCGAGAAGGTTTTCCATCTTCATTGTGAATATGTTTACACATCACTCGGATGTTACGGCAATACCACAAGGATAATGCGTGGGACTCAAGATATAATCTCTTTCCACATTGTGTGAAACAGAGAGTCTTCATTGAAAGTGTCCTAATGAGATTTCTTGATGATCTCGTGGCTCTAGACTCAATTTTGTGCATATTTGGATCCTGTGCGGAGACTAGGGAGAGGTCTCCTTCTTCAATATCAACAATCTTAAGAGAAAGTCGATAGATAATGTCGGTTCCCGTGAGAATGAAACAAGTCCTTTTAAGAGGAACTTGAGTGGTTTGGAAAGTTGAAGTGTAGTGCGTCCTTGGGTCCATGACGTCTTGTCTTCAATACCGATGTTACCATCGAGAGCATATGAATTGAACCGGTTTTGCCCTAAGGTTGAATAAATGGAGGGCTATTTGTTTTCACCCTTTCTCATTCAATTCTTTTTAATTCTTCACCCTTCGGTGCTTACCGAGACTTCATAGCTAGAACCTTGTTGGGTTTACTCTAGTACTAGCTCGGTCTCGATCCGCACTCTTTCCATATCTCATTTTCTCCTTTTATCATCATACCTAAGAACTCTACACTAACTAGTGGATAGTCCACGGTAGATCCCTCCGATTCGGCGGATCATGGGAACACATACCTAACCTTATCATCCTTATATCACCGTACATAAAGTAAAGTTGGTTGGTCTATTTGGTATTGTTCATCGCCATAGGAACCAATTGAAAACCATTTGAAAATCAATCCGGATACTTGTTATATATTATCAAAGCATTTTGTACACGAATTGTTTTGATATTTTTAGAGCAAGTGCTCCCCTCAACATGTGCATCAAATGTTTGAAATCGTTTTGCACACGGAGGCAAGAGGAAGAATTAACTTCTTTGAATACCATTTTCTAAAGATATCAACATCACTTCCCAAATTAAGTCAAGTAGATAAAGCATTTTCGGGAAGGATGAGGTTTTCATGATTTTGCTCCCCTCAATATGTGCTTCTAAGTTTGAAAAGGGTTTTGCACATCTTGGAGGAACCCTTTTGAAGTCTGAGACATGATCACCAAAGGATTAGAAGACATATAATATACAAATCAAGGTACCTTAGAAAAATTTGAAAGTTAAAAGTTGTGTACCACGATGTTTTGAATTTGCTAAAAAAATGCTCCCCTTAATATATGCTTTGAGATTCGAAATTGTTTAGCACATATTAGAGTAGTATGCACAAAAATTGGTCATCTTTTAACATCTTTCATATTTATATCACATTTTCTCCCAGATCAAAATTTCAAATCCTTTGAGATTTTGGATCTCAAGTGATCTAAATATGTATGAGACAAAATATTTGTTGGAGAAAAATGTGTCCGGTTTATATGATCGAAGTGGACAACACAGATGTCCCTTTTTTTTTTTTTTTTTTTTTTTTTTTTTTTTTACAAGGAAACCACAAGTACATAACCTAGCACTATTACATGCATTCTGATTGTTCACGGTTAGTACACCACATAATACATGATTTAATACATAAAGAGATGGAGTCAGAAGATGTCTTTATTCCGTTCTCGAAGAAGTTTGTAGTGACCATCCGAAGCCTTCCACCAACAAAACTTTCAAGTGCGGAAGATCCTTCGTGTCTTGAGTCTTCGTCGATTGCGGCAATGAAATGTTCACACCTCTTCAAGTCATCATCGGTCCAAAAGTAGTCTTAACCCAAGATTTCATATCAATTTTGACTTCTTTCACTCGGTGTCAAGTTCTTCTTCGACCAATTTGAGGTACCGTCCGAACTTGTAGAGCTCGCATAGTCTCATAAGCATGCGAGTCCCATATCTGTCGATAAGATGACGGCTCGGGGTGTCAAGGACTTTGTATTCATGATGAAATTCATGCCTGTGGCATTCCATTGAGGACATGTAAGGTTTATCTGGTTTGGTAGCTTTCCATGCCGAGTTGGAAGTCCTCAACTCGTTTTCGAATGACTAAGCCTCGAATCCAAAGAGTAACATGAGAGAGGGCCTTTTTCTCATGGATGAGCAAAAGCTCAAGGTGTCCTTGAATATTCGAAGGTAGAGATCTTTGAAATCATTCGGCGGAAGATGTTTGAAGTCGTTTTCTTCAATAGTATATTCTTTCAATCGATCTCTTAAGGACAATCTTCATCAAATACTCATATCCATATATCGGGAAGATCTACACGAACCACACTTAAGATACTGACTCGGATCTAACATTCTTGCGTCTTTTGTCAAGACTATGTCTTTCAATATAAGTTCTTCTTTTGTACCACCGATGTGAAATACCATATGATGCGGCAATGTCATATTTAAGTTCTTCATTGACCCGAAGCGATCAGAACCATCTGTTCAAGCCCCGATCGAGTAGGTATGACTTTCATCTTGGATATTGATAGTGAAGGTCTTCTTTCAGCAGAGTGACCACAAAGATAGTCCAAGTCATGGTTGAAGAAGAATTCAGCCTGAATGGTCATCTGACCAGGTTCACCACCAAGAGGAAGAGATTTGTGAACATTGAAGCGGCTAATTTGCTCACTGACTTGGTCATTAAGCATCTTATGGCATTCTTCCATCTGGTATTGAAGTTGATTGGCATCTGAATGGAAGACCTTAACAATTTCATAAGCAGGTCCTTCAAGATCTCTTGGAGTTAAGGATGAGATACTCTTCCGTTCACAAAACCATTTAATGAAGCTTCCCATATCACCAGTGAAGTGTAGAAGAGAGTCTTCAGCAGGTTCTTCATAATTGCTGGTGATAGTAGATACCCAATTGTTGTCGGGTATCATTGAGTCGGACTCAGGGATGGACCATGTAGGTTCTGGAGAAGGAGGTCTATCTTCAACGATACAACTTTGAATTGTGTCCCTTGACGGTGCAACTCGGATGTCTTTGGGCGTTTACCGCGGTAATCATCAAACCAATATTCTTCCGATGGCTTAGGAATATGCTTAGTTGATGCATCATCTTCATCGATTCGACTCTGTCATGACATGCGACTCTTCGTGAACCATTTGCGATCGGGAAAGGAGGTGGGTGTGGATGTGAACCTTGAATCAACCGTCGTCCAAGCAGCAGATTTCTTCCGAGTGCCTTGTTCACTTGTAGGACTTGATTGATTGGAAGGTTTTGGCGGTGATGATGGTGGTTGTGGTGGAGGTGTGTTGGTTGTCATAGAAGGTTCACCGACTCCGAAGTTCAGCGCCCCGTTGGTGGTGGAGGTGGAGGAGGATCTTTACGGTCTTTCCTCAATGTTTCCAACACAATAGCTCTCCTTTCTTTTAGCTTCCTTTTCACGATGTCAATCATATCTGCTCATAATTGTCGAACTTAATGGATTCTTCAAGTGCCTCATAGAGTTTCTTGTGAACCTCATGCTTGTCCTCTTTAGCTTCATTCATCTTTTCAAGCAGAGTGCTCTCATATCGGTGATAGGTAGGTCCTTGAATCGTCTAAGTGGAGCCTCCATTGCCCATTCCACGGCATCCTTGACTTCCCCTTCAATGGCGGCAGAACCCTTCATTGAAGTTGAGGTGCTCCAATCTATGACACGATTCACAAGGAATCAACGATTTAGGAAGTTGCCTTTCAAGGGCTTCTATCCTTTTACTGACTTTGTCGATGGTTGATCCGAGGTAAGGATGCGAGGTGGTGACGCGGTGGAGCATCCGTATCAACAACTGTGATGACCGGTTCGGGGTAAGTGAAGATCTCGACATTGGAGGAATGGTTGATGTATCTTCTTGAATGTTGACCGTAAACATGGATTGTGCGGTATCTAAAGGTTTGTCATTTATGTATTGATCTCCGAAAGTGAAATCGTATCGAGATCCTTAAATGAAGATAGAGAGTTGGTGAGCGATTTGGTTCATCCATCGCAAGGTCTCATCGAGATCTTGTCTCAAGATTCTCCTGCGAGCCTTTTTGCAGCAGGCGTCAACATTACGGCGATTGAGTCTCACTAAGTGTAAGATTTTCTTTAAGCGTTTGGGCACTGTCTACTCCGCATTGTTCTTTAGCGAGGAGATGATTCATTCTTCTCTTGACTCATATTGATTGGTGGTGCTTGATGGAGATGATGAGATCGTTAAAAGCATGTGAATGCTTGTTCGGTTTCAACACTAGCAACCCCTTTCCTTTGTCTTGTGTTATTGGGGTTGTTTGTCGTGGCGATTGATCGGGTTCTCTTAACACAACTCCACCCTTGGTGCTTTCACATTCGGACTTTCTAGGCTTTCTTTGGATTCCAAGTTGTAGATCGGCATCATCTTCATCGATTAACCTTGTAATATTCCTTGATACCTCGGTATTTTCACCAATTTCCTTTTCCACTTTCTTCCTTTTTACTACGCTTCTTGGATGCGGTGTCCGAATGTTGTGACCTTTCAAGTCTCTTTTTAGGAAGAGGCATAGGATGCTTGTGAAATTTGAAGTGGACTTGGGAGCATTGGGTTGTGGAGGAGAGGGTGTGACATCGCGAGAGGAACTAGTAGCTCTTTTCTTGTATTGTTTGAAGTAGTCTTCTTCTTGATATCTTACGTGAGTAGAATATCAAGAATTGGCAATCAAATATTTCATTATCCATACCTCTAGGAACATATTTCGGGTTTCCTAAAACAAATTCATCTTACGCTTTATGTAGAGTTGATTCAATCCTAGGATTGAAGTTGTGAGTTAGTTGCAAATCTTGGATAACAAGCTTAGAAAATCGATCTTTGGGAATCACAAGCTTGTTACATTTCTTTTCGCCTTGAGCTTTGTTCGGAAATTTGTTCTATCGAGATATGAATGTGTGCATTGATAAAGAAAATTCTTCCCAAATACGATCCGAGACATTCACATCAACCCATTGACAATTCCCATAGGATTTGCAAGATGGAATTCTCGCTTTATCGAACCCACGATGTTTTGCGAGATAAGCACAAGTTGAGAATAGTTGTATAGCTCTCGGGGTTGATACATGTGTCCAATGATGATGTCGGAAGCCCTTAAGATCTTGTTACGATAACCCGAACCAATTAGAAAGACAATTAGATCGTCGACACCGGTGGAGTGATGCGTGCCAAGCAGTCAGCTAAATCACTCAAGCACGCCACTTGTGAATGGCGGAACCGTAATCGACAAAAGCGCTAAGGCACGAATGCAATGAAGATCCGAGAGTATAGTGTTTCCCGGTCGTTATGTCCCAATGAGCTATGCAATGGATTACCAAACGAATAGTGATCGAGAAATTTGAGCGAAAAGGGTTTGAATGATATTATAACTACGGGAAAAGCCAACAAATTACAACGGCTTAAATGCAAATTAAAGGAAATTAAAAGATAAAACTATTAAATAAACGCTATCACTATAATTAAAATGATGTTTTGTTTTATGTTTTATAAAGCGAAATTAAAACTACGCGACGTATAAATAAAAGCGTGAAACTTACACAATATAAGTCCAAAAATATGAAAATGACATTTTACAAACCTAATGATAAAAGAAAATTTATAGAAAAGAAAATTATTTTTATAACTATTTAATTAATTATGATTAATTAAAACTATTTTAACTAATAAATAATAACCTAAAATGAAAGAAAATATGAAATAAAGCTTGAAAAATAAAATTAAGACTTAGAAAATCTAAAATGACAAAATAGAATTTTCAAAACTATTTTGTATTTTTACGATTATTTTTATTTTGTAGGAATTAAAACTATTAAAACTAATTAAATTACTTAAAATACAAATTTAACTAAGAAAAATATGGAAAAATATTTTTGGCTTTTATATTTATCTAAACTTAAGAAAAATGAAAAATTATTTTTTTGAACCTTTTCTTAATTATTTTCAATAAAAGCTATTTAAAAAGGATTAAAAACTGATTTTAATTAAGAAAAATAGTAAACATTAGCTAAAAATTATGAAAAATTCAGGGAAATTCTAAAATATAATTCTAAATCTATGAAAAATAAGAAATCATAAGCTAATGTGGAAGAAAATAGAGCTGTAGTGTAAATGGGACTATGAATAAGCTATTGAAAATAAGCAAATGAATGCAATAAGCTACCAAACAGTAACAGAAGATTAAAAAAACGAAATAAACTAACTCCAACTTAAAACAGCTAATCCTAAACTATATAGAGCAAATTACCACTGATTTGATGCTAACTGTTACTTACTTAAAACAGTTCTACACCCCTAAGTTTAAGCTAAAGCACAAGCTTATAAAATAAGCTAAAGTGAAACCAACACTTGGGAGCGAAGACTACCAGCGGAGAACATGTGTAACAAGTTTCACCAATAACAAGCTAATATGAAAAGATATGGTCTGCTGCAAAACACACATGCCTGACTCGATTAATCTTTGAGTGTGCGAGAGACCTAAGCTGTATTGAAAGCGACTTATTTGAAGCTTTTAAAGATTTCTAAACATTTTACAAAATAAGATATCAAAAGTCGACCAACCGAACTTGGAAAACCAAAGTTTCAAACACTTATACATGAAAATGAATCAATGAGAGATCATCAAAATTTGGTGGCGATTATCAACCTTTGACTTTCTTTGTGAAATTGATTTTGACTTTAATGAAATTCTAGTGATTCTAATTTGATCTAAATTATGAAATGAGCTACAATAAGACTTGATTAAGCTAGTGTGATGATATCTAAACCTAATGCTAACCTAATTTGCTAATATACCTATCGATAAAGTCACAAGGATGATTAAAGTTTATTTTGACTAAGAGCTTTTATTAGTGCAAATAAATGACCAACCTAAGTATGATAGACCTAGACTACACTAGATAAACCATCTTTGAACCACGATATAACCTCGAAACACGGATCTATGCATTCTTCCAAACACCACTTTTTATTAAGCATTATGAACTAAAAAGCGACAAGCTGTTGAACCAACATGAATTAAGGATCAAACTAAGTTTAACTATCTTTAATACAATGAATAAACAAGTAAAAACAAATTATGACTATAACTACCGGTTCAAGCAAAATATGCAAACCAACTTGAAAATGTGAAAATGAGATAAGCACTCACAGAGTCCAACTTGCTTGCGAGCCAAAATCAAACCAAATCTACACTACCCTAACCTATTTCAACCCAATTCCACTCTTTGCATCATCCCTAGCATAACCAATTGCTTGAACCACAATTTCACCAAAGCAGTTGACTTTTGTTGACTATTTAACAAAGTTGTTTGAAGCGATTTAAAGTTTATAAAAGCTATCATAAGCTTGTGGAAGCTTGTTTAAGCTTATAGATAGACTTTTGAAACTTTAACATAAGCTTTTAAGATTGAAAATTTCAACAGTTGACGAGAAAATATGAAGGTACACAAAACTTAAATTGACACTTGATAATGGTTGCAATACACTTAAACAAGATAATTTGATACAAAGAAACTGAGATTACAACATTTGGACTTAAATCTAAAACATTAATTTAAAAACGACATTAAGAAAAAATTACAAAACTAACTACCACCTCTTCAAGCTTCTTTCTTCCTCTTTTATAGCTCCAAGCGCTTTCTCTTTCCTCTCTGAGTTAATCCCACCATGAATCTGGACCCTTGGATGGCTTAAGCAGTTTTTAGCCATTGATTGGTTTTGGCGGGAAATTGAGATTTAACAGTGGGAGGTTGAGATTGAGTGGGGTGGATGAAGCAATGAATGTATCTTGGATTGTAGTTGAGGGTGGAGTGATAAGGTGGAAAAGGTGAGGAGGGGGGATGGAGAAAGCCTGGTGTTGCAGGCTAAAGGTTGAAGAAAGACAGGGATAAGGTATTTGGCGCGTGTGGGGTGTTTGACCAAAGTATTTGACCGGTGTATTATTAATAAAAGGGGGGTTCAAAATGCTTATATGGCAGGGGTCCAAGGTGTGAAGGGTCCAAAATGGGTGAAGGGCTTATTAACTATAGGGACCATATGTGTAATTTTCTGAAACTTCAAGGACCTTAACTGCCAATATCTCAAAGTTGATCCAATGGCTGAAAGTGACAATCTCAAAAAGTATAAGGGCCAATCTTGCCATTTCCAAATTTTCCAGGGGCCAATTTTGCCAATTTTCAAACTTGAAGGACCATTCTTGTAATTTTCTCAAACTTTTGACATTTTTCACCAAAGGACTAAATTTGACAAGTTATGATTTTAAAAGGGCCTTTGGTGACTTTTCTTATGAAATTTTGACTCAGGGACTATTTTTGACAATTTTAGAAACTTGGGGATGAAGCGCCAATTATGCAAACTTTGCTCATTTTCATCGATTTTAAACATTTTGCATCGAAACATATAAAATGCAATTTTGGAATATTTTCGGTATTTTGATGCATTTCGAGCATTTTTAAGCGTTTTGCGATTCAGATTTGACTAAAAATGATGAGTATTTACACACCATCAATCCCAGACTAAACTATTGCTAGTCCTAGCAATCTTTTGAGAAAAACATAATGGATTTGAAACTTTTACCAAAAGCCATTACTTCGGAGTAGCCAAATGTTTTAGTTCAAGTAAGAACCATGGTACCGATAACCATGTGATTTTGAGCAAACCACCGACTTTCAATGGTTTGATTTGTCTTTACCGAAGCCGTTTGCTCTGGACTAGCCAACTCTTAGATAAATTATCAATATTATCTTTGGTGGTGATTACCAATTATGGTTTTTCCTTGCCTTTACCACAAGCCATAAACTTGCGGGCTAGTGACTCTTCACTTTTTAGGATATGGTGAGTTGAATACCATACAATTTTGGGCAAATTGCAAGCAGTAAGCGGTTTGATATATCTTTACCAAGAGCCGTTTGCTCTGGATTAGCCAATCCTTTTGTTTATTAGACAAGGCGGATGATAACCAATTGAGTAAGTGAAAACACTTACTCGAAAAAAATTTTGGCCAAAAGGGAATTGGTATAATTATATGATAAAATTAGTGAGAATTCCCCCAGCAGAAATGAATATTGCCCTCAATATTCAAAATACCAGCGGTTATGCGAAACAAAAACGTAAAAGGGAAATACTACGGCCATTATTTAGAAAGAAGATTTTTTTTTTTTTTTTTTTTTTTTTTTTTTTTTTAAGATACTTATATATATATATAATATGTGGGGTAACTCCCACACTAGGGTGGGACACGGGTGAAAACCCATGTTTAGCTCTTGTTTTTGATTACCGAGTCGCTAGCTTGACTCGACCCCAGGTCATTGGTTCATGGGGAAGCAAAGTGGAAGAAACAATCTCCATGGACTTTCATTCAAGATGTTTGGATAAACATTTGAAACGCGAAAGTTCCACACCGATGAGATAAAGAGAGACGCAGACAGACTGGCTCACGGATGGTACATGAAAATGCCGGGGTCAAAGATAATGTCTTCACTCGAAGGAGTTAAGACATGGAGAAATCACACAGTATATGAAGAAAAGAAGGAGAATCATGATGATGATCATGACTAACTCCTCATTATCGGAAGGATAATTCATGATTTTGGATCATGAATCTCATCGATGAGGATAGAATCATCATCACATGATGGAAGAGATAAGATAGAATACAGAGGTGGGACAAGTGGTGTGCTCGAGAGCTAGCAATTTCCACCACTTAGTGATGGTCTCTGTATCGACCTCGGACATTTCATCGAAAAGAGGATTTACTTTCTCAAAGTGTAGTCATTATTAAATTCAAAAGAGGATTTGAGAAAATCCGGAAGTAACCTCGAAATGTCGAGAGAATCACAAAAGGCAAATCACAATCACTATCGGATATATCCTCGGACTCAGCTTGTGATTGGGACAAGATCCTCAACACTAGATGATTCCGTTTCGAAATAGTCTTTGAGATGATCATCCTCCATTATGAGAGAGTCTTTGGAAGCAATAATAGGTAAGATAGGTGTGATAGCAATAGGCGAGGGAGTTGAGAAATAAGATCGTTCAATTGAGTAACACTCTCCTCGTCGTAATCATAGTATTCCTTCATTTGAATACTATCCTCATCATCATCGTCATCATATCGATTCTTATATTCATCGGTGAAGCTTACACACCATTCTTTTCATTTGCGGTTTCTTTCGAATCGTATTTCTTGAACTTTGAGGAAGATTACACTCGTCGTAATCATTGAAATGATGTGAAGGCTCGGAAGTCGATGGTGATGGAATCTTGTGGGGTTGGAAATTGTCAAAGGGAGAATTGGAATTTTGAAAATTTTGATTCATCGGTTGACATTCAAAAGTCTCATGAGGACCCCGCAATTCTCACAACAGAGATAATTGGAAAATAACTTTCACCAAAGTTTCGATTGTAACACGGTTCCGGCTCATAGACAAAGCGGGACCCGTGGTGGACAATCAAAACCGTAATGAGAATCATTCCCAAAACTTCGCATGAGTAGGATTCGTATTGGGTGTGGAGGTAGGTAGGAAAAATCGGGTGTTTCATTATTTGAAATGGGATCGGGATTACCGACAAACTTGTCTCGAAACTCACATTGGTACATCGTGACAATTTCCACCGTTAAATGGACCTCCACACTGGGAACATGTCGAAAACCATGACATGAAGAATTAAGCGGATAAGAGGATAGGAGATGAAGAATTAAGCGTTCTGAGAGGATAAGGAATGGAGAATTAAGCAGGTTTGAGGATAGAAATGTAGAATTAAGCAGTTGGAGGATAAAGGATGGATATTTTGGATTTTGAAAATATGCTATAAAAAAAGAATGAAAATATTTTTGGATTTTGATTTTTAAAAGAAAATATAAACACATACGAGATGGTATAAACAAGAGTGAATATCAAATCACTAATCGCTGAGCGGAAGATAATCAGACTGACTCCCGTGGCGTAAAATTTGATGCGTGCAAACGGTCAAGCTAAATCACTCAAGCCCGCTTGTGAATGGCGGGCCGTAATCGACTTAAAGCGCTAAGGCACGAATGCAATGAAGATCCGAGGAGTATAGTGTTTCCCGGTCGTTATGTCCCGGTGAGCTATGCAATGGATTACCAAACGAGCAGGGGATCGAGAAATTTAAGCGAAAAAGGGTTTTGAATGATATTATAACTACGGAAAAGCCAACAAATTACAACGGCTTAAATGCAAATTAAAGGAAATTAAAAGATAAAAACTATTAAATAAGCGCTATCACTATAATTAAAATGATGTTTTGTTTTTATGTTTTATAAAACTGAAATTAAAAACTACGCGACGTATAAATAAAAACGTGAAACTTACACAATATAAGTCCAAAAAATATGAAAATGACATTTTTACAAACCTAATGATAAAAGAAAATTTATAGAAAAAGAAAATTATTTTTATAACTATTTAATTAATTATGATTAATTAAAAACTATTTTTAACTAATAAATAATAACCTAAAATGAAAGAAAATATGAAATAAAGCTTGAAAAATAAAATTAAGACTTAGAAAAATCTAAAATGACAAAATAGAATTTTCAAAACTATTTTTGTATTTTTCTGATTATTTTTCTATTTTCTAGGAATTAAAAACTATTAAAAACTAATTAAATTACTTAAAAATATAAATTTAACTAAGAAAAATATGGAAAAATATTTTTTTGGCTTTTTATATTTATCTAAACTTAAGAAAAATGAAAAATTATTTTTGAACCTTTTCTTAATTATTTTCAATAAAAGCTATTTAAAAGGATTAAAAGCGATTTTAATTAAGAAAATAGTAAACATTAGTTAAAATTATGAAACATTAGGAAATTCTAAAATATAATTCTAAATCTATGAAAATAAGAAATCATAAGCTAATGTGGAAGAAAATAGAGTGTAGTGTAAATGGGACTATGAATAATTTATTGAAAATAAGCAAATGAATGCAATAAGCTACCAAACGATATGAAGATTAAAAAGCGAAATAAACTAACTCCAACTTAAAAGCATTAATCCTAAACTATATAGAGCAAATTACCCGATTTGATGCTAGCATTACTTACTTAAAAGCAGTTCTACACCCCTAAGTTTAAGCTAAAGCACAAGCTTATAAAATAAGCTAAAGTGAAACCAACACTTGGGAACGAAAGACTACGAGGGAGAGAACATTTGTACCAAGTTTGACCAATAACAAGCTAATATGAAAAGATATGGTCTTTGCCAAAACACTGTGCACAACTCGGTTAATCTTTGAGTGCCTGAGAGATCTAAGCTGTGATTGAAGCGACTTATTTGAAGCTTTTAAAGATTTCTAAACATTTTACAAAATAAGATATCAAAAGGCGAATTAAGCGAACTTGGAAAACCCAAAGTTTCAAACACTTATACATGAAAATGAATCAATGAGAGATCATCAAATTTGGTGGCGATTATCAACCTTTGACTTTCTTTGTGAAATTGATTTTGACTTTAATGAAATTCTAGTGATTCTAATTTGATCTAAATTATGAAATGAGCTACAATAAGACTTGATTAAGCTAGTGTGATGATATCTAAACCTAATGCTAACCTAATTTGCTAATATACCTATCTGATAAAGTCACAAGGACTGATTAAAGTTTATTTTGACTAAGAGCTTTTATTAGTGCAAATAAATGACCAACCTAAGTATGATAGACCTAGACTACACTAGATAAACCATGCTGAACCACTGATATAACCTCAAACACAGATCTATGCATTCTTCCAAACACCCTTTTTATTAACTGTTATGAACTAAAAAACTGACAAACTGTTGAACCAACATGAATTAAGGATCAAACTAAGTTTAACTATCTTTAATACAACTGAATAAACAAGTAAAAACAAATTATGACTATAACTACCAGTTCAAGCAAAATATGCAAACCAACTTGAAAATGTGAAAATGAGATAAGCACTCACAGGAGTCCAACTTGCTTGCAGGCCAAAATCAAACCAAATCCTACACTACCCTAACCTATTTCAACCCAATTCCACTCACTGCATCATCCCTAGCATAACCAAACTGCTTGAACCACAATTTCACCAAACAGTTGACTTTTGTTGACTATTTAACAAAGTTGTTTGAAACTGATTTAAAAGTTTATAAAAAGCTATCATAAGCTTGTGGAAGCTTGTTTAAGCTTATAGATAGACTTTTTGAAACTTTAACATAAGCTTTTAAGATTGAAAATTTCAACGATTATTGAGAAAATATGAAAGGTACACAAAAACTTAAATTGACACTTGATAATGGTTGCAATACACTTAAACAAGATAATTTGATACAAAAGCGAGATTACAACATTTGGACTTAAATCTAAAACATTAATTTAAAAGCGACATTAAGAAAAATTACAAAACTAACTACCACCTCTTCAAGCTTCTTTCTTCCTCTTTTATAGCTCCAAGCGCTTTCTCTTTCCTCTCTGAGTTAATCCCACCATGAATCTGGACCCTTGGATGGCTTAAGCAGTTTTTAGCCATTGATGGTTTTGGCGGGAAATTGAGATTTAACAGTGGGAGGTTGAGATTGAGTGGGGTGGGTGAAGCAATGAATGTATCTTGGATTGTAGTTGAGGGTGGAGTGATAAGGTGGAAAAGGTGAGGAGGGGGGATGGAGAAAGCCTGGTGTTGCAGGCTAAAGGTTGAAGAAAGACAGGGATAAGGTATTTGGCGCGTGTGGGGTGTTTGACCAAAGTATTTGACCGGTGTATTATTAATAAAAGGGGGGGTTCAAAATGCTTATATGGCAGGGGTCCAAGGTGTGAAGGGTCCAAAATAGGTGAAGGGCTTATTAACTATAGGGACCATATGTGTAATTTTCTGAAACTTCAAGGACCTTAACTGCCAATATCTCAAAGTTGATCCAATGGCTGAAAGTGACAATCTCAAAAAGTATAAGGGCCAATCTTGCCATTTCCCAATTTTCCAGGGGCCAATTTTGCCAATTTTTAAACTTGAATGACCATTCTTGTAATTTTCTCAAACTTTTGACATTTTCACCAAAGGACTAAATTTGACAAGTTATGATTTTAAAAGGGCCTTTGGTGACTTTTCTTATGAAATTTTGACTCGGGGACTATTTTGACAATTTTAGAAACTTGGGGGATGAAGCGCCAATTATGCAAACTTTGCTCATTTTCATCGATTTTAAACATTTGCATCCGAAACATATAAAATGCAATTTTGGAATATTTCGATATTTTGATGCATTACGAGCATTTTAAACGTTTTGCGATTCAGTTGACTAAAAATGATGAGTATTTACACTCATCATGGAGATTGAACGAAGGTTGGGGTTACATGGGGTGATTCAAGAGCCTTGCTAAGAATAATTTGAATCAATCGTGAACTCCCTATCATCCGGTTGCAAGAGTATTGGTGTGATTTTGTCCCATTGAATGGTGTTCGAATTGTTGAATGTAAATGGTGGGAATTGAGCATTGCTTGGTAATGGCACCAGAAGAAGTTTGTGTTCTTGAGGATGTCAATAGACACTTTAGTGTCGGATTTTGTTGTAGCTTTTGTAGGTCCACATATGAGTTACTTTTTCCAATATCGACCCATTGACTCACAGGAAGGATTTCTTCGTCGAGAGAACTTTGGATGATCTTAGAAGGGTAGCAGCTCTTTTCGGGGTTTGAACTTTCCATTGATGATGCGAGTAAACATACAATCATGATAATGATTGGGAGCGAGTTAGATAATAAATGATAAGTGAGACAACATTGAGAGCACCCTTATGACATAGACACATAGAAATAGTAACTCGGAAGGAGTCCCCAAAACTCATATAGAGAATGATTGAGTGGCATAAGTGAGATATTTCAATGAAGTAGAATCCTTTAGATAGATTTTCACACGACGAGTTGATAAGGGATTAAAGGTTAAAGAGTGCATTGCAAAGGGATCATGTCATGAGCCAAGATACAAATGTAGAAGTGATATAACAAATATGTATGAGGCAAAAGTAACATTTGGTTGTCGTGAGAGAAACCAAGTACCGTTTGCCTAAGCGAAATGTCATAGCAGATTACATAGAGTATGTTGACTCAACAAGTTGAATCAGGAGATCCTAAGTATTGTGAGAATGAGATCAACTTTAGCAATTAACCTTTAAACATTTTAATAACCCTAGACCCTAAAGATCCACCAAACATGTCTAAAGTTATAGATGACACAATTTGTTAAAGCTGGACTAATTAGCTACATGAAAGTGAACAATGTCGCTAACTTGTAAAGACAAGTCGCCATCACTAGTACCACAGAGACAAGTCGCTAATAGTTTAGCTCTTTAAGTCGCTATATATGCTAATTAGCTAACTTGTAAAGACAAGTCGCCATGAACGATAACATACCCAGTCGCTACAAATGTTAACTAAGTCGCTCATCATTGCTAATTCGCTAACTTGAGAGACAAGTCGCCATGAACGATAACATAACCAAATCGCTACAAATCACATTAACTAAGTCGCTAATGTTACTAATTAAGCTAACTTGTAAAGACAAGTCGTGACAACTAAATCGCTACCCAGTCGCGAATATAATACACTAATTGCCACGACAACTTAGTCGCTACGTTGAGTGCTAACTCGCCACGATGAACATTTAAGCTAAGTCGCTACCAAGAACAACGTTAAGTCGCCATCAAGAACAATAACGCTATCAATAACACTACCTAAGTCGCTACCAAGAACACTTATAATCTCAACAAACAAACGACCCAAACCACCAATCATTCACCACCAGTACATGGAAACAAATTAACAAGCACTTAAGATAAGATATACCAAACAATTTGTACACTTGCAACATCATAATAACAACAAAACACGATTACATGATAAATCGAACCTAGGTGGGAATCAAGCGGTCACAATTCACGAGCTCGGAGGATCGGTTAAAATGACAAGTTAGAAGCGAAACACAATCGCGTGAGAGAACAAATAAGGAGAGATTCGAGACATACCAACTGTTAAATCGCTAAGATGAACTATTTATTTTGACGAGAAGGAAAAAAAGCGAGAGAAAGAAAAAAAAAAAGAAAAAACTTATTTAAGAAATAAAAATTAGTAAGTCGCTAGGGGTATAGGAAGGAATTTTGGCAATTTGACACATTCGGTCCTGTGGTTTTAGAGTGAAGTGTGGTAAGTCGCTAGTGCAAAACTCTTTTGGCTATTTGACACATTCGGTCCACATGGTTTAGAGGCAAGAGTGGTAAGTTGCTAACAAGGATTTTAGACTAAGTCTCTAGCATAGATAATCACAATGATAACCATGAATCAAATAAACATTTAATCAAATAAGCATTTAATGCAAGGCACTCAATACATGGGTACACAAGGATAATCACATGAGCAAGATCGACCACAACCTATAAGCGAGAGAAACACCATAACCGAGATAGTTACAAAAGCATAACCGGTTAGTCACAAAAGCAAGACACAACCACAACTTACAAATGAGCAAACATCATAACCGACATAGAAGCCAATGGCATAGATAATCAAGAAAAACTAATACAAAATCTCCCTCAATCAATGTCATCAAAGACCATTGATTGACATTAACTCAACCAGTTATAAAACAAGAATATATCATTTGTTCGAACTTCATCTATGATCCGTGCCATTATTGAATGACATTTCTAGGACCGTAGATGTTATCGATAACAAGGAATGTATTCTTTATTATATTGAGGAAAATGATAAAATTGTGAATTTAAAAGAATGAAATATATAAATGGTATATAAGATGATTTTTTTAAACTTGATTTATACACGATATATAAAGCGAGTCACGATTCAAGATGAATAGGAATCAAAGTAAGAAGTACATCAATACGGCAAGCTATAGCTCTGAATGAGCTATGTTCATTTCGATGGGAACCAAGTCATGAAGTTCTGATTGAGTTGAGCATTGTACACGAAAAAGGCGAGAGCACTTGTCTTGGAAACACATGTAGAATTGCACATAGAAGGGTTAGTGACATGTTTAATCTCACATTTGGATGCATCACGATTATAACATGACGTATCATTAATGGGGATCCTATTAGGTTCTACATTCTTGAAGAGTTTTCTGTGGGAATCCACTTGAGGCATGATCTAGGAATGTAAGTTCGTTTAAGTCACGTAAACTTAAAAAATCGCGGAGGGAATCCATTTGAAACCATTAGTTGAACTAAATGAGTGCACAACCTTGTTTTGACTATTTGTCCTTTTGTGATTAGAGTATTTCTTAGGGATTGATCGGTCAAATGATGTTTTGTATGAGAGCTAGTTATACTTATTGCATTTACGATGCGAGTATTGAACATAAGTCAGGGTTTGAGATTCATCATATCGAACTAGGCAATGAAGTGGTGGTTTTGACAAAGCAGACATATTATCAACTTGGGAGGTAAGCTTAGATTTCGATGGTTTAACTCTTTCAGACCTAAAGGCATTAGGTTGTTTAATAGCTGTTCGTTTCGAGTGGTTACGAACATTTGACTTTCCCAAAGTTGAAGGTTTTGCAAACTTAGTGTTCATCCTATTTCCAACGGACTTCCTAAGCTCATTTTTAGGGCAACAATATTGAGCTCTTATCACGAATTTGGGCTTTGAGGTCATCAATGTCTTTCATCAAGAGGTTAGATTGATTGACTAACTTAGAATTTGTTTCCTCAAGGTTCTTTCTTAAATGCTCATTTTCTCTTAGTAGGTTGGACACACAAAGAGCAAGTTCGAATTTCTAGATTCTAGTGTATCACTCATCTCATGACGATCATATTTACGGACTTACGAAAGAAGTAATTTGATTGCCAATGGTGAATCTTTGTCACAGAATACGGGATTTTAAGCGATTAATTTCAAAAATTTCGAAATGCAGAAGTTCACGATTAGTACGGTTTTTGCATAAAACATTTCATCCTTTTGTTGTATTTCAATTTGCAATGAAATACAATGTTTTTCAAAATTGAAAATTTGTTTGAAAGCTCATCATATACCCTTTTTTTAATCATGTTATTTGCATTAGATTCAGGCACAACAAAGATCGATTCCACGATGTTATGTTCAGAGTAAGAGTCATGTACCTTTTCATGAGAATTTATGTGATCAATTAAGTGTACCTTATCGATTGATACCTTTTCGACTACGAGAATTTGAGATCGATCTTGTTCTCTTCATCCTTTTTCATTACAAGCGAGATTACGCAATCGGTGTCATTCGTTGGTTCAAGCGGAATGTTGCATGACATGTCACAATTGCTCCATGGTGTCTCTTGGCACTCATTCAATTCATTCACTTGTTATTCTCTTTGCGACTTCCTTGATGTATGTTTCCATATTACTCATAAGTTGAATAAATGAGTTTACGAACTCATGAATTTCCATTCCGTGTGTTTCTTGAAAGATATTCCGGTCATGATATCATCAAAATCGAGGAGTATTCTTCCGGATAAGTGGTGAAATTGATTGAAGATAGTTTGAAGAGCGGCATGAGAATCATCGATTGAGAACTTTTCTTTGGTAATTTGAATCTCGATCGTTCTAAGTTAAGTAAAAGCAGTTCTTGTCAAAGTGGGAAAATCTGACGAAGGATGGCACAACTTGTTCGATCCATGGTTGTAGATATGATGGTTTGAGAAGTGGTCGAGATGTTGAAAGGGCTCCTTTGGTGCATTCCATATTCTTAGCATCATTTGCAAACATTAAGAGTGAGTCATTTGAGTTGTTTTGATTAATTGATCTTTGAATCATTAAATGTCGAGCATTAGGGAAGCATTACATTTCACTATTACATCTTTGTGTCATAGAGAGCAAGTACTTTGGTGATTAAAAGATCGGTGATGGTGACATTGTGTTATTTTGAATTACTCCCAAGTTATTGGAAATCCCGGTAGCAAAATACCAAGTATCTAAGATGTTAGTATCAAATTACGAACCCCAAGTCGCTAGAGATTTTGAACCAACTCGCTAGCAACTAAATAGCAATAATTCCAAGTCGCTAACACCAAGTCGCCAACACCTAATTAAGCTATACCACCAAGTCGCTAAAGTCCCAGTCGCTAAACAAATGCAAGTCGCTAAGTAGTAACTCGCTAAGCCTCAAGTTGCTAGCAAAATTTTGGCGACAATTAAGCTGAACAAGTCGCTAAAGATTCAAGTCGCTAAAGAGCAACTCGCTCTGGACCAAGTCGCTAACACCAAGTCGCTACCCATAGTGGAGGTCCACTACTTGTCTTGTTATTAAGCTGGGCCTAAGTCGCTGGCTCCAAAGCGTAACTCGCTACAAAATTGCAAAGCAAGTCGCTACTAAGAAACAACTCAGTAGGTCAGTCGCTACCATGAAAACAACATAAACATCACTTTTCAATCCATAAACAACCCAACCAAGATGATTCAAGCTTACCAAATGAAAACCTAAACACTTGTGATGATTCTAAACATAAAAGTACTAACAAAATCAAGCTTTAACACAAGAAATCAACCAAATGATGCACAAACCACTAAACTTTTTCAAACTCAAAACCACCTAAAACCACTAGAAATCCAAAGATGTGCAAGATATGATCTAACCATGGCGCTCTGATACCAATTGTAGGATATTGGATTTCACTTACATAACATAAAGTTAATACACTAAGCACATAGATGATTTTAGAGAGAAAGTGGGATATTCTAGTAAGAGAAACTTGTGGAATATTAGATTACCAAAGAACATCCAACCCTCTACCTTGCAAGGTAGAGGGTATTTATAAATTCTGAGACTAAATGACCTCTGACGGCTGTGGATCGGGGATACAATGGGTAAAGACCGTCCTTCCTCCACGGTGTTGCACTATACTAATCTCGCTACTACTTATTTAATAACTAACATAAATAGAGACAAGTCTGCGAGCTACCTTTTGCAGATAATACTTGGGGTGACCGACTCTTTTACTTATGGAATTTCGATTCCTAACAGATCCGTCAATTCATGGGTTAAGTCTTTTCACTGACGATTCAATAGCAAATCAACATATTTCTTATCACAATAATTTTCTCCCCTCAAAATGGCATATATAAATGTTATTTTGATAAAGTTCGATAATAAATATGACCATTTCGAGTTTGTGGGAAGATTATCACGAAGAACAATTTTGTGAACAAAGTTTTGTAAATACTCCCCTCGACAAGTAATACTAACTTTTGAGGTTTTAAAACGTAAGGGGAAGTACTTGTTCTTTTGAGCAAAACCTTTAAAAGTGAAAGGTTTGATAGGTTTTACTCAAAAGTAAGCTTCGCTCCTTTTATAAGGATTGTGGCAGGCGTGCCCGAGGTCCTTCATTACAAGAACGGGTTGTACATTGTTATGTGTGCACAAGCCATCGTCGAGATAATCAAACAAACAAAATCACAATCAAAAGAGTACCCAATGATTACAGACGATCGGCTACTTTACGAGGGCGTTGGAAAGTCGAGAATCGGAAAGTTTGGTCATCCTCCATATAGCTCTCCAACGTTGCATCCGATCTCGTTGAATCAAACATTCATCAATCCTAGTGATAAATCAACGAACATCCTTGCGATCCTTTGAATTCCATCTCTTAAATCGAATTATACCCAACTCAATGTCCTTCAATCGATATGACAATCCATCTCGAACCATCTCGGTGGCGTCATAGAACTTAGTGAATTTCATCAAAAGCCATGAAGCAAGTATGATGATTTTCACTTTGGTAGACAAACCCAAACTTTTGTTTATGAGCGATTTTGTCTTGAGGTTCTTGATTGATTCCGATGAAGTGTAGAATTTAGGTAAGATTCGACCCGAGGTGGAGAACTTCAACACGCTCTTTTATTTGAGCGTGTGAAAACAAGGAGTGCGATAATGTACTTGATCTAAATTTCGGTTGAGGTTACGGTTGGGGCTCGGGCATGTCGTGATCCTCACCACGGTGTATGTAAAGTGATCAACGGTTTTCTCCATTGGTGGTGTGGTTTCTAAATCCCTTGGTTGATCGGATGGTGGTTCTTTGTGTAGCTTGTTGTGTAGTGGTGATAACACGCTTAACCATTTGTCGAATCATTGGATGGAGTTGCCTTCTTATGATTTTGTTGTTGACATAGGTGTTTCTTATGTTGATGGAGGTGATGATTGAGATGATGATTTGGGTTTGGTGGAAGTGTCAAGAGGTGTTTGAAAACTTTTGAGTTTGTGTATAGGATTGTCAACTATGTAGTTGTCTTATTCCTTCTTAAACTTTTCATACCACTCTAGTGACTTCTTTTGCCTCTTTTCTAATCATTTCCTCTTGGTAGCCAAATTATCATCATCGAGGACTCTTTCATCCTTATCATGATCGTAATCTCCTTCGTCATATATTTCACATCTTCACCATGATTTTCTTCTTGCGGATGTTTTAGTTGTTGTTGTGGTTGCTTCATTTCAGCAGTTGTGGTGTGATGACACCACGATCCTTACGGGTTGATTAACCGGATCGGATGGGGTAAGAGATGTTTGAAATGGATCTTCCATAAGTGGAGGACTACTACTTGACCCTCACCCCACGGGTTGATTAACCGGAAAGGTTGAAGCATGGTATTCCATCCTTTTACATTTTAATGTCTTATGAAATTTTATTTCTCTTCCATTGAATCATACTCATCATCAGGATGACTTTGTGAGCATGAATTTGAATGGATGTTGTAGAAGGATGTCCACAACAATTCTGCAAGATGATTATGAGCATATGAAGTTGTTGAAGATGACACGGAGATTGTTCTTGCCAAATTGTTTTGTCGAATCCAGCTGGGAATGTGTTTGCCAACAAGAGCTCTGCTGGGGCATTGATGATTGCTTGATTTGCAGCCATTTTGTGATTTGAAATACATTAGACAAAAAGACAGACATATGGAAACACAATGTGTTTGTTTTAGTCTGATTCATTATCTAATTCCTTGTTTGATTGTAACATGTTTATGCTAGTTACGAGTCCTAAGTCACATTTATCCAATTGATGAAGTTGATGTGATATGCGTAACAGGCCAAAATGTAGTGAACAGTGGGTTACGTGTAACAAGGATCCTTATCGTAAGAAAGGAGCTTATGCGTAGGAGTATGCTAAGCGTAAGACCAAGCTTATGCGTAAGAGTTTCTTCTGGCGTAAGACAAGTTCAAAGGCTTTAGGCTTCGGCGTAGGAATAAGCAAGATGTTAAGCGTAAAGTTTACTCGTAAGAGTAAAGCTTATGCGTAGCAAGCCTTGTTCTGAATATCTTTCCAAGATATCGTAATCCACATGTAGACCTCTTATGCGTAAGAGTTACGGCGTAAGATTTCTCTTTAGCGTTATCTTTACGCATAAAAGTATTCTTTAAGCGTAACGGTTTGAACACACGAAGATTCGACATTACGAATAATTAACACATTAACTTTAAACATGAAAAGTTGATTGCGGTTAATTCCAAACATCTTTAGATCACAAAACAAGCATAAGAACATATCGAGATACACACGAGAAAGACTTAGGCGTAAAATTACTTAAACCCTAAACCCTTAATCTCGTGTAAGGGATATAGCTACACAAATCAAACAAGAATGTTTACGGGTGTCCTAGATGTTATATGAGTGCAATGGAACAAGATTTAACACATTTCCACCATAGAATCGGAAGATTTATGGAGATGAACCCTAAACTTGAATTCATATAGTTTAGATGTTTCTTGGTTAATTTAAAGGTTAAAAACATGCATATAAACTTATTCTAACACTTTCTTGACTTCCTAATAACATATCACAGAATAGAAAAGCCCTAGATGAGCAAAGAACCTAGAATTCAAATTAATGAAATTTAAGTTTCGGGATGGTTTTGGACGATTGAAACAAGTTTAATAGACACTAAGAAAGGTTTTAACACAACTCATTTCAATCCAAACACTTTTATGCATAAACACCCAATTCGTTCGAGTGAACAATTTTCCAAAATCGAGTTTAAAGAGTTTTAACAGTTGGATTTGAAAGATTTTGAAATCCTTGTATAGAATCTTGATAAAACAATTTAGAACTTCTGATTATGAGCAGCTTGAGCAGTTTAGAAGATTTGATTTGGGCCGTTTGATCTTGGTGGTTTAGGAGTAAATGATTTTGTTAAAATTAATTTGCCAAGTTGACACATTCGATCCCTCAACCTTAAAGAGGTTCCAACCAAGATCCTTTAACTTCCGTTTAGGTTAGACAAAACTCATGTAAGGCAAGAAACTTTAACGATACTCCCCTCGACTTTTGAAATAATGAATTTTGAAGACATTTGAGTCAGGAGAGTATTTGACAAAAGCGTATCCACCATTTTAGAAGAAACAACATATTTTTGAAAACATGGAAGTACAAGGTTTTATGAAACCAAATAATATTTACTTTCTCCTCTCAACACTTGTTCGGAAAAATAGTGAAAGATTTGATAGAGCAAAGTGTTGTTGAAGATTTGTACTTGCGATGTTTGAAAGAATTTAGATAGAAGAATATTTTGTTGTTTTATACGATTTTATAATTTTGTATTTTGTTTTGAAAATATTTACAAAGAGGTTTTGGTGTTTATTTGGTTTTAAGAATGTTTTAAAAGTTCATCCAGTTCCTCACGAGTCAAACACCTCATACCAATCCGGTGGACCAACTCATTAAACCTAGCGAGGAGCTAAGGCTTTGGTGAGGAGATGCGCCATTGGTATTTTTACCCATAAGTATAATTCAACATTACTACATTCACGTGGTCCTTGATGAAATGATATCGAAGATCGATGTGCTTTGATTTGAATGTTGTCTTGAGTTGCGAGATCGCAATAGCACTCCGATTGTCGCGATACATTGGGATTTTGTCAAATCGTAACCATAGTCTTTGAGTTGTGTTCTCATCAAATGACTTGAGCACAACACGCCGACATGGCTACATATTACCTTACATTGAGGAGGCGATGTACAATCACGCTTCTTCGATTGCCATGACACGGTTTATCACCAAGAAATTGTAATGCTCACGAAGTACTTTTCGTGAATCTAAGCATCCTACATGATCGGCATCGAAAATGCTATTAGTTCAAAACAAGAATCCTTCGGATACGGATCCCCAGTTAATGGTTCCCTTGATGTATCGGAGGATTCTTTTAGCCTCGAGAGGTGGGATTCGGTTGGTATCGGTGATAACGGAGCATAGATATCGGCAAAAACAATATCGGGCACGCTATTTGTTAGATACATGAGAGACCCAATAATACTTGGTGTTGGTAGGGTCCACCAATTTCCCATGTAAATCGTCGTCTAGCTTCTTGGTATGAGCCATTGGTGTGGCATAGGTATCCTGATTTGCATTCCAAATTTGTTTAACAATTCAAGGGCATATTTGGACTGACTCAAGAAAATACCACGGGGTGATTGATGAACTTGCATTCCTAGAAAGAATGTGAGTTCACCCATCATTGACATTTCAAAATGTTTTGTCATTAGTTTTGCAAAAGCATTTGAGTATTTTAAATGTGTTGACCCAAAAATGATGTCATCCACATAGATTTGAACTATTAAGATGTGAGCCCCTTGATACTGTATGAAAAGTGTAGGATTGACCGAACCTTTGGTGAATTTATTTGCAATGAGAAAGGATGATAACTTATCGTACCATGCCCTTGGAGCTTGTTTGAGACCGTACAAAGCTTTGTTCGGTTTGTAGGCGTGGTTGGGAACTACGGATCAACGAATCCTTACGGTGGTGACATAGGCATTTTTTCGATTGACCATTCGAGCGGTTTGGCGTCCATCCGAAAGACCGTTATATTCATATGAGCCGCGACGCGAAAGATCGAACGACCTCAAGACAAGAAACCAGGCGAATGATTCTTCAAAGTCAATACCTCTTCATCTATAACCCTTAGCTACGAGACGTGACTTGTTTACGATTCGTTCCCTTGACATCAATTTGTTCTTCCAATCCATTTGAGACCAATAGCGTGACCCTGTTGGTCTTTCAACCGATTCCATACTTCAAGGCGTTTGAATTGGTTGAGTTCTTCTTGCATGGATTCAATCCGGTTGTCTTTTGTCATTCGTCTTTAATGTTTTATGTTCGATTAACAGACGGTGAGTGCATAAATGCAATGTTCACCATACGTGTAAAGGCGTTGTCTTATTACGGTTGGTTGATGTGGGTTACCAATAATATTCTCAAGAGGATGGTCTTTTGTCCAACGATGTGTCGAGGGTTGATGTTGGTATACATTGTGCGATTTTGAGGATTCAAATGGTTTGTTGATGATTCCGCGACATCGGTGCAGCGATTTCATTGGCAAGCGGGTTAAAAACGCATTTGGATCAAAATCTGCGGTGGGGTACTTCATTAAGAATATCATCGGTGGTTCGGCGTCATTGAGGCAGTTGGTTCAGCTGTTGTTATAGAGTCAATGGTGGTGCTTAACAATGATGGTTGTTGTAGCAGTGTATCGGTATAGGAATATGATCGGGTTGAGCGGTGAGCAATGGATACACAGAGCACGATCATCAATGTCATCACTAAGCAGTGAGACAAGAGCTTTCCATTTGTTGACGAGTAAGCGGGGGCTTGGTTCGGTGATGATGGGGTTAGAGGAAGTTTAAGCGGTTGTGATTGGGTTCCAATTTGTTTTGCTCGAAGCCATTGTAAAGAAGTTTGAATCGCTTCCCCAACCGACCCTTTGTCTTTAGCGATTTGAAACTTTGATGAAGTCTACATTTCCTCTAACTTTTGAAGGTTTCGATGTCGTGAATTTATAGATGAGCGATAAACCACACAAAGAAAATCGACTAATTGCGAAAGATCCGTTCGAGGGTAACATGCCAAAAATCAACAAGATCTTCTCACGTATGTAGAGCGCATCACACCAAACAAACCACGAAAGGCGAAATGATCGACTTTCCACAGAATGTTGTGATATTTGAATACTAATCACTTGTGAATATGCAATAACTCGATACCAAGACCGTGTGTGAGGCATCATAACATCATATTTGGGTAACTTCACACAAGATCACTGTGAAATTGAGGCGATAACACCAAAGTGAGGCGTTTGAGCCACGAGATCGTCTTATTTCTTCCCCTAATTGAAAAAATTCAAGAAGGCATTGGGTTTCGCAAAGAAGCATGTAAAGAACAAGGAAGCAATGACCACCTACACACTCTCTCCCTAGATGTGTTCAATGATTGAATCATACACCACGTATGTTGATGATGAATTGAAGACAACGAAACCATGTATAAGGAGACAATGAAACCATGTATGTTCAATTAATCGACCAAGTGTGAAGTACCATAAATATGTCGTAGAATCAGCTGCGATAATAAGCGCTTTGTTTAATCATATTGTTGATCATCGGTTTGTGTCATTGTTGTTGGAAAGCAGTTTGATCTTACGTTATTGAAGATTCGATTGGAGGTGCGATTCTGACAACGGTTGTTGTTGTAGATTCGGTGTATCGAAATTAGAGTATTATCGGGTTGTGTAGCGGAAACATTCGATACATCCGAAGCACGACTTTTGATGAATCTTTAACCGGAGGAGCAAGCAATGTTCCCAATTTTTGATGATTAAGTATAATGATGGTGCGGTGATGGATCATTATATTTTTGACGGTGAAAGCGGGTCCTCTGTTGTATTGCGGTAGAAGCCATTCTTTGTTGTACTGCATAGAAAAAATAGGAGGGACAAGAAAGAAGAAACATGGATCCACAATGTAACTGGGTTCCAGATGTTAGAGGCATAAAGATGTAGTGTCAATTATCTTCTTGACACCTGAACATGCTATTTTGATGATTTCCTTTCCTACCTCAGGGATGGATGTTGTGGGTTTCACACTTGTGTTGATGCAACTACTTAGTATATTGCATGTAGGAATCCACCTAAGACCAATAGTGTTGAAAACTCTACCCGTTGGAATCCATCTAAGGTTAGATCTAGGGGATGTTGAAACTTCTTTTGGGAAGAGTCTGCATCCTATATTGATCCACCTATTAGGTTTCTGAAATTTTACGTTTAGATCAACGGGTTTATTTCTAACAGTTTGTTGAGTAAACTTAGGTTTTGGTTTGCTACTACAAGCAGTGTTATGCAACACACTAGAAGGCATCACACTAGGTCGTGAACCTAAGATTCCATCCTTTTGGAGTAGTGCCCTTTTCCTAGCCTTTTCTAGATCATAGTTCTTGTCGCGTCATGTGAATCATATGAATATTTAATTTTAATGCTCGGTTTAGACACGGTGTTCGAACTAATCCTAGGCGGGCCAGGTGCAACTACTTGTTGAGGTTTAAAGCAAGTATAGCGAGAAAGCAGTTTAACATAAACATGTTTAATGAAGCAAAGCATTATTCTTTGGCACGAAATGTGGAGTATTGGTTTTGACAAATGATTATTCTCAACAACTTGGGAGGCAAACTATGGTTTTGAAGATTTTGAGCGTTGATTTAAAAGCGGTTGGTTGTTTAACTCTTGATTGGTTTACGATTAGTTTTAGAGCGATATCCCAAGATTGTTGGTTTTGTAAAATTAGTATCCACACTTTGGTGATTAATCTTCTCGGTTTGTTTTGTAAATCAACATGTGCAAGCCCATTTTCTTGAAGTTGAGCCTTTAAATGCTCATTTTCTTTTACTAATAAATCCACACGATTACTTTGTTCATTTGAATCACGACTATTGTGTTCGAAGAAAAAGATTTGTTTTGTAATTTAAGTTCAGAGAGATGCAATGTGCCTCTAGTTTTGAAAAATCTTTATGAAATTGAGCAATGGTCTTTTGAGATGAATGATTTGATTCAAGAGTTTGATTTAGCGTTCAGTTGAATTGATTGCAAGTAAGGGCTCGAGACATAAGGCGGTTGTGCGGACATTGTGCAACACACCTGGTCAACCTCTCCTTCATTTACGAGATCGGGTTGCTCGATTATGTTGTTTCGCATTTGCGAGCGCGAATATGATCAACGATGGATTGTACCTCGACCATACATTACGTGTCGATTAATAAAGTGGGTATGATATCTTCCTCAACCATTTGTTCTTTGTCAAAGTTGGGCTCTGTGTCATAGATGGGTAAGATATCTTCTCGGATCTGCTTCTTTGTCATCACCTTTTCTAATGCTATAACCTCATTGTCCACATTACCGCGGATCGATAATCACAACATTCTCAACATCCCTTTGAGCATTCCTTCCATGTACATCAACTCTTTCACCTTGCACGACTGCAGGATTTCGCGAATTTGATGATGCATGACGCTTATAATTGTTAATTATTGAGTGCACCTTCTCTTTCAGAACAATAAATCCTTCTTCCAATGCTACAAATGCAGCTTCTTCTTCAGACTCCATTGAGCTCTATCCCCTGAGAAGACTCAAAGAGCAAAGGTCGAAGTCGATATAACACATGAAGGCCGATATAGTAAATTTGGTTTCCTCCAAAATAATTTTGACTTTCAAAATTTGAAATTCACTATAAAATTAATTCTAAAGTTGTAAGAAAATTTTGAGTTATGACAATTTTGATGCTAAATTTGACCGAAAATTAATTTGGGCCCAAAATTTGAATTTTGACCCAAATTTTACAGATTAAACCAAAATTTGAATCTCGTAAAAATTGAACGTTTAGTCTCTGAAGAAATTAAATTTTACTCAAATTTTCCCGCCAAACTTGTGTTGATGGATCTTTGTAGTCGAATGAAACTTTGTTTGTTGAAGAAGTCCTTAAGCGTGAAAACCGACTTATTAGTAGATTAGAACCTTACAGCGTGAAAGAGCTTATGCGTAGAAAGAGCTTACGCGTAGAAAGAGCTTCTGGCGTAAAACACCACCTTGCGTGTAACAATGAGAATTACAGCGTAAGAATAGCTTCAGCGTGAAATGAGAAACACTAAGATTAGGCGTAAACTAAAAGTTAGGCGTAGAAAACTTATCGTGGGATTAGCTTATCGTAAGACAAGGCTTAGGCGTAAGAAAAATCTTAGGCGTAAAGAGTTCTACGCATAAGTTTGAGCTTATGCGTAAAATTAGGGTTTGCCCAAAAATCCTTTACACTATCACATTGTAAGCGATATCCAAAGTCGAAGTGTTTTCGAGGCTTATCCAAGCAAGAAAACACCGAGTAAACCAATAACGAAGATCAAACCTTGAGAAGCTTATCGTAAGTTTAGGGTTTAAACTTCTTTGTCACACCCCAATTTACTGTTTTGCGTGAATGGAATTCACAGGGATTGGTGTCATAGCATCACAATCACGGTTATATTGAGCGACCTAAAGTGTCGTTTGGAAAATACATCGTTTATTTAATAAAATAATCGAGTTACAACATAGGTCCCAAAAGTTTACAAAGTTTGCGGAAATATAAATATATAACAAGTCAAGCGATGGTTTTGAAAGAAAGTGCCATAATGTACAATGATGTAAGTCGGCCGCGACTCAAAAGGTGGTTCTTTAACCATGCCATGATGATAATGCCTTAGATACGAGATAAAACATGCTTAAAAGGTCAACACAAAGGTTGAGTGAAATCCATAGGTTTAATCAATTCGTTTGAACACAATAATCGTAGTGTGAGTTAAATGGTTTCACACTCATCGTTGAAAACAAAATCGTATTTATTTCACTAAGTTCATGACACCAAAGCGTAAACATCGCACCAATAAAAATTGGTAATCATCGTTTCATCGCCGCCTAATAGGTAAACTTGCCAATTTACCTTCTTGGTTCAAATATAGTCGCTCGATTTCCCTAGCGGGTCAATAAGGCGGGAGTGTTAATTCAATAGGCCTATTCACAATATTCGCTCACCGCAAGTGACTAATGGTTCATGATGTAGGGACTTGAACATGGCAAATACTTAGTGACAATAAAACATTCGGATATAGCATCTGATTCAAAGCATTTGTGTTCGATTAAAAATGTAGCATGTATCTCCCCAAAGTTTGTAAAGCAGTTAAAAGAGTAAAAGTGGGGCTATGAACTCACTTGATAAACGGTATGATGACAAGAGTGAGTACAACGAAGTATAGCGGAAACTTTAATCTGGACCTATTACAAATGATATGATATGATATGTAATGAGTTATGATGTAATGTTATGCATGCATTTCGTATGTTGTTTATACCATTTACGGGTTTTGAAAATAATACTTATCGTGAAAAATACTCTTTTGACGTCTTGACCATTCTTAAATCACTTTACAAGTATTTACGTCAAAATGTCATCCTACAATAGTTTCGTAATGATTTATTGTGAAATTTTAACTTTTAAATCGTAAAATAACGTCGTTGGAAATTTCACGAAAGTGACAAAATGGCTTTGAAAAACTAGTCGTAAAATGGTGTACGTCATACGTTAGGAAACGAACTCGACGGTTTTGGAAAGCTTGTATCAAAATCTAGAAGTTTTAGTACAGGAGTTTTCGTCATAGAGGTCTCGAACATAAAGATAATAAAGGTTAAAGATGGTGATTTTGTCCAATTGTTGTGTAAAAGTGAGTTTGGCAAAGTTTAGCGACCGTAAATAATTTATTACAACTCCGCTATACAAACGGTTGGTCGTTTTGAAAAATATGCTTGGTGATCTCGATTTTATTAGAAGACATCTCGTTCCAAAAGTTCCACATCATCAATAAAAGCAGCCTTAAACATGGTGCGTTTTAGTTACCGTAACACTTGTCTCGTAAAAATAATATAGTTTTTACGAAAATAATAGTTACGGCAAGTTTATGAAAGCGTGTATATCTTGGTCGTTTCAAATCCGTTTTCTCGTATTATATGTCCTTAACCCGTATCAAAGTATACTAATATATTTTGATAAGTCGAAATAATTTATGAAGCTTAAGGCTCGTTTTGACTCGTACAAAATAGAAATAGTATGCTGAAATTTCGAGAAAATATATATTTAAGTCGTCAAACTTTAAAAATTCATAACTTCTTCGTTATAACTCCGTTTTAATCCGTTCAATGCCGCGGATTCGTTTTAAAGTATATTTTCTAAATATCAAGGCCAAAATTTCGTGCCTACTGTCGGATTTTCCAGAAAAAACAAAATAAGGACAGAACACTTTTATACTTATCGAAAATAGTTTTCTCGTACTAAACCTATTCTAATCCCTTCAAATCAACTCCAAAGCTAATCTAATCCTACCATACACCTTCTTAGGGTGTCATGGGTTCCTAAACATCATCAAGACCAATAACTAACAAAGGAATAATTATAGGATGACCTTTATATATATATAACTCTAAAAATCATGTAAAAATGGTATAAATCAACATAAGTCATGCATGCTTGCTCCAAAAATGAAGAGATAAATATGAAATGAAGATGAAATATGTAAAATGATAGAAATATGCTTACAAGCTATTATGATGAGGTGCAAAGAACCAAGGTTTAACCTAAACACCCTAGGTTTTTATTTCAAAACCTTATATAAGAGTGTAATCTAGATTGTTATTACTTGAGCTTGCAAAATTTTATGAATTCCTTGTTATACACCTTGAAGAACCGGTTCTATGAAAGAGGAACAAAGAGAGAAAAGTAACTTTACTTGACTTGAATTATTAGTGTTGAATGAAATGAAGGAAGTAGTTTAAGTACATATCTTTACCATTGAAAATTTTTACCAACTAAATAAATGCCAACCCCCCCTTGGTCGGCCAAGGGGGGAAGGATTTACAAAAATATCTTTTTTTTTTTTTTTTATATATTGTATAAAATTGTTAATAAGTATAAGTAAAATGTGTAAATAATAGTAACTTGTAAGGTTTTGTATACATTAGTGTATTTAAGAAAATTTTGGGTAAAAGTAATTTTTAATAGATCAAAGTAGAGTATAATGAGATCATAAAAATTGTAAATATACATTCCTTGTGAAATTTGAGTGATAAAATAATTATCGAGTAGTTTTTAAGAAAAACGTCGTAATAATATAACTTTAACGATTTATATACAAAATAAGTTTAAAACACTAGGTAAACTCAAAATATAGTTTTTATAAACTAAATGTAAATATAAAAATATCTCGGGATCATTTTTGGAAGCAACGGATTAATTATTCAAAATAATAACTCACGCGATAACGTTTATTTAATATAAAATTTACGCGTTTAATGTGAAATGCAATGTCATGAATGAATTAACATGATGCAAATGATGTTAATGAAATGTAGACTACACTTAGTCCATATGAAATGTTCGTGATGATATGATCAGGAATTCGCCGCTAAACCTTTAAGGTTACGCGAATTTGGAACACGTAAACCTAGTTTACGATAAATGATGAAATTGTAAAGCATGAATTGTTTCGAGAAATGACCTGAAAGTTCGGGTTGTCACACTTACGAGTAGAAAGTACCAAAAACTGGTTTTATGCCCAAAAGTGTTTAGAAACTTGATTTTTATGATGAAATAGCTTCAATATCACCAAAATAACAAGAAAGTTTAAAACTTGATGATCCAAAACTCTTTTTCACCTTACGAGTAGAAAGAGGTACACGAATGAAATCAAGCTCAAAAACACTTCTACACACGTAAAGTTTCAAACTTTTTGCCAAAAACATAAACTTTAACACCAAATAACCTTGAAAGTACAAGAATCTTGAATTTTAAAGTGTAAAAATGAAAGCTTTTTGCGTATGAAAGGTTAAAAAACGTGAAACTTACGAGTAGACAATATAACTTCAAAAACAAACCGTTTCACCCAACTAGATGGCGAATGATACCACTGTTAGGTCACCATATTAGTAACACAAGCATCAATATAAGAAATAGAGAAGAGAAAGGATCGGATGAACAATACAAACACTTATGCATATGAATAAGAGAAGAGTTATGCGTATGAAGTGATATGAATTGAACAACCAACCCTCAAGTGAGGGTTTACAAGAGGTATTTATAGGAGGGAACTAGGGCAACACTCCAAGTTCCCATCCTTTTACTTATTGGGGTTGGCCTAGGCTTATGGGCTTTCTACATAAGCCTAGCATTGATTACTAACATAAAAGCCATATTAAGCTAACTATTACATATGAATCACTAACACTTGAAATATAGTTTAGGAGTGATTCCAACACGGCCGACACAAGCGGGCCAACCTTATTTACTAACTGTTGATGCCACAATGACAGATGGTCTAGGTATCGGTATTGAAGGTAGAATAGATTGTGTGTGACATGTATCCTAAAAAGTTGGTCGATGGATATTAGCCATCGAGTAGTGTGGGTTTTGGCTACTCGGCATGGGAACCACTTGACGAATTTAAGGAGATAAATGAGCAGGGATCGAACCGGATATGAACTAGACTATTGGTTCATTAAATCTTTGTTGGTATGAGTTGAAGCGGTCGAGGGAATATGTCGGTCGTTACTCATATGTTCTGAAGGCGGTAGAACAGGCGAGTGATCACGTTGGTATTAGGTTAATCACCATCGACCCATATTAACCCATCACAACCCACTACGACCCGGTCAACGAAAGTCAACAAACAAGTCAGACTTTAAAAAGTCAATAGAAGCAGTTATAAAAATGGTTATATGACAGTTATAATATAACTGCCATATCCCCTGAACAAACACAATGGTTCATTAGTACCTTTTCATTCAGTATATATACTTTGATTATTTATGTAAGAAACATGATGACAGATTAATACAAACATATTTACAGTTTCATTTAATCCCTGCATTTACTTGGTATACTTGTGATTAACGTTAAGACCATAGATCCGTTTCAATAAAAAGGCCAACAACAATTGGTATCAGAGTGGTTTGGTCTACTAACCAACAATCATCATTTACCATTACTCGTATAGTTCCAGAATCAAATCAAAAAACAATTTCAAAATTTTTTTTTGCAAATCGATTAAAACACAAATCAAAAGACGTCATTTTTGTGTTTCTCACTTCTGTCGCAACAGGGGAACAATCACAATAGTGATTACTCTCAAACCCAGCATCATAATACACTCGCAATTTTTTTTTTATTTCGAAACCATTTTTTTTCCCAATCCAGTAGGATAAAAAAAAAGCGAACAAAATCGTTTCATATTTGATTCAAATAAAAAAAAACTAAACGAGAGTCATCAATTAGGGCACAATCAAGATTCAAATTAGAACAAACACACCTGTTCATAAAAGGAATCGAGCCCAGAAGGATCAATTGAACCCCAATTGATTCATTTGCATACTCCAAATCAACAAATTTCTCACGGATCAGAAAACCCCCAAATCATCCAAAACCCTAGGTTTCAATTGGAGGATTAATTGTGCTCGCGAAGAACACCCAACACCGGAGAAGTAGTAGAGACTGTCAAACACAGCTGTTAAACAGGCGGTTAACCATCATTGATTGGAGAAGGAGAAGAAATAAAGTCATTCTTCCCTAGAGAGAGAGATTGAAGATTTTATCTCAGAAAGAAAAAGGGATACGCGTTTTATCTCTAACAAAAAGAGATAAGAAAAAAAGTATATAAGAGGCGCGTACACAATTAGGGCCACACATACATACAAAGGATTTTATTAGGGCATCGGGTTAAACCATCAACCCTTCCAGGTTCCAAAAGATTACAAATGCCACCTTTCATTTTTACTTTATATATTACTTTGATATATATTGTTTTTATTTTGATAAGTTTTTTAATTTTTTTTTTGAATCTTATCATATTTTTGTATAGTACATCTAACCTAGTGATTACACCGCTTAGAATACCGATTAGGAATAATTTGTAAGGAGTAATTAACCTTAGATTATTCATTTTTGAATTTATAATCTCCAAGGATAGTTTAAAATTTTAAAACTATACCTAGAAAAGTTTTACACCCATTTGAGGAAGATAAAACATTAAGAGCTCATTTTAAAAATAAGATTTTTTTTTGAAACACACTTTGTGTTAAAATTCTTTTTGGAGATTTATTGTCATTATCATTTTAAGATATGACGAAAGTAAGTGGTAATAAGGAACCTAGTACTTCAAATAGTACACCCCAATTTCAATGCCCAATCCTAAAGACCGCGAATTACTCATTATGTGCAATTCGAATGCAAATCATTCTCGAAGCGAATGGTTTATGAGAAACAATTGAGCCGACTGAAACGACTCAACCCGATAAGAAAAAGGATAAAACCGCTATTGCTTTCCTTTATCAAGCTTTACCCGAAGAACAATTACTTCAAATAACAAAGCACAAAACCGCAAAGGACATTTGGAATGCTTTGAAAACCAGACACGTTGGTGAAGACAGAGTTAAACAAGCAAGAATACAAACACTCAAATCCGACTTTGAGATGTTATATATGAAGGAAGACGACACAATCGACACCTTCACCACAAAACTCACAACACTCGTAAATAAAGCCGCTAGTCTAGGACACACAATAGAAGATGAAACCTTAGTGCGGAAATTACTAAATGTTGTACCGAAAGGTATCGCAAATAGTCGCATCTATAGAACAATATTCGATCTAAGTGAAATGACAATGGAAGAGGAAATAGGAAGACTTAAGACCTACGAAGAAAGGATTAAGTTCAAGAAAGGAAAACAAGTGGACAATCAAGAAAAACTGATGTTCACACGACATGACAATAGAGGAAAAATTTTCAGAGGACGTGGACGTGGAAAATACAAAGGATGGAGAAACCACGATAAAAATAACCACGAGAAGAAGGATGGAGAAAATTCTCACAATCACTTCAACAAACCAAATATTGATTTTAGCAAAGTAAAATGTTACAAATGCAATAAGACTGGTCATTATGCATCTAAGTGTTATGCAAAACCAAACACTAGTATGCAATCTAATCTTGTCGAGGAGGACTTAGAACCTACCTTATTAATGGCAATATTAGAAGAACCACATGTAACAAAGCTTGAAGATCAAAAGGTCTCGCTACATGAAGAAGATGTAGGATATAAAGAGACAAGTGTCGATAGTCAATGGTATTTACACAACGGAGCTAGCAACCATATGACTGGGATAAGAGAACACTTTAAAGAACTAGATGAGAATGTTAGTGGAAAAGTAAGATTCGGAGGTGGATCTCATATAGAGATTAAAGGAAAAGGTTCAATCCTATTAGAATGTGATGACGAGAAACAAAGAATCATATCTCAAGTCTATTACATTCCCAGCTTAAAAAGCAATTTATTGAGCCTTGGACAATTTACCGAAATTGGTTGTAAAGTTGTAATGGACGATGATGAATTACGACTTTATGACATGGACAACAAAATCTTCTTGAAAGTCACAAGACAGAGAAACCGTCTATACAAATCAATTTTAAAGATAGGCACACCTGTTTGCTTATTAGCAAACTTAAATGACAACACTTGGTTATGGCACGCAAGATTAGGACACCTCAACTTTGAATCATTAAAATCTATGACTCAAAGAGAGTTAGTTCATGGAATACCTGCCATTAAACATACTACACAAATTTGTGATGTTTGTTTAGTTGGTAAACACAGCAGGGCGCCATTTCCCAAGAAAGCAAAAACTAGATCAGTATCACCATTAGATTTAGTTTACGGAGATTTATGTGGACCAATCACACCACCAACACCATCTGGAAAGAAATATATATTCTTGTTAGTAGATGACTACTCAAGATATATGTGTGCATATTTCCTAAACACGAAAGATCAAGCATTCGATACTTTCAAGGAATACAAAGAAACAATAGAGAAGGAGCTAAGGACAACATTGAAAATGTTAAGAACTGATCGTGGAGGAGAATTTACATCTAACGAATTCACTCAATACTGCAAAGAAAACGGCATAGCACGACAACTAACCGCACCTTACTCACCACAACAAAATGGAGTAGTTGAACGAAGGAATAGGACAATTATGTCTACAACGAGATGCATGATGAAAGCAACCAACATGCCACAAAACTTTTGGGCTGAAGCTGTTAGACACACTATATACATTCTAAACAGTGTTCCTACAAGAGCCTTAGAAGACATCACTCCATATGAAGCTATCAAGAAAAGAAAGCCAAACTTAGAAACTTTAAGAGTTTTTGGCTGCATAGCATATGCAAAAGTACCATCACAACATCTGACAAAGTTAGATGATAGAAGCAACAAAATGGTATACTTAGGAAGCGAACAAGGATCAAAAGCTTACAGACTGTTTGATCCAACAACACAAAGAATATGTGTTAGTAGAGATGTGAAGTTTAAAGAGGATGAAACATGGGATTGGAAGGATTACCTGAGTGAACACACCAACGATGAACCAGAATGGTTTGACTTCAAAATTGAAAATCTTGAAGCAACGAATGAACATCAGGAACAAGACATCCAACTAGATGAAGAAGAAAACGACATCCCTGCAAATGATGATCATGAATATGCAACATCAACAACAGACTCACCCTCGCAATCACAAACACTTCGCACACCATCTACAACTTCATCGCGAATAAATACTCAACTTACACCAACTACCTCAAGACATTCAACCAATCAAAGTAACTCAACTACAACCCGGAATTTACATCCAGACTTTGATCATACACCATTACAAGGTTTTAGAACGTTGAATGATTTATATGAAAACACCGAGGAAGTTTTACCTGAGCATTTATTACTAGCTGAGGATGAACCTAAAAATTATAAGGAAGCATCGAACGATCTAAAATGGATTGAAGCAATGAAGGTCGAATTAGATTCCATTAATAGAAACAATACATGGGAACTAACCACTCTACCAAAAGGACATAAAGCCATTGGATTAAAGTGGGTATTCAAGACCAAGAAAGATGCTAATGAAAATATAGTCAAGCATAAAGCAAGACTAGTAGCAAAAGGCTACATACAAGAGCATGGCATAGACTTTGAAGAAGTCTTTGCACTTGTAACAAGAATGGAAGCAATCCGATTACTATTAGCCATAAGCGCTAATAACAAATGGGAAGTACATCACCGGACGTCAAATCGCATTTACGCATGGAGACTTAAAGAAGAAGTGTATGTAACACAACCCGAAGGATTTATAAAGATAATGGAAAAGTCTGATCGATAAAAGCTCTATACGGTTTAAGACAAGCACCACGTGCATGTGACATAAAGTTAGACAATACCTTGAAGTCCTTAGATTTCAAGAAGTGCGCTTTGGAACAAGTCTGTCTACGAAGAAATCAAAGACTCAATACTTCTAGTAGGAGTCTATGTGGATGATTTAATCATCACGGCACACCAAAGAAAGAAATAGACAAGTTCAAAGCTCAAATGGAAGAAACATTCGAGATGAGTGACCTAGGATTACTATCCTACTACTTAGGAATTGAAGTCACACAAACCGGAGGTGATATATCAATAAAGCAATCCGCCACATAAGCAAGATCCTAAAGGAAGTTGGAATGCTAGATCGCGAACGAAACCTTAATACCTATGGATCCGTGCACAAGACTAACAAAGAACTTGAAGCAACAACGGTCAACTCAATGAATATAGAAGCTTGATTGGATGCTTATGATATTTGCTATATACAAGACCCGACTTAAGTTATTCCATTGGATTACTTAGTCATTTTATGCAAGAACCGAAGGAACAACATATGAAAGCTATAAGGCAAGTACTACGCTATGTTAAAGGAACAAAAGGCTATGGAATCACCTACAAGCACAACGGAATAAAACAGATACAAGGCTATAGTGAGAGTAGCTACAGAGTCAACACTCAAGAAGGTAAAGGCACTACTGGAATTCTCTTCTACTGCGGTGAATCACCAATAAGCTGGAGTACACAAAAGCAAGTCACGGTAGCTCTGTCATCATGTGAATCAATTCATTGCGCACAAAGACCGCAACACAAGCATTTTGGTTAAAGAGATTACTTAGCAAGCTTACACACACGCAAGAAGAAAAGGTTACAATACTGGTCGGCAATAAGTCTGCCATCAAACTAATGAAGAATCCCGTATTTCATGGAAGAAGTAAGCACATCGATATAAAATACCACTTTATAAGAGAATGCGTCGAAAGAGAAGATTTACAAGCCGAATTCATAAGTGGAGAATTTCGGATGGGTGGCATCTTGACAAAGGCATTACCGAAGATCGATTCCTCACAATGAGACAACTAATTGGGTCAAAGATCTGCGACAAGGCGATTGTGATTAAGGGGGAGAATATTGGGTTAATCACCATCGACCCATATTAACCCATCACAACCCACTACGACCCGGTCAACGAAAGTCAACAAACAAGTCGACATTAAAAAGTCAACGAGCGGTTATAAAAGCGGAAAAATTACACGTTTGGTCACATGGTTTAAAATAACAACTTTAGTCACTAAGTTGTTTTATTACACCAGAAGATATCTAATTTTGAAACTATACGCGCTTTTGGTCCCTATTTTGGATGGGCGTTAGTTAAGTCCGTTAAGTATTTTCTTGTTGTTAGTCCTTCGTTAATAATTTTGCACGTTAGTCCTTATTTTTAAAATATAGTTTTCCCAGGTTAGTCCTCGGGTTAATAATAGTTATCGCCCGTTTATTTTTACGGCGACTAACTGGGAAAACTATACTATTTAAAAATAAAGACTAACGGTGCAAAAATTAACGAAGGACTAATAAACAGAAAATACTTAACGGACAACTAACGCCCATCAAAATAGGGACCAAAAGCGTGCATAGTTTCAAATTTAGAGTCTGGCTGTGTAATAAAAACGATTTAGGGAGTAAAGTTGTTATTTGGGCAAACCAGGACCAAACGTAATTTTTCTAAAAACGGTTATATGACAGTTATAATATAACTGCCATATCCCCTGAACCAACACAATGGTTCATTAGTACATTTTCATTCAGTATATATACTTTGATTATTTATGTAAGAAACATGATGACAGATTACTACAAACATATTTACAGTTTCATTTAATCCCTGCATTTACTTGGTATACTTGTGATTAACGTTAAGACCATAGATCCGTTTCAATAAAAGGCCAACAGTTGGCGCTGATTCTAAAAAAAATATACATTAGTAAGAAATCAAAATTTGAAAAACTCAAAATTTATATATACTCTTACCTAAAAAGTCATCATACGTGACACCCGACGGCAGCCATTGAAGCCGCTCTTAACTCCAACATGTTATAAACATAACAAATGGATTGAAGTGAGACTCTCTTTTTTACAAAAATTGAAAGAAGTTGTAGGCATATAATTATACCACAAAATTAAACATATAACTCTGTCTAAAAATATTAACCCCGACATGTAAACAAATCAAAAAGATAGTCTAGAGGTGGCAAAATCTTTTCATGTTGAAACATGGTAATCCCTTAATCCATTATAAAGACATCTATAATAGTTAACTAACACTTCAAATTTGTATAAAAAGAGGATATTGTGCATTATGTTACTCTTGAGTAAGTTGTTTTATAGTTTCAAAAACATACAATGTGTTATGATTTGAGAAGAAGCATAAATCTATACAAAGTAATGATATAACATCCTAACTTATGTTTCATTTAGGCATTTATATGAAATAGTACATTGGGAAAAAAATGAATATAATTAATGTCCAAATTCGTTTGTGAAACAAAACACTTAGCATGACACTAATTTGGTTATTGAAGAAAAAGTGGAGACCACGTTTGAATTTTTGGAGTGATATTTGCAACTTTTTTAATAGTTAAAATTGATAAAATTTGGAGACTTTTTCTTGGAATGAATTGATATAATATGGCTGATGGTTGGAATTGATATAATATGGCAAATCTATTTTTGGATTTTGGTAGGTTTTGACCATCCTTTGAGGAACATAATAGGCAAGATTGAATTTTTTACGAGCCACCAAACAATACATCATATACACGGGGCATGTATTAGGATGATCTTTGTTACCCACTAGACACAGGACATTTTCCACCAGAATTTCTTCCCACTATTTTTGTGCATAGGAAACATTTCATTGAGTTCCAATTGGAGAGAATGTTTAGAGATAACATCACCTGAAAGTTTGGTACGTTCATGTTTTAAACTGTTTATGAAAACAGTGTCACGAACAGTAATAGGATCATCAAATGGTGTGGTATATGGAGAGTTTCCATCAATGCTTGTTTGGATATCTTTAAGCAACCACTCATCCGAGTAAATACAAGCTCCTTGACACGAGAGGTTGAGGATTTGAGCAAAAACTGGAAGTGGGAGAGTAAAGTCACTTTGGTTTATCTTAAAGAAGACAGATATGGCATTGTCATCGTCTCAAATGAGACGGACAGTGTGGTAGAATTCGAATACGAACCGAGGAAAAATTTGTTCATTGATGTTTAGAAGGCAATACAAATTTATTGCTGAGAAAACTAAGGCGATGTCGTTGTGTTCCAAAAAGAAGGCATCAATGAATCTTCCTTCATGAAAGTGTTGCTTTTCAAGCTTTTCAAAAGCATCTCTAGTCTTTTTGGGGTATTATTTATCTAGGTGAAGTTTTGGAATGTAGGTACTAGTGTCCTTGTAGTCAATTTGAGTGGTACTTGGTATCTTTGGACCTAGGTAAACAAGAATGACTCAATGACAAAATAAGCAACACAAAGGAGAATTTGAAAATGAAGTTGTTCTAGTGCCTATATGCTAATGATGTGAAGATACGACCAAAATATGAACTAACTAGTAGAAACCACAAATGTACTTTGGTTTGTTTGAGTGTTCCCGAAAAATGCATGGTATTCAAGATACTCCTAAAAATATGTTTTTACTTTGTATTAACGATGAATAGGAATTATGATGATATTAAAGAAAAATTCATCATGAGGTGTTTCTACAAACATTGGTTTCTACATATTTCAAGATGCAATTTCTAACTAAAGGAATCATAATTAGTTATTTATTGTGTATAACTAATCTTAATTGAGTGAAAAATTTTAAGAACCCTAATTTTTAGGTTTTGTGCAATGTGGATTCCTAGATATGAAATTGAAGAAACTAAAGATGTAAATCACTTACAATGATGTTAAAAATGATTAGTTTGTGACCAATTTGCTCAAAATTGCTCTTGGAATGGATTTAGAGAGAGTGGTGTTCGTATGAGTGTGTTTAGAGGTAGGAATGTGTTTAGAAGAGGTTTAAGTTGATGATATACCGAGATATTAGGTTCCACGGATCCCTTTACAAAAAGGATCTGTCTTCTTTAAGGAAGGGATCCGTAGATCCCGTAAGCCAAAAAATCATAATAGTCAACGTTTGACTATTCTTGTTTCACGTAAGTGAAGTGAAAAATTTGTGACTAAGTGTTTTTAGAAGAGATTAGCGTGATATAAAGATGCGTTGTATATAATTGGTAGTTTTGTAGACTCGAGTATAGAAAAATAAATATTTATTAGAGTCCATTTGTTTTGATGCTTAAAGTAATACAAAGAAGTGGATAAACCACAAATACATGCAATCCTAAGAAAAAATACAATTCCCCACGAGGTAGTTTGAGCAGGGGGTAAATGAGCATGATTAACGAGATTATGATTACTACTAGAATTCGGCTAACCATTTATTTGAAATCTTCTATTATTCAAATGCTTGATGTGCCGAGTTTGAGAATATGATTTTTGTGACAAATTATGGGAAATGGGTATAAGGTAAGTTTAGTTTATAGACAAAAAATTAGCCATTTGGATTACTGTTTGTGACCGTTGCGGTTAATCCACGAATCCTTTTTTATAAATTAGATGGGTCCCTTTAAAAGGGATCCGTAGGATCCGTGATTAAGAAATAAATATTTTTGAAATGTTTAATAGGAGATGTAGGACTGAGAGGTGTGGTGGTATTTGGTGTACCTAGAGATATTTAAGTATCATAGATAGCTAATGTTTTGATTTTTGGACTATTTACTTATCTTAAGTCGATTATGCTTTAAATAATAGGAATGTTGACGAGCTTGTTAACTGGAGCTTGTATCATCCATAGTGCTTGTTAGATATATTTCATACTTAGCTGGTTATGAGATAAGGAGGTTATTCCATTAGTTCTAAAGGTTTTAGAAGGAAAACAATTATATACATTTTATCGTATATTTAACTTATGTTAAGTAAACCAAAGTTTAGTCGTGAGAGAGTTATGAGAATTTGTACCTTTGCTGATGAGTTTACCTTTGATGCAACTATTTATCCTTCATCGTTGAGATGGTAGGAACATTCATTTCTAGTTATTCCATTAGTTCATTTACTATCTTTGATTTGTTTAATTCCTTGTCGTCCTTTAATTATACCTAAGTCTTATAAATTAACTGAAACGTTTGTTCCCTAATATCTCATGGGTCCATTTGTGTTAAGTATCTCATTTATAAAGTGTATGAATGAAAATGGTGGATAAGATTCATTGTTAGGTATTGATTTTGTGGGTTATAGTTCCAACCTACTTGATTATGATAGTTACTTTTAGGATATATGGCATTTGGCTTCCTAGCGTTGAGGGGTTTTTGGTTTTGGTCGAGATGGTTGTGTTTTAGTCTTATTCTTTACTAATCCTTGATCATGTTTTAGTGTGGGGTATTGATCTAGGTTCTTAATAGAAATATTAGGTAATCTCTCCTTGTTTAAAATGAGAGAGTCCATTTTCAAAAGAGTCGAAGGTGATGAAGTCTGATTTGCAGTTTCTAAGCCATGAACCCCTTTGATTCTGCAACACGGATCCCTTTCATAGGGATCCATTGGATCCGTGCTATCTGTTTCCGCAATAGTGCCAGGTTTTGCAATTTTTATTTCTTTGTTTTTATTAGTCGAGGCTTCATGTTTTATCAAACCTAATGTCTTTCTATTTTTAAGTGATTTCTGATTCCTTACTATTTTATTTAAGCATTTAGTACTTTTCTCAAACTTGGTGAACTTAGCTGCTTGTTTGGCCAGAACAGTTTGTGTATCTTTAAGCTTGTTATTTTCAAGACGGAGTTTTTGATCAGATTTACATTTTGCATTAATACCTTTGCCTTTTTTAAGTCTATTGATTATCTCTTTTAATTTATATACTTCCTTTTAAAAAAATTCCTTTTTACTTTTTAAAAGTTGTTTTTGTTAATGGCCTTTGAGCTAAGATCACATAGTTTGTTATATTTAAGTTGTACAGTATCATCATTAATGGACGTACTATTGTAAGAAAAGTTGGAGTTTACCTCGTTATGAGTTATGAGGAAAATTTTGTCTTTCTTAGGTTCCTCTTCTTTTTCACTTTCAGAGGTGAATGTTTCTTCATTACTTGAATCTTTCTTGACTTTTAGAGCAAGTGACTTGCATTTGTCTTTCTTGCTTTTTGAAGTTTCAGAGACTTTTTGTAAAATTACTTCATACACTTTTAGGTTCCCAATAAGATCATCTAGTGGTATAGTTGACAAGTCCATTGATTCTTCGATAGCCGTCACATTTTGTCTCCATTTCGGAGGAAGGGCCCCGAGAAATTTCCTGACATGATTTTTGCTTGAAGAAGATTCATCAAGTGCTTTTAGTGAAGTAATGATAGTATCAAATTTAGTAAATGCACAGTCAATAGTTTCATCATCGGTAATAGAATATTGTTCATATTTTTGAACAAGTAGATCTATTTTATTTTATTTGACATGACTATTGCTTTTATAAGTGATTATTAAATAATACCAAATTTCTTTAGCCATTTTGTACAAAATTATTCTTTCGTACTCCTTAAGTAAAGCATTATATAATATCATTTGGCTTCATTATTTTTAGAAATCATTTTCTTTTGTTAATTATTTTGACGTTCATAAGGAACACTTTCATCCCTAGCGTTAGAAGTATTTTAAAGACAGGTTTATAATCACATCAACAATAATTTGCGAGAGATCAATATTGTTAGGAATTAGAAATTCCAGGTATTAAAGAGTCGGTCACCTCAAGTATATGTAATCGTTAGAAAGCTCGTAGTCGTAGTTATTTTAAGTTAAGTAGTATTTAGTTAAGTAACACCGTGGAGGACGGACGGGTCTTTACCCACTGTATGCACGATCCACACCCGTTGTGTGGCGTTTATGTAAGACTATAAATACTCTCTACCTCCCAAGGTAGAGTTGGAGCTCATAATAATATCTTTCACTTTCTCTCACTAAGTTCCCTAAACCTCTAACTTTCTCTCTAGAATTCCACTTATCGCCCACTTTGTGTTATGGTTTGATGTGTAAGTGAAAACCAATATCTTACAATTGGTATCAAGAGCCATGGTTAGATCATATCTTGCACATCTTTGGATTTCTAGTGGTTTTAGGTGGTTTTGAGTTTGAAAAAGTTTAGTGGTTTGTGCATCATTTGGTTGATTTCTTGTGTTAAAGCTTGGATTTTGTTAGTACTTTTATGTTTAGAATCATCACAAGTGTTTAGGTTTTCATTTGGTAGCTTGAATCATCTTGGTTGGGTTGTTTTGGATTGAAAAGTGATGTTTGTGATGTTTTCTTGCTAGCGACTTGACCTACGGTTTCTTTCTTGCTAGCGACTTGCTTTACATTTTGTAGCGAGTTGCGGTTAGTGGAGTTAGCGACTTAGGCCTAGCGACTAACGGTACAAGTAGTGGATGCTCCACTACGGGTAGCGACAGTGTTAGCGACTTGGTAAGTAGCGAGTTGCTATTTAGCGACTTGATTCCTTAGCGACTTGTATCTTAGCAATTCTTGCCAAAATTTTGCTAGCGACTAGAGGCTTAGCGAGTTGCTATTTAGCGACTTGTCTTTTGTTTAGCGACTTGGGACTTTAGCGACTTGGTGGAATAGCGAATTAGAAGATAGCGACTTGGTGCATAATTTTCTAGCGACTTGGGTGATTTCTTTACGGTTTTCTCTTGATTTAGTAAAATCCGTGAAAGAATCTATTTCCGGTTTAATCATAGAGTTATAAAATCCGTTTAATTTGTCATCATGTCTACCAACGTTTCTACAATCATCTCCTTTGTTGCGAGGATGTTCAAGCGGTGGTTCGGATACTCGTCCACCCATGCTTGACAGGCCGACTACGATTCTTGGGCTCAACGAATCAGTTGTCTTGTCTTGGAAAGGAAAATGGTGTCAACATTCTCAAATCCATTGATGAAGGACCGTATCGGGTTGAGGCGACTAGAGATGTACTTGATCTTCTTGAAGATGGAACTACGATTTCTGGAATGGACGGACCAAAGATGTATGATGAGCTTGATGATAAGGAGAAAAAGAGATTCGATCTTGATATCGGGGCTTAACATTGTTCTTCAAGGTCTTCCTAAAGACATCTACAAGGCGATCAATCACAACACGAAGCAAAAGCGGTATGGGATAATGTCAAGATGCTTCTCTCGGGTTCGAATTAACTATGGAAGGCAGAGAATCACAACTCTATGATGAATTTGAACACTTCAAGATGAAACCGGATGAGAGTGTCTATGAGTACTATGTGAGATTTCATAAGTTGGTGAATGATATGAGGAACATCGAATGACTATGCCTAACATTCAATTTGAACTCAAAATTTGTGAACAACATGAATCCCGAATGGCACAAGTTTGTCACCTCTGTGAAGCTCACTAAAGGATTGAAGAATACAAACTATGAGCAACTCTATGCCTTCCTCCTTGAGAATGAGAGACATGCTATGTTTGAAAAATGATTCTTAATCGGTTCAAAACCAACGAGGAGAGACAAGCTCATCTAATGACTCAAGCGCCTTCTACTCAAACATCGGAATCACAACCAAAGCCTCACAAGTCATACCCATGGGTAATGGTAATCACAAACTCATTCACGATCCTATGTTCAAACAAGGCGATCTTTGATGCACACGTGGGTAACATCATTAATCAACTAGCTCTTACGATTAGTCAAAACATGAATTCTCTCCACAAACCAACAACAACCTCGAACGACATCTAACCCACACAATCAAGCTCTTTGTTAAAGATGGGAGGATCGTGGTGCAACCGATTCGGAAAGACAGTATGATCGGGGAAGAGGTGGAGTGGTAGAGGTTATGTTGGTAATCGAATCGAGGAAGGAATGGTAATCAAGGTCAAGCTAAGCCGATCAAATGTTATAAGCGTGGTGGTGAGGACACATTGCAAGGCGCACATCTCCAAAACGTCCACAGAATCTTGATTACTTGAGAGATAAGATCTTGCTTGTACAAGCTCGGGATAATGGTCTTTGCTTTGGATGAAGAGGAATTGTTGTTTCTTCTTGAGGGCAATGCCAAGACCTATGATGCGAGATGTGGATGAGCGACCTATTCGGAGATAGGTCACAATCATCGAATGCCTTTCAAGTCGTGATTGTGATGCATACGACTCGATGTGGATGATGGACCTCTGCACACACAATTTTATGGCTAGCATTTCTCCAATGGTTTCTCCCAAGGTCTCATCTTCACCACAAGTGGCCCATCCAAAGACAAACTCATCTCGGAGGTATTAAAACTATACGATGATCTTGATGTGCAAAGATGCATGACAAAGTACTATCAAGCTGAAACTATTGAATCAAATATTGAAAATATGGGTAATATCAATGTTGTCCCATATGATCAATATGTGAAACAAAGTGAAAGTGAAGTTGTACCAAGTGATGCATCTTCTGCGATCAACAATGACTATGTTTTGATGAATACACTTGCATGTGCCCCGATGATTACGTAATTTACGAACTAAATGCCTATAAAGAGCGTGTTGCTATTTATGAACAACGTGCAAAATTTGAGTTGACCACTCGTGAGCGGAAATGGATGACCAAGTGCGTACAATCATTAGAAAAAGTAATTTTAGAGAAGAAGTATTAAAACAAGAGTTAAATTCCTTGCAAGAAAAGCTTTCTAAAGCGCTAAACAAAAACAAGAACTTCAAGAAAATGTGAAAATGCTTAAGCAAGAATTTAATGCAAAGGAATCAAAACTCTTGAAAGATTTTCTAATCGAAAACTTTGAAAAACAAACTTGAAAACAAGTTGTACATACAAGGAACACCATTCGATTTGCTCATGATCACTAAGCATAGAGTTCTAGCGATAAGCATAGTGTTCCCATTATAGATAAACCCAACCACGAGTGCGGAAGATAGCAAAAGCGACTCAAAATGTGATCTATGATGGCAATGAGATTCTTAAACCTAGACAAAAACCTAGTTGCTTTGAGTGCAGAGGAAGATAAGAAATTAGATGAAATCACTAGGGAGAAGATGAATAAGAAACTAAATGATCCTAAATGCAAAGAGAAGAAAGTAATTATCACTCCCCATGACTACAAAAGGAGAATTGGATCTCCTTGAACATGTTTAAGCCTCAAACATTGTTGACTCCCGAACAAGTGTTCGGAAAATGGACTTAGATAAGCGAAAGCGAGAAAATATTGTTGAAACAAACCCTCCCTTAGGAAAATGCCTAAAGCAATTGTGTATCCTCCCAATACACCAATGCATCTAGTTCCTAGAACGATTGCTACTAAAAGCAAGATCTTAATCGGTCAATATGTTATTTTTCAACTATTTGTTGATTTTGAGAAAACTTGTAAGAAAAGGATCACACCCTGGGATTCTTGAAGGGAAAGGGGTTTGAACAAACAAAAGAATGCTATTTAAGCGAGGTCATGCCTTTCTTTAAACTTCTAAAAGATCACTTTGAGAGTCTTAAAAGGGATGAAAGCGATATTAAGGGAATGGAAAAGGAATTTGATGCAATGATAGTTGAAGTTAGTGACTATGAGCGAGCACTAAAATATAATGAGATTGAGAGGAAGAACTTGCATACACTAAATGAGAACACGATTTACGAATGTATTGCTCAAGATGTGTTTTCATTTGCTACAAATTGTTCCATTAATGCTTCCCAATTTCATGAATTATCTGTTGCCACGAAAGTCTCCCATGATCGTGTCATTGAGCTTGAAAAACTAATTACGAACTAAGCGAGAAAATTGAGCTGGATGATCACGACAATTTGGTTAAACATTTTCTAAACTAGAAGTTGAGCATTTTAATTTACAACTAAAATATCAACATCTTAAAGAAAATGTCAAAACTTCAAATATCAAGACATCCTCGGATGCTCGAGTTTGATGCGAGTTTTCAAATTAACAAGCGTGATGAGCAGATTCAAGCTCATTGCAACACGATCGAGAAAGTTGAAAGCCCAAATCTCTCAATTAAAGGGTCAAGCGAACAATATGACGGGCTCCCAAATGCCTCCTCCTTTAGATTCTCGAATTCTCAAAGCGTTTCATCTTCAAAACCTAGTAAATGCATTACAAAAGGAAAGCGAAAGTTTTCTAGAAGAAAATGAAAAGGTTAAACGTCATTTCAATGAGTTATTTGAATCAATAAAGGTCACTCGTAACAAAATAACGAACAAATAGCTTCATTGCAAAAGGAAATTGAGAATCGAAGAGTCGGTAAAAGGAAAATGCCAATGACCAATGGGAGAATGGTGTATCAAAGGTTCACTCTTGTAATAAATATGCTTTATGCGTGAAATATGTCCTCCTCATCTCGGGAACAACAAACTTCTTTGTTCAAACATACTTCTCATCCCTTAAGGATTGCCTAGAATGTCTGCGTGAGATTGTTGAAGAGGATAAGTTAGAGAAACCTCATGATAATGCAATTGGACATGCATGCTTATATGCCAAACGATCTCAAGAAATCCTAGAATGCTTGATCACAATATGCCCAAAGTCCTTAGGTGAGAGAGTTAATCCTTTGATTCCATGTTCGATGCCTAATGCCAAGTATGATATTCATTCGATGCCCAATGTTTTGAATGTGAACCTTAGTGTGCCTTTAAGTAGTTGATTCGGATCATCAATGCTAAGAAAGAGAACTCAAGTGTGCCTTCTAGGAGTACAAATCCAGCACTTCTAGTTTTAAGAAAGTGAACCTTAGTGTGCTGCATGTAGTTCGGATCGGCACATCTAAGCGGTGATGCAAAGAGTAGTAAAACCAACTAATGTTCCCATTCCTCTACAGAGAGTGTCGGTGACATTAAAGGGAGCGGTCAAAGTCTCAAGACAATACAAGGAATGATAGGACCTCGCAAGCTAAGAATGTGCCTTTGGAAAGAGTAGAAGAACAATCTAGGAACTTTAAGTTTGAACCGAATAAAGCGAATCGTGTTGATTCTAGTATTAGCCATAGGCGTCTTGTAATTAATTGAATTCGATACTATTTGCAAACCTTGTATTGATGTCTGCTTGAATTACATTTCTAATCATGAATGTGGTGTTAATGTTTTGCCTAATGATGTTAATTGTCCGATTAATATTGTTAATGCTAAAATTCATGCTAAGAAGGCTAAAAGGCAAAAGCGAAAGAAAGTTAGAAAAAGTGGAAACCCCGGGAAGAACATTTAGTAAGATAGGCTATTATTGGATACTGTTGGTCATAAGACTAATCGAGACAATGCCCACTAGAAAATGGATGCCTCTTGGTAGAACTATTCCCTTAAGAAGTGAGCACTGCTGTGAGCAGGGCTATCTGAGACACTAATCTTGCATCTATTCACAATGATTCCATTGCCTTAATTTACGATATGAATGCTTCTATTTACGATGTGGGTGTTCCAACCATTGTTACTAACCAAATGGAACCCATTCTTGCATGGGGATCCCAATTATCGATTATCCATTCTTATGCATGTTCAGCTGCGGATCGTTCAAATCGTTACGTGGTACACGGACTCATTTGTTCCAAGCATATATTTGGCGACGGTCACGGCTCATGAACCGTGAGCAAATTCATCGAGACGATTAGATTCGGGAATGATCATTTCGGTGCTATTATGGGTTATGGAGACTATGTTGTTGGCAAAGTGTTATCTCCGGGGTTTACTATGTAGAAGGTCTTGGTCACAACTTGTTCTCTGTTGGTCAATCTGCGATTACGATCTAGAAGTAGCCTTGAGAAAACATACACCTTCGTTAGAGAACTTGATGGTAAGGAACTTTTAAGAGGTTCACGTGGTTCAAATCTATACACCATCTCTATCGAAGATATGATGAAGTCTTCTCAATTTGCTTCTTTGTCAAAGGCCTCTAAAACAAAGTCATGGTTATGGCATCGTCGTCTCAATCACTTGAACTTGGTACCATCAATGATCTCTCGAAAGGACTTAGTTGTAGGTTTACCTAGACTCAAGTATGAAAAGGATCATCTTTGTTCGACATGTCAATTGGGAAAAAGCAAAAGTATGCCCATAAACCCAAACCTACTAACTTTGTCACGAAGTTCTTCATATGATTCATATGGATTTATGTGGACCAATGAGGGTGCGAGAATATCTTTGGGAAGAAATATGTGTTAGTTGTGGTTGATGATTACTCTAGATTCACAGGTCAAGTTCTTAAGGACAAAGGATGAAACTCGATATCATCATCAAACTCATCAAGCAGTGCGAGTTCGACTTAACAAAGCGATCGAATAATCCGAGCAGACAATGGGCGGGTTTGTCAACAAACAACTCGGTGAATTTTATGAAAGCGTTGGAATCGACCATCAAAGAAGTGTTCCACGAACTCCTCAGCGAGCGGTGTAGTTGAAAGGCGAAATCGAACTCTTGTAGAAGCCGCTAGAACAATCTTGATTTACTCAAAGGTTCCAATGTTTCTCGGGTGAAGCTATTGCCCTTGCATGCTACACACAAAATCGTTCCACGATTCACTTGTTCATGGAAAAACTCCATATGAACTTGTCCACAACAGAAAACCTAATCTCTCTTTCCTTCGTGTGTTTGGTGCATTGTGTTATCCAACTAATGAGGACAAGACTTAGGCAAACTTAGAGCTAAAGCGAGACATTGGAGTATTTGTAGGGTATGCACCAAACAAAAGGGATACGAATCTACAACAAAAGAACCCGAAATATCATGGAAACAATTCACGTTCGTTTGATGAGTGACCGGTCAAATGGCTCTGGACAATTCGATTCGGGACCCGCACTTCAAAACAGTCCCATTGGTTCATCCCTTGTTCCAAACTCTTCTCAAGAAACTCCATATGTACCTCCATCGAAGATGATTTAAAGAAATTGTTTGATCCTATGTTTGATGAACTTTATGATCCAAGTACTAATGAGGTGTCGATTCCTACAGAGGTGCTCATATTCACGTGAATGAAGTCAATCCTCGGTCTCAATATCTTTAAGTCAAGATGCACTGCTGCTGATCCTTGATCTCATCAACAAATCATCATTCTTCAAATGTACATAATGGGGCTGTTTACGGCATCAATGATGAAGTTAATCCCTTTGCTACTCACGAAGATGCTCCATTTGAAAACATATTTGCTCTGAATCATCATCGAACCATCTTCTTGAGGAGACATCGACTCTGCTACCTCGGTCCCTCAACAAGCGCCACATGAACACCTTAGAAAATGGACTCACGATCATCCACTAGACAACATCATTGGAAATCCCTCTCGTCTGTATCAACACGGAAACAACTTGCAACCGATGCCTTATGGTGCTTCTTCAACTCCGTACTATCTAAGATCGAACCAAAAGATGTTAAAACCGCCATGAATGAAGATAGTGGTTCAATGCCATGCAAGATGAAATTCATGAGTTTGATCGACTTGATGTATGGGAGTTAGTACCTGCTCAGGCGTGCTATGATTATTGCTCTTAAATGGATCTTCAAAGTGAAACTTGATGAGCATGGTGATGTGTTGAAGAACAAGGCTCGATTAGTTGCTAAAGGATACCGTCAAGAGGAGGTATTGACTTTGAAGAATCTTTTGCTCCGGTTGCTCGAATCGAGGCAATCGAATCTTTTGGCTAATCTTGCTAGTAAGAACATGGTAGTCTATCGGATGGATGTAAAGGCGGCATTTACGAGCGGAGATCTTAAAGAAGTCGTCTCGTCGACCAACTGAAGGATTTGTGAATCAAGAGCATCCTACTCACGTTTATCGTTTGAAGAAGGCTCTTTACGGTTTAAAGCAAGCTCAAGGGCATGGTATGATACCTTTGTCAAAGTTTCTTCTATCTACGGATTTAGCAAAGGAGCGATTGATCCAACATTGTTCACCGAAGTCGAGCAAACATTTAATTCATGTTCAAATTTATGTTGATGATATTATTTTGCCTCGGCGGACCCAATGGAATGTGATCGTTTTCAAATGAAATGAGTTCAAAATTTCAAATGTCAATGATGGGACAAATGTCATTTTCTTGGGATTACAAATTTCGCAAAGTCCGGAGGCATTTTCATAAATCAATCTAAATATGCAAGCGAGATCTTAAAGAAATTTGGATTTGATTCAAGTGACCTGTTGACACTCCCATGATTGATCGAACCAAACTAGATGAGGACCACTCGGGGATCATGATTGACCAAACAAAATATCGTAGTATGATTGGATCACGATGTACCTCACGGCTAGTAGACCGAGACATCTTGTTCATTTGTTTGCATGTGTGCTAGATACCGAGCTAAGCCTACTAAAAGCACCTTGAAGCGGTTAAGCGGGTCTTCGGTATCTCAAGGAACCATCAATATGGGTCTTTGGTACCGAAGGACACCGGTATGTCACTAACGACCTATCGAGATCTTGATCATGCGGTGTCAAGATACTCGTCGAAGTACATCCGGAGGTGCTCGGTTTTGGGTGATAAGCTTGTGGTGGTCTTCAAAGAAGCAAATGAGTACTTCTATTTCCTCTCTGAGGTGAATACATAGCCATGTCATCTTGTTGTGCTCAAATCTTATGGATGAGATCTCAATTATCGACTATGGCTTTGAATTCAACAAAATCCCTACATCTTGTGATAATAAAAGTGCTATTGCTCTCTCATGCAACAACGTTCAACACTCAAGAGCAAAGCATATCGACATTCGACATCATTTCATCGGGAACAAGTGGAAAAAGGTGTGGTGGAACTCTATTTTGTGAGGTGCGAATACCGGTTAGCGAGACATCTTCACCAAAGCTCTTCCAAGAGAGCGTTTGAGTTCATACTTCCACGACTAGGCTTGAAAAGCCTTCAACCGAAACACTCAAAGCGTCTTGGGAGGAAGGCGAGGAGTAAAGGTCTATGCTCATCTATCTCTTGTAAATATCTCTTCAAAAAGCAAATAGAAAATTATAAAACTTTCAAAATCCATAAAAATTGAAAAATCTTGAAAAATTCCAAAAATATTGTCTTTTGTCATGTTTTCCTCGATTCGATAATATCTACGGTCTTTGAGATGTCATTCAAAGAATGACACGGGACTTTAGATGTTGTTCGAATCTTAAAAAAAAAATCAAAAAATATTTTTGGGAGAAAGAAAAAAATGGTTTATTGTCATTTCGAGCGATAACCGCTTTTTAAAGAAAAACGAGCCATACTTTATCATGTTTTCAAAATTCCATGCTCGATTCTATAAACATTTATCGATGAAAACTAAGCGCTTTGAAAAATAACTCGGACTCTATTTTTGATAATCATCGGACTTATTTGTCAAAATATCAATCTCTCAATCAACAACCTATGTCATTGATTGAGGGGAGAATGATTTCAATTAAATTAAAAAGTTATTTGGCATTAAATTGTTTTCAAAAGATATTCATGCATGTTTTATCAATGGAGTTTAAAGTCTTTAAATCCGATCCTTATCGATTAAAACGCTTTCATAATCAAGTCACAATTCTCCTTAAAAGCTTTCAAAATCAATTTAAATCTATAAGAGATCACAAATCTCAAATGATTTGATAATTGTGATCGGGGAGAATGTGTGATTTAAATTGGATTTAAGCGATAATTCGGTAAATGGTTTTATAAGGATGTACATGCTATCCTTCCCACATGTGACAAACGATTTCAAATTTTCCATGCACATGTTGAGGGAGCATCTATCTTAAACCTATGATTTGAAACGTGATCACTTATCTCAATGTGCGGGTTCCTCTAGTATGTGCAAAACTCTTTTCAAATCTCGAGGCACATATTGAGGGGAGCAAAATCATGAAAACCTCATCCTTCCCAAAATGCTTTATCTACTTGATTCGATTTGGGAAGTGATGTTGATATCTTTAGAAAATGGTAATCAAAGAAGTTAATTCTTCCTCTTGCCTCCGTGTGCAAAACGATTTCAAACATTTGATGCACATGTTGAGGGGAGCACTTGTTCTAAAAATATCAAAAACAATTCGGTACAAAATGTTTTGATAATATATCACAAGTATCTGGATTGATTTTCAAATGGTTTTCAATTGGTTCAAATGGCGGATGAACAATACCAAATAGACCGACCAACTTTACTTTATATGCGGTGATATAAGGATGATAAGGTTAGGTATGTGTTCCCATGATCCGCCGAAACGGAAGGATCTACCGAGGACTATCCACTAGTTAGTGTAGAGTTCTTAGGTATGATGATAAAAGGAGAAAAATGAGATATGGGAAGAGTGCGGATGAGGCGAGCTAGTCTTGGAATAAACCCAACAAGGTTCTAGCTATGAAGTCTCGGTAAGCTTGAAGGGTTGAAGAATTAAAAAGAATTGAATGAGAAAGGGTGAAAACAAATAGCCCTCCATATATTCAACCTTAGGGCGAAACCGGGTTCAATTCATATGCTCTTGATGGTAACATCGGTATTGAAGACAAGGCGTCATGGACCCGGTGGACGCTTGCACTTCAACTTTCCAAACCACTCAAGTTCCTCTTAAAAGGACTTGTTTCATTCTCACGGGAACCGACATTATCTATCGACTTTCTCTTAGAGATTGTTGATATTGAAGAAGGAGACCCTCTCCTAGTCTCGACACGGGAACCAAATATGCACATATTGAGTCTAGAGCCACGAGATCATCAATAAATCTCATTAGGACACTTTCAATGAAGACTCTGTTTCACACAATGTGGAAAGAGATTATATCTTGAGTCCTCGCATTATCCTTGTGGTATTGCGAACATCCGAGTGATGTGTATACATATTCACAATGAAGATGGAAAGCCTTCGGAGCCAACATCAAACAAGCTCTGGTAGGTGGCATGTGAGATCTATTATATAGATCAACCATGTGACAAGCGAGCAGAAACAATGGGCGATTCAATCTCTTGAATCAATCACGGTTCGAGTTATGGATTGACGGATACCTTTGAAAAACCGGTCTTTGTGCTTAAAAACTCTTTTCTTTAGCACATCGACCGTGTACTAATTTTCAAATCAAAAGGTGTTTTATGATTGATAATTGATTTTCAATAAAACCTTCGTTGTATTGCAAAAACAATTTCTATTGAGCAATACGATTGTTTTCAAATCTCTTTTCATCAATCGGTGGACTTAAATTATTTGGTTCACTCACTCCGTGTTGTCTTCTTTGAGGCGTTCGGTTTGAGAACGACTAGAGCATTGCGAAACCTGTCAAGGAAATTCTTGAATTATACACGATCACAGGCGGTACATGTCTTGATCAGCGGGGAACCGTGGGCGTGTACCTCAATTCAACTAAAGTGATCAAAGACACTTTTGTGCGCTTTATTGCTAAGCTGTTGTATGCGGTACGCCCGGCGTTTGCGGTGATCGAATGAAGCGGTCAATCCATAGCCGCATGCTCACACAATACATTCATCTCTCAAGAAATCATGATAAGTGCATCAATGACTCGATATTTTCACTCCATGCTTACGCTTCTGCTGCGCCAATATCATGAATCAGCGAAAGCTTCCGCTACTCGATGAGAAGATATCATGATCCGAATGTGAGCATGTCGGTCCGAATGTCACAACATCACATAATACCAACACCACAATGGATGTCTCGGAGATTTTTAGTAGTGATGATCTCAAAAGTGGCTCAAATTTATTATCACGTGGATCGGTAAAGACCTCCACTTGGAGTAACCAAACATGCAATGAGAAGAATCAATGACTACGAGCTTGAACAAAGTACTACATCAAGAATGCAAGAACAATTGTTAATGTAATATCTGTTTGTATTCAATGTAATTTTAGTATATGTTTGAGGTGACCTCCCTTAGGGAGATTGTTAGGAATTAGAAATTCCGGTATTAAAGAGTCGGTCACCTCAAGTATATGTAATCGTTAAGCTCGTAGTCGTAGTTATTTTAAGTTAAGTAGTATTTAGTTAAGTAACACCGTGGAGGACAGACGGGTCTTTACCCTGTATGCACGATCCACGACCCGTTGTGTGGCGTTTATGTAAGACTATAAATACTCTCTACCTCCCAAGGTAGAGAGTTGGAGCTCATAATAATATCTTTCACTTTCTCTCACTAAGTTCCCTAAACCTCTAACTTTCTCTCTAGAATTCCACTTATCGCCCACTTTGTGTTATGGTTTGATGTGTAAGTGAAAACCAATATCTTACACCTTACTCAACCTCAAACTCAATTTTAATTTTGGAAGTTTACGTAATTACCTTTACATGTAATCGTTAACTTAAATCGCGTAAACTAAAACACAACGATTAACGTAAACCGGATTTATACATACACAAGTCTACATAAAATACACGTTATATAATTATTTCAATCATATCATATATGTCTACATTGTTTTTCGATTTTTACGTAAAACACTTTCATTTCATGCATGAAAACAATACCACCTTTCCTTTACGATATTATGCATGCATGAAAACAATACCACCTTTCCTACATATACATACTTACACTTTCAAATATATTATATATATATATATATATATATATATATATATATATATATATATATATATATATATATATATATATATATATATAACATAACATTTTTAATAAGAGCCCCCTATATCATTTGTTTAATATAAACACATTACCTTCTTTTGAACAAAATCGTTACATGTTTTATGTACCTAACATATGACCAAAGGTTTACCGAAAAGAAAAAAAAGTTGGATCTTATGTCCCTTTGACTTACTAAAATTCGGCCAACACGAAGAACATAAGCAAGCAAGCATGCATTTTTTTTAATCTTTAAGACATAACCATGTGTATTTTAATGCTTGCACCATCAAGTATACGAATTACATAATCATAAGCATTTATTCAAATCACAGATTCATATCACATGGCTAGAGTGCTTAAACAAACAAAAATGGACTACTCCATATTCAAACTAAGAACACAAGTATCAAACATGTAAATTGTTATTGTAGTCGTATCAAAAGAATTGTACCGATGGTTACAGAGATGGTACTGAGTTCTACGAGATTACAACCCAAGAACTACTACTATCCCAACTAAATGGTAACTTCAGACCCTTAGCAAATGTTATGGTGTTTAACCACTTCTAAAAACTCTGTAAACTATGATGAACTAAAATGATGATCGGTGGTGATTGATATTGATTGATGATAATTCTTTTGCGTTGTGGTATGTATTTATAGGCCCAGGAGTGACCTATGAACGTAGGTAGTGAATTATGATAGGAAAATGATCGACCTCGTCATTGAAGTCTCTCATTAATAGAGAAGTATAACTGATATCATAAATACGCCGCACTTTGTCATATAACCGGCAGGCTTCTCCTCGTGTATCCGACGTGCTTTTAGTAATAAACCGCCGTACATCATTATTGACTTGTAGGTACATAGTTGACCTCTGGCACCCATAACTGGCGTACATTATCCATAAGACTGGTGGTATTTTAGCCAAACTGTGTGTTCTTTATTTGGGGGAATTGCGTATATATCCTTCCAAATACCTATAATTGCGTATATATCCAAGCAAAACTCAAAATCGCGTATATATCCTTCACTAACATTAAAATTGTCATATATATCCAAATTAATATTTTATGTATTGATACGTGGGACCTCCTGAAGAGATACTTCATTCAAAGATATTGTCCACCTTCTAAAGTATCAAGACAACTCGTGGAAATACATAATTTTAAACAAGAAGACAATGAGACGTTGTATCAAGCCTAAGAAAGATACAACGACCTCCTCTACAAGTGTCCAACTCATGACCTAAACAGCCAGCAAAAGGTCAACATCTTTTACAAAGGTATTAACGTAACTACGAGACAGATGCTGGATTACCAAGGACCAATTCCGAGCATGGCTCATACTCTCGCCATTGAAGCCATTCAAAACCAGGCTGATCACTCTCAAAAATGGCATGATAGAGGAAGCAAACGAAGCCTGGACAGAAATTCCAAAGGCATTGCCGCCATCGCAAGCAAATTAGAAAACCTTGGAAGAGATATGAAGAAGCTGTAGGAAAATGTGCATGCTATTCAAGTAGGATGCGATACATGTGGAGGAGGACATTTAGCTAGAGATTGCCCTATGAAGAACATAAGCCCCCAAATTGAAAAAGTTATGTATGGAAAGGAGAACCTTCCATCATGGTTATGATCGGAATCCCTACAAGGCAGAAAAATCTTCACTCGAAGAATCAATAAATAAGTATTTAGAGGAAGATACCAAGCGACAGGCCAGCAGGGATACATTGTTCAAAAATTTTCAAGAAACAAGAACCACCCTCCTTGCCCGTCATGAGGGTTTAGAAGACACCGAAAAGAAATCAGGGATAAGAGCAAATGAAATTAATGAAGACAGCTCAAGTGATGATAGTTTCTGTAAAGCCATATTTTCCAATAACGGAAAACCTCTTTACACCCCTTTCAGGTACGATGAAGAGGAGCTTGCTGGTTTCCCCAAACAAGCAGTTATAAAATATGACGATACGAGCTTTATAAAGAAAGAACAACATACAGAAATGGAAGCTTTTATGGAAAATGAAGTAAAGTTAAACGCCAGATGCTCAGAAGTTGTCCTAAATCAGATCCCTCTAAAGGAAAAAGACCCAGGAAGTTTCATTCTCCCATGCTCTATTAATAATTTGCATAATATTAATGCCTTAGCTGACCTAGGAGCTAGCATAAGTATCATGCCATTTTCCATGTGCAAAAGATTAAATCTTGGTCGTGTCAAACCCCTTTGCATGACGATTGAAATGGCTGATAGAACGGTAAGCATACCTAGAGGGGTAGTTGAGAATGTGCTCATTAAGATTAATAATTTTACTCTTCCTGTTGACTTTGTTATTTTAGACATGGAAGAAGATCTCGAGATTCCATTAATTTTGGGCGCACCCTTCCGTCACCGCAAACCGGGCAAAGATTAACGTTTTAAAAAATCATTACATTAAAATCAACGATAGAAAACTTACCAGAAATATGGATGACGTTGGAAAATGTCACCTGTAAGCTGTTTGTGTTATCAAAAAGGAAAAACAAAATTGCTCCTACCACCATCACACACAAGCATTGTACTTCCTTTTCAAGTTAGTCGCTAATAGTCATAATATGCGTATATCGGGCTTTTTACCAACTTGGGAAGGGAAGTTGAAGGATATAACGGTGGAGGAGATTGTTAGCCTCGCTTTTATAAAGGAAGAGTACGTCGCAACCACTTCTCAAAAATAAAGGATAACATCAATCCAGTGCTTAAACTTGAGTCTAAAGACGATTGGCCCGAAATTCAGAAAGTTGATTACAAGTACTTCCCCAAATTAAAATACCATTGGTGCAAGGCTATCCCTATTGACAACGACAGAGGATATGATCTTTGGGCTTCTTGTAACCCCTATGAGGACATCTGTGACGGTGGGCATGATAAAGGAAGAGTAAAAAATAATAAGTACATGTGGTCCTCAACTAATGATAAAGGCATAACATTCGAAGCTTGGTTACGAATTGTGTATGGGGAAGTTGGCAATGATGTTAAAAGAAAAATATAGACTAATCTTAGCCACAGTGAAACCTCTGGTAATGATGCAAATCATGAAGAAACGAAAAATTCAATCGCTAATCATGGCAACACTTTTGCTCGAAAGCATTAGTGTGAGAAAATAAAAACCATTGATGGGGATTCTTGGGTTTCCTGCAAACCGTATGATAACAACTGTGATGGGGGAAATAGTGTGGTTAGAGTTGGAGATAACAAATTTTTGTGGACTTCAACCAATGACGATAGAAGAACCGATATACGGTGGTTAGACAAGTTAAGATTTAACGATTGGATTAAAATCAAATATGGAAAAGTGGATGCTTCCACTAAGAATAAAATTTGGAAGGATTGCTTAAACGAAGATAGCCCATGTGAAGAGACTCCTCATGATACGGGTAACTTAAATAATGATGACAATAAGGACACAAGAGAAGAATGTAAACATGGGCAAATTGATAAATCAATTGATACCAAGTCCAATAATTATGACATAAAAGGAATCATGAACGACTTTGAGCCACAGAGTGAAGCAGGATTAACTGACCTTGAGGATGATGAATATGAGCAAAGAAAATGCAAGCTTCTTGGCATTCCATATAAAAACCCACCACCAATTGTAGCAGAAAAGTATGAGTTCACTAGATACCACTTGGGTTCGGATGAAAAGTTTTGCAAAATTCGGAAGATCGAGACTAAAGAGTACCTCCGCACTGCTACAAATGTTGCTTGGGTCAGAAATAATTTGATGAAGGACATGGAGGAAGTTGGCCAAGTTCAAAGGCCACCATAAATCCCCGAGGATTTGAGTGTAACTTAAAGACTCGTAAATAAAGAAAAGTGCTTTTTCGGGAGACAACCCGAATTTTCCCTTTCAGTTGTTTTATTTCCATTTTTGTTGGGTTTTGTGTTTTTAACTATTTTTGTAGGAAAACGGAAAAAAGTTGTTGTAGCATGCTGAACGGGGACCTGATCTGTCCACAGTTATGGTGTAACTCATTCTTATGGTTACACCATAACGTACTTTTTGCAGTAGCTTCTCAGAGCATTAACCAATTATGGCATAATCCCATGCAATGGTTACGCCGTAGCTACACTCCTGTAGCGTCTGCCAGGTTTTGCACTAATTACGGCGTAACTCCTTATGAGGGTTACAACGTAACTATCCTCTGTAACACTTCTTTTTTTTTTAAAACACAATAACCTTGTATTAGTTTTTAAATGAACTTTGTGGGTATGTTCCCTGTAAGCCCTCACGAGACTACACTCATCCACTTGGGACACCAAGTGGTTTAAAAGGCTTGTTGCATAAGCTAAATGCAACCGTGATTCCTACGAAAGTGAGTTAGGTTTCTTTTTCATTTTTCTTTTTCTTTTTTAGAATTATGCTTGTCGATAGTGTGATTTCAGGGATTGAAGTTTGCTCGTGGATGCTTATACGAAGGCACGATTCATTTCGTGGGCCTTCTTTCTTTTGGAGCAAATTTCGTGGAAGTTCTCGCCTAATTCTACTTTTCTTCACCTTTATTTAACGCTTAGTACAAAAGGGACTTTGTACATCTCAAGTGGGGGACGGAGTAGAATTGTCTCTTGAACTTTATTTTCCCTCGCTTTACTAGTTTATTTTGAAAAATTATGCCATTTTAAATTTTTGACATGTTTTTCTTAACCTAACTAGATTAGACCTTAGCCGAGCACATTATAACCCTTGATATTATATGGTGAGATTAGCCTTATCCGTTTCCAAATTTTACCCCAAATCCACCAAATTATGAGTGTGCGGTAGCTTGTAAACTTTAGAACTTGGCCTTTACATCATTTCGAGACCATAGACGAGGTATGTTGAGTTAGCTCGATGTATTTGGACTTTTTAGTTTAAAAAGGCAGTATTATAGGATTATCACCCAAATAGCCTATCATTGTGTCTATCGATTAGTCACCTCGACTTCTCAACCCCCATGTTAAACCCTTTGTTGCACTTACCTTTAGTGCAAGATACCCCTAGATAAACCCATCTGAGCCATTCCTTTCATTTTGTTCACCCAACATATTGTTTCGTTATACCCATACACCTTAGCCTACCCTGTAGTCTTTATTTGTAATTGGGAAGTCATTATTTGCCTAAGTTCAAGGTTCAAGTGGAAAGGTTCGGGAATCACGCTTTCGTCGACGACATATTCTTAAAGATCATTGAAGACCCCTCAAATTCTCATATTGTTCATCTCAAGTGGGGGGATGTTATGTTTAGTTGTTATGTATGTTGGAAAAAAAATAGTTATTGATATTCAATTGGTTGTAAAGTGCAAAGTTATAAGCACTATGTTATGAGCTTATATAGATTTAGTATCGAGGAGGCCACCTAGGTCACATTTGAAGAATGTAGTTGGAAATGTGCCCATCATGACGTCCTCTAATGGCACATCCACTGGTATTATCATGATCCGGTTTCTTAACTTGAAACTTGATAACGGTAAGTGGTGATGACTTGGTTGTAGATTTAGACTAATTGCTTGATTTTATTTTACATCAATTTTATCCCATGTCTTATCCTACCCTTTAGTCATGAAGCGTGTCTAGGTGATGCAGCGAGCAATCTTTGGTGTCTTGGCCATGGATTTGGTCATGTATCATTGATTTTGTCCACTTCGCCGTGACATGTTAGTAATGACAAATCACCATTAACCTTTGTCGTGTCTACCCATATTGCCTTCGAGAATTGTTTTGTCCTTAACTCTAGTGGTGGAGATTTGTGTAACCGCCAAGCTTATGATATAATACATGCTATGACTGTGCGATGAGTGATCACCCCGAAATTGACACTTAGAATAGTTGAGAGATTTGAGTGTTTTGTTCCCATTTCGTGAGGTGTTCGGCTTTGTTTTATTCTAGCATAAGGGATTTGTAAACTTATATTTTCTAGGTAATGGGAGATATCTTTTTTGGAATCTATCTAATAAGGTTTACTTGAGGACAAGTAGAGTTCAAGTGGGGGGATATTTGATAACATCAAATAGTCCTGAATATTAAGTGTCAATTTCCCCCGATGATGCTCGTATTTTATATCATTTATATGGATTTATGCTTGTTTTCCTCTATATTTCATTTTCGTAAATTACGAGCATTGGAGCTAAAGAGACGCTGGATTTGGAGAGTTTAATGAAGATATATGATAGTATGCTCATTTTGAAGATGTTACGGCGTAACTCCTCTCACATTACGCCGTAATGTAAGCGTGGCTCGAAAACCAACTAAATGGAAGATTACGCGTAATTCCATCCCAAGATTACGCCGTAACTAATTAGGTCAAATGAGGTTCCGTCACTGCAAGCTACGACGTAACTAATTCCACATTTACGGCGTAACCACGATTTATTGAAAATACTGGCGTTACTCATTCCGATGTTACGCCCGTAACCGATTTTCCGAGCAAATTACGAAGAAAAGGATGTTACGGCGTAACTATTAACTTAAGTTACGCCGTAACAAGATCTCGCCTATAAATATGGCCCAAATTCCATCATTTCTAATCAATCCATTTCACACAAAACATCAGTGAACATGAGTAGAAGGTTGAAGGCAAATCTTAGGGAGCATATGGAGCCATCTCTAAGGAAGAAATCACTCCCCTACGATAAGCATTAGCGTTTTATCTTTTCTTTACTTCCAATTCATGTATTTCGTAATGTTAAACATTGAATCGATTGTTTTAGTTAATATGAGTGGCTAAGCACCTCTGGTGCTTGCCTAGTTATGATTCCTTAATTGTTTTGTTTATGTTTACATTGCTTCCGTATAATTATTTCTAGTGTATGCATGCATAGTTTGTTGGTAGCTACCCTTGTTTCGGTAGTTTTGAATGGCGGTAGTGGCTAGTTACTTAGGAGATATGACCAATTGACCCTAAGTAGGTAGACTGAGTGGGAAGGGTAAGATATGACCAACTGACGTCCCTTCTTCACTTGTGCGATTTGACCAACTGATCACCTACCGTGTGGATGCACTTAAGAAGTCAGGGATGAGTGTTTAAGATGCTAGGGCCCGGGCACTCATTATTATGAATCTTGCATGAGCGGTACTTAATGACTTGGCTTAGGTGACTAAAAACAATTGGACTTTCAACGGGTCACCTGCGATCTCCAATGGAAGCCTTTGCTGATAGGTTAGGACGAACTGACCAAATGTTGTCCTAGCGACTTTTACCCCCACTTGAAGTAATTGGAAGTAATTAAACGTGAACTTAACATGATAGGATGATTAACTAGGTTAGCACACTTCTCCTCTATTGATCACAACCCTTGCCTTTACTTGCTATCTTTTATTTTATTTTCTTTGTCTTTAGTTTTTATTAATCATTTCAACCTTAAAATCTATTAAAATCTGTGACACCTAGACTTAGTTTAAATCCACACACATAGCTCTTGGGACGACCTTGGCTTTACCGAATACTACACTCATCCCGGGTACACTGCCCGTTAGTGCATTAGGGTAGACCATAGGTATAACGAGACAATATAAATATTAAAACATGGTCACTAAAACCTGCATCAACATATAATCAAATACATTACTTGCACAAAACTTTATTTATAGATTACACACCGCCACAACAAGCAAGCACCTTGCTAGTGTTAAATTAATCATCTTTAAAGTGGGATCATTGACCTCTAACAAAAGTTCCTATGTATCAAATATCGTGATCGTTTTATCGTTTTAGGAACATGTCGATTAACCCGATGATAATTATTTCAAAGTTAAGTATATAAAGGTTATGTTTAGATATATACGTAACAAATCAACATGACATTAACTCGATGAAACATATCCATTCATTCAGTTGTGAATGCATGATTCATGATTCAAATTTATGTTTTTTGAACTTAGTTGATCCATTTTAAATGCTTTTGAGTTTTGAAGACTCAATTACCAAAGAAAAATCAAGCATAAAAACAAGTAATGCATTAAAGTGATTTATATTGGACTCTTTGAAGCTATAGATATGCTTGGCGAAATGTAGCAGTAACAATAGTAATAGGAGTAAGCAGTAACAGTTGGCAGTAGCTGTTTGCTTAATAAAATCATTTGTTAACGTATTTGTAACTCTAATTGTAAAGTGTAAAAATGACTATACACATTTAAATAAAATCAGATTAATTAAATTTAAGGGTATATATGTAATTTAATAAGCATTCGCTAACAGTAAAATTCTAATGCTTTCTTGAATAGAAGCGGTAAAAAAAATGCAAATGCTAATTAGGTGTCGCCAAACAAGCTTTGCATTTAAAACGCTAGTTGATAATTGCTAATTGCTTAAAAAAGTTTTAAAATGCTTGCTGCCAACATGACCTACATATCCAAATACATACATTAGGATATTACTTACATAGAATCCATAACTATTACTCCAATGTTACATGCATATATGTTAACGTGCCATTATTTAAAAGATAATAGATCATTAAACAAAGCTTTGCTCTAATTCAACACAAGCCTATATAGTAGTCTCCACACGGCCCAAATGATACAACACATCTATACTTCTATACTATTTATAATGTATTTACCACCTATTTTTGAAAGTGAAAAACTCAAATTAATGTTTTGTCTAAATTACCCTTAATAGATACATTTACCTTCACTCCTTATTCCTTAATACCTCTAATTCAAAACTTAATCAAAACTTAAATAAAAACATGGAAACTTACATTACACGTTCAAATTTTTTGTCAACTTAAGAATAAACACACACGTATATAACAACAAACTTTTAAATACGAGTATAATACTCGTTCATAACAATCGGGTTTTATAGCGGCATTTAATTATAATGATATTTTGGCTGTGCATGAAAACGGGATTTTATAGAGCCAGATATTTATAGTGATATTTTGGTTACACAAAACACTTAACCAAAATATCATTATAATTAAATGCCGCTACAAAATCTCGTTGGTATGCACGGGTACTATTTAAGCCAAGATCTCGTTTCAGAACTATTCTTGTAAAAAATTGACATGCTCATTTGAAGGGCTTGGCTTGATAAAAATTCAAGCCAAGATCTATTAAGCTTGAATTATATATATTTTTTTTATGTTTCGGAAGATAGAAAATCTTAGTTCAAAATGAACAAATTTTTTCTAATGTACATCTTTTTTACTTCTAATGAATATCCTATCGTACTTGAGTTATATCTTCTAAAAATTAATCAAAACCACTGGGTTTTACTCAATGTCCCGACTCCTATATACAAACACAAGTAAATAGTATATACATTTATCAAATGCACATAATAGTTTTCACAGTTATTTACATTTTTTACAGTGATATATATGTCTTGCTAAATATAGTGCAGAGGTATGATAAGCAGAAAACCCATCCTCTATGCTGATACCTATGAATAAATGTCTTGCTAAATATGAATAACTGCTAGTTTAGATATTCAAAATTTACTAACCCAAATTAGTTATCTCCTATTAATTAATCAAAGTACAATAAATGTATATATTTCTTTTGGTTGTTCTAAACATAGAATCCTGTATTTTAGATACTACTACATCTAGCATATATTTAAGACTAAACATGTATAATTCTTCACGACATGAAAACCCTTTTACATTTTGATCAAAGGGACTCTTTTAATTTTCATGATCTTCTTAAGCATCTAATAATTTCCGATAACGTTTTACACTAGGTCGAATTATTTGTAAGTAATTTTTTTGAATAATTGTAAATTAACTTGGAGATATATAATTATATTTAGAGTATACCGCAAAGTATCACACATCAACCATGCATCGATAACTTTCCCAAATCATATTTCATGCATAAAACGTCGAGGCAAAACCATATCAAAAGTGTTTCATAATTTAAAAGTGTGTTGCTACAAACATACTAAATCTCAGATTTTGTTAGTATATTCTTGAAGAAAATCTTTGTACTGAAAAACGTCTTAGATATAAGAATACGTAACACAAAATGGTTTAATGCTTACAAGATTCGTGTTGTTATAATAATAATCTAAAAGTAGTTGAATTATATCCAATAGAAGTAAATAAGTTACCCATTGGATTGATATGTAAAGTTAATATGTGAAAAGAATTGATTGTTAGCTCACTCATCTAGTACTATATAAATGGAGTCCCTACGTTGTTTTAGAACATGCACAAACACACATGGCGAGTGTTACTAAGCATTTTCCTCTAATCCTAGCAATCTTTTTAGTTGTGTTCATAAGTACAACAAAATTAATACAAGGTTCAAGACAACTTGTGGAAAAGAAAGAGGACCATGATGATCGGAAGACAGTAGCTGTTAAAGACCAACAAGGTGTAGTTGGGTCGGTAGGAAAAGATAATGGGGGTTCTGCATATGGTGGCGGCTCCGGAAGTGGAGGTGGGAAAGGTCCTGGTTATGGTGGCGGTTCTGGCGGTGGATGGGGAGGTGGTGGAGGGGGAGGTGGTTATGGTGGTGGTTCTGGTAGCGGAGGTGGTTATGGTGGTGGTGGCGGAGGCGGTTATGGCGGTGGAGGGGAGAGTGTACCCGGAAAGGATCATGGTGGCAAAGGTGGAGACGATAGTAGTCATGGAGGAAGCAGGGACCGAAAAGATCATGGAGGATCCGGGGACAGAAAAGATCATGGTGGAGAAGGTGGGGATGGAAAAGACCACGGCGGAGAAGGTGGGGATGGAAAAGACCACGACGGAAAAGGTGGGGATGGAAAAGATCATTATGGAAAAGGTGGGGACGAGAAAGACCACGACGGAGAGGATGGGCATGGAAAAGATCACGGTGGAGAAGGTTGGGACGGAAAAGACCACGGTGAAGGTGGGGACGGAAAAGACCACGGCAGAGAAGATGGGGATGGAAAAGATCATGGTGGAGAAGGTTGGGATGGAAAAGATCACAGCAAAGGTGGGGACGGAAAAGACCACGGTGAAGGTGGGGACGGAAAAGACCACGGCGGAGAAGGTGGGGACGGAAAAGACCATGGTGAAGGTGGAGATGGAAAAGGCCATGGTGAAGAAGGTGGGGACGGAAAAGGCCACGGTGAAGGTGGGGATGGAAAAGACCACGGCGGAGAAGGTGGGGACGGAAAAGACCATGGGGAAGGTGGAGATGGAAAAGACCATGGTGAAGAAGGTGGGGACGGAAAAGACCATGGTAAAGGTGGAGACGGAAAAGATCATGGAGAAGGTGGAGATGCAAAAGACCATGGTGGAGACGGAAAAGATCATGGAGAAGGTGGAAATGGAAAAGACCATGGTGGAGAAGGTGGGGACAGAAAAGACCACGGTGAAGGTCGGGATGGAAAAGATCATGGAGAAGGCGGAGATGGAAAAGATCATGGTAGAGATGAGGGCGGACATGGACCTGGAAAAGACCATGGTGGTGAAGGAGGTTATGGCAGGGATGGTGGACATGGAGGGTATGGTAGAGGCGGTTATGGTGGGAGACCATACCCCTTTCCATATTGGCAAGGTGGTGGTGGATACTGGCCCGGCGGTGGGTATTGGCCTGGAGGCGGGTGGCCGTGGTGGAATAATGGCGGTGGCTACAATAAGAAGATTGAGAAACCGGCAACTAGACAAACTTAGTAATGAGAAATGGAAGTTGATGAACTTCATCCTTTTCCTCATATATGTATACCTTCCGATTATATGAAATAAAAGTCTAATCTTATAGCTAACGCTTTACCTTTTAGCCGAGACTAACCAAGCTGTGGTAGAGATTTAAAAAAAAAAAAAAAAAAAAAAAAAAAAAAAGAGTTAACCTAATCTGTTAGATCCTGGCTTGGTCAAGCCTTTGTCTAACATGGGCCGGTCTGCATGCAGTCCTTGTTCCTTTTGGTCATATCTAGTCATTGACATATTAGAAACTGTAAAGTGCCATAAAAACTTACTTCACAAAGCAAACCATATCCACAGTTGCATAATGAAACCACTCATTAAACAAAAGGAGAAGCAAACATACAACACAAACGTTACCAATTCAATTCAGTTTAGCATCATAAACCAAAGACAGAGTAAGAAAAACAGTCAAATAAACTGCAATGCACAAAGCCCCCACACTAAAAACAGAAAGATGTTAAACATTTTTTTTGCTCTTCCACCATATCGTCCCATTATACATCTCCAAGTATCCAACAACAACAACAACAAAAACAACATATGACCGCCCTCACCACCTGCCCCTACACATACATAATCATATTTAAGAACGATCGCGATTTAGCAAGTAATTAAAATTCTAATACGGAAGACTATCTATTTATGCTACTAATAAATATGTAAAATCTATTATCTATAATAAAATAAGCTTTTGTACAAGCCTACTAAGCACCCTGCATTAAAAATTGGTTTAATGCCCTACCTTATTTAGAGTCATAGTACAACTCTTATTCTGCACAACCCTTCCTCTACACGCTCCATTTTATGCATATCATTAGTCAACACGGTTTTATGAAAACACCAACAGAAACGCTCCTTTTGTATTTAATGTGTTTAATCAAATTAGTCAACACGCTCCTTATCAAAACATTCAATTCATACCACCAGATTCAAAAACACCAATTCAATTGCATTTCTTCTATACGATCCCATTCCAATATGCAAACAAGGTTAGATTTGTGTCTTGATTGTGTAATTTCAGAAGAGGTGCAATTTGGTCATAGGGTTACCCGATTATTTGTAAGTTTTAGTTAAGCTTTTACCAATTTCTAAACAAATGATTTACATGTTGTAAGTTTTAGTTATGCTTTTACCAATTTCTAAAAAAAATGATTTTCATGTTATCGCAGATAAAATATGTCATTGATTTAGTTACATCACTCTGCCATTGATTTCATGTTGTCATCATAGAAGAATGGTAAGTACCGAATAATCAATTATAATAGATTTAGTGTTTCTATTTATTTAGTTCCATGTTATAACCATTTTGTTTCGATTACATTATAATATGTTTTCCTTTGATTATGTTCAAATAAATTGTTTGTTATCAGAATTCTAGAAACAAATTGGGGAAAATCACTTTGATGAATTACTTCATATAATTAGTTTTTATATATTGGGGAAAAATATATTTACCTTAAATTGTTAGGTGATGTGTTAGTTGTGGATCTTTTTGTGTTTGTTTAGGGCAAATGGAAAAACGTAACAGGTTTGATTTGGCGTCCAACTGTTGCACGAAACTCATTTTCACCGGTAAGAATATTTTTTTCGTTTGTTATCAGAACCTTTATTGTGTTAATGGTGTTTTGATTTGTGTTGTGGCTGTTTTGAATTTAATTTAGAGGTGTTAAGTTTGAGTAATCGGGTGATGTGGTTCGTTACTGCCCTACCACATACAATTGTTTTTTATTTTAGATATCTTATATTGGTGATTATGCAGGGATATGAAAAAAACGACTGTGAAGTCTCGAAGTAGCTTTAGTGCAATGAAAGTTACAAATTTCTAAGTTTGTACGTGTATTTAATTAATCCTTTTTTTTTGCAGATTAGATTACTATTTCGTACTCCACATGAATATAGGATTAATCTCCACTTTAAGGTACGTGTATCCCATTAAGTTTTGATGCATACCAACCCTTTGATGAAATGTATAAATGAAAAGACAGTTCTATTTGGTAGAAATGTATTTACTTTCTTCTTCTTTGGAGTTATAAAATGTATAACTATGGCTAATCATGATCTTTACTTGAATAAATGTTGTTGAGATTAATACTTTGAGTTTAGAATATGGTTTTCGAAGTTAAATCTAATTTTGGCAGGAAGTTCTATGTTCAGGTTCATAACCAGTGAACTTTACGTCGACACGTCTCCTTTTATATCCAGTCCTAATTTCTACAAGAACGCTTTGGCTCACCAAATTTTTATAGGGACACTTGTCAACTTTATAGGAGAGTTTGGAGTTGAAATGGGAGACTACTAATCAAGCTTCTATGGTATTTTTAATGGTGCGTTAAAATAAGCATTGTGCCATAAATCGTTCCCCCTTGAGATTACTAATCAAGCTTCTATCCCAAAGGTATGTAAGCCTCTAAGACTACAATATTATGGAACCAATCGAGAGTTATTTAAGGAGTGTTTGGGATTAAGTACAATTTATTTTATGCGTATGTCTTTAAATATCCCGTGGCTATAGTCCCTATTGTTAAAAATGAGGCCGACGATTGTGATGCTTAATCATCCTCTTCATTTTGTTTTTGCTATTGCACTATATTTTGGACTCTTGGTATTTGTTGGGTATGTGGTGGTTGGCCTCGGAGATCATCGAGAAGGCTAACTTTGAAGATTTGGATTACGTCAAGAATGCAATGCACTTTTCTTGACTTAGTTGTTGTCTTTGTTCGCATCCTTAAAATCATGGTAAGTCGATTTCGCATGTTCTTTGTACTTTCTTGAGTTATCATTACGAAATTGACCCATTGGTTTATTGGTTATTTCTCAAAAAGGTCTGTCGGTCCAGAGGGTAATTAGAATTTCTTGGCCAAACAACAGTCACATATATTAAAAAAAAAAAAAAGAGGAAACTCGAAAAGGTATATATTTATTACTCTTTATTCTCTTATATTTTTTTTACTCGGTCTATCACAAAAAGTATGAAGCTAATTTCATATGTTTTACATTAGTGACACGCTTTTTATAGATAGGAAATTAAGTCATTATTTACAACTTGAACTTCAAGTAAAAATCATAAGATGTCAAAGTGAAGCCATAATTAATGATTTTTCCTGAATGAAATTATGTTTGTGAATGAAATTGATGTTGTTTCCTGAATGAAACTATTTTTACTGTGTGTTCGGGGCTGCTGTGAAACAACAGCAGTAAAGGTGTGAATTGGGTAATTTTTAACGGATGTTTGGATGGGTTTTTAGTGGGAGTTCGGTTAATTTTAACGGGCTGTTGTAAATCCGCACCATTTATTAAAATCGGTTCTGTAGAGCTCATTAACTACATCAGTGGTTTCATGTTTTCACCATTAGCGTATCCAAACAACCATTTAAAAACAATGTGATCCTACTTTTGGAGACATGTCCTATTTAATAATAGTTAATGTGTTAGAAGACGAGCACGAAAACTATATTGTCACAATAATACCATAAACTTTCTGAAAAAAGGGAGGATGTAAACTTACGACGACGAAAGAGTTTGTAGCATTCACCCTTATATATGTCGTGTCGTTTAGATTGAATAGGATACTCTTTACGCATTTGCTTCAAAAGAGATACTGATAGTTAATAAAAATCTCTTCTGATTTTACTGCTTATGGAATTATTATAATGTTTGATTGTGGATCATAATCTGAAAATGCATATGATTTCAGGTTACTAAAATATTTATAACAGGTTCCGAAAGCCAACATACAATGTTTTTGTTGCATACCATTGATTTGGCATCAGAAGGTACAATTCCGTTACTCTCCTAAGCATTTTCAGTATTGAACGTTAAGAGGTATTTGGCTTACCGTCTAAGCTTCATGTATTTTAAATAAGCAGCTTAATTAATAAAGGCTGCTACCTGCTCATTTCTTGCGCAAAAGTTCCTATGAACAGTTGCATACCTGCTTGTGTGTAATCTTTAAAAATGTACTATTGGTTTCATTTATTATTAAAAAAAAGTCATGATTACAACTATATTTTTCACATTTGAAGAGCTTTCATGAAACTTCTTTTCAGATATGCCTAACAATATTATGAACATGAGAGAAACTTGATGGGGTCGTCCTTAGTTAGAACTGATGCAATCTAACAACTATCTCTTGTAAATGTTAGTTCCTCTCCATCCCTCTTTTATTACACTAATTGAAAGGAAATAAAAACATGACCCACATCAATGAGAGACACACACTCAGTATCTAATATTTCTACACAACAATTCAGCTCGGGTATAAGACGAAACGTTCAATGAGGTGCGTAGTTTCTGATTCAATTGTTAGCCACACCATTCACATATTATCAAAAATAACAAGTGATATATGTGCCTATTATACCCCGGAATTTTGTTTGATAATGTAATATATGTCAATGTCTTCATTGCTTTTCATGTCATTAAGTAGGACTCATAACATGTGAAATGTCAAATGACTAGGCTAAGATGATTATATGTACAATGTCATCTATATATAAAATACATTACCAAACAGTGTCTCAAAATCAACATGAATTTCATAGTTGCCCAGACTCAACATGAATATAAGGAAATAAGTAGGTAAGTGTTTTTTTAGCATATGAGTTACTATAAAGAGCAATTGGCCTTTTTATGTTGTTTGTGATAACTGATATGTACAAACTTTCACATGTTGCTAATGTTTTATAAAACTATAATCGGTTGATTCTTTTCCCCAACACATATTGTACAAGAAAAAGGAACGATTTAGTGATGGAGCTAGATATTGTTGGATAAATGGTTTGAAGATCTTTGCAAACCGACAGGTGTGTCATTCTCAAAAGTCAACTTTTGGTTCTCATAAGTAATGGGTTTGAAGATCTTTGCAAACCGACAGGTGTGTCATTCTCAAAAGTGAACTTTTGGTTCTCATAAGTAATGGGTCGAATTACCTCCTCTGAGGCCATTTGCGAAAGAGTGGTAGTGTTTTTGTTTAATAACCCAACTGTGATTCATTGATTATCTTCTTAGAATGTATACTTTTATGTCTTGCATTGCAAGCACAACGCAACAAGTTTCACAATTACAGGTGGTCAAAGTGTGGCATGCATTACTGCTAAAAGCAGTGGAGTGGGATGCATCTTTGTCCAAAATGTTGACCCATCTGGTCAAGCTGCGTTTGGTTTTCATGAAGCAACCTTTGAAGAAGATGCAGTGGACACCAAGTGAACCCTTTCACATAATAAACCAACCCACGAGCAACAGAGACGATGGATCAAAATGCTGCTTTGTAAATTGATCTCTGATTCCAGTGCTACACTTTCATTTATCATATAGGTGGTATTCTCCAAATTATTACGGGCGAATATAGAATGTGTTTATGATATAACCAAGGATAATGTAAACCACTTGATGCATATAATTTCATAGTGATTCTTTTATATATTATGATGAATCTTTCTGTTGAAATTTGTCTGGAAATGTGGTTTCACCGTGCAACCCCATACATCTGGAAATTGGTTATATGAAACTGATATTGGAGTATCAAAACTAAGTCCGAGTTTTATTAATGGGCCGGCAATAGGCAGTGTGTTGTTGCTGTTAATGCATAAATATTAATCATAGAGTGGAAAGTTGTCATAGCTCATTAGGTTATGGTTTAGGATAAAACTTGATCATATTCCAGTTTTTCAACAATCAATTGTACATATAGATACTTGGACTTAGCGTTGAGTTTGTTTATCGTTCTTGAAGATCGTTATTTTAAAAATAATGTCGGCGGATGTAATCATAGTCATATACAAGCTTGCATTTAAAATACTCTAAATAAGCTCATGTAAATGGTTAATCAAAATAAGATCCATGGTATATATGTGTTTGCTATAATGGATATTTGATTTAGCTATGACAACATAATTCTGAACTTTTGTTGAAAAATATATTTAGTGAATGCTAATCATTAATTTGTTTTCTTTGGCTGATTTGTTCTCATTGATATATTATGTATTTGATTTCACCCATTCGACCCATTTCTATCTTTTAATTAATCTATAAGTGTATTTTAACATCCTCTACCCATTTGAACTATTATAAAAAGATAACTCGAAATGACCCATTTTAACATTTGAACGATTTAACAGTTAAACATAACAACAGGCAAGCTGTAAGTTCTTTGTTTATCAGTTTATGTGTTCACATAACAACATAAGTTGCCCATGTCTCACATAATTATCTTTTGGGCTAATTCTCTATCTACCCCAGTTGCCCAACCAATTTACACCAAGTGCCCCAAAAAATTTCAACTTCTTTAAATACCCCATGGGCAACTCTCCTATAAAGTTGACAAGTGTCCCTATCTTTGGGTCCAGCTTGTACTTACAAATTTTTATAGGGACACTTGACAACTCTACTATAAAGTTGACAAGTGTCCCTATCTTTAATACTTTGACAAGTGTCCTTTATATCCAAATTCTAATTGGTGTGGGATTGGGGATGAAATGGGTAGGGTTGGGCTGAATTTGGAGTTGAAATGGGTGGTTTTGGTTCGAAATGAGGGTGAGATAGGTGCATTTAGGTGCTCGAATGGGGCCAAAAGAACAAGATTATTCGAAGTCATTAACATTATTCTTAAATATCAAATTTTGTAGTCAAAAGCATCATGTATGACAGCCATTTCGAGTTCTATTGTTTACATAACGAGCCAAAAAATATAAACCTATCATTTAATGACATATTTACGTTTTCGATTTTTTTTTTTTTTGGCGAACGAATGTGCGGATCAAGTTAAAAAATGGGCAACCGCAACGAATTCGAGACTTGGGCGTGATGGTGATCAGTTTCATCAAAGGCATGCGGTGCATAAAAACGTTCCTCAAAAGTGGTATCATTCTTAAGAATTGTTATATTGTTATAAAAATCATGCTTGCAAGGTACTTTTTTTATACTTTATTATGTTATTAGTTCGTAAAGTTTAGTATGTTGATATTGTGAAACTTATAGTCTTTTATCATATCAATAAGATTCTCAAAGTCTGTTTTTAATGGGATTGGTTGAACAAAACTTTTGGCATCTTTTGTCAAGTTATGTACATAATATGTTGTCTTTTGTTGTACGCTTTAATGGAATGGTAAAATAGACCGCAATGATGATGGCAAGTTGCAGATAGATCCGCTTTACAAGAGGTGGGTCTCTTCCGAAAAGCAAATCTTGGATCTTCTAAATGTATACACATGAAAAAGCAAAAGTTAGAGGTCGAAAGAGAGCCAACTCGGATTTACTTTCACAGAGGCAGCCAGAATCAAGGTATCGGAATAAAGCTATCGAGATTAAAGATCATCCGTAATTACTCCTTTTTTTTTTTTTTTTTTTTTTTTTAATTTCTTTTTATGACTTATTAGAATCAAGATGAATAATAATAACTTAATAATTTCGATGTGATTAAACACTTAAGTTTCATAGTCGATTTAAACACCATGTTATGCAATAAAGGCTCCATATGCATTAAACTATTTAAGTGCGAGCAGGCACTTTATATACATAAAAAAGGATGAGAATATGTTAAAATTTCATACTTTTTACACGATGCCAAGCATAGAATGCAATGATGATGTGAAGTTGCAGCATCATCGCTATATTATCAACTTACTACTTTCATTTTTAAAGCAAATTCGTAAAGATCAAGAGGAAGAGATACGGGTGGAAGCGGTTGCTCAAGGTAACTATTCAACGTTTCAGACTATAAGACCCTTTTGAGACCTTTCTATCAAATTAATGTAAGTTTGATTCACTTATTTTCTGATTGAATGTCATTCTTATCAATCGAAATAACATTCTTTTCCTATGTAGAGATAGAGAAGTCTTAAATAAAAATAGAGTGCCCCGCGGATACCGGTGAACGCATTTCTTGGTAATTTTATTATTAGTAGCTCTGTATGCTAACAACATCCTTTTTCAATATCTTATTATATTTCCATACTTTTATTTGGACCACTGACTGCTGCAAAACATAAATTTTTGGGCTTCACCGATACTGTTGTAAATGCAAAAAGAATCAAAGTTTGTTATATACTAAATTGGAGGCTATTGCTAATACGAAATTCAAAGGTGAGTTTAGTTCTCTTTTTATGTATCCACCTTTTTAATATTGTTAAGCATATGTGTTTGGCTACATTTCGTGAGGTTTGTTGAACTTTTTTTATAAAAAAATACTTTGGGGATTGTTGGAGTTGAAGTGTGGAGTCGGTGGTTACATTTTCTTTCTATTAGTATACCCATCATGATTAATACGGGTAAAATTTAGATTTTGTTGAAAATTGGTGGTTTCTAAAAGTGAAGAGGAATGAACAATTTGGGTTATTTGGTTTCCGTGTTATTCAATACTTCGTTTCTAAACTTGAAACCGTGGCGCCATCATTTTCGACAATCCTTGCCAGCATTATTTTGATTCTATAGAAAAATGCAAGCACTCATTGTTTGACAAGTATGAATCTTATTAATCTTTAAAAAGCTTACTTAGTCTGGGTTTATCAGTTTTTAAAATGATGCTGCTCCATTTGATGACCAACAGATTAGAGCATTGACTGCATAGTTTATCACAAATGAAAAAAATTGGCGTCCACACGGTACAAAGTATATCAAATCCTGATGCGTTGGATGCAAAAGAGGAGCCGCTGTTCAGGTTATTCCTTTTTAACACGTTACTAAGGGTTGTTTGGACAGCTGTCATTTGGCGCCATAAACATGTTATTAAGTGCTCTTTGGATAGTTTATTTTTAGCGGCCATTTCGATGTCTTGACATGTTATTAAGGGGTTTTTGGAAAGCATATTTCGGCAGCCATTTGGCATCCTAAACATGTTATTAAGGGATGTTTGGATACCTTATTTACAACACCCATTTTAGTGGCGTGACATTTATGTTTAGTGTTATTAGTTAGTATGAGTGGCGAAGAGACAATCAAGCTTCACGGCTGATACCATATACAAGTTGGGTTAAAGGCTTTCTCAAGTCCAGCTTGAGTAGGAGATATACAACTTAAGTAAATCAAGACACCTGCTTGCCGCTATTTCAAATACACACATATAAAGGAGCATATCTTAGTCAAAATAATTGCAATTGTACAAAAGTACTCTTAGAAAAAAAAAGACAACAAATGGGTTGTGTGAGTGATTAAGTGATTTTAACTACAATATATATCGGCACTAACGATGTGTTCCTAAAACATATTCTTTGTCGAAAAAAAGATTCTTACTCACATATTCTCATCAATCGATCATGGATTAGTTAAATGTCAATCTCTAATACGATTGGAAACCGTATACTTACATTTTTTGTTTTTATAAAATCATTAGGTGTTCATGGAACGGGCATTGGCTATTAACTTGATGAGCGCTCATTGAATACATTTGTTCTTCATGACCATCAAATTTGGAGACGCCAATGCATCGACGCTTATTATTTTAATTATTAAAAACTCAATTGTTTATCGAATAAGTTACTTATTACTTATTATTCCTTTCAAATATTAATGGAACATGTTTACATTCGTTGTTTTCTTATTATCTCATTAAAATCACAGATTATTTTATGTTCGAGTCAATCTATTTTAGATTGGCAACGCGATGGTTGTAAATCGATTGTGACTCACACATATTTTAAATTTAACAAATTTACGTTATTACTTTTATTATCATCTCATTTATATATTTCTTTAAAAAATAACCCGGTGTCAACGGGTCTCTAAGCTAGTTATCTATATGTGCTACTTATAAAGAACCTTTAAATTGGCAACTTAAGATTGATTAAACGTTCATAAAGCTAGCTGTGATAGATACCGAGGACTCATTAGAAAACAAATATATAGTTTTTGAACTATTTTAAATGTAATCGCCAATAAATCTCCAGATTTGTCAAACAAAAACTTTTAACAGCATGAGTATTAATGGGTCAAGCATTAACATACTGGTTATAATGCTTTTTCCATATGATGAAAGTCCAATATAAATGATACACTTATAACTAATTATAAATAAAAAGGATTAGGTATATACATACCTCGAGTTAGGTTGTCTTAAGGGATGTAGATGCGGAAGAGGTCTTGATCCCTTTACAAAAAATATGACCACAATTAGTAGCCGTTGCATCAACCACATGTCTCAAGAAAATTGGACAATGGAAGGTGGGTAGCTGTGATGGTGGTGGTGTGAGATCTTTGTACACAACATTTGTTGTTGAGTTTGTGTATTCGCTCTCCTTGTCACAACAAAGCGACTTCAAACCTTTTTCGTCTTCACTCTAAATTTCATCCAAAACAATACTGGAGCCGTCTTTCCTATTCCAAAATACATTAGCCGACATCTTTTTGCTTCATTTGTTTCAGTCTGAAATAGTGTCCTCTTTGTTGATTTTAGACCATGTACACAATACAACTTTAAGTCAACCCAAAAGGCAATATTATTACATTTATTTACACCATAAGTTACAAATAACTCAATAGTACATAGGTAAATCATAAAGCTTTTTGAACCACAACTCGACCATTTTTGCTACTTTATTAACTCGCTTTTGTGCTTTGTTTTACGTCCTCAGACCTAACGGTGACCCATATGATAAACGTCGGTTACTTGCTACAACTTTTCGTCCACCTTCATTAAAAATCCGAGCCGCCAACGAACCGACTTTTCCAAATCCCTTAAATGCATGATTGAACAATTATTAGTACCTCAAGGCATGAATGACTTATATCTCATTCAAAGTTTCTAATTGCACCTATTCTTAATGGCATAGAGTAAGTAAGTGGTCACATTTTGAGCTGAGAAAATTGATGGGTTATATAAACAAGTATATGACTCAGGATCATTGAAATCAAACACAAATAGCATATTTGCTATATGAGAAATCTGTAGGAATTGATATTCGATTGATTACATGTGTTTCCTATTTATACTAAACCAAACGGTGTCAAGAACCATTGTGATGGTTGGTGGTGATGGTTGGGTGATGCGGTGTTTTACCGACTGTGTTTTAATATTTATAAGTCTCGTTATACCTATGGTCACCCTAATGCACTAACGGGCAAAGTGTACCCGGTCGTGTAGTGTAGTGTTCGGTAAAAACCGAGGACGCCCCAAGAGTTATGTGTGCGGATTTAAACTAAGTCTAGGTGTCACAGATTTTAATATGATTTCGATATAGAATTAACTAATTAACTACTAAAGCAGATAAAGGCAAGGGTTGTGATCAATAGAGGAGTGTGGTGCTAACCTAGTTACTCATCCTAATTAGGAGTGTTTACGTCTAATTACTTCCAATTACTTCAGGTGGGGTCAAAGTCGCTAAAACAACATTTGGTCGGGTCGTCCTAACCTATCCGCAAAGGGTCCCACCGAGAAGTCAGTGTCCCTCATAAGTACCGCTACATGCTAGATTCATAATAGTGAGTGCCCGGGGCTAGCATCTTAGACACTCACCCCTTCTTAAGTTCATCCAAACGGTAGGTGATCGGTTGGTCAAATCGCACAAGTACAAAGGGTCGTCATTGGTCATATCTTACCCTTCCTGTCCCCGCCTACTTACTTAGGGTCAGTTGGTCATATCTCCTAAGTAACTAGCCTCTACCGCCATTCAAAACTACCGAAACAAGGGTAGCTACCAACAAACTATGCATGCATACACTTAGAAATAATTATACGGAAGCAATGTAAACGCAAACAAAACAATTAAGGAATCATAACTAGGCCTGCTTAGCCGCTCATATTAACTATGAAGATCGATTCAATGTTTAACATTACGAAATACATGAATTGAAAGTAAAGAAAAGATAAAAAGCTAATGCTTATCGTAGGGGAGTGATTTCTCCCTTGGAGATAAAAAGCTAATGCTTATCGTAGGGGAGTCATTCGATCCTTCAAGAACCGGATGGTCACTAAAAATATTCACGCACTTCATATTTTCACAAAGCCAAAAGGGAAGGGATAAGGCATGGGAATATTTATTAAATTGGTTTAAAAAGAAAAATAAAGTCAAGTCTAATACCCATGTTGCTAGTCAAGAATAATCCGCAAACCCGAAAATGATTATAGTTACTATCTTCTCTTCTTCAAATATCGATCACCAAATATATATATCACATTTTAGCACATTGGCTAATCGATATATCAAACATACTTTCTCTTCCTAATAATAAAGCACATTGGCTATAATTGTCATCACATTTTTTTTTCTTTTTCATCATTTTTTTTCGATGACTTATTCTTTTTTCTTTCTTTTTTTTCACTTTTTTTTCATACTTTTTTTTTTCAACATTTCTTCTTCATACATCACATCTCCCCCACCATTCGTATAAGCATACGCCACAAAAATACAAATATGAAGTTGCGCACCTTCGTCTTTGTCAGAATGGCACACACGATTGACAAAGTGCGGCTAACTCATAATCATCAAAAACTATCCAACATAGCAAGCAACTAGCAACCAACCATGTAGACATTGACAAGGGGTTAGGCTAAGGTTTAAAGGTGTAAAATATTTTTGTATTTTTTTGGATTTAACAAAAATGAAAAGATTGGCTCGGAAGGTGTACTAAGGGTATCTAGCGCTAACAAATGGGTCCATGTGGGTGGTTAACTAACCGATGTGGTTAGCTAATATATCATTAGATGTAAACGGAAGGCCATTTGGTTTTATTCCTAAGGTTGCCTCTTTATCACACGAATACACTTATATCACACGAATGTGATCTTACTGCGGTCTGGTAATGATTTACAAGTACAAGTTCTAGAATAAATAAAATCACCGGCACACTCATAGCAAAAGATTCAAGCATAAAAGATGCACATTATATGAAACAGGCTCAAATCCTCACAATTTAGTGGAAGGGCTATAAAATATGCTAGCAAATGTTATCGATCCGAGAATGGATTGCAATATTAATCGGGAAACATCTCAAGTTTTTTCAAAAATTACCGATTTCACCAATCGGTTTATCCAGTTATTCTAATATATTATCCTATAAGCGTGAAAACAACTAGATCATGAGGGCAAACAAGTTCACAAAAATTAAAATTGGCCCAAAAATTTAGAAATTTAAAAATGAGTTTCGTTTTTCATAATAATATTTCCCCCCCACACTTAAGTTAAGCACACAAAAGAAAATTAAAAGAAAAATAACTTAATGACAAAAAAAAATGCTATTATATTACTACTACGAGAATACTTTGAAAAATAAACTAGTTACGACTTTTTTTTTTCTTTTTCCTTTTTTTTTTTAATTTTTAATTTTTAATATTTTAAAAACCAAACATGACTTATTCTTGTCCCACGAGTTCTCAGTAGCTCTATTGAAACGCACAAAGAAGCGGAGAAGCAGGTCAACGCGAAGCATATTAAAAACCCAACTTATTTAGGGAATCAGGGAGACCCGCCTTATACCTCTCACACAGTTTGTTTACAATGGGTGAGCCTTACTTTCGAGGGATTAAAAGAAGTCAATTTATAAAATAATTTACCAAACAAACAAACAAGGAAAAACACAAAGAAACAAAATAAAGCAATTGTGAAAACTTAAAAGCATGTAAGATACGGAAAAATAAAACTATAAGTCTTAGAGAAACGAAACCTCCCAGGCAACATCACGATCGAACTCCATATGATAAGGTGCTAAGCAAACGCTAGCATAAGCGTGTGAGATCAATCGATTTCTCTTTCAACCAAACATGTCCAATCAAGAGTGTAAGGTCACCAATCCAACCAATCATTCCTCCATGAGCTTATTAATCGCAAAATAAACTAAACTACAAAAAGCAGTAAAATTCTAAAACTCACTTCGAGGCATCACGGTTGCATTTAGCGTATGCAACAAGCCTTTAAACCGCTCGGTGGCCCAAGTGGACGAGTTATAGTCTCGTGAGGGTTTCCAGTGAACATACCCACAAAGTTCGAAACAATTTTTATTTTTTAAAAACACATGTACTTATTTATTCACAATGTACTAAACTAATAACAAAACTTTAAAAATAGCAAAATGATGAACAATAACAAAAGTACTAATGCTCAAGTATCTTAGGAATGATCCCACAAGACACTTAAACTTATTTGATTTAAACACAAAAACAAAATAACAAAATTCGATTTTTTTTATTACCGATTGATCCAGCCGATCCGGTTACGGGTTGTGACCGATCGGTTGGGACGAACCAAATGACACCCAGCTTCCAACCGAACCGGTTATGGGGTGTAACCGATCGGTTAGAGGCGATTTTTAAGATTTTATTTTATTTGTTATTTTTTATTTTTTTTTGTGACTCTAAAATGACTTTTGAAAATTATTTACCGAGAGCTCCAACCAATTCGGTTGGGATTCCAACCGATTCGGTTAGAGTTGTTTGGGTGGTTTTGGTGGTTTTTTCGCAAGAACTTTTGAACACACTTAGAAAGCAATCATTGAAATGAGCATTTTTAGAACACATGAAACGAAATCCCAACATCAAAAACTTGATTTTGATGCAAAGATCATTTGAGCAATTATTAGAAACTGAGATTTTTCAAAAGAAAACGCAAAGGAGAAATTAAGCAAACATCATGAGCAAGCAAGCAAGAGCAATCAAATAAGATCAAAGCAACAATCATTCATGAGCAAAAGTAATAAAGCATTCGAACAAACAAGCAAACAAGCAATCGATCAATCAAGAAAACAATCAAACGAACAAACAAACACAAGAATACAAACACAAGTCCCCGACAGCGGCGCCAAAAACTTGATGGGTTCCATCGGGGTTTTAAATTTATAATCAAGAATTACCGGTTAACTAGGAACACATTCGGGCAAGGATACCCTAGTCAAGTTGTAGTATAGTATATGGTAAATCAAGGTCGTCCCAAGAGACTTGGTTGCACTACAAGTGTCATTTGTTTGTTTAAGCAAGTAACAAGTAACAAGTAGATGGTTATGATTGTCACGGATCAAACCAACAAGAAAAGTAATATAAGAACAAGTAACAAGTTGATGGTTATGATTGTCACGGATCAAACCAACAAGAAAAGCATTATAAGAACAAAACAAGTAAACAAAACATCATGGTTATTTCAAACAAATACAAAGCTTCAACAATCATATCAATAACAAACATCTTTAAATATAAAAGTAACAAGGTTTACCCAAAGTATGAATTACAATAGGCAAAGATGAAGAATTAGAGCACTCCTTCAAGCCTCCAATCAACTACAACTTCTAACCAAGCATACTTCTGGAAATGGCAGAGGTTTGTGGTCTTTTGGGAGAGATAAATTTGTGTAATTGGTGGAAATTCGTCCTTAAGGGTGGAGGATCGAATTTCACACATTTGGGGTGAAGAAATTGAGAGTGGGTGTATTCTCTCAAGTTGGGGTTTGCTCTCTAGGTGGAAATTCGTCCTTAAGGGTGGAGGCTTGAATTTCACACCTAGACAGGAGTGGTGTTGGTAGGAGAGGTATGAGAGAAGATCTCTCAAGTTGTGGTTTGCTCTCTAGGTGGAAATTCGTCCTTAAGGGTGGAGGCTTGAATTTCACACCTAGAGAGGAGTGGTGTTGGTAGGAGAGGTATGAGAGAAGATCTCTCAAGTTGTGGTGCACGAAATGAGGTTGCAAAGGCCTCTATTTATACTACTTCCAAGGCTTAAGGGTATTCAATGCATTTCTTGGAGGCCAAGGAGATTGGAAGGGACTAGAATACATGTAGGAAGGGACTAGAATCGTTTGGAACATGGTTGGAACTTGCTAGGACTCTTATTGATGAAGAAATGGCAGAAACAGGCCCTCCAACCGTTTCGGTTGGTGTTCTTGACCATTCTCCAACCGGATCCGGTTGCGGGGCTCGACCGAATGGTTGGAGCAAATTGACAAAAAATCATAAACACCAAAGTTGTAGATCTTTTTCTTAGCTTTCTGTGGCCGTGAACCGGGGGTCAAACGGAGTCCGTATGAAAAGGTTATGGCCAAAATGGTGAAGGTGTGTCGAGGACAACGAGGCTTCCAATATTTCTTCGTTTTAGCTTCTTTTCTTCATTTCTTTTTCGTTTTCCATCTTGAACTTTATTCTTGAGTCTTTGGACCACCATCATGATGACTTTATCTTCTCGAATATACTCCGCAAGTCTTGCTTTTGTCGGGAATTCTTCGTATATGGAGAAATCTTCGTATTTCACTTCTTTTTTCGTCTTTTTCTCCACTTTCCTGTACTTGGCTATAAATGAACTAGCAAACGCACTTTTGTACGATTAAGCATTAAAAGCATATGATTATAACCAAATAACACACATAAAAGCACGGATAACGCTAATAAAAACATGCACAATTTGAGCGTTATCACGCGGCGATTTTGAAACCATGTTGCAGCCTGCCTAGACTGCAACCCTATTTCTTTTGGGTGTTGAATCTTTCGGTCTGGCTCAACCTTGTTATCCAACGACATGAAGTACGGATGACTACTTACCATACCAGAAAGAGAAGCATACATGACGATATTAAGTGCATCATCCATAAAATCAATTAGGTATATTCTCATGTATCCTTGAAGCCACAACCGTGCTACCCAAACCCCCGCAACAAACAAAACCAAAGGGATACACTTAAACGACTGATGTCAAACCTGAAAGGTGAGTGATTACATGGTCGAAGTATAAAATGCCTTATATTTAAGAAATATACTATTTATAATAACCAACCTTGGTGCAGTGTAGTTCTAAACTTTCTACATAGGAAAAAAGATCAGATCCAACATAACTTGCGTTTCTAGTTCTCCTTGTAGAAACTAACGAACCAAAACCGACTAACTTGTATTACTTGATAATTGAAAATTCTGTACAAGCAATGAATAAATACACAAAATAAAGAGATGTTGCCCTAATGCATGAGGGCTAATTGGCCGACACAAGTGGGCCAACCTTATTTTCTAATATCCCCCTTGAAACTTACAATGCTACAGCGATAAACATTGAGAGTTTGTCAGATAGAAAATGAAACGTGGGCCAAAATGAGGCTTGGTAAATATATCTACAATCTGTAAAGCAGATGGAATAAACAGAAAAGAAATGGTGCCTGCCTCAAGATGCTGACAAGTGAAATGACAATCAATATCTATATGCTTGGTCCTTTCATGAAAAACTGTGTTGCGCACAATCCGAATAGCACTACGACTATCAAAATACAATGGAATAGGACTAGTAATATGAACACCCATATCAACAAGTAACCAACGTAACCAAACAATCTCTCGCTAGTAGTAACAGCCATGGCACGATACTCAGCTTCAGTAGAAGATCTTGAAAGAACATCATGTTTCTTACTCTTCCACGAGATGAGCGAATCTCTAAGAAAAACACAAAACCCAGTTGTAGACTTGCGAGTAACAGAATCACTAGCCCAATCAGCATCAAAATAAGCGCACAATTCTAAAGAAGATTTGGAAGGAAACAAGAGTGTCTGAAAGTGAGTACCTCGAAGATACCGAAGAATCTGTAGGACTGCAGCCCAATGAACTGTAGTGGGAGAAACAAAAAATTGACTAACAATGTAGACAACATAAGAAATATCTGGTCGAGTCACTATAAAATAAACCAAACTCCCAACGATGGTGTGATATAAACTAGGATTAGGTAAAAGATCACCATCTGTAGGGGTATATTTTGGTTTAGCATCAAAAGGAATTTGGCAATCTTATTATCTGTCTAACATGGGCAGGTATGCATGCAGTCCTTGTTCCTTTCGGTCATATCTAGTCATTGGCATATTCGAAACTGTAAAGTGCCATAAAAACTTACTTCACAAAGCAAACCATATCCAGAGTTGCATAATGAAACAGCTCATTAAACAAAAGGAGAAGCAAACATACAACAAAAACGTTACCAATTCAGTTTAGCATCAGAAACCAAAGACAAAGAAAGAAAAACAGTCAAATAAACCGCCATGCACAAAGCCCCCACACTAAAAACAGAAAGATGTTAAACATTTTTTTGTTGCTCTTCCACCATATCGTCCCATTATACATCTCCAAGTATCCAACAACAACAACAACAAAAATAACATATGACCGCCCTCACCACCTGCCCCTACACATACATAAACATATTTAAGAATGATGGTGTTTTACCAAGTAATTTAAATTCTAATACAGAGACTATCTATTTATGCTACTAATAAATATGTAAAATTATCTAAATGTGGTACTTATAAAGAACCTTTAATTAATTGGCAACTTAAGATTGAATAAACGTTCATAAAGCTAGCTGTGATAGATACCGAGGAATCATTAGAAAACACATATATATTTTTGAACTATTTTAAACGTAATCGCCAATAAATTTCCTGATTTGTCAAACAACAACTTTTAACAGCATGAGTGTTAATGGGTCAAGCATTAACATACTGGTTATAATCTTTTTTCCATATGATGAAAGTCCAATATAAATGATACACTTATAACTAATTATAAAGGATTAGGTATATACTGTTGGGTTAATCCCAATCTGCAACAAAGGCAGTTATAGTTAGTTATAATAGTTAGTTATATGACAGTTATATGGCAGTTATCATGAAGGGACACAACTGTTGGTTCAAGCGAACCATCACAACCTTTCATTCATGCATTTTAATTTTATACAAATAGATAGAACATGTATACAAACAGTTTGATGATAGATTAATAAAACACTTGTATTTCATAGTTGCAATTTCATATTCACTTTGCGGTATATTGTGACTAAGTTAGATCATAGATCCGTCAAAAGGTCAACAATTAGTATCGAGCGTGTTTAGTTGTTAACCAAATCATCATATACCGAAATACAAAACTTTTATCCTGTTTTGAATCAAACCGTACGTTTCTTTTCGCCAAATTTTGAAAAACACATTGAACACACAAATCAGAAACATCATATCAGTGTGTTACTCAAATAATTAAGCAAGAGAGTCTAATTTCTGTCACCAAAGGATCAATCACTTATGTGATCAATCAACCGACATCAGAAAGGCATTCATCTTGTGGTCATTTTTGCAAACTCAGTCTCAAGAACAACAAACCGAAAAAAACCCAGAATCAATCACAAGCTTAGGCACGGTTACAAAATAGAGAACCAAATTCAAAACAGAAATTCATATCCAATCGGACAACAATATGTCATCATCAAGGGGCAACAAATCGATTCAAGAAAAACGATGAACAAACACACCTGTTTTTGAAGAATCAAGACTCGCACCCTCAATTGAATCATCAATTGATTCAAGTTTTCCATAGAAGGCCCATATAACAATCGGTATCAAGAAAACCCCCAAACTACGAAACCCTAATTTCGCACAAAATCAGGGGATTACTTTGGTTCAAGAAGAACCCACCAACTTAAGAGAAGAAAAGGTTTTACCAGCCATACAATCGGTGGTTAACCACCACAAGAAGTGTGGAAGACGGATTAAGTCTCAAAGGAGAGACGCGTTTTATCTCAAAAAAAGAAGAGAGGCGCACAATTTTAAGGCATCACCAGGAACCAACACAAAAAGGGCTACGGGTATTTTAACCCTACCAGGTTCTAAAAATAACAAAACACACCATCTATTTTTTATTTTTATATAGTATATATTAGTATATTTTGATATATATTGTATAGATTTGTAGGAAAAGTTACTTCTTTTAATTTTAAGTAAGTACTTTTTGAGGCTTTTAGAAAATATAATAACCTAGTGATTACACTGCTTTTTATATTAGAGGGATAACTTAAGGAGTAATTAACCTTAGGTTATTCGACTTAGAATATCAAATCTCCAAGGATAGTTTTTTTTTTTTAAATAAACTAGTCCCCATAAGTTATAGTTAGCCTGTAAGGCAAAAAAACAAAGGAGCTTGCAAGAAAAGAAATTTCAAGACACTTAGTGTTAGATATTTCATTTAGAGATTTATTTAATATCCTAGAGATATGACGAAAGATAGTGGAGAAAGTTCAAAGAAGGAAGTAAGTACTACTAGTACACCTCAATTCCAATGTCCGATGCTAAAACCCTCGAATTACTCATTATGGGCAATTCGAATGCAAATCATTCTCGAAGCAAATGGTTTATGGGAAATGATAAAGCCGTTAGAAATTACTCAAACCGATAACAAGAAAGATAAAACTGCTATCGCATTCCTTTACCAATCTTTACCTGAAGAGCAATTGCTTCAAATAACAAAGCACAAAACCGCGAAAGCCATATGGGATGCTTTGAAGACTAGACACGTTGGTGAACAAAGAGTTCAACAAGCAAGATTACAAACACTCAAATCTGAATTTGAGATGTTACATATGAAGGAAGACGAGACAATCGACACCTTCACCGGAAAAACAACAACAATAGTAAACAAAGCTGCTAGTCTAGGGCACACAATTGAAGATCAAACAATAGTAAGAAAAATATTAAATGTTGTACCCGATAGGTATCTGCAAATAGTTGCATCAATAGAGCAATATTCTAATCTAAGTAAAATGACAATGGAAGAAGCAATTGGAAGACTCAAGATATATGAAGAAAAAATTAAATACAAGAAAGGTAAACAAGTGGACAATCAAGAGAGACTGATGTTCACACGACATGAAAATAAAGGAAAGTATTTTAGAGGACGTGGACGTGGAAAATATAATTTTTCACAAGGAAAGAACCACCAGAAATTTAAGGTAGAGAGGAAAGATTGAGAAACCTCTCATAACAACTTCAAGAAATCAAGCTATGATACTAGCAAATTACAATGTTACAAATGTAAGAAGATAGGGCATATTGCACCTAAGTGTCCACAAAGGACAAACTCAAATGAGCAATCTAATCTTGTTGAAGAAGACTTAGAACCAATCCTACTAATGGCAATATTAGAAGACTCAGATGAAGGGAAACAAGTAAAAGAAGTTGAAGATCAAAAGGTCTCGCTACATGAAGAAGATGTAGGATACAAAGAGATAAATATGGATAGTCTATGGTATTTAGACAATGGAGCTAGCAACCATATGACTAGAGTGAGAGAACACTTCAAGGAGTTAGATGAGAAGGTCAATGGAAATGTAAGATTTGGAGATGGTTCACACATAGAAATCAAAGGAAAAGGTTCAATTTAAATAGAATGTGATGACGACAAGCAAAGAATTATATCACACATATATTACATTCCTAGCTTGAAAAGCAACTTATTGAGCCTTGGACAATTTACTGAAATTGGTTGTAAGGTAGTAATGGAAGACGACGAATTATGACTTTATGACGTGGATATCAAAATCTTCATGAAAGTTACGCGACAAAGAAACCGACTATATAAAGTAAGTCTAAGGATAGACACACATGTCTGCCTACTAGCAAATTTAAAGGATATTACATGGTTGTGGCACGCGAGACTAGGACATCTCAATTTTGTGTCACTAAAATCAATGGCTCAAAGGGTTTTAGTTCATGGAATAACTGCCATTAAACATACAACACAAATCTGTGATGTTTGTTTGATTGGAAAACATAGTAGAGCGCCATTTCCTAAAAAAGCAAAAGCTAGATCAACATCACCTTTAGATTTAATATATGGAGATATATGTGGACCAGTCACACCACCGACACCTTACGAAAGAAATACATATTCTTGTTAGTAGATGATTACTCAAGATATATGTGGGTGTATTTCTAAATCTGAAAGATCAAGCATTTGATACTTTCAAGGAATACAAGAAGACAATAGAAAATGAGTTAAGGACAGCATTAAAGATGTTAAGAACTGATTGTGGAGGATAATTCATATCAAATGAATTCACACAATATTACAAAGAAAATGGCATAGCACGGCAACTTACCACACCTTACTCACCGCAACAAAATGAAGTAGTTGAAAGAAGAAATAGAACAATTATGTCTACAACAAGATGTAGGATGAAAGCAACGAACATGCTACAAAACTTTTGGGCTGAAGCTGTTATACACGCCATATACATCTTAAATAGCGTTCCTAAAAAAGCATTAGAAGACATTACTCCATATGAAGCAATTAAGCGAAGAAAGCCAAACTTAGAGAATCTAAGAGTTTTTGGCTACATAGCATATGGAAAGGTACCATCACAACATTTGACGAAGTTAGATGATAGAAGCAGTAGAATGGTATACTTAGGAAATGAACAAGGATCAAAAGCCTACCGACTATTTAATCCAAGAACACAAAAGATATGTGTTAGTGGAGACGTGAAGTTTAAGGAGAATGAAACATGGGATTGGAAGGAATACATGAGTGAGCACATTAACGATGAACCCGAATGGACTAACTTCAAAATAGAAAATCTTGAAGCCACAAATGAACATCATGATCAAGGAACTCAACCATATGACAATTAATTCCCTAACAATGATGATGATGGATATACAACATCAACACCAAGCTCACCCTCACATTCTCAAACACTTCACACACCATCAACAAGTTCATCACAAGTAAATTCTCAAATTACACCAAATACCTCAACACAATCAATCTATCAAAGCAATAGTGGTTCAAACTCAACCACAAATTCACATTCACATTTTGATCATACACCGTTGAGAGGTTATAGAACATTAAATGACTTATACGAGAACACCGAGGAATTACTATTGCCTGAAGATGAACCCAAGAACTACAAGGAAGTATCAAGCGATAAAAAATGGATCGAAGCAATGAAGGTCGAGTTAGATTCCATCAATAGGAACAACACATGGGAATTAACCACACTACCCAAAGGACATAAAGAAATTGGTTTGAAATGGGTATTCAAGACCAATAAAGATACTAATGGAATTATAGTCAAGCATAAATCAAGATTAGTATCAAAAGCCTACATACAAGAGCATGGCATAGACTTTGAACAAGTATTCGCACCAGTAGCAAGGATGGTGTGGAAAACTAGAATGAGGGTTGAATAGTTTTACCGATTTTAATTTAAGTTTCAAAGATTTAGATTCGATATTATGTGAATTTGTATGGATGGATAGATAGTATAAAACAATAAGTAAAGTAAATAATGAAAGCAAATAAAGTAAAGGATAGAAAGTTGCGACATAAGTGATTTATAGTGCTTCGGCTAAAAGGACACATTCCTTGCCCTACTCCACTCCTCGAGTACCCCACTCGAGAGTTCAAGCACTATGTCAACAAGCTCCTTCAACATGGTGGAGAAGCCTCACAACGTCGCTTACACTTTTTCCTGTACAAAGCTAAATACCGAGTTCTTCCACGAGGTAGAACCAAACCTTTACACATCTATTACACAACAAATATGTGAAATATGAATTACAAGATCTTACTACAGAAATCTTGTGGATGGAAAAATCAATCAAGGACCCTTTGCTTGGATACCTTATAGTATAGCGTGATCTACGCCTTTGAGAAGGACCTATATGAGAATCACAACAAAGATAGAAGAACTACTAGAATGATCAAGCGATCGGAGGTTAGGAGAGTGAGATAATATATGAGATAGTTGTAAGAAGAAGGGTGAGTAACAATGAAGAAATGGCTCACTATTTATAGGCACAAAAAGCTTTCATCCCGCAGTTCGGCGGATCCTCACTGGGGATCGGCGATCTAAACTAGGGATCCCACAGTCTGGGTTATACTACTTCGGATTTTGGGTTGCAAACCTGGTTATGGGTTATGGGTATGAGCCATGGGCCATGCACCTTGGGTCATGGGTACCCAACAAGAGACAATGTATCTAGACAATGGGTCATGGGTCATGGACATTGGGTCATGGGTCATGGATAATACCCAACATGATTTCATGCATGATGTCATGCAATGGGTCATGGGTTATGGATTAGCTCCATGGGTATGGGTAATGGGTCTTCGATATTACCCATCCTATTACATAAACTATTACAACAAATAAATTATTACAACATTTTATGTGAATGACCAAATGTATATACTTTACAAAAATAACATGTATTCTTATAATTTTACTTATGATAACTTTATATTTGTTATCAACAAAACATAACGAGATTGCTAAATATGAATAAACGTTTTTACGGTTTATTTGTATTAACAATCTCCCCCTTTTTGTTGATGACAAAACATAATGTTATGATGACTAAAACTTACGATTAGATTTATGTTTTGAAAGTATATGTAAGTTTTACTTCTTCTCCCCCTTTTGTCGAAACAAAAAGTGAGCCTAGTGAAGAAATAAATTATGGAATAAAAATAAGTATAATCCACAAAGCACTAGCTCCCCCTAGAATTGGGCGTCAAGTGAGAAAATATAATACCTACAAAAAAAATGTTAGTAGTAACATGTAATATAATCTTGTATAAGACGAGAAACAAGATAGGAAGCCAAGGTACATAAATAAATCCTTGTAATAAAATAACAAAATGTAGTGGTATATATGGCACATAAAAATGTAAAACTTAAGAACAAGGATTGTTCTTTAAAATGACTAAAAAAAAAGAAACAAAATACAGAAAATATTATTATCATTCCTTCCATGCTTGCATATGGGTTAATTATGGAAGTTTTGGTGAGTGATAATGTTGATGCGATCAAGGATATGGTTGAGTATGAACCGCATCTCGTCCCTTATTTCCATTGCGAGATCCCTAGTGGATTGAAAATGTTCACAAGAGAGATGGTGAAGGAGGTGTTGGTGGATGGTTTCCAGGTAGATTTGATTTGTGGAGTGCCGAATAGGTGGTGGAAATGTTGGAAAATATGGATCAAAGTCCATGATGTTGGTGAGTGGTGGTGGATAAGAACCTAGATGTTGTTGTAAGGTGATGGGAGGTAGAGGTGGTGATGTTTCAAGCTCTTTGTAGAATGTATTTGAAGATGTTGGAGGTGTTAAAAAGACTAGTTCTTTTGGGTTAAGGTTGGAGGCTAATTGGGTAGTTTTTGATGGTTCAAATAGAGCAGGTGCTGGACTAGACACGGGTAGTGGAATTGTTTTTGGAGTCTTAAGGAGTTCTGCTAGGGTGTTTTGGGTGTCAAGTTGAGACTCGTTAGGTGAATGTGGTGATGAACTTGTGGGAGATGATGGAGGTGCTACAATGTAGTCATTTGGTGGAGAATGAGTAGTTGGTTATGAACTTTTTGACAAAGGTTTAGGTAAGCAACAAGGCTGGATGCTAATCCGTACAATTCTCCTAGATTTGGTTGGTGGTGGTACTACGGAAGGTGGTAGGATGAAGTTTTGGATTTCTTGTAAAGGGTTGTTTTCACTAGATGGTTCATCAATGTTTGAGGATCTTTTGGGTGACATGATGATGATTGTTTGTGAGGTTGAAAGTGATGGATATGCAAGCATTTTGGAACCTTATTTATAGAGCAAATAATGCATTGCGCAATGAATGCTAAAACCAAAATGTGGACTATAATCTAATGATTAGATATGAATTTAAGGCATGTTATCATGAGAATACAAGCATTAAGTAACATATTCATTAGTGATAAAGCTAAAATGTTGAAAATATGAAAGTTTCTAGCCAAAGTGAGAAAATAAGAAAATTTTGACTCTTGTGGCACGGTTCCCACGCATCCGACCCTTTAGGGATCCGTCCGGTAAATGTTGGGATCCAGTGGGCCCCCTGTGTTCTCGAGCGGTGAAAATTTTTCTTTTGGGAATAATAGTGTCTAGTGTATGCCTATATGAAAACCATGTGGAGTTGGGGTTATCTCGACTCCTTTTTTAAAGAGGAAAAATAAACAAAGAAGTGAAAAAGCATATATATATTTACGTGAGGTAACCCGAGTGCTCCTTAATTCATTTTTGCTTAAATGAATGTATCCGAAAACAGATATTAGTTATGTATTCTCTTTAGCATTCAAAAGACATGATATGCAATGAAAAAGGTTTTTACTTTGTATTAAAAATGAAAGAGAATGTTTGTCCTAGACGTGAGAGTGATTTAAGGAAAATGATACGAGGAGAAATATCTTTTTAGAAAATATTTCTAAGAATTTCTTGTATAGAAGAAATATCTTTTTAGAAAATATTTCTAAGAATTTCTTGAGTTTTGAAAATAAATCCCCATATTGTTTGTGTGTTGTGTGAAATAGAGATTCTAGACTCAGGAAAGAAGGTAAGGCAAACGTTTACGTACCTTGTAGAATGAAAATATTTCATGACGATTGTTCCATAAGACCAAGACCTAGACGAAGCAAGTTGAATTGTTCCCTCTTCAACGGTTTGGTGAGAACGTCGACTATGTTGTCTTCGGATGACACTTTATCAATTGAAATGTTCCTCTTTTGAACATTGTTTCTTAAAAAGTGATGACGGATCTTTATATGCTTGGTACGAGAATGCAACACCGGATTTTTGCTTAGATCAATAGCACCTTTTTTGTCGCATAAAATGGCAATGTCACTTAGATGGATGTCGTAGTCAACTAACGCTTGTTTCATCCATAGTGCTTGTTGGCATGTTTTGCCCGCGGAGACATATTCGGCTTCGGTTGTTGATATGGCCAATGCCGTTTGCTTCTTTAAGAACCAAGATGTTAAACAACACCCCATGAAAGTGCAAACATCACTTGTACTTTTTCGGTCAACATAATCACCTGCATGGTCAGAATCCGCATATACGATAGTTTCTACCCCTGTCCCCTTGGGATACCATAATCTCATTTGAGTAGCACCCTTAATATATCTAAATATTCTTTTAACGGCTTCTAGGTGTGAAGTTTTATGGTCTTCTTGAAACCTAGCACAAAGACATGCACTAAACATGATATCCGACCGACTAGCCCTAAGGTAGAGAAGACTACCAATCATGACACGGTATTTGGTGTTTTCAACGGATTCACCGTCTTCATATTTGGTGAGTTTGGTATCGGATGAAATTGGTGTTCTTATTGGTTTTGACTCTTCTAATCCGAATTTCTTTAGAATTTCTTTTATGTATTTGGATTGATTAAAGAAGATACCATCTTCTAGTTGTTTGATTTGTAGACCAAGAAAGAAACTTAATTCTCCCATGATACTCATTTCAAACTCATCATGCATGATTCTTGAGAAATCATCACACATGTCTTGACAAGTCGATCTGAATATAATGTCGTCCACGTATATTTGAACAATAATTATTTGTGAGTCATTTTCTTTGTGATAAGGTTTTAAAGGTACCATTTGAGGGTCGTTTAAGTCCTTATTTGATCACTTTGTATCCGTTATTGCTTAATATCGTTCCTTTTCACTTTTAGGTCTCGTGAAGGCAAAATCTGGAATGACACTTATTTAGACGAGAAAGCGCGAATATATGAAGAAAATAGCCAAAGTGAAATCGGACACTCACGATCGGCCCGAATGTAGAAAGCGGCAGCGTCGGAGTTCTATGTCGACGCCGTCGGAGGTGTTGTGACGGTGAGAACTCAAAACTCGTGTTTTCAAGGCGGCGTCTAGTATGAAAGAGTAGGCCGTCGCTACTCGGGCAGCCTAGATGCAATCCGACGACGTCGAGAAGTGAAGAGCGGCGTCACGGACATAAGGTGGCCGTCGCAAGGTTAACGTGGCCAAGGCGAAACCCTAATGGCGGCGACACGGCGGCGTCACTAAACATAAGGTGGCGCCGCAATTGTAATCTTATATATAGAATCCGAATTTTTCGGTCTTTGTGTGGAGAGTCTTTGGAGTAAAACCAAAACCGAACCTAAGGTGTCTTGTACATATTTTAGGGTTTTAACCTATCTTACACCAAGATAAGTCTTTGCTTCATTAATTCAATTATGTCTTTGATTATTTGTGTGTATGCTTGCATGTTCTCCATGTCCCGCTAATTTATTTGTGTGTTTGCTTAGGAAGTATGAAACTTAATTATTAAATATTGATTGGTTGTTTCTTATCTTAGTTGATTAATGATCTAGTAATGCGATAGGTCATTCGTTGTGTACTTAATGCTTGATTCATCTTTGTGAACCCTAGAGTATGATTACGAGTGATTGTAGTCTAAAACATCCGAAGAGTGCCTTAGAGTAGGAGTCTATAATCTCTACGTGGATTTGTAGACAAGACCCTTTGGTAAGTTCAAAGAGTTAGGGAGAAAGCATACCCTACAACTTTAGAAACACAACGACTAGGAATAAGGCGTGACACTCAACCATCAATAGGAGATAATTAAGGAGTAATACAAACTAAGTAAACACATCTTTAAACTATCATACGAGCACACATTAATTAGACATAGACTCCCACAACCTTAGTTTAGATAATTAGATAATAGTAGAGTAATCGGTGAAATACCAACCCCCAAATCCAATACCGAGATTCGTACTTTTCCATTTTCATAAAATATAAAAGATAAAAATAATCTTCCTCAACCTTAACCTTAGCGTAGTAACTCCTACTAGCATTCCTATTCCCCAGAGAACGATATCAATACCGTGGCTTACCCTAATTACTACACTACAACGATTAGGTTCATTGCCAGGGTGTTATAAAACTTGCTCGAAGAAAGGAAGTTCCTTTGACCCCGAGCACGCGTGTGGCGTTATCAAGTTTTGGCGCGCTGCGGGAATAGAATAGCTAGTTAGTAGTCCACCTCGTTTAGGTTTCTTTGCTTGATTCCTATCAAGTAAATTTTCTTATTTTAGATTTCTCTTAGTCTATCCCCTTCTTCGTAACCTTTGTTCGTAACCCATCACTCTTCATCATGGAGAGCGATAACCAACCACCACTTAATAACCCAACACAAAAATTTCAATGTCACTCAAAACCCAACCCAATAACCAACACAACCGTCGAAGCCGATATGTGAGTAGAAACACCGACCTTGAGTTTGCGAAAATATTTGATAGTACAATTAGAGAAGTTGTTGAGAAAGTAGTCGGTACCGCTATAGTTGGCTCAATGATTAGCGATAATTTGGAAAATGGCATGATAAACAACAACGTGGATGTAGAAAATAGTGCTTACTTCAATCTTTACCCCACTAAGGAAGAAGTTACGTACCATCAATACATAATCAATAATCCACGATCACCCATCATTAGGATATGCCCAAAGATTAGAGAGAAATCCACGGAACCTAAAAATCCCTTGTATGATCGGATATAGGAGTGTCGACCACGCTTACATGAATACGGAATCCCCATTAACGTAATGTCATCATGTCTACAATGACATTATGAATGAGCGACTCAATATTAGGAGAGACCCTAAGTATCCGGAGGAGTTTGCAACTTTGTGGGAAGAGTCGAGGGCGTGCATGTCTTTATAGGAAATTTCACCTACCTAGTTGATTTTATGGTTCTAGAAGATGTAGGATGCATCATTGACTATAGTTTATCCCAAGTAGTGCTAGGGAAACCGTTTGTTGAAACATCTAGAATGAGCCATAACGAGCATGATGGAACGGTTAGATTCAAGGAAGGAACCGATGAGATCACCTATAGGATGCCTTGGAAAACAACTGAGTATGGCCACTTATCCATTTATGATCAAGACAACATCAAAGCTTTTGAGGACAAAAGCAAGGAAGATGTTGAAAAAGGTTATAAATTCATGTGGGAAAGAAGGAGGCATTATTATAAGGATTGCTTGACTTTAGGGCCTAGGTATAGAGTCGATGAAGATTTTGTCAACATGATTGAATTCTCATTAAGGATGCGTGAGGCAGCGAGAACACGACTATGAGTCTAGCTACAAGACTCTTAAATAAAGAAAAGCGCTTCGTGGAGGCAACCCATGCTTAATTGTTTGCTTGTTAGTGTCATATATCTTTTATTAATTGTTTATCCTCATGTTTAAATTTGTAAAATGCTTTATTTTGTTTTAACCTCGTCTTAATTGCATATAAAGGTATTTTACATAAGGGATAAGTGTAGGGAGGATTACACACGTTTTCAAAAGAAGCGTAAACATGAGAATAACAATTAACTAAAAGATATATATGTTTGTTTGTTCGAGTCAAATGCTTGTATCGAGTCATAATGGATGTTTTGCGAAATTTTCCAGATTCTAAAGATGTAAATTTTCCGAAATTTTTCGTAAAATCGCGAGACCGGTTTTGTCGGGATAACGTGGCGTCGAGATTGCAACTGACGGCGTCGGGAAGGAGTAAAACATCGATTACTTTTCTCGTTTTACGAGCTACTTATAAATTTTGGAATTTTCAGGTCTTAATTTTCTTAGAAATTTCGTAAAAATTCATTCCACAAGCATTATATCCTAGTTTAAATCGAGTCTTATATATATTATTACGCCGATTTTACGAAGGTTTCGTTTGTTTTCTTCAAGTGTGCGGGTTTAGTTTGTCAAGAAGAAGTTACAAAGATTGGAAGGAGCTTTTCACGATAATTCTTCTTGAAAAGAATTTAACCACCACTTTACACGGATCCTACCGAGCTAATCGGGAGTATTAGTTTCTTTCGTTTTAATTACCTTCTTTATCATAACTTTGATACTTTCGAGAACATTGGGGACAATGTTCGGTTTAAATGTAGGGAGGAAAATAAAGCGGGAACTTTGAAACTATTCTTATCCTTGACTATTTGCTTTGTCAATTGTGATTGTGTAATAAACCATGAGAAATGTCGGTTAGGGTAATTTTGGCACCAAATTTAAAATTTTCATGACATATAAGAGTGGGCCATTAGTATTAACAAAAGTGTCTCATGGATAGGAAGTTATATGACTAGCACAAAACCCTTTACCACCCAAATTCCACCCAAAATGTGAGGATCGCCCTTAGATTAGTAGGAATTAAAGCATTCATCTTTAATGCTTAGAGTGTGAACCCGTAGTATATTAGATTCTAGAACTTGTTTTGTGATGCATTCCGAGATCGCAAGTGAGGCTACACTTGTGTAGTTAGGAATAACTAAATGATAAGAGGCATTAGGATAAACCCTTGTTTGATACCGTAATATAATTACTTCTTCCACATCGGTTGAGTAATTCCCCACCCTTTGCGTTGTACTCATCTTTAGTACACGATACCCTAGTTAACCCCTCGAGCCTATCCTTTTCAGCGGTTCTCGTGATATTTCGGTTCTTCCGAATATCAATGAAAACATTGTTTACCCCACCCCAAATATACACCCAAATCGCCTTAGCCTACCCCTTATGCACTCACTTTTAGTGCAATTATTTGTTATCACCCCAAACCCTTAGTTCAATTATCTAGTTGCTTGCATAAGTTGCTAAGTCGAGTCATATCCTTTGTATCTGATTTTGGGATGATTGGGATTCATGGGAAAAGCTAAAGTTTATGAAATGACGGGAAGGAGCGTTAAATTCAAATTCCCTTTGTTTGCGTAATAATGTACCCCAAGTATTTTGATCTTTTCAATTCGGGTCAAATTAGTGTTAGAGTAATAAAAACTCAAGTGTAGGGATATGCTGTAAATCCCTAGTATTTTGATGTTATCGTAGAGGATGGTAGAGTAAAAGTGTATGAAAAAAAAAAAAAAAAAAAAAAAAAAAAAAAAAAAAAAGAAAAAAGAAAAAAAAAAAATTAGTGATAAAAAAAAAATATATATATACATACGGGCCACCATCCTACATCTATCCTTTAAATTTATGTTTGTTTATTTAGTTATCTAGAGTTTAGAAGTGTCAAGTCTTGGCTTAGCAAGCCATTTCATATGCATTTAACATAGAGATTTTGACTTACCACCACTAAATAGCCTATCCCACCAAACCCTTATTTCCTACAAGTAAGCCTAACGTTACAACCCTTTAAAAGACCTCTTTGATAGTCTTTCCTAGGTGCTACGCGTAAGCGATGGAGGTTTGATCTATTCTCAAGCCTATGGTAATCTATGTACTAGGACCGGTTAATGAGTGTTTATCTTCCATTTCCTATATTGTTATATTTCATTTATACACAGAGAGATGTGAGTATCCAAACACCCCATGTGAGGTGCTAGTATGTAATTTCCTTGCTTGTTATGACTTTTTGGGGCTTATATGTGTTGTGGACCGTTTTGAATTAATCTTGAATGACCCTAACTTACAAATTAATTGGCTAAAGCACATTTGCTTGAGGACAAGCAAATAACAAGTGTAGGGATATTTGATAAGGTTTTAAAGGTACCATTTGAGGGTCGTTTAAGTCCTTATTTGATCACTTTGTATCCGTTATTGCTTAATATCGTTCCTTTTCACTTTTAGGTCTCGTGAAGGCAAAATCTTTGGAATGACACTTATTTGGACGAAGGCGCGAATATATGAAGAAAATAGCCAAAGTCGAAATCGAGACACTCACGATCATTGAATGTGAAAGGCGGCGTCGGGTTCTATGTACGGCGCCGTCGGAGAATTGTTGTGACGGGTCGAACTCAAAACTCGTGTTTTCAAGAGGCGGCGTCTAGTGTGAAAGAGTAGGCCGTCGCTACTCGACGGCCTAGATGCAATCCGGGACGACGTCGAAAGGCAAGAGGACGGCGTCACGGACATAAGGTGGCGCCGTCGCAAGGTTAACGTGGCCAAGCGAAACCCCAATGGCGGCGACACGGCGGCGTCACTAAACATAAGGTGGCGCCGCAATTGTAATCTTATATATAGAATCCGAATTTTTCGGTCTTTGTGTGGAGAGTCTTTGGGTAAAACCAAAAACCGAACCTAAGGTGTCTTGTACAGTATTTTAGGGTTTTAACCCTATCTTACACCAAGATAAGTCTTTGCTTCATTAATTCAATTATGTCTTTGATTATTTGTGTGTATGCTTGCATGTTCTCCATGTCCGCTAATTTATTTGTGTGTTTGCTTAGGAAGTATGAAACTTAATTATTAAATATTGATTGGTTGTTTCTTATCTTAGTTGATTAATGATCTAGTAATGCGATAGGTCATTCGTTGTGTACTTAATGCTTGATTCATCTTTGTGAACCCTAGAGTATGATTACGAGTGATTGTAGTCTAAAACATCCGAAGAGTGCCTTAGGTAGAGTCTATAATCTCTACGTGGATTTGTAGACAAGACCTTTGGTAAGTTCAAAGAGTTGGGAGAAACGCATACCCTACAACTTTAGAAACACAACGCAACTAGGAATAAGCGTGACACTCAACCATCAATAGGAGATAATTAAGAAGTAATACAAACTAAGTAAACACATCTTTAAACTATCATACGAGCACATTAATTAGACATAGACTCCCACAACCTTAGTTTAGATAATTAGATAATAGTAGAGTAATCGGTAGAAATACCAACCCCAAATCCAATACCGAGATTCGTACTTTTCCATTTTCATAAAATATAAAAGATAAAAAATAATCTTCCTCAACCTTAACCTTAGCGTAGTAACTCCCTACTAGCATTCCTATTCCCCCAGAGAGCGATATCAATACCGTGGCTTACCCTAATTACTACACTACAACGATTAGGTTCCTTGCCTAGGGTGTTATAAAACTTGCTCGAAGAAAAGGAAGTTCCTTTGACCCCGAACGACGCGTGTAGCGTTATCACTTTGTAAAAAGTGCATTGTCAACTAACAACATGGTATAGTCATTTTTGATTAAAAATGATTTGATTCTATCATACCAAGCCTTTAGGGCTTGTTTAAGACCGTAGAGAGCTTTCTTTAGTTTGTACACATGATTAGGTTTTTCGAAATCGATAAAGCCTAGAGGTTGAGTTACATACATTTCTTCATTAATAAAACCATTTAGAAAAGCACTTTTAAAATCCATTTGAAAAAGATTAAGATCATGAGCACAAGCATAAGCAAGAAGTATTCTTATAGACTCTAATCTAGCTATGGGAGCATAGGTCTCATCAAAGTCTATGCCTTCTTGTTGGTTATACCCTTCAGCAACAAGTCTAGCTTTATTTCTAGACACGACACCGTTTGCATCTAATTTGTTTTTATATACCCATTTTGTTCCGATTATGGTTTGGTTTTTAGGTGGAGGGACAAGTGTCCAAACATTGTTAGAAACAAATTGATTTAACTCTTCTTGCATAGCCATTACCCAACTTTCATCTTTTATGGCTTCTTGAGTGTTTTTAGGTTCTATGGTTGAGACAAAACAAAATAGACTACTTTGGTTTTGGACTTGAGATCTTAAGGTTCTTTCATTTAACTTTCCTATAACCTTTTCTACGGGATGATCTTTAGGCTCTTTAATATTGATGATTTTATTGTTTAATGGTTCATCTTCTTTATTTATATTTTCTTTGATTTCCAAGACTTCACTTTCGATTAACTCGTCATCGACAAGAGGTAGGGTAGTTTTAGGTGGACTCTCGTCAAATTTTACGTTTAAAGATTCTTCAACTTTCATGGTTTCTTTATTTAGTATTACGTATGCTTTACTATTAGGAGAATATCCTAAGAAGATACCTTCAGTTGATTTAGTATCGAATTTAGTTAAATAATCTTTAGTATTAAGTATGAAACATTTACTAACAAAGACTCAAAAGTGTTCTAACGAAGGCTTTTTGCCTCATAGTAACTCGTATGGAGTTTTTCTTAAGAATGGTCTAATTAGGACTCGGTTTAGTATATAGGTTGATGTGTCGACGGCATTGCACCAAAATTTTTGAGGAATAGATTGCTCATTAATCATGGTGCGACTCATTTCTTGTAGGGTTCTATTTTTCCTTTCTACTACCCCATTTGATTGTGGAATGCGAGGAGCTGACAAATTGTGGGTAATACCATTAGCATCACAAAAAGCTCTGAATTTCACTTCATTATCAAATTCCCGACCATGACCCGTTCTAATTAACACAATGGGACTTCCTAGTTGTCTTTGGATTTTTCTTACTTAATATTTCAAAGTAATCGAACGTTTCAGTTTTATTCTTTAAAAATTTAGTCCATGTATAACCAGAGTAATCATCCACAATAAACAAAGTATAGAAGTTACCTCCGTAACTTTGAATAGCGGATGGACCAAATAAATCCATATGTAGTAATTCTAGCCACTTAGTAGTAGAAACCATATTTTTAGCTTTATGACTAGCATGGACTTTGAGAAGCTTGAAAAGCTAATTATTGAGGGGAAAGTTACTCTTGTGGATGATGATGGTAAACCTCTTAAAAAGGTTGATTTGAAAGAAAAGGCACATGATACGGCTACTAAGCCTAGTTCTTCTTCCTCTCCGTATTCTATGGTGGGTAACCCATTCTCTAAAGTGGGCGATGTGATTGTTTCTGACAGTGATGATGAGGAGGTGCTTGAGCCAGATAATCTTATGGCTAAATTTCTCGCATCGACAGGTGGCAGTCATGAGCTTGAAGATTATTATGATGATTATGCGGATCAGGTCTATGATTTACCAGGGAAATTGGATGCTTTTTCTGACATGCATGATATCAAGCTCCTAGGTCATGGTAGAAACCAATCTAGACGTTAGGTTATGCTTGGTTTTGTGTCAAATGTAATCTAGTGAGTAGTGGTTGTTTTACTGTTTTAAGGATATGAAGTGTCTTGTTATGTAGCTTTACCGCCTATGTAACGGGCTGAGATATGGGACTTCACTCATATCCTTTGTACTTAAATATTTTTTTGGAGTACTATATTTACCGGGGAAACCCTTTACCCAAAAAAAGACTAGCATGGACTTGTTTTCCTATGTTACAAGCATCACAAAAATGATGTTCGTATTTTAGTTTAGGTAGGTTTCGTACTAGTTCTTTGTATGATAGCGATTGAAGAAGTCGCATATTGGCGTGACCCAATCTTCGATGCCGTAACGTCGAAGTATCATCCATAGATGTAAGACAAAGCTTGTCTTTTGGTTCATTTCCGATTTTAATGACATAGACTCCATGTTTTCTAATGCCTCTTCCTATAGTAATACCATTTTTCAATATTTTACTACCGGTTTCACTAAAAAGTACGTTGCATATTTTATCACATATTTGACCTATACTTAGTAGATTAAAGTTTAGGTTTTCTACGTGACATACATCATTAATGGTTAAGGATTTGTGAGATATTGTACCTTTACTGATGATTTTGCTCTTGCTATTTCAAAAAACCACATTTCTTCTATTGAAGGGTTCGTATGTGGAGAACAATTCTTTATTACCGGTTATATGCCTTGTGCACCCGCTATCCTTGATCCATTCGTCCGGATCTAAGTCAACCTTTAGGCACACCTAAGAAAACAATTAACTCAAAAGTTTGGTCCTCATTTGTTCATGGGACCATTGGTGTTATACATTTCATTCATATGAGGCATATACGACAAAGGTGAGAAAGCATTCCAAGGTGTAAAGTTTTGAAATGGAAAACCATTTTGTGCATTAGGATTCCATCCCATTTGATGGTCGTTACTTCTAGGATAGACATTGTCTGGTCTTCTTATATTTGTGTTCGGTTTAGAAATTGATGGACCTTTGTTTTTCATAAAACTTTGATTTTGTTTTAGGGGAGGTGGTTGTTTGACATTTCTAACAGTAACATGGGTTGGTTTCTTCTTGTTAACAATAACAAAGTCGGACGTGGTTGCGTTATTTCTACTGTTTACTAGTACAGACCCACATATCCCTAAATTTACACTAGACGGTTCATATTTCAAGGGATATGTGGGATCTGTGGCAACAGTAGCCTATTTTTCAATTGCTTTAACGAATTGTGTTTCTTTAATCTCGCTAGTTGACGCAATGTGTTTTGAATACCTAAGCCTTTTGATTATTACCGTTTAACATTATCAAGTATTTTATCAAGGTATTAGTACTTATTCTAGCAATCTTAGAATCAAGATGATCAACTAACGTTTCAAGTTCTACACAAAGCTTGCATTCACTATCTACTCTTTTCCTTTTCTAATCTCTTTAATTTATCTTTTAGTTTAAGAACTTCCTTTTCTAACCGTTCATTTTGTTTTCAACATCTTGTTTTGTTAATTACTTTTAGACTAATTTTGCAAAGCTTATCATATTCAAGATGTAAGGATTCATCATCTAATGATGAACTACTATAATATAGAGAGTCAGAACATACCTCGTGGAGTCTTTTTCCATGAGACAAATTTCTTCATTCTCCTCCTCACTCATTCCCCGCGAGCCACTTACGAACGCCGTTTGTTCGTCATGTTTGGGACACTCACTAATGAAGTGATTAGGATCCCCGCATTTGAAACACTTGTGTTCGTCCTTCATTTTCTTGTCATCTTTGCCTTTCCGCAACCCTTTCTTGTCGTCATAAGGTTGCTTGACAATCTTCCTTTTCTCCGAAAGAACTTCTTGAAGTCCCAAACCGCCATTGCATACTCTTCGTCATCACTTTCCGAAGATGAGGTTTCTTCATCGCTTGAGACTTTATTGGCCTTTAAAGCAAGAGATTTGTGCTTCTATTTCCTTTCTTTTGAAACTTCGGAGTCTTTAGCGAGGACGAGCTCATAGACTTTAAGGTTGCCTATGGGTTCATCGTGAGTGAGGATTGACAAGTCTTTGGATTCTTCGATGGCCGTCACCTTCAGTCTCCACTTTGATGGAAATGCCCTTAGAAATCTCCTGGCATGATTACGACTAGAAAAAGACTCATCAAGTGCTTGTAATGAAGTAATAATAGTATTAAAGTTATCAAAAGAATTATCTATACTATCCTCATCCAATATTGAAAATTGTTCATATTTTTGAACAAATAAATCAATTTTGTTGTTTTTAACTTGTTGATTTCCTTGGTGTGTTACAACCAAAGAATTCCAAATTTCTTTAGCGGTTTTAAGCATAGAAATTCTTTCAAATTCCTTTTTAGGTAAGGCATTGTATAAAACCATTTTTCCTCACTATTTTGAAAGCTTTTCCTTTGGTGCGTCGGTGAGGCGATCATGAGAAATGTTTATTTTGTTGCGGTTTTATCATCTTTGTAGTAGCTTGAAAATCACCTTCAACAATAATATACCAAAGATCAATATCTTTTGATTTCATATAAATTTCAAATCTATTTTCCAATAAATAAAACCATTAGTTTCAAGTAATGGAGGTCGTTGCATAGATTGCCTTCTCTATAACTTTCAAAATTCATTGTGATCGAAAAGTTTTTAAAATACAATATACATTAAAACTTTTGTAAACCTTGCTCTTGATGCCAATTTTGGAAAACTAGATGGGAGGTTGAATAGTTTTACCAATTTTAATTTAAGTTTCAAACATTTAGATTCGATCTTATGTGAATTCGTATCGATAGATAGATAGTATTAAACAATAAGTAAAGTAAATAATGAAAGCAAGTAAAGTAAAGGATAGAAAGTAGCGACACAAGTGATTTATAGTGGTTCGCTACAAGGACACCTTCCTTGCCTACTCCACTCCCAGTACCCACTTGAGAGTTCAAGCACTATGTCAACAAGCTCCTTCAACACGGGTAGAAGCCTCACAACGTCGCTTACACGTTTTCCAGTACAAAGCTAAATACCGAGTTTTTCAACGAGGTAGAACCAAACCTTTACACAACCATTACACAACAACTGCGTGAAATATGAATTACAAGATCTTGCTACAAAAATCTTGTGGATGAAAAAATCAATCAAGGACCCTTTGCTTGGATGACTTGTAGTATAGCGTGATCTCGCCTTTGAGAAGGACCTATATGAGAATCACAACAAAGATAGAAGAACTACTTGAGCGATCAAATGATCGAGGTTAGGAGAGTGAGATAATATAGAGAGTTGTAAGAAGAAGGGTGAGTAACAATGAAGAAATGGCTCACTATTTATAGGCACAAAAGCCTTCTCATCCCGCATTTGGCGGATCCCTCACTGGGGATCCGGCCAATCTAAAAAAGGATCCGCGATCCAGGTTATACCATCGGATTTTGGGTTGCAAACCGGGTTATGGGTTGTGGGTATGAGCCATGGTTCATGGAATTTAGGTCATGGGTACCCAACAAGATACAATGTAATGGGTCATGGACATTGGGTCATGGGTCATGGATAATGTGGAAAACTAGAAGGGGGGTTGAATAGTTTTACCGATTAAACTTCGTTTTAAAATATTTAGATTGAGTTATGTCAATCTATTTAGATGTGTATGTTGGACATTGATAGATAGATATATAAATGTGTAATGGAAAGATAAAGAGTAAGAAACACATAACCACGACACGAGTGTTTATAGTGGTTCAGCTACAAGGACACCTTCCTTGCCCTACTCTAATCCCTGAGTCACCTACTCGAGAGTTTGTAATCACTAGACGACACCAACTCCTTGTGGCGGAGAAGCCTTCACAACGTCGCCTACTCTTTTTCCGGTACTAGGCTAGACACCGGGTTCTTCCACTAGGTAGAACCACACCTAACACAATGTCGCCTATACTTTATCCAGTACAAGGCTGGATACCAAGTTCCATTATAAAGGAGGAACTACTACCCAACACTACACAACACATATCCCAAAGGAGATCCACTCCTTATTACAACATCATCAAGGATATCAATGTCCTTGGATACACCCTATCTCTATTTGTACATCGATACACCTTATCGATTGTACACCTTTGGCATCTTTCACTAATGCCACTTGACTTGACTTCTAGGCACCCTTCACTAATGCCCTTGACACGGACGTTTGGCACCTTTCACTAATGTCTTTATCTTGACTCCTTTGGCATTCTTCACTAATCCCTTTGACACGGACGTTAAGCACCTTTCACTAATGCCTTCGTCTTGACTCTTTCGGCATCATTCACTAATGCCTTTGACACAACACTTCTATGGAGGACGAAAGAACTATCAACAAGAGAACCTCAGTAGTCTTGATGATGACGAAGCATGGCAACTCATGGACTTGAGCTTGCTCGACTTCAAAGAGGTGGTGATCTCGCCTTTAAGAGGAACCTAGAGAATCACACAAAAACAAAACTACATACAAAGATCACTTGGATATGTGGTTAAAGAGTTTACAACTCAAAGAGAAAATATATGTGAAAGGGGTTAGTTACAATGAAGAAATGGCTCACTATTTATAGAGGAAAATGTGCTACTGTCCCACGGATCCCTTACTTGAGGGATCCGTCTAGTGTAAAATGGGGGAACCGTGGGACGCTCCTCTTTGCCCATGGGTTTTGGGTCATGGGTCATGGGTTATGGGTCATGGGTCCTAGACTTTAGACCATGGGTATCCAAGTAGATACAATGTATCTACTAGATGCAATGCATCTAGTCCATGGGTCATGGGTTAGCTCAATGGGTCATGGATAATGCCCATTTATGACTTATGCATGATGTCATGCAATGGGTTATGGGTTATGCTCCATGGGTATGGGTCATGGACTTTGGGTTTTACCCAACTACATTCAATGTATTTAGTCAATGTGTCAAATACTTTAAACTTCTACCTATTGTATTACCCATTACAATACATACTAATTATGTATATATCTACCCAATATGTAAACACTAGTTGTTATACATATGCATTACTAAAACATAAAAGCACTATTACTTGTTTAGTGTTTTATATGAAAAATGTAAGTGTGTTAGTAAACTATTGACTCAAACTATTTACGTATTTTATTTGTTTCGTTAAAATGATTTTACATTTGTTATCGACAAAACATTAGAAGATCGTAAAATATAAATAAACGTTTTTACGGCTTATTTGTATTAACAGATAATACCCAACATAATTTCATGCATGATGTCATGCAATGGGTGATGGGTTATGGATTAGCTCCATGGGTATGGGTCATGAGTCTTGGATATTACCCATCCTATTACATAAACTATTACAACAAATAAATTATTACAACATTTTATGTGAATGACCAAATGTATATACTTTACAAAAATAACATGTATTCTTATAATTTACTTATGATAACTTTATATTTGTTATCAATAAAACATAATGAGATCGCTAAATATGAATAAGCGTTTTTACGGTTTATTTGTATTAACATATGGAAACTAAGCGTTTACTACTCGCCATAGCCGCTAATAACAAATGGGAAGTACATCACTCGACGTAAAATCAATTTCTACATGAAGACTTAAAAGAAGAAGTGTACGTTACACAACCCGAAGGATTTATAAAGAGAGAGAATTCTGGAAAAGTCTATAGACTTATAAAAGCTATTTAAAAACTAAGATAAGCACCACGTGCATGGAACATAAAGTTAGACAACACCTTGAAGTCATTTGATTTCAAGAAATGTGCACTAGAACAAGCGATCTACATGAAGGCATCAAAAGAATCAATACTACTAATAGGAGTCTATGTAGATGATTTAATCATCACTGGTACACCAAAGAAAGAGATCGACAAGTTTAAAGCTCAAATGGAAGAAAATTTTGAAATGAGTGACCTAGGATTATTAGCTTACTATCTAGGAATAGAAGTCACAAAGCTGGGGTGACATTTCAATAAAGCGATCCGCTGTGCAGAAAGATCCTAAAGGAAGTTGGTATGATGAGTCGCAGCGAGGCGCTAATACCAATGGATCGAGAACAAGACCGACAAAGGACGAAGGAACATTGGTTAACTCAATGAATATCGAAGCTTAATTGGATGTTTAAGATATACGCTTCACAAGACTCGACTTAAGTTATCTATTGGATTACTTAGTCGTTTATGCAAGAACCAAAGGAGCAACATATGAAGGCTATAAGGCAAGTACTACGCATTGTAAAGGAACAAAGGATTATGGTATCACCTACAAGCATAATGGAGGAAACAAGATACAAGAATTCAGCGACAGTAGTTATGGAGTCAACACTCAAGAAGGAAAAGGAACTATTGTAATAATAATTTACTATGGAGAATCACCAATTAGTTGGAGCACACAAAAACAAGCCACTGTAGCATTATCATCATGCGAATCGAATTTATTATTGCGACAGCAATGACAACACAAGCATTATGGTTAAAAGACTACTAAGCGTGCTTACACACTCAAAGGTAGAAAATGGTTATAACAATGGTTGATAACAAATCATTATAGAAGCGATAAAGACCCCATATTTCATGGAAGAAGTAAACATATTGATACAGTACCACTTCATAAGAGAATATGTTGAAGAAGACTTACAAGTTGAATTCATAAGTGGAGAATATCAAAGGTGACATACTCACGAAAGCACTCTTGAAGATCAAGTTTCTAACAATGAGACAACTTATTGGAGATATAGATCTATGACAAGCGATTGTGATTAAGGGTGAATAATGGGTTAATCTTAATCGCAACAAAAGCGATTATAGAGGTGTTCACAGGCGGTTCGGCTCGGTTCGGATAAATTTTAACTATCCATCGCGGGCGGGTAGTTCATTTACTATCCGAAACCGAACCGTACTAAGCGAGTAACGGACATCTGGTACCGAAATGAGCGATTACCAGCGGTTGAGTCCTGATTAACCATTTTAAAAATTAATCGAATTGAATCGGACGAACAATAACATAAATTAGAACGTAATATGTCAAGTGTAGTAAAACTAAATATTTAAGTCATAATAATGTTCGACCGTCGCAATAAAAGCATTCAAATTATCATATGTAACAAAATAACTAATACTACGTACTATTTATTTGACGTTTATAAGTACGATCACTTTAATCATATGTAATCCATGGACGTTAGTAAATGATAACATTAAGTAAGTAAAAATGCGTTATACGATAAAAGTAATGCAATAAGATATATAGTTAATACTTGTAGATTTTTAAGAATGATTTGTTGAAACCTATATGTATATTATAGGCGGTTCGGTTCGGGTAACCGCGGATAACTAAAAGTAAAAACCGAAACCGAACCATGATAAGCGGGTTTTCGGTTTCGGTTTTCTCGGTTCGGTTTATTCGGTTATCGGTTTTTGCGGTTTCGGATTGAGCGGATCGGCTCGGTTCGTCGGTTTCTCGGATTTTTTGAACACCCCTAGGCAGTTATAGTTACTTATAATAGTTAGTTATATGACAGTTATATGGCAGTTATCATGAAAGGACACAACTGTTGGTTCAAGCGAACCATCACAACCTTTCATTCATGCCTTTTCATTTTGTACAAATAGATAGAACATTTATACAAACAGATTTGGTGATAGATTAATAAAAACACTTGTATTTCATAGTTGCAATTTCATAATCCTAATTTTGATATATTGTGACTAAGATAGATCATAGATCCGTCTAAAAGGCCAACATATACATACCTTGAGTTAGCTTGTCTTAAGGGATGTAGATGCGGAAGAGCTCCTAATGGGAGACCATTAGCATACATTTTGGACATTCGATTCGGTTAAAGCTGCAAGTTGTATGCACCTTCACAAAAATATGACCACAATAGTAGCGTTGCATCAACCACATCTCAAAGAAAATTGGACAAGGGCAGGCATTTGTGGTAGTGGTGGTGGTAAATAGGCGGATGAGATCACGGTGTGTGAGCTTGTGCTGCATATTGGGCATCTCAATTGATCCGTAATTGCACTTCCTATGCAACGTTGACAAAAAACATGTCCACATTTAGTAGCCGTTTCATTGACTAACGCTTGAAAGAATATTGGACAAATGAAGGAAGATGGTGGTGGCAAAGGCGCTGGTGCAAAAAAATCCACCCGCAATTATAGAAAAAACCAGTTTGTAGTTGATATTTTCATTTGTGTTTCTAAAAAGTCCCTAAAACGCGCAAAAAACTAGCAACAAACAAACATATGTACATACTACGGATGCATATGCATGCATATATACAAGACCCAAAGAGTATTCGTATTTTACCATGGAAAACTAGTGCCTTGGCCACGAATGATGACCGCCATCGGTTCTTGTGTGCGAAGTCTTACGCTTCTCGGCGCATCAAAGCGAAACCGGAAAACTTCGGTGCAGTGGGTAGAATACCATCGTCTCTGCAAATATATAAACCATATAAAATAATCCCAAAATAAGAACTTAGTAAAAGGAAATTGCAAACATGACACACTCATTATATATAACAAGGATACTTACAAATTTAACATCCAATTCTCTATATATATATACACACACACATATATAAACAAACACATCGTGTATGGCTGTATGTTTTTAATGTATTTATTGTGCATTTGTATTAGTGTTATATCATTAGAAGAATTTGACTTAAACATTACCACACTAATTAGTGTTATATCGTTTCAGAACTATTCTTGTAAAAAATTTGACATGCTCATTTGAAGGGCTTGGCTTGATAAGAATTCAAGCCAAGATCTATTAAGCTAGAATTGTATTTTTTTATGTTTTGGAAGATAGAAAATCTTAGTTCAAAATGAACATAATTTTTCTAATGTACATCTTTTTTACTTCTAATGAATATCCTACATACTTGAGTTGTATCTTTCTAAAAACTAATCAAAACCACTGGATTTTACTCAATGGCCCCACTATGATATACAAACTTAAGTAAATAGTATATACATTTATCAAATGCACATAATAGTTCTTCACAGTTATGTACATTTTTTACAGTGATATATATATATGTTCAAACACACAGAGTTATTAGTTCAAACACACACAGTCCTGTCTCATTCACCATCACCATCTGACCATCTCCATCGCCACCACCACACAGCCACCGCACCGCCACCAATCAACATCGTACCTGTTAGGACCCTTTTATCATATCATTTCACACACTATAACTAGAAAGATGAAGAAAAGATATGGTGACTTGAATGAAGATATGTGTATTTTAGAGAGACAAAGAGTAGAAGATGAAACACTATTTCATAAAGAAAACACACACACACACACACTCAAGCACACCCCTCAAATGACATACTTGAGGGGTATTTATAGTAAGAGAGGATGATGCCCTAAGGCTTGGCCATGGGCCTTGAGATGGACTTGGATTGGGCTTGGGTTTCACGAACTAGACAAAGCTAGCTTAACATAACTTCTAACCAATTAGCTTAGCCCAATCCACGAGCCCGTTGACTATTCTATCACGATATCTAACACACATTACAAAGTTCCTAATTGTGAATGACCATCACTTCTAATAAAAATAATCAAGGCTAACAATCTCCCCCTAAGGGGTGGTCATTCAAAAGATGCTCCACTTGAATAGGTCTTTAATCTTTTGAGCTTGAACTTTGTGAGTAGATATAGAATAGTCTTGATTCTTTGTTCCTTCATGCTTTGTGATCGAGTTAATGTGGTTATGCCGCCGTTGTCAACTTAGTTGGTTAGTTGTCTCACGCCTTTCTCCACCATGCTCACACTTCTATTTGTCTTTTGGTTACCAATGAAGAAGTTCTCTAGTCTTTAAACTTTGTAGATTCTTTGACATTGACGAAGAATTATCTTTGACTTTATGTAGCCTTTGATTATGATGAGAACTTTCATGTGTTGTTGGTATGAGCATGTGGCGAGTGCGTGCGATCATTCGCTCCGGAGCTTCCATAAGAAGAAAACATAAAAGCAGGGTTAGTAATAAGCGGATTCCAAGCACTTACAAGTTTGAATTTGAGGTGTTAAAGCATAGTGTGGCACGTCTCTAATTCTCACAAGGGCCGTTCACGAGCTGGAGTCCCACAAGTGAGATAACGCGATATACCAAAGTACATCTATAGTTCGGATGAGTGTTGAGGTACACGAAGCATCACCTCACTGATGTAGACCGTTTGAGACACACTAAGCGTAATCACGGAGAATGCAGTGACACTGTGTGGGTGCTTGATGTTGACCAGGCGGGAGTTTCCATTCAATCAGCGAAGATCACAGTGAAACTTCTCATAAATGTTACGGCGTTGCTAAGATCTGCGTGGGACTCTATAATATATCACTTTTGTCCTTATAGATGAACAACAAGCGATGTCATGTCAAGTGTTCCTATGAGATCTTTTGATGAATCTCGTGGCTCTAGACTCAATAGTGCATTTTGGTTTTCTGAGCGGAGACTAGGGAGAGGGTCTCCTTCTTCAATACCAGCGATCTCTAAGAAGGTCAATAGATTATGTAGGGTTCCGGTGAGAATGAAACAAATCCTTTTAAGAGGAATTGAGTGGCTAGAAGGTTTAGTGCGGTGCGTCATTGGGTCCATGGCGTCTTTGTCTTCAATACCGGTGTCAACTAGTGACAACTAGTAGCATATGTATTGAACCGGTTTACGCCCTAAGGTTGAATATGGAGGCTATTTCTTTTCACCCTTTTCATTACATTTCTTTTTAATTCTTCAACCCTTCTTTCTCCTTTCTCACATTACTCCTTTTTTCAATCATTCCTAAGGACTTCTAATACTAACTATTTGTGATGTCCTTGGTAGATCCCTCTGACTCTGGCGGATCATAGAGACAGATTTCTATCCTTAGTCACCTTATAACTCCATGACTGTCCTATTGTTGCCATAAAACCATTTTCTTGAAAATCTCTCGGAGTGTATATGATAGAAAACATGTTTGAGACTCTCAAGTGAGTTTATATTTTCGAAACACTCCCCTTCACATGTGCTTATATGTTTTGTGAAATCGCACATAGAGGGTAGAGTTCGCACTTTTTGAATTGATCGACTTTAAATGAACTAGACCGATTCGAGACACGTTTACATCACTAGAGAACTAGCTTGAAATTATTACCGTCTGGTCAAGTCATAGAAAGTTTCTCGAGATGGTACATAATTGCTCGTCAATTCATTGGTTCTGTTGAGTCGAGCTCATTTGAGATTCAAACAACGATCATTAAACTTTTGATCACATTTTAATCACGTCTCCTCCCTCAAAAATAGCATATTGGTGATATTTTTGATATCAACAGATTAAACAAACATTTTAAGAATCTTTTGGGGAGACAAGCGGTTTGATTTAAGCATGAATTTGGAACATTTTGTTTTATACTCCCCTTTAATAAAGCATAATCAATTAAAGGGTTTTAGAGGAGTTATCTTGAGCACAAAATATTTTGAAAGATTTTGAAAATCTTTTGAACAATCTTGAAAAGGTGCTCAAGATGATGATGATTCTCACCATTTTAAATGTAGTGCACTGAGCGTACACCTCATTTTCGATCAAAGCACGAGTTTTGATTTGAAAATAATCAAAATTCATCATTTGGTCCGGGTTTCGTCTTGATGTATCGAAAGCCATTATTTTGAAATTTTGAAAGCGACATGTTTTAGAAAACATATTAAAGAACTCTCGCTCAAGCATCTGTACATGCCCGTATCATTGTTGAATGACATTTCTAGATACGTCTGAATATCGATTATACAAGAGACATGTCGTGAGAAGAATATTTTTGGATTTTGATTTTCTATTGTTTTGTATTTTGAAAGTTTTATGATTTTGTATTTGGTTTTGTTGGTTTTATAAAAGAAATGGAAAATCAAAGATGAAGATAGAGAAAATGAAGAAGAAGATTTTCACAATTAGAACCCTCGATGAGTTTGGTTCGAGATATTTGATTCACTTGCAACCAAAGAAGAAGAGTTTTCACAAATATGATGTTAAGTACAAGATTCCTCACGGTGAGGGTGATCACTATCAGCGGTTGTAGTGGTTTCACTATTATACGTGTTGGTGCAAGTATCAAAATCTTTCTGTGGGAATCCATCTAAGACCTACTTTGTTGAAAACTTTGCCGTGGGTATCCACCTAAGGTAAGATCTAGGAGTTGTTTTCTTTTCGGATCGTGGAAGACTCATTTTGGAAAAACTCGTCTGAAGAGATCCACCTATTAGGTTTCTTTTGTTTGACATTTTATCAGCGGGCTTGTTTCTATTTGGTGTCTTAGTGGATTGTGCCTTGGGATGAAATTATCTTCCTTGAGATATTGTGAGGCACATGCATCATGATTAGGTGAAAAACACATTTTTTACATGTGAGTACAGACAAATTCAATATTCTTGTTTAAAATAGCGACTTTAACTTTGTCACTACTGATCGTTTGAAATTGATTCTTGTTCGAAAAAGACTTAGAATTCCTAGTGTTGTTTTCTAAGGGCATAGCATTTTCTTTTATAACTACTCTTAGATGTAAGCCAATCCCTAGTCTTTTGTAGAGTGTTCCTAGGTAATGGTTTACTACTACTAGCAGTGCCTTAAAATCTGTAGAATTCATCACCCTAGATGTTGTACCTAGAATTCCATCTTTCGAGTCATGCCTTTTTCTAGCTTCTTCTAGATATTGATTGTTGACCATGTTGTTAGAACCAGCATTCTTTAAGCGGATTTTGGTCGCATTCCGTGTATGATTCCTAGAAGTGCCATGTGTAATCACTTTTCTTTATCAAAAGCGGTTTTCAAAACCTTGGATAATTCGTTTTTGATAGGCAAAGTATGTGGAGTATTGCTTTTTGACAAATCATGTTTCGGTGACTTTTGGAGGAGGCATAGAAATAGACATTTTGGTTTGAAAACGGTTTGGGAACATTTGTTTTCTCCTCGGTCAATGGTTTTGCAAACTTAGTATCCTGACCTTTCCTTTTAGACTTTCGGTGAGCTCTCAAAGATCATTTTGCTCTTGCATGTCCTTGTAGGCACGCTCATCGACAGTTTGTCATACTTGCATTCCTCGGTTTTCGATCAAGTTGTTTAAAATAGGACCGTTTTCTTTTCAAGTTTCATAAGAGCTTTTTCATATTTTGAAACAATTTGGAGGTCTCATCACGGGTTTTCATGATCTTCAACGAATATGTTTGCAAAATGATGGACATGATATCGGTGATCATCACATCTTGAAGAGAGAATCATTCAAAGTTTCCAAAAATTTGATGTGTTCAAAACTTTCATTAGCTTGCTTTACCAGGGATGTATGGTCCTTGACAAAGTCATTGTTTCATTCAAAAGTGCTTGTTCAACATGAATTACCCTTGAGTTGATGTTATTAAATGAGGAAATTTGAGTTTCAAAAACTTTCTCATTCGATATCAAAAGTAGAGAACCGGTTGTTAGGTGTCATAGTGGTTTTAGTTTTAACGGTCTCTTGAAGACTCCCATTCTAGTTTTAACATCGTCTAAAATGCTTCTAGTATCACTTTTGTTAAAAGGATTGTTTGAAGACATTTGTTCGATTTTCGAAAGAGATTTGGAAACTACAAGCTGGTTTTTAGCTGGTGTTGACACTTTGTTTGAAACACTTGGTGTGATGGAAAGCGTTGACTTTTCTTTTGATTAACAAAGTAATTCCATTAATTTTGTTCCATTTGTTATAATCAATCGGTTTAAGATCTGGATTCTTTTGTTTCATTTTGACCTACTCTCTCGAGATAGTTCCAACGTTTCAAGAGAATCACGAACAATTATGGGTTCATGCAAAGGTTTTCCATTATTCAACACATTACGAGATGTCTAAGCTTTCTTGAGAAGCGAAGAAGGGTTGTTGCCAAACCATTTTATGTGAAGTGTGAAAATCGGATTTACTTGATTAGAAAGCATCTTGTTTAATTTAGCGGAATGACCCGTTGTAAGAAGCAAATTATCCAATTTTTGATAGTTTCATTTTATCCGAATTTCATCAAGAAGAGAATCTTCTCGTTTTGAAAATCGACAATCAAGCTGTTTCTTCTCTTTTCAAGATCGAAAGCAGTGTTTTTGTTTAGAAAGTTGGTTGTTTAGATCAGAAATTTCCTTGTTTAAAGATTTTATTTTCAAATTGATTCACATCAAGTGTGTCATACTTGAGTTGCAATTGTTGTTCTCTTAAAGCAGAATCTCGATAACCAATTTCTAATTCGACATTTTGTTTGTATGAAATTCATAGGCTTTGGCATGCTCCTTGTAACTCTCAAGCTCGGTCAATTTAGCATTCGCGGCCTTAACCCATGATTGACCGTTCTAACTTTCTCAACTTCAATGCCACATTGATTAATTAATAATTCAAAATAAGCACGAGTTTCCTCATCATTAGCACCATTACCGTATCACTTGGCCTCCATTAGGATCCATATATGGAGTTTCGGAGTTAACATTGCTATTAACGCTCTCCCATATGTGTCATAATAAGGTTGGGAGACAGAATGTGGCTTCTCATGTAAAGCGAATGTGGTACCTCATTGAGTGAATCGTATGCGTGAGCGGGGTTGTGTCATAAGTACCGCTTGATGTGTGTCATCTTTGGTTGGTAGTAAGACAATATCTTGCATTATCATTTGTTTTCTCTACCCATCACGGATACGAGTTCGTATTCCTCGATCAACTCTATTCCCAATTTTCTTTCTTTGCTAACAACACCACATGCTTGAGGTTCGGGTAGCATCTTGAACCGGCGATACCACGAATATTGGCTTTGAGGTTGGGGTAGCATTACAGAACCGAAGTCATAAAACGATTATTCCCATTTGATTCCTTAACCTCTGTTTACGCTATATCGCTTTGTGTTTAATACCTGCGAGATATTCGGTGCATCGACTTAGATTCAAACAATGCTTGACGCCGTTACTGTTCGATCAACGACTTGCGCTTCATATGCTCAACGAATGAAATTGGAAATCTCAAGTCAAGATATCTTAAGTGATCTGAAGCTCATTTTCTTCAACCTCTTGCTCGTTATCGGTTGGCGTTTTCGGTTTCGATCAAATTTTCTTGATCTCGGACACCGTCTTTTCGGTCTTAGGATATGGAGCAAAAATTGAACAATAGAGTCCATATCGATCGATGGTAGGAAGTTGTTGAGAAAAGACATTGTGAGCGTGTGAAATGAATTCTACGGATCTTGTGAGCGATAAAGTAATTTTGTTTTCGAATCGAGTTATCCAATAACTAACGGTAGTTATATTCCAACGATCCGAAAAATTCAATCTCAAAATAATACTTAGTCTCGGATTATCGAGCTTAATCAAAACCGTGTAATTCCAATGTAACACTAATATTAAAACCCAAATGAAAGATGTCTCAAATTAGTAACCCACAATTTGTTGCAAGTCCAATTCGAAGATGATCCGTCCATTTGTTTCTAAAAGCCCAGTCCAATCAAACTAATATTAACCCTAAAAATCGGTATATAATACTCACTAATCACTCACTTCTACCTAATTTTCTCAAACTCAATCTCGGACAACTAATCTCACTATCACTAAAAAGCAGCCACAATTTTCAACCGATCTTTTCTTTCTTGATACCAAACTCGGTCTAAAAAAAAAACAACACGTCGTTCTTTTGATATCGACTGCGAAAGTACCAATACAACTTTTCCGTGATGATTCTTTGTCCTAGCGAGTCTCAAACAAAAGGCGGCGTGTATCTACGCTCCAAGCGAGTTTATATCACGGGTAGTGTCGTTTTCGTATTTTGATTTGTTATTCCACAAACCGAACTAAAGGTGGATGAACCTATTGAGGTTTGTTCATTCTTTTCAAGCTTCGAATATTAAAGGAAGTGAAAACTTCTATAAAGATCAATGATGAGATTTCTTTTGAGGGCTATTGAGGGTTTTTTTTTTTTTTTTTTTTTTTTTAATAGATTAAGGATGAGATGGATTAATTGAAAGTGATGGTAGAATGATGTTTGTAAGTGAGATGGATATGGGTTTGAGTTTAGATGTTAGGGTCTTGAGGTTGTATCGAGTTTGATTTGGGTCTCGACAAATGTGACTTTGGTTTGGATGTTTGAGCGGGTTTGATTAAAGTCCGAATCTGGTTGTGTCACTTTTCTTTTTTCGAATCCTTTTGGTAAGCGGTTTCAAAACCCTTTGATCGTAAAAGTTATGCGTAACTCTTGGGCATAATGATTTATCGTAAAACCTTGGTTATCGTAAACTTTTTCAAAACCTTACGCGTGAACTTCTTTGCTTACTCGTGAAACTTATGTTATCGTAACCTCTACTCGTAAAACCTTACGCGTAAGCCCTTGTCGCCAAGGCGTAAACACCCTTATCGTAAGCAACCTTACGGTAAGGTTTAGGCGTAATAAAAGTGCGAGATACTTTCCAAGTAAATCGTGTCGGAAGATATTCGTGAGTGCTTAGGCGTAAAAATGAGGTCTTCTGCGTAAGCGAGAATACTTATGCGTAAAAAGCGAGGGTTTGACTTTTTCGTTGACTTTTCCGACCAAGTTTTTCCAGCATCGCTTTCCGTTACAGATTTCCGACCAGTTTTTGTACCACTTTTTGACCACAAGAACCTAAAAGATAATAAAATGATGGACAAATTTGGACAAAAAGTATTTATAGTAAGAGAGGATGATGCCCTAAGGCTTGGCCATGGGCCTTGAGATGGACTTGGATTGGGCTTGGGTTTCACGAACTAGACAAAGCTAGCTTAACATAACTTCTAACCAATTAGCTTAGCCCAATCCACGAGCCCGTTGACTATTCTATCACGATATCTAACACACATTACAAAGTTCCTAATTGTGAATGACCATCACTTCTAATAAAAATAATCAAGGCTAACAGTACCACAACGGTATCAATACCATTCCTCCACTACAACATTATACCATCAATTCTCAATCCTGTTTGTTTTCTTTATGAATTGATCTTCCCATTCATTTGTTTAACTTAATGTTTCTGGTTCATATTATTGGTTTAAACATATATATTGTGTATAATTATCAATTTCATCAATTAGAATAAGTTTTTAATTAGGTAACTTTTAATTGTACATAATATGTAAATTTCTATCTATGATGTAACGACTTTTTAAGTTTTGTTGAAAGTTTATAATCATGTCATCATATTTTCTACAAGATTTGGAACAAATTTGATGAAAAATGCATATGAAATGTGTTTATTAAAGTTGCACACGGTGTTTGATAAAATGTCGAATAAGATTTTAAAGTTACGATGCGCTAATTTTTAGTATCTGAGCTTAATATTGAATTATATGACATTTGAGGGCATCTGTGTGTATATTTGAAGCATCAGAATTACAAGTTAGGGCATCAGATTGTATTAGTGCATCTGTGTTTGTGGTTGCTGGAAATACTTCAGCATCTATTTGTATGTTTAGTGCATTCTTGGAAACACTTGGGCATCTATTTGTATATTTAGTGCATCGATGGACATATTAGGGTACCAATAAGTATGATTACTGCATCATTAAACATCTTAGATCATCAGTGAGTATGATTGCATTAGTGAGTAAGATTAGTGCATCATCAGACATATTAAGGTATTAGTGTGTATGTTTAGTGCATCGTTGGACATAGTAGGGCATCCATTTGTATGTTTAGTACATCGCTGGAAATACTTCAGCATATACTTGTATGTTTAGTGCGTCTATGAACATATTAGGGCATCAGTGAGTATGATTTGTGTATCGTCAAAGATATTAAGGCATCATGTATTTTTATAGTGGGGTTTATAGGCGGATAGGTTTTGACTTTCCAACTTTATTCGCCTAAGTTACCAAACTTTTTTTTGTGCATTCAGGTTACTGAATTTCTAAAACGCTACATTTAGGTTACTGAATTTCTAAAACGCTACATTTAGGTTACTTAACTTACCTAAAAAAATGCATTTGGGTTACTTTGATTACACTGAAAAAATAGAGGTTGAATGCTTAACTAAAGTTCAGTAACCTAAGTGAACAAAATGAAAGTTTGGTAACTTAGGCGAATAAAGTTGGAAAGTTGGGTAACCTATCTGTCTATAAACCCTTTTATAGTGTATTCGTTTGTATGTTTAGTGCATCGGTTGTCATAGTAGGGCATCCATTTGTATGTTTAGTGCGTCATTAGAAATACTTGGGCGTCTATTTGTATTCTTGGTGGAATTCCTCTTGATGCGTCTGAATATGTTCTGAAAGAGTTTGGTGAATCTATTGGAGAAGTCACCGAGGTAACCTTCTCTCTCTCTCTCTCTCTCTCTCTCCCTCTCTCTTTATTTTATAGAAAATTATGTTGCTATATATGTATTTAATGTTATTTAACGTGCAATAGGCCCGGATAATGAAAGGTAAAGACTTAAGTGAGAATAAAGGCTATGCTTTTGTGACCTTCGGGTTTCAAGATTTGGTTGCTATTGTTGCGGTAAAACTTAACAATAGAGAGTTAAAGGTATTGCATAGTTTAAATCTTTATAGAGTTATAAAGGTTGTGGTTTCGATAGGCGCCTCGACAACTATATTGACATATGGATCTTATGGTCTTGGCGTGAGTTTCTATTTATGTTACTTATTTTTCATTTTGGTTGTAGAAAGATTTAATTTGGCTCTAATTTTTCTTTAAAACTTGTGTGGGTATATAATGAGAATCGACATTGATGCTTTTGTGTTGGCACGTGGTTCGCCATTTGTGATGACTTGTCATCTCATCTGTTTAATTCATTTATTGGCATACACTTAGGAAAGAAAACATGGAAATGCAACATTCTAATAACAATTATTATTTTACGTTATGCAAGAGGATTTTTCATAGGACTACACAACATGCTTGCAAATAGTGTAGAGGTGTCGGTATACAACGTGCTAAGGGATAAAGGTTCCATTGATGAGATTTAAATTTGAATGGATTTCAATCAACTTGCCTTATGCTCGACTTCAAGTTACAAGCTGTTCTTGAGGTATCTTGACATGTTTTCTCTTTTTAATTCGTTATTAAAGGGAGTTGGATACTAAGACTATAATGCTCACATTATAGTCTTTAACAATAGGCATTAGTAGACTAGCGTCAAGGCGCCAAGGGTAATATCTTATTGCATATGTGTTATACATTAGTGCACCAACATTATACGTTACAATTGTTTAATATTTCATAAGGATTATCCGATGTAGTAAACATTGGGGTGTTTGGCAATATAATAATTTCTATACAATTTTAGTGCATCGTATAAGAAAAAAGGCATATGTATGAAATATTGCATGATGATTACTAACCAGTGTTTGGCAATATACTACATTGTGTGCATTTTAGGGCATATGTATTAAAAAAATAAGGCATTTGTATGGAATATTACATAATGGTTATTCGACTCATAATGATTGTTCAACTAATTGAGGTTTTATTTAGAAATATACATTTGACTGTCCCATCTGCAACTTCACGGAATTGATGAATTTAGTAGCGAAGATGATTTTTAGACGAGAATATGACATTTCTTCTTGGTTGAGCGATGATTTGTAACAAGGTGGCGACTTTATAGGCATCGAAGGTAAATGGTTTGAGAGGCTTCTACGGATGTTTTAAATTTGCATGAATTTGAAGATAATCATTGCTTAGCTTGTAAAAATATTATTTGCAGGTTTTGTTTAGCTTACTATATCTTAGGAGATGTTGTATTCTTATTTTAGCATCACTCATTAATGCAAAATGGATTACTTGTATTCTGATTGGCAAGTTAAGTTTATAATAAGATTAATTCGTTCATAACATGACTACTTATTTATTTGTATGTTTATTGATATTTTTGTTCAACTATATTTTCGGTTGATATTTTTACTCTCAATCACACAAAAATATATTCTTTTTAATATACAACTTTATCCCTTCATGTCCATTACGCTCGATGCATTCTTTTATTATTTATATTAATGGATGTGTTCATTCTCATATACTATTTTAGTACATACATTTGAGGCACTTTGGTGCATCTATTTGATAACTTTAGTGTATCCGTTTGATGTAATTAGTTCATCCGTTTGTATCATAAAAGTAAAAAAAATGCAATACTTTTAAGTTCATGAAATTGATGAAAAGGCGGCTTAAAACAAACACGGTTAACGACCAAGCAAAGATTCAAGTTGACGAGCCTTCAAAGAAAGACTCTACGGAGATATCACCTGTTACATCATCAAATGATAACAACATTCCAAAGCAATGAATGTGATAAAGAAACATATTTATACTAAAACCACAAATATAGAATATGAAACTTTATTATAATGAAATCTTGAATCGAAGTCAATTCATATTTGAACACGATAATAATATATACAAGATCTATCTGATTTTATATCTTTTTTACTATAGGAGTTTACAACACAAGATGTAAATGGTATTAATTACTTATCCTATTACACTTATTCAAAACCAATGCCTTTGCGCTAGTTTCAAAGTGGGATAACTTGTATGTATGAGCGTTCCATGTTGTAATCATATAAGCGGCGATATCTCCAAAACCCAACAAACTTCGCATCATTTGATGAACTTAAGTGCATCTGTTTGAATCACTTTAGTGCACCCATTTGGTCAGTGAATGAATTTCAAACATAAATCAAGCGAAGCTCTACCGGATGTGTCTTGATTTGACTTGTGATATTCAGACATCAAATCTGCAGTTTAGTACTCGAACGGGCATTTAAAATATTTGCTAATCATCATAAAAAAAAGCAAATAAGGTACAACGCAACTACCATAGTCCTTCTGGTGCTTTGTCGTACAAGTGAGGTAGATCCTCCATCTTAATTTGTAACTAGAGGAAGATTGGTGGAGATACTATGCACTTCCTCACTCAAATATGATGTTGAATTACGCATTGCTGGGGAAACACCATTCAGTTGATTAACAAGCACCTGCACAGGAACAAGTGTGAATAGGAAACCTATTTCAACTAAGTCAAGATCTAATTTAAACAAGTTTCTGAAAAAAGGTCAAATTTGTCAAAGAATGCTATTCCATATCATGTGTCCTTATTTGACTTCTGCTACTCAGACAAACAACTTTCAACTTTCCACTTGAAACCTGTAACCTAACGTCGTAGCACATGGTATGATGATGTGGTGATACATACAGTAGCAACAAACCTGATGTCCACACAATTGTCTTAGCGAGTGTGTTAATCCAAATCTAAAATCCTCTTGCCTAAATTAACTAAGGCATCCAGTGTAACTAGAATTTATTCACAAGAATTAGGACATCACAATGTAAAATTAGTGCATCGTAGTTATAAAATCCCATTCAGATATTTTATCAAACACTTGGTGTGCAGTCTTTTGTAAACATGTTTTCCATGTATTTACTTCTCAATTTCGTTTCAAAATAACTATTCTATACAATGAATGATGTCAATAAACTCTGAAAATTGTTACATTTATAAACAAAGATAGTGTTTATGAATCAAATTGCATAAAAAAAACCTAACTCAATATGAACAACAATTCATTACGATAAAACAACAACGGTCGATATATAAGCTTTATAATCGATTTTAAGTAGCAAAAATAAAAATCTATAATTAAGTTCGATTGCATACCTTAATTTGATCTTGATTTGATAAATTATGATAAAATGATATTGAATCGATAACACGATTGAATCGATAGCACGAAATCGATTACATACCTTATTGAATCGATAACACGATATGACTTTGTGATGAGATGATTTCGTGAATCTTCATGGTCGTGATTTTGTGAACTTCGTGAATCTGGAACTAAGAGAAAAAAAAGTTCAGGCCGTGGATCTAGAGAAAGAAGAAAAATTAAAAAATGAAAAAAATTATGCATTATATATAAAATGAGCGAATTTACAAAACATATCCTTAAAGAATGAAGGAAAATACAATAAGGTCCATGTAGTTTGGTATGAAAAATGGGCGGGGAAGAGGGGTGATCTAATAGTTGAGATCACTTCTCTCACTTTTCACCAAGATCAACATTTTAAAACAATCAATATATATATATATATATATATATATATATATATATATATATATATATATATATATATATATATATATGCATCCGAAATGAAATGTGTGGTTGTGGTTTTTCTTACCCTTCTTATTTTATTATTCTTCTATTTGATCCTAACTCTATATATATATATATATATATATATATATATATATATATATATATATATAGAGAGAGAGAGAGAGAGAGAGAGAGTAAAGTTAAAATAAAAAACAAATATCAGTAGAAAGAATAAAAGAGATAAAATTCTCCAAAATTCTAAAAAATTCCACAAGATCGGGTATTTTGGTTCATAAAACTTTTGTGAAACCAGTTTTATAATTTTGAGTTTTGATACATTTTTAATGCACAAAAATGAATTTTGATCATAAAAAATTTTGATACACAAAATTTTCAACTTGTTTTATTTAGATGCGCAATGTTATTGATGAAAAAAGTTTAAAAAAGTTGGGTACAAAAACCAATTTTTGATGCACAAAAAAACGATTTAATGCACAAACGTATATTTTCATAATTTTTTTTTCGGAAAAAATATCCACTTTAGAAAAGAATCCTTCACAACTTTTTCATGCACCATCATACCCGATCTTGTGAAATGTTTTTGGAATTTTTCGAGAACTTTTTAAAAAAAAATATTTTTATCCTTTTCGATATTTGTCTTTCTATTTGATCTTTATATATATATATATATATATATATATATATATATATATATATATATATATATATATATATATATATATATATATATATATATATATATATATATATATATATATATGTATAATATGTATATGTTTCAATAAATTTTAAAAGAAATCTATGAAACTTTAACAATTTTAGTTGTGTGTGTATTGTGTGTGTGTGTGTGTGTGTGTGTGTGTGTGTGTGTGTGTGTGTGTGTGTGTGTGTGTGTCCATACTACTTATAAAGCATTTAGTACCATGTTTCCTAAATTTTTTAAGATGTCATTAATGTGTTTTTTAAGCATTACAATTTTTAATGCATAATGTACACAATACATAGCTTTTACTAATTTATCTCCACAATATTTTAATGCTTCATTTATTATTTCTTTTAGAATTAGTGTAGTTTTAATGCAAAAATGCACATATAAATGAATATGATTTTAAAAGGCATGCAAAACTACAAAGTTCCAAAACTATTATTATATTGTAAGAGTGTTTCGAGAACCAAACTATTAGTACAGAGGTATGATAAGCAGAAAACCCATCCTTTATGTTGATAGCTATGAATAAATGTCTTGCTAAATATGAATAACTGTTAGTTCAGATATTCAAAATTTACTCCCAAATTAGTTATCTCCTATTAAATCATCAAAGTACAATAAATGTATATATTTCTTTTGGTTGTTCTAAACATAGAATCCTGTATTTTAGATACTACTACATCTAGCATATATTTAAGACTAAACATGTATAATTCTTCACGACATGAAAACCCTTTTACATTTTGATCAAAGGGACTCTTTTAATTTTCATGATCTTCTTAAGTATCTAATAATTTTCGATAACGTTTTACACTGGGTCGAATTATTTGTAAGTAATTTTTTTGAATAATTGTAAATTAACTTGGAGATATATAATTATATTTAGAGTATACCGCAAAGTATCACACATCAACCATGCATCGATAACTTTCCCAAATCATATTTCATGCATAAAACGTCGAGGCAAAACCATATCAAAAAGTGTTTCACAATTTAAAAAAGTGTGTTGCTACAAACATACTAAATCTCAGATTTTGTTAGTATATTCTTGAAGAAAATCTTTGTACTGAAAAACGTCTTAGATATAAGAATACGTAACACAAAATGGTTTAATGCTTACAAGATTCGTGTTGTTATAATAATAATCTAAAAGTAGTTGAATTATATCCAATAGAAGTAAATAAGTTACCCATTGGATTGATATGTAAAGTTAATATGTGAAAAGAATTGATTGTTAGCTCACTCATCTAGTACTATATAAATGGAGTCCCTACGTTATTTTAGAACATGCACAAACACACATGGCGAGTGTTACTAAGCATTTTCCTCTAATCCTAGCAATATTTTTAGTTGTGTTCATAAGTACAACAAAATTAATACAAGGTTCAAGACAACTTGTGGAAAAGAAAGAGGACCATGATGATCGGAAGACAGTAGCTGTTAAAGACCAACAAGGTGTAGTTGGGTCGGTAGGAAAAGATAATGGGGGTTCTGGATATGGTGGCGGCTCGGGAAGTGGAGGTGGGAAAGGCCCTGGTTATGGTGGAGGTTCTGGCGGTGGATGGGGAAGTGGTGGAGGGGGAGGTGGTTATGGTGGTGGTTCTGGTAGCGGAGGTGGTTATGGTGGTGGAGGCGGAGGTGGTTATGGCGGTGGAGGGGAGAGTGTACCCGGAAAGGATCATGGTGGCAAAGGTGGAGACGATAGTAGTCATGGAGGAAGCAGGGACGGAAAAGATCATGGAGGATCCGGGGACAGAAAAGATCATGGTGGAGAAGGTGGGGATGGAAAAGACCATGGCGGAGAAGGTGGGGATGGAAAAAGACCACGGACGGAGAAGGTGGGGATGGAAAAGATCATGATGGAAAAGGTGGGGCGAGAAAGACCACGAAGGAGAGGATGGGCATGGAAAAGATCATGGTGGAGAAGGTTGGGATGGAAAAGACCACGGTGATGGTGGGGACGGAAAAGACCACGGCAGAGAAGATGGGGATGGAAAAGATCATGGTGGAGAAGGTTGGGACGGAAAAGATCACGGTAAAGGTGGAGACGGAAAAGACCACGGTGAAGGTGGGGACGAAAAAGACCACGGCAGAGAAGGTGGGGACGGAAAAGACCATGGTGAAGGTGGAGATGGAAAAGGCCATGGTGAAGAAGGTGGGGACGGAAAAGGCCACGGTGAAGGTGGGGACGGAAAAGACCACGACGGAGAAGGTGGGGACGGAAAAGACCACGGCGGAGAAGGTGGGGACGGAAAAGACCATGGTGAAGGTGGAGATGGAAAAGACCATGGTGAAGAAGGTGGAGACGGAAAAGACCATGGTGAAGGTGGAGACGGAAAAGATCATGGAGAAGGTGGAGATGCAAAAGACCATGGTGGAGACGGAAAAGATCATGGAGAACGTGGAGATGGAAAAGACCATGGTGGAGAAGGTGGGGACAGAAAAGACCACGGTGAAGGTCGGGATGGAAAAGATCATGGAGAAGGCGGAGATGGAAAAGATCATGGTAGAGATGAGGCGGACATGGACTGGAAAAGACCATGGTGGTGAAGGAGGTTATGGCAGGGATGGTGGACATGGAGGGTATGGTAGAGGCGGTTATGGTGGGAGACCATACCCCTTTCCATATTGGCAAGGTGGTGGTGGATACTGGCCCGGCGGTGGGTATTGGCCTGGAGGCGGGTGGCCGTGGTGGAATAATGGCGGTGGCTACAATAAGAAGATTGAGAAACCGGGCAACTAGACAAACTTAGTAATGAGAAATGGAAGTTGATGAACTTCATCCTTTTCCTCATATATGTATACCTTCCGATTATATGAAATAAAAGTCTAATCTTATAGCTAACGCTTTACCTTTTAGCCGAGACTAACCAAGCTGTGGTAGAGCTGTGGTAAAAAAAAAAAAAAAAAAAAAAAAAAAAAAAAAAGTTACCTAATCTGTTAGATCCTGGCTTGGTCAAGCCTTTGTCTAACATGGGCCGGTCTGCATGCAGTCCTTGTTCCTTTTGGTCATATCTAGTCATTGACATATTAGAAACTGTAAAGTGCCATAAAAACTTACTAAGCAAACCATATCCACAGTTGCATAATGAAACAGCTCATTAAACAAAAGGAGAAGCAAACATACAACAAAAACGTTACCAATTCAGTTTAGCATCATAAACCAAAGACAAAGTAAGAAAAACAGTCAAATAAACTGCAATGCACAAAGCCCCCACACTAAAAACAGAAAGATGTTAAACATTTTTTTTGCTCTTCCACCATATCGTCCCATTATACATCTCCAAGTATCCAACAACAACAACAGTACAGATGACCGCCCTCACCACCTGCCCCTACACATACGTAAACATATTTAAGAATGATGGTGTTTTAGCAAGTAATTTAGATTCTAATACCAGAGACTATCTATTTATGCTACTAATAAATATGTAAAATTATCTAAATGTGCTACTTATAAATGTTGGAAGATAATGTCAATGGGCCAAATTATGTTAAGTATATGTATTAGTTTAGTATAATGTCAAGCCCGTTTTCTGTGTTTGGGCTGAAAACAAACACTCAGCAACATGGAAAACATGGCAGCTAGATAGCAGTTAATTAGTTTAGGTTTTAAAAGGTGTGTTGATTCATGAAACGGTATCAATGAAACAACACAACCTTTGTATGTCGATTCAGATAGTATATATAGATTAGGATTCTGTAAACAATTGTCAACCTTTCAGATTTATTTATATCAGATTATTAGAAGGGTTCAACCCATCTTCTTGTTTCCTTTTATCAATTCTTGTATATGTTGATTATACACATGATGTTGTTTGATCATATAGATCCTGGAGATAGGAATTCAAGACCTGGAAACAATAAAGAACCTTTAAATTGGCAACTTAAGATTGAATAAACGTTCATAAAGCTAGCTGTGATAGATACCGAGGACTCATTAAAAAACACATATATAGTTTTTGAACTATTTTAAATGTAATTGCCAATAAATTTCCAGATTTGTCAAACAACAACTTTTAACAGCATGAGTGTTAATGGGTCAAGCATTAACATACTGGTTATAATGTTTTTTCCATATGATGAAAGTCCAATATAAATGATACACTTATAACTAATTATAAAGGATTAGGTATATACATACCTCGAGTTAGCTTGTCTTAAGGGATGTAGATGCGGAAGAGGTCCTGATGGGAGACCATTAGCATACATTTTGGACATTCGGTTCGGTTAAAAGCTGCAAGTTGTATGCACCCTTCACAAAAATATGACCACAATTAGTAGCCGTTGCATCAACCACCTGTCTCAAACAAATTGGACAAGGGAGCGTGGGTAGCTGTGGTGGTGGTGGTGGTAAATAGACCCGGATGCGATCCTGGTGTGTGAGCTTGTGCCTGCATATTGGGCATCTCAGTTGATCCGTAATTGCACTTCCTATGCAACGTTGACAAAAAACATGTCCACATTTAGTAGCCGTTTCATTGACTAACGGTTGAAAGCATATTGGACAAATGAAGGAAGATGGTGGTGGCAAAGGCAGTGGTGCAACAGAATCCACCTGCAATTACAGAAAAACCAGTTTGTAGTTGGTATGTTCATTTGTGTTACTAAAAGTCCCTAAAACATGCAAAACACTAGCAACAAACAAACATATGTACAGACTACAGAATCAGATGCATATGCATGCATATATACGAGACCCCAAAGAGTATTCGTATTTTTACCACGGAAAAACTAGTTCCTTGGTCACGAATGATGACTGCCACTGGTTCTTGTGTCTGAAGTCTTCTGCTTCTCTGACGCATCGAACGAAACCAGGAAAACTCGGTCCCAGGTGGGTAGAATACCATCGTCTCTGCAAATATATAAATCATATATAATAATCCCAAAAATAAGAACTTAGTAAAAAAGGAAATTGCAAACATGACAACACTCACGTATATATAACAAGTAAGAAGAAAACTGTAGCCCTCCGTGTTTACTTACAAAATTTAACTGTAGTTTTTAATGTATTTATCAATTAAACTATATATATATAGCCATGCTATGTAAACACACACATATAAACAGACACATCATATATGGCTGTAGTTTTTAATGTATTTATTGTGCATTTGTATTAGTGTTATATCATTAGAAGAATTGGACTTAAACATTACCACACTGATTGGAAGTCAAAACTCGAATTATGGATCTAATAATTAGCCATGCTATGTAAACGTACAGTTAACCGACCATTTATGGAACAGAACTTAAAAGGCACATTATCTGTGAAGCACAAACCAATATATGTATCAATAAAGTAAACACTTATACTAATTTCTACAAATGCGTTACTATGTTCTTTAATGGCGTGTCATGCACGCAAAATGCGTAATGTCATATTATGACCTAAATTTTACGTATAATAACTAATAAACTAAACCTACCAGAAGTTAAGTTCTTGTGTATATATGTCCATTCTATCAACAAAACACAATAAATAGACAAAGCCCCATTACTGACCCATATTTGTAACATCGCAGTCAGAATCTCCAAAATATTAGTACAATGAAAAAATAAATATACATGTATATTCATAGATTCAGTACTATCAAACAAATCTTCTACAAGACTATGCATGTGTAGTAACCAATTCAAATCACTAAAAACTATCAAATGTGTGAGTGTGCTTGTTTACCTGAGTCCACAACTCCTCTAGGGCGCAAATTTCCTGTCTGCAGAAAACAAGTGCTCCATGATAATATGAATAACTAGATAAATAAAAGAGTAAAACATTTTTTTAACCGGTACAACACAGAATGCATTACCAGATAATTAGTTTGTGGGGTTATGACGACATCATCCTCATCCACTGGAGGCTGGTCATTGAGATCAATAGCTAAAGGCCTCCATGGCCTTCTGCCATCACCATCCATTGCTACGACACCACTCCCTTGAAACTAGTAATCATGCAAAAAGAACTTTTTTTAATGACAAGTTACAGCCTACCAACACAAATATTAACAAAGATTTGTATTCATTCATCTGTAAGAAATTCGTTAAAACTCAACAAACATGACAAGGAATACATATGAGCTCCCCCTACACTTTCTACTTATGGAAGGACTTATCTACATCGATTAAGACATCAATGATTGAGGTGAAACAGTAATAACATAAGAACCACAAAAATATATCACTACATAACCAGTATTAGTACTGTATAAACATGTAATTATGCAAGATTTAAACTACCATCTCTAGACAACGCATGATCAAAATTTGAAAATCGTGGCAGATGTATACCAAAAACATCACAGATCTATCTACCATATGCAATAAGAAACCTTTTTATTTGTCAAATATCAAAACCCTATTTACACAAATGCATGCCGTTCATCAGCTAACTAATACAAGCTAGGAAGATTAAAAAGAAGCAAACTTTCTGATCATACGTACGTGATTTATGATCCACGATTCTATAAAATTGAAGACCCTATCTTGCAATAGACCATTTTTCTAGTACTTTAAGTTAATAAACTCAGATTTTAAACAACCCCTTATTATCTTTAACTAAACAAGTACCATTTGTCAAACTCAAAGACAAATCTTTGTAGATAAGTTTACAAAATCCACCAAACATACGCACTACACACTCAAACACTAAAAGATCTTGATTTAGATATGAATATAAAAAAATATTTTCAAATCTAATTAGAATAATCAAATGTATACAGTCTAACATTAAAAAAAAATCATAGATTTGTGTTTAGGCATGACACATTTCGAAACAAAAAATTGAAAATTCAATCAAAACCCTTATAAGCAAACAAATTCAGCACAAAATGAAGTATAGTTGACCTAATTTTGATCAACTTCAAATGACTTATCGCATAAAACAGTGAAAGAATATTAACAAAAATGAAAGGAAATTCAACCTGAGACAACGTTTGTGAATTATTGAAACCCTGCAGTGATAAAATTTTATTATTAAATAATAAGAGCTTAAAGTTTGATATCACTGTTTCAGGGTTTATGATAGAAAGAAAAAACATAAGAATGGTGCTTTTATACACAGCAAGCATGTGACAAAATGAGAAAAAACAAACTGTATACTTATATTTTATAAATGATTTTATCTCACTTAAATTTAATTGTCCATGGAAAAAGTTGAATTTAATATCATTTCGGAGTGATTTTATCAACTCATTCTTATTGAAAAAACAATTGGGCCAATAACAGAGCTTAATTTCGCCACGTAAGCAAAATAGTGTGATGTGATTGGTTAATAAAAGTCAAAATTAAATTGATTTTTGTCAAACTTTAATAAATTTTGTGAAGAAATTTGGTTGATAAAAAAACATATAAAAATATACGGTCAAATTTGTGAAAACAAAAACTTAAAGAAGGAGGAAGTAATTAATAAACTTTAGTTGTTGAATTTTTTAAAAATTATATAGAGTTAAGTGTAATTTTATAATCCTCCATGTTTTATAATAACTTTGGATTATATACAAATACCCCTTATACTTTATACTTTTTATACTTTATATCTTAAAAAATACAATTTATATGTTGTTTTTAACAACATATAAATTTCCATAAAATTATATGTATCATTTTTTTTACTATATACGCTCAATAAGGAATCATTTATTTCATTTTTAAAAATTTAACCTATGTGGACACGAGTTTACATTTTAAATGCGGCTAAATTACTGAAAATGGGAATATAATTATCAAATTGTAAGCACGGGTTACTTTAATATAAAAATAAATATACGCGATTATATTGTACTTATAACAATGACTCATGTAATTTTTATTTATTTATAAGGATATTTAGAAAAACATTTTTAAAAAACTTTAAGGAGTATATTTTAACTTTATCAACGTTCGTTATGTGCTATTAAACTTGCATCATGTGTACAACATAATATCAGTAGTAAATTTAAATAACAACATCAACATCTTTGTCAGATAAATAAATTCAATCTTGAGTTACATAACAGAAATTTTTACAAATATTTTACTAAATTTTAATGGATATTAATGGATAATGAAAAACTCGTGCATAAGTATTAATTGTACTTATATCACAATTTTCATGGGCAAATTCTTGTATGTGTATATAATGAACTAAAATGTTAAAATAAATTTGATTTATATGTATTTTTCGCGCGTGCACGAAACTTATAACTATATAATTATATGCAATTACCTTTAAAGACACAATATTCAGTATTAATACAAAATAATTTTTTTAAAAAAACCTCGTGCGTGTACGGGTATCATAACTAGTGATTGAATGACATGAATAAAGTAAGATAATTAATAGATTGAAATCTCTACAATATTATAGTTACGGTCTTGTATAAATCATCTCATCTTTTGTTATGTGATAATAGCGCTTAAAATTTTTGATGTAAGAATTGTTCAAAAGCTATCCGTTTTATAAGTTGTATAAAACTATAGACAAACGTTTTTACTTAGAATTTTATGGGTTTTAAGTTTCACGTACATTTGGTTTTCTATATTAATTATCATGATGAGCATCCAATGTGTAAGAACATCTTTTTTTTTCGGATGATAACATCATTAATGCTTATGAATATTGTGTTGTTATTTAAAGCCTTTTGATGTTGAATTTTAAAGTGATTAGGCGAATATCAGTAATAATGAGATTCTATATAATAATGAGATTCTATAACGGCAAATAATTATTTTTACAATATTTGGATTGAAATATGGGTCGGAGTTGGGAACAGGATTGGGAGCAAGAATGATATAAATGTGTAATATACCAATTCCACAAAAAGAGAATCTGATGTTGAGGATTAAAACAAAAAGCATAATAAATAAAATATCGCAATTATACTAACCTCATTTTCACTTAAAACTAGTTCAACAATAACATCAATATTTTTTTGATCATTCATTTTCTTCATTTATGAACTATTAACTATGAACTAACATAATAAAAAAACAAAATTGCAATGTGATATCTTATATAGTAGGATTCGTAGATGAATTTTTATAAACCATTAATGTTGAGATTTAATACAAAAGAAGTCTCTCTTTTTTTTAAGAAACTATATTTAAGAAAAGTTGTCAAAAGTTTTCATCCGTATTTTTAAAACTAGCATGGGACCCGCGCAAAGCACCGGATACCAAATATGGAGTTTTTTGTCTTATTTTGCTTCTTTAGCGATATGCAATAATAGTCGGTATATGACGGTTTACCAGTTTGATAGTTTTAAAAAAATAAATGTATTTTTTAATTTCCGTAAAATATTTATACAAAAAAGATTTTCATAATTATATTTATTTGAACTTGGTAAAAATTGAATGTATATGATATAATTTACAAGTTTAAATTTGTATTATTGTAGGTTTGTAACAACTATTTTAATACTAAAATTTAATGTGTCATTAGTGTAAATTATAATGTAATTAATGTAGTGTAATATTTAATTATATGAATTACTAAATATAGTAACATGTGTAAGCTTAAAAATTTAAGTCTTCTATTTATAAAAGTCCCAAATGCATTATAGATAGTTATAGATTATAGATATAGATTTTCGGTGGGAACATCATTAAGACACATATTCATTTAAGGAAATATGTTTGAACTTTTATTTGAAAGTAAATAAAATATTAAAATTTTAGACGAGACTTTTTTGAAGCATAAATTTAAATGGGCAATTTCATATCTTCCTTCGTCAAAATCGAAATTTCATTTTACCAAATACATGTTTTAAAAACATTGTATTATTATGCATTCAAAGGTTGTAATTTAAGTATATATAAAATTAATCATGAAAAGAGAAGGAGATATGAAATTCATCCCTATTTAAACACCTAAGTACATTACTATGTCATATTGACAATTAATTTCATCTACGAGTACTCAATTTTTTATGAAGCGACAAAATATACGATTTACCTAATGGAATTCTTAAAATCCATGTACACACTTTGTACATTTTTTCTAGCTCTTTGCCCGTTGTTAATAAAACTTCCACTGAAAAAAAAAATACATATATGAAAATAAAAATCTTGTACAATAATCCACTAGTCATGCGTTATTGCATAAAACTTGCAAGAAAGCATAGTATATAAGACATTTATGAGTGAAAAATAAGAAGTATAGTCATATAGTCCAATAAAATATTGTCGACTCAAATTTCGGCATGACTCGAGAATAAAGTAATTTCATTATATAGGAAGGAGGTGTTAAGTCATGTGATTATGTGAATGCAACTTACACAGGCAATGCAGTATGACGTTTATACAAAATGGGATTTGCTAGTGCTCACTGAGCACTTTATAAAGTGTAAACAAATGCATTTAATATCTAATTAAAAAATACATTTAATAAACCTTAATTAAACTTATAATTTATTATAATTAAATATGATTTTTAATTTAATATTCTCAAACTTTTCAATATATGTACACCTTATAAGATGCCCAGTGGACACCCGTTAGAAAATCAAAGGTTGTTATAGGTTTCAGCATACCGCCCGTAATAAATCCTCTTTAACAGAAGGGTCTCAAAGGGGCTGTGCAATAAGCGCCTTCGCATAAAATCTCCACTTAAAATAGGCCACATTTTTATTAGTTTTAAACATATATGAGTCATATAATTCAAATTTATATGCAATTTCTTTTAGTTTACAAGTGTAATAGAAACTATTTATTGTTATTCTTAGGGCACCGAAAACTACAAGATGGCCCTTTAAGATGCATAGCATGATTCTAGTTATCCCAGTATAGCACTACTACTTCTCTTTCATTGACTAAAATGGGTTTCATTGGCTATCGATACAACGTGACCCAAAACAAAGTTATCTTGTAAGTCGCAACTCAACTCCTCTCAGAAGCATAACAGCCGAAATGGATATTGAATTGTGCGTGTGACACATATTGCTCATGCTAAAAGGGATTACTGTCAATTGGCAAAGGAGACTGTTTTACAACGGTAAACTATTTAATTTGCATCAAGTTCCTAACTAAGAACTATAGTTAAGTACTTAAGTCATAAGGAGTTATTCAGAAATTTGGATCCCAAGCTCAGACTTCACATAGAGTTCAGAATATATTGCCTTCACTTAACAGATATTTATTATTGAAGGAATTTACAGATACAGGCACTTTAGAAGATTAAGATAGAATCATACATAAAACAAAACAAATTACAATCAAGCAAACCAAATTAGCATAAGTCTAAAGATTGATAAATAACAACTCTTGTATACAATTTTTCAAAGTAACAAAAACATATCACACTTTTCATTTTACATCAAGAAATATCTAGTGTTTTGTTGTTGCTTGCGGGTATCCAACTAATTTTGCATCGGCTGATTCTCCAAGTTTGACCCTTCTTATCTTGTTCCCGCTTCTTATAGAACGTTTGGCATCATAAATTAAATCTAATGCTTGAAACAGTGATGACTAATTCAGATTCATTTGGAAGACAAATTAATATGTTCTGAACAATTTCATCAAACATAAATGAAGTCATTAGAACATCAGTGTTCAACAATTGATTTACAGATTTATATCAAACAACAAAAAAAATTATGGAACGGAAAATCAGGTCCCACTGCCATTTTACAAACCACAAAAGATATTGCAATATCCTAAGAAGAAAAGGAGGAACCCACATTGGTGCGGGTGTGTACGGGCTGTCGAATATTAATACCATTAACACATTAATTATTAATCACATAAGCACGAGTACGCTGTTGGTTTGTGAGAGTTGTAAACACATAACGCTAAAAGTGTGTGAGCCTATTGGGGCACACACGTTAAACACATAGAATCGTTTATCGTTTATAGCTCGAACATTGACCCGTTCTTGACCCGAGGAATAATAGGACCGATTGATACTTACTTCTAGCCCAAATGGCGGTCCATTGGAAGGGATTTTGAAGTGGGTTTCGCCTATGTAAAGTTGTGTAAAATATGGTATGTGGGCTACTTGGTAACCAAGTTTGGAGCCCAAGATTGCTAGGTTTTGAAGTATATATATACCCCATTACCTAGCTCATAAAGCCACGCCTAACACAGCAAAAGAATTGCATCAATTCTGTTTGTTTTTCCTCTTCTCCTATCGTGTAGCAGAAAACAACTTTTGTTGTTTTGACTTTTGTTCAAAGATGTCAAGCTATATATATTTATATATATTAATAAGAATGTAATTTATTCTAATAAGTTTTTGTCATCTCTTGACAAACTATTCGAACATATACCTTTTGGTATTCGAATCTGTTTTGAGCTAAGACACTTGGTGTTTGGGTATACGTGATATTCGGCTAGCAATCCGGACGTGTTTGGTTGACGTGTTTGGGTGAGCACTCGTAGAGGTATCTATTTTAGATACTTTGGGTTTCGTATTAGTTTTCTTGTTCGTTATACTTGCGTTCAATTGCCACGAAATGTTAGATTTCTTGTTTTACCTTTTATTCATTAATTGTTTATTATTACGTGTTAACCTAATTGCGATTACTAGATCCAATTCCGCTGCATACTCGTGGTTGTTAATCGGTTAACTTAGTTCTAAAATCCCAACAGTGGCATCACGAGTCAACTCGTTTTTGCGATTATGGGTTACACGTTTCTTATTAATAAACATGTTTAAAAGGATGCATGAAACCTAATTTAGTTATTCGTTTTATTTTGTTTTGACAACTATATGCAATACATGTCAAATTTTTAATAAAAAATAACTAGTCACACACAAATTAAATTATATTGATAATTAGAATTAATTTGTTAATTGAAATTACATGTTAATTAGAATTACTTTGCTAATTGGAATTAACTTGTTAATTAGAATTACTTTGTTAATTGGAATTAAATTGTTAATTAGAATTACATGTTAATTAGAATTACTTGCTAATTAGAATTACATATTGTTTATTAAATACATAAAATTGTGTAATTACTTGTTAATTGAGATTGCCATGCGTTTTTATGTGTTTTCCGGCCACAAGACCCACTCAATTGCTTTTGCGATGTATGGGGCGATCTAGGTATTGTATCCTAGTGACGGTCTTATGGTTCTCCGTTTGGGAAGACTCAAGAGAACTTCGAACAATATGTGTTTTACATTGATGTTTATGATTATATGTTTGTGATTCCTATATGTGCATTATTACTTGCTTTGACACCTAATTGTATGCAATATGAAATAATACATATCGTAACCATAACATTAATATTGGTCTTTATTTACACGCCTAAATATCATGCTCATTGTGATCTCATTTCGCTATTTGATTCGTGGAAAATCGTTTTGTAAAATAAAGTGACCTAATATATGAAACACGTTTTCAAGAATTTAAAACTAGCTAAATATATATAATCCATCCTATAATTACGCTATGGACACTTGGGAATATGTATTTCGACTCACCCACTAGAACAAACTCAAGGGGTTCAAAGAGGTGCATGCAGTCGCACCGAAAGGATGTCTAGGTTATGCTTGGTAACACACGGTCCTCTGCCTCTAGTGCGTTCGATTGGAGCTACCATGAACCATGATGATCACTCGATTGAAACATCACGATATACCTCGGTGTACTCACTCTTGTCATTACAAAAGTTTTAAAATTAGTGTTACAAAGTTGTTTTGCATGCTTCTTTGTACCGACTTTTATCACATTTATATGTTCATACCTATTTTAATTTTAAGTCTATGGCATCCAACTATAAACACGTGCATTTGGATTGACTTCTGCAGTCGGACCGCCTTTCCAACCCATGGTAATTATTTCTCTTTGGTCGGACCTATGGTTATTTTACGTTCATACTTGGTCGACTTATCTCGAGTTGGCTTGGTGGGATCTTGAACCCGAGGCATAAGATGAGAACTAAACATGCTTTTGACATTATTACTTGATACTAATGCCTTAAGCGGTCTCATAAATCTAAGAGTTGCATTTTGAAATTAACGCTTTCGTCAACACCTCTTGTCCTATTTTCTTATGCACTGGTCAGACCTATGGTAATTAAGTGGGGTTGCAAGATGGATCTTAGTCTTATTAGTAATTAATTGGGTAGTTAATTCTTTTCAGAATATAATTATCGAAAATACTAGAATTGAACTTTGTATGTCCTGATTAATTGTGTTATTGCAACATAATTCGTAAACAAAGTTGTTTTTCTTTGAAAGACAAACTTAGTCTCTTTTCTTAGTAAGAAGAGTGAGACTTATACCTATCTTTTCTCCTTAGTTGACAAACTAAGATAGGATTACAAATCAATGAACTCATTTATGATCTTTCATTATCCTTTTGTGGTCTAGAGTTAATTGAAAGATAGAATATTTTGTGGAACTGGAAACATTGTGTTTAGAGCTACCAAAATAAATAACATCCTGCAATTGTCACGATGTATGAGTTTAAACCGCAAAGAGTAAAGAAATTACTAGCATATTTGCTAGGTAATCTTCTTGGACTCTTATTATTCCTAAAGTGCTGATTACCCTTGGGGCTATGTAGACGATAAAGGAGGAATTGCATGCTAAAATTCAAGTTAATTGAATAAAATAATGGCTAGTCCATTGTGCGCATAAGTAGAACTTCATATCGTGTTCAATACCTAAGTACATGCTACTCGTAGGCATTTGAAGAGAATAGAAAAGTATATATAAGCGCTATATGCTTTCTCGGAAATGTAACACTTACAATGTTGACAAATCCGATGGGAGCGAGTTGCATTTATTCTTGAAATATCATTCATGTAATGATGTCAATTTCGATGGGAGCTACGGGATTTATTTCCTTGTTAGTCACCCATATCGTTTCAAACTTGCTTTGAAATAATTCATAACTTTCCGAATATGAACGACCATTGCTTAAAGGAAAATTGCATTCTATTTAATATGATAACTCGTTGCCTTCGTGCTGTCGCTCTATGAAGCGTTATCTATAGAATAATAATCCAAAATTCCTTATAACATGTAGCAACTGGCATTTCTGGGGCAATACTTGTTCATAAAACTCAAAACTATATTGGATATTAAACCAAATATAGTCTAGTATAGGGGTCTTGGTGTCATTATCTAAAGTTGTATTTAAGTTTAATATGTATTTAGAAAGTATAGATTAGTATGAGGGTGCATTGTGACAAGAACAAAGATGGTAACCTCTATCAAAAGGAATCGACACCTCCGGAGGACATACCGATTCGAAAGAGGCGCAAATCAAGATGCATCAAAAGGTCATGACTTTTCCTTGAAGAGTTATAGCCGGTTGAAAGTGTCTATTAGATTAGTATAAATAGGGATCATGTATCTCATTGTAATTATCACGAAACAACAACAATTACAGCAATATAATTATAGCTCTTGTTTATTAGTTATTCATTATTCTTTTAATTAGTTATTATTTTCCAACAAACTATCTGTGACAAATCGCAATTTTCAAGGTCAATACTATTTATTAAACACAAATTACTTAATCTGAAGTTTACTTGAGAACAATTTACGTATAACCTTTAGGTTAATTAAACATAAACCCATGAATAATTTTTATGCACAATGGATCCGGCACACCCAACAATAATTTTTGTAATGCATTCTTATACATCCTAAACTACTACAAACATACAAGAAATTATTTCTTATACTTTTCATAAATTCTTTTACTATAAATATTTAATTACTTCTATTTAACTTAAACTACAAAACTAATACTCAATACCTATTTCTAATACCCAATACACTCACAAAATACATTTTTATACAAAGTTACACATATTTTTTCATATTTCTTACTCATTGCCGCCCTCCCCTATGCATTATTATTTTTATTTACAACCATACCTACATATCATATAATTTGACTTTGACAATAATATACATATGATAATAAGCTTTTGACAAAGCATGAATTGACTACACTTCTTTCCCCTGCTTTTGTCGACTACACACCCAACAACAAGCACACTTTTTTTTTTAAATATTACTAGCCTAAATGTAGCCTAATATATTATTATCAAGGTCATGCCATTCATTTAATAAAAGCATGGCATGTTGAATTCTTTTCCCTTCTTTTAATTTGAACAGCAGCATTGACACCACTTACATACTATTTTATTCACCTAGACTTGCTAGTGAGAATTTTAAATGTAGAAAGCTGATGAGTCTCTAAATACTCATCATTTTTGTACCATTTAGACTGCAAAATCATCTGAAAACACTCAGAAACACATCAAAATGATCAAAATATCACAAATCAGTGTTTTATGTGTTTTTAATGCAAAAATATCAAAATCAGATGAAAAACGTATCAAGTTTGCAAAATGGCAGTTTTAGTCCCCCAAGTTTCAAAAGTTGTCAAAAGCAGTCCACTGGTACATCTAAATAAAGAAAAATGTCATTTAAGGTCCATGGGATTCAAAAGTTGTTAAAACAAACCCTTGAAATGTAAAATTTGCAAAATTACAACTTTGGTCCTCGAAGTTTGAAAAATGGCAAGAATGGCCCCGGAAATTGGAAAATGTCAACTTTAGTCCTTGTACTTTTGGAACTTGTCATTTCAGTCCTTGGAATAACTTTGATGAATTAGCGAGAAAAGGTCCATAATTTTAGATTTTACTAATAGTCCTTGTATTTAAAACCACTTATCACCCATTTGGACTAGTCAATACCTCTTTGACCCCTGCCACAACCCAATTTGAACCCCCTATTATTATATCTGGTCACCACAGTCAAACACCCACCCACTTGGCGCCCAAAACCACTACATCTGTTGCTCTCTCTCCTCCCTGTATCTTGATACCGACCATGGTTTCTCCCATTTCAACACCTTCTCCATACCATGTCCCTCCACCTTCACTAACACCCAAAACCCATTTATTGATTGAAATCAACTCATTAAATGATCAAACCTGCTCAAAAGGACTTTGGCGCCAAAAATGCTTTCAAAGGCTAGGATCAGTTTTTGTCCATCCAATGGCTGGGAAAAAAGTGGGATTTTATCAGAAGTGAGAGAGAAGACACTGGGATATAAAAAGAAAAGCAAAGAGAAGAAAGGAGGAGTAGAGTTTTAGTTTTAAAATTACTTTTATGTCGTTTTTTTAGTTATGTCTTAATTTAACTCAAAAGTTGTAATAATTTGTTCCTAAGTCTTAAACTAAGGTTACACTTTCAGTTTGATCAAGTTTTAATTATTAATTCCTAGTTTCCTTTAATTTCATGTTTGTATGCTTACTGTTAAAAATTCAAGTTTCCATTTCCTAGAAACAAGCTTTATACATCTTGTTAATCGGTTTCAATAAAGCTTATAAGCTTTTCATAACTTCTTGAAAGCTTATAGTCAAGTTTCAAACCATTTTAGATTTGGTCAATAAAAGTCAAATGCGGCTCAAATTGGTTCTAGCGGTTTGGAAATGAACATGGGGTTGAGAGATGGATATGGGTTGGATTTGATATAGACTAGTGTAGTATGGGTTCGATTTGATGTGCAAGCCATTGTGGCCTTGGACCATGTGTAAGTGATTTCCCAAGTTCCAACGCATAACTTTCATTTGTAGTTATAATTAGTTGTAATCTGATTAATTAAGTTTTATTTATGTTACTTAAGATCGGTTTAATCAAAGTCTCATTCGTCGGTGGTTGTCTCATAAAACTTGCAAATCGGTTAAATAGGGTGTTTGGTTTGTAGTTTAAAGCTGCCTTTAAGGCTTGTTCGATGATAGCTATCTGTTAGTTCATGTTGCTTAAGCTCATTTGAGCACATTTCAATCTTGGTTTAGGTCGCAACATCACGAAGTCAACATTTCACCTTGATCCATATCCGGCTCCTTGTTGAGATTTTGGATTGGCGGTTCATCATTTTGTGTTTAAAATCCATTAAGCTTGCTTGTATTACACTTGTTACAACATATAACATTAATCTCGGTCACAAAATTGGTTCCAAAATTCAAGTTAGTCAAACTTCATCATTTTGCTCAAAAGTCAAAGTTTTGAAAAATCTCGGTTTTAACCGGTGAGTGATTTTTCATTCACTCATTCCTTAGCCAATTTCTATGAAACTTGTAGTTTTAGAGAGCCCTCTTGGTCTATTTTCTTATGTTCAATTTCTTACATTTTGTGAATTTTGTTTAAGCTTCAAAATTGTTGTTCAAAAGGCATAAATGCCACATGTGAGGTCTGATAGCGCATGGGTTTGTGCAGGTTTTGTAAGGCCTGCACAGGTTTCATCATAGCTCCATTAGGTCTGATAATTGGTTTGCATGCTCTCACCTAGGTCTTCTCCAAGTTCCAATTCCTGTTTTCATGTTTCTAGCTTATTTAGGTGCTTATATTCTAGCTTAAAGTTGCCCCCCAGTCACTGTTTTTGGCTTGAATCTCAATACATCAAATCTGTTCAATTTGCTAATCCAGTGGTTATAACTTGTTGTTCTTAGTTGCATTAGGGTACATTTAGCTTATTTGAGCTTCTTTATCAGTTTGGTACCCTTTGGGTTTCATTTGCTTATCAAAGTGCTTATTTCAATAAGCACTTGGTCAGCAGTTCATTAATTCCACACACAAGCACCTATTTTTCTAATTTTCCTAGCTTCCTAATATTATTTTAGACTTTTCCTGAAATTTTCAGATTTTTCTAAGGTGTTTTGCTATTTTTCTTAATTTAAACTAGTTTTTAAGTACTTTTAAATAGCATTTAATACAAAAAATTGAGAAAAGCTTCAAAAAAAAAAATTTTCAATTTTCTTAGGTTAAGATAAATATAAAAGTAATAAAAAGTATTTTTCTATAATTTTCTTAGTTTAAAAAGTATTTTTTAGCATTTTAATTAGTTTTAAATAGTTTTTAATTAATAATAAATACATAAAAAGTCTAAAAAATATATTTTCTGTTTTAAAATTAGTTTTATCATATTTTAGATTTTTCTAAGTCTTAATCTTATTTTTCTAGTCTTATTTCACATTTTCTTTTATTTTAGAGTATTATTAAATAGTTTAAAATAGTTTTTAATTAATAATAATTAATTAAATAGTTGTAAAATAATTTTCCTTTCTAATAATTTTCTTATATTATTAGGTTTGTAAAATGTATTTTCATATTTTTAGAATTTATATTGTATAATTTTCACGTTTTATTTTATACGTTACGTTATTTTTATTTAAGCGTAAGTTTTTAGTTTTAACGTTCATCACTTTAAATATAGTGATAGCGTTTATTTAATATCTTTATCTTTTAATTTCTTTTAATTTGCATTTAAGTCGCGTTATTTATTAACTTTTCATTAGTGTAATATTGATCCTAATCTTTTCGATCGCTATCATTAGTGATCATTCTATCGTCTGAATCGGTGTTTGCACACCATTGAGTCTCCGTGGGACTTAACGACCGGGAATCCACTTGTATTCTCGATCTTCATTGTATTTGTGTTTAAAATTGTTTAAGTCTGTTAGACTTGACGGTTTATACAGATCAAAATTTTAAGCGCGCATTCTTGGGAGCTTTAGCGTGTGTTTAGCCATTTTCAGACCCATTCTTGCACATACCCCATCTTTTGTAAAAAGTTTTCAAAATCTCAAAAAGTTCATTAACACTTTTCCTGAAGTGTTATCAACACCAAAAATATTTTCATTCTTTGTTTTTGCAGCATATTTTTCAAAAATCCAAAAATATCCATCCTTTATCCTCCAATCTGTTTAATTCTACATTTCTTTATCCTCAAACCTGTTTAATTCTCCATTCCTTATCCTCTATATCCGTTTAATTCTTCATCTCTTATTCCTCTTATCCGTTTAATTCTTTATGTCATGGTATTTGACATGTTCCTGGTGTGGAGGTCCATTTAACGGTGGAAATTGTCGGCGATGTACCAATGTGGGTTTCGGAGACAAGTTTGTCGATAATCGATCCCATTTCAAATGAAACACCCGATTTTCCTACCTACCTCCACAACCCAATCTGAATCCTACTCATGCGAGTTTTGTGCGAATGATTCTCATTACGGTTTGATTGTCCACCACGGGTTCCGCTTGTCTATGAGCGAACCATGTTACAATCGAACTTTGGTGAGTTATTTTCCCAATTATCTCTGTTGTGAGAATTGCGGGGGTCCTCATCACGACTTTTGAATGTCAACCGATGAATCAAAATTTTCAAAATTCCAATTCTCCGGTTTTGACAATTTCCAACCCCACGATATTCCATCGGTCATCGGACTTCCGAGCCTTCACGACATCTCAATGATTCACGAGGTGTTATCTTCCTCAAAGTTACGAAGAAATCGCATTGAAGAAACTACAAATGAAAAGAATGGTGTGTAAGCTTGATGAGATGAACATAAGAATCCGATATGATGGCGATGATGATGAGGATTCTATTCTAATGAAGGAATATTATGAGAGCTTGTCAGCTGAAATCACACGAAGCTTCCATTGACTCTCTCATAATGGGGGCGAGCCTTCTAGCACTATTCCGAAATGGAATCGTCTAGTGTTGAGCCTTGTTCCAACCCCAGTGAGTCCGAGGTTATCTCCGGTAACATGTGTGATGAGCCTCTTAATGATGATTCTTTTCCTCCTCTTGACATTCCATATGATCATGTCGAGATGTTCTCCGATTCGATAACGATTGTGCCGTTTGGCGATTCTTTATCCTATGGAGACATCGATTATGTCGAGGCGCCTTACGAGCTAGTTAGCTTAGAAGAAGTGAGAAATTCGATGATCCGGAAATTGAGGACGAGATACCGTGAACAATTGTTCAATATAAATCTCCTCGTTTCTAAGATCGAATCATTACGTGCTAAGTCGACTTCATCTCTATCCCGTTGTGGATAGTGACTCTACATTGGACAAGCCCGAGCTTGAGGCTTTTTCCAATAATTTTCTTCATGAAGAGTTCTCCGGTGAACTCTCTCATGACATATCTCCTCCGGAATATGATCATTTCTATTTTGATCTTGAGGATGATATTGGCTCGGAGGAAGGTATACTCTATCATAAGAGTTTGCTTATTGATGATACTACCTTCACCCTTCCTCCAGATATGCCCACATTTGAGGATGACGAATGGATTCTGATTGTTATAAACATCTTCCTTCCATTCCTCACTTATGATGTGACTTCTCTCTTCTTCACTCCTTCGGGAATGAGGATACTATTTTGATCCGGCATTTTCAATTATCATTTTGAGCGGTTCTATCTATATCTCATCGGTGTGGAACTTTCACGTGCTTCAAATGTTTGTCCAAACATCTTGAATGAAAGTCCGATGGAGATTGTTTCTTCCACTTTGCTTCCCATGAACAAATTAATGCGGGTCGAGTCAAGCTAGCGACTCGGAAATCAAAAAACGATGAGCACGCACCATATGGGTTTCACCCGTATTTACATCTTCTTACCCCTTTCTACCACCTAAGTGTGGGGTAATGCCCACATGTTATACATATATATATCTACAAAAAAAAAAAAAAAAAAAAAAAAAAAAACCTTTCAAATAATGGCGTAGTATTTCCCTTTTCGTTCTTTGTTTCGGCATAACCGCGGTGCTTTGAATATTGAGGCAATATTCATTTCTAAGTGTGGGGGAATTCTCACGAATTTCATATATTATCTACCCAATTCCCGTTTTGGCCAAATTTTTTTTGGAGTAAGTGTTTTACACTTACTCATTTAGTTATCGATCCGCCATATACGTAAGACAAAAGGATTAGCTAATCCGAGAGCAAAGCGGCTCTTGGTAAAGATATATCAAATCCGTTTATATGGCTTGCAATTTGCCCAAAATTGTATGGTATTCATTCACCATATCCTTAAAAAGTGAAGAGTTGGCTAGCCCGCAAGATTATGGCTTGTGGTAAAGGCGATGGAAAAACCATAATTGGTAATCAGCTCACCAAAGATAATTCGATAATTTATCTAAGAGTTGGCTAGTCCGGAAGGTGCGGCACGGTAAAGACAAAATCAAATCCGTTGAAAGGCGGTGGTTTGCTCAAAATCACATGGTTATTTGTACCATAGTTCTTACTTGAAGCGAAACATTTGGCTACTCGAGTAATGGCTTTTGGTAAAGAGTTTTAAAATCCATTAAAGTTTAAATCATTGCTAGGGACTAGCAATATCTTAGTGTGGGGATTGATGAGTCTCTAAATACTCATCATTTTGTACCATTTAGGCGCAAAATCATCGAAAACACTCGAAACACATCAAAATGATCAAAATATCACAAATCAGTGTTTTATGTGTTTTAATGCAAAATATCAAAATCGGATGAAAAGCGTATCAAGTTTGCAAAAATGGCGGTTTAGTCCCCAAGTTTCAAAAGTTGTCAAAAGCAGTCCTGGTACATCTAAATAAAGAAAAATGTCATTTAAGGTCCATGGGATTCAAAAGTTGTTAAAACAAACCCTTGAAATGTAAAATTTGCAAAATTACAACTTTGGTCCCTCAAGTTTGAAAAATGGCAAGAATGGCCCCTGGAAATTGGAAAATGTCAACTTTAGTCCTTGTACTTTTGGAACTTGTCATTTTCAGTCCTTGGAATAACTTTGATGAATTGGCAGAAAAGGTCCCTTAATTTTTAGATTTTACACTAATAGTCCTTGTATTTAAAACCCTTATCACCCATTTTGGACTAGTCAATACCTCTTTGACCCCTGCCACAACCCAATTTGAACCCCCTATTATTATATCCAGTCGATACGGTCAAACACCCACCACTTGGCGCCCAAAACCACTACCATTGCTCTCCTCTCTCCCCTGTATCTTGATACCGACCATGGTTTTCTCCCATTTTCAACACCTTCTCCATACCATGTCCCTCCACCTTCACTAACACCCAAAACCCATTTATTGATTGAAATCAACTCATTAAATGATCAAACACCTTTCAAAGGACTTTGGCGCCAAAAATGCTTTCAAAGGCTAGGATCGGTTTTGTCCATCGATGGTGGGAAAAAGTGGGATTTTATCGAAGTGAGAGAAGACCTTTGGGATATAAAAGAAAAGCAAAGAGAAGAAAGGAGGAGTAGAGTTTTAGTTTTAAAATTACTTTTATGTCGTTTTTTAGTTATGTCTTAATTTAACTCAAAAGTTGTAATAATTTGTTCTAAGTCTTAAACTAAGGTTACACTTTCGGTTTGATCAAGTTTTAATTATTAATTCCTAGTTTCCTTTAATTTCATGTTTGTATGCTTCTTGTTAAAATTCAAGTTTCCATTTCCTAGAAACAAGCTTTATACATCTTGTTAATCGGTTTCAATAAAGCTTATATAAGCTTTTCATAACTTGAAAGCTTATAGTCAAGTTTCAAACCATTTTAGATTTGGTCAATAAAAGTCAAGCATGCACTCAAATTGGTTCTAGCGGTTTGAAATGAACATGGGGGTTGCGAGAGATGGATATGGGTTGGATTTGATATAGACTAGTGTAGTATGGGTTACGATTTGATAATGGTGAAGCCATTGTGGCCTTGGACCATGTGTAAGTGATTTCCCAAGTTCCACGCATAACTTTCATTTGTAGTTATAATTAGTTGTAATCATTAATTAAGTTTTATTTATGTTACTTAAGATCAGTTTAATCAAAAGTCTCAGCTAAATCAGTAGTTGTCTCATAAAAACTTGCAAATCAGTTAAATAGGGAGTGTTTGGATTTGTAGTTTAAACTGCCTTTAAGGCTTGTTCAGTGATAGCTATCTGTTAGTTCATGTTGCTTAAGCTCATTTGAGCACATTTCAATCTTGGTTTAGGTCTGCAACATCACAGAAGTCAACATTTCACCTTGATCCATATCCACTGCTCACTGTTGAGATTTTGGATTGGCAGTTCATCATTTTGTGTTTAAAATCCATTAAGCTTGCTTGTATTACACTTGTTACAACATATAACATTAATCTCAGTCACAAAAATTGGTTCCAAAATTCAAGTTAGTCAAACTTCATCATTTTGCTCAAAAGTCAAAAGTTTTGAAAAATCTCAGTTTTGGCCAACTGAGAGTGATTTTTCATTCACTCATTCCTTAGCCAATTTCTATGAAACTTGTAGTTTTAGAGAGCCCTCTTGGTCTATTTTCTTATGTTCAATTTCTTACATTTTTGTGAATTTTGTTTAAGCTTCAAAATTGTTGTTCAAAAAGGGCATAAATGCCCTGTGTAGGGGTCTGTTAACTGCACAGGGTTTGTGCAGGTTTTGTAAGGCCTGCACAGGTTTCATCATAGCTCCATTAGGTCTGATAATTGGTTTGCATGCTCTCACCTAGGTCTTCTCCAAGTTCCAATTCCTGTTTTCATGTTTCTAGCTTATTTAGGTGCTTATATTCTAGCTTAAGTTGCCCCAGTACCATTGTTTTTGGCTTGAATCTCAATACATCAAATCTGTTCAATTTGCTAATCCAGTGGTTATAACTTGTTGTTCTTAGTTGCATTAGGGTACATTTAGCTTATTTGAGCTTCTTTATCGTTTGGTACCCTTTGGGTTTCATTTGCTTATCAAAGTGCTTATTTCAATAAGCACTTGGTCGACGATTCATTAATTCCACACACAAGCACCTATTTTCTAATTTTCCTAGCTTCCTAATATTATTTTAGACTTTTCCTGAAATTTTCAGATTTTTCTAAGGTGTTTTGCTATTTTCTTAATTTAAACTAGTTTTAAGTACTTTTAAATAGCATTTAATACAAAAATTGAGAAAAGCTTCAAAAAAAAAATTTTCAATTTTCTTAGGTTAAGATAAATATAAAAGTAATAAAAGTATTTTTCTATAATTTTCTTAGTTTAAAAAGTATTTTTAGCATTTTAATTAGTTTTAAATAGTTTTTAATTAATAATAAATACATAAAAAGTCTAAAAAATATATTTTCTGTTTTAAAATTAGTTTTATCATATTTTAGATTTTTCTAAGTCTTAATCTTATTTTTCTAGTCTTATTTCACATTTTCTTTTATTTTAGAGTATTATTAAATAGTTTAAAATAGTTTTTAATTAATAATAATTAATTAAATAGTTGTAAAATAATTTTCCTTTCCTAATAATTTTCTTATATTATTAGGTTTGTAAAATGTATTTTCATATTTTTAGAATTTATATTGTATAATTTTCACGTTTTATTTTATGCGTTCGTTATTTTTATTTAAGCGTAAGTTTTTAGTTTTAAACGTTCATCACTTTAAATATAGTGATAGCGTTTATTTAATATCTTTATCTTTTAATTTCTTTTAATTTGCATTTAAGTCGCGTTATTTATTAACTTTTCATTAGTGTAATATTGATCCTAATCTTTTTCGATCGCTATCATTAGTGATCATTCTATCGTCTGAATCGGTGTTTGCACACCATTGAGTCTCAAGTGGGACTTAACGACCGGAATCCACTGTATTCTCGATCTTCATTGTATTTGTGTTTAAATTGTTTTAAGTCTGTTAGACTTGGCGGTTTAGCAGATCAAATTTTAGCGCCATTGCTTGGGAGGCTTTAGCGTGTGTTTAGCCATTTCGGACCCATTCTTGCACATACCCCATCTTTTGTAAAAGTTTTCAAAATCTCAAAAGTTCATTAACACTTTTCACAAGTGTTATCAACACCAAAAATATTTTCATTCTTTGTTTTTGCGGCATATTTTCAAAAATCCAAAATATCCATCCTTTATCCTCCAATCTGTTTAATTCTACATTTCTTTATCCTCAAACTGTTTAATTCTCCATTCCTTATCCTCTATATCCGTTTAATTCTTCATCTCTTATTCCTCTTATCCGTTTAATTCTTTATGTCATGGTATTTGACATGTTCACAGTGTGGAGGTCCATTTAACGGTGGAAATTGTCGGCGATGTACCAATGTGGGTTTCGGAGACAAGTTTGTCGATAATCCGATCCCATTTCAAATGAAACACCCGATTTTCCTACCTACCTCCACAACCCCAATACGAATCCTACTCATGCGAGTTTTGTGCGAATGATTCTCATTCGGTTTGATTGTCCACCACGGGTTCCGACATCTATGAGCGAACCATGTTACAATCGAACTTTGGTGAAAGTTATTTTCCCAATTATCTCTGTTGTGAGAATTGCGGGGTCCTCATCGACTTTTGAATGTCAACCGATGAATCAAAATTTTCAAAATTCCAATTCTCCGGTTTGACAATTTCCAACCCCACGATATTCCATCGGTCCATCGGACTTAGAGCCTTCACGACATCTCAATGATTACGAGGTGTTATCTTCCTCAAAGTTACGAAGAAATCGCATTCGAAGAAACTACAAATGAAAAGAATGGTGTGTAAGCTTGAGAGATGAACATAAGAATCCGATATGATGGCGATGATGATGAGGATTCTATTCTAATGAAGGAATATTATGAGAGCTTGTCAATGAAATCACACCAAGCTTCCATTGACTCTCTCATAATGGGGGCGACCTTCTAGCACTATTCCGAAATGGAATCGTCTAGTGTTGAGAGCCTTGTTCCAACCCCAAGTGAGTCCGAGGTTATCTCCGGTAACATGTGTGATGAGCCTCTTAATGATGATTCTTTTCCTCCTCTTGACATTCCATATGATCATGTCGAGATGTTCTCAGATTCGATAACGATTGTACTTCGTTTGACGATTCTTTATCCTATGGAGACATCGATTATGTCGAGAGCTGCCTTACGAGCTAGTTAGCTTAGAAGAAGTGAAAATCGATGATCACGGAAATTGAGGACGAGATACTTCGTGAACAATTGTTCAATATAAATCTCCTCGTTTCTAAGATCGAATCATTACTGCTAAGTCGACTTCATCTCTATCCCGTTGTGGATAGTGACTCTACATTGGACAAGCCCGAGCTTGAGGCTTTTTCCAATAATTTTCTTCATGAAGAGTTCTCGGTGAACTCTCTCATGACATATCTCCTCGGAATATGATCATTTCTATTTTGATCTTGAGGATGATATTGGCTCGGAGGAAGGTATACTCTATCATAAGAGTTTGCTTATTGATGATACTACCTTCACCCTTCCTCGGATATGCCCACATTTGAGGATGACGAATGGATTTCGATTGTTATAAACATCTTCCTTCCATTCCTCACTTATGATGTGACTTCCTCTCTTCTTCACTCCTTGGGAATGAGGATACTATTTTGATCGGCATTTTCAATTATCATTTTGAGTAGGTTCTATCTATATCTCATCGGTGTGGAACTTTCACGTGCTTCAAATGTTTGTCCAAACATCTTGAATGAAAGTCCGATGGAGATTGTTTCTTCCACTTTGCTTCCCATGAACAAATTAATGCGGGTCGAGTCAAGCTAGCGACTCGGAAATCAAAAACGATGTACGCACCATATGGGTTTCACCCGTATTTACATCTTCTTACCCCTTTCTACCACCTAAGTGTGGGGTAATGCCCACATGTTATACATATATATCTAAAAAAAAAAAAAAAAAAAAAAAAAAACCTTTCAAATAATGGCGTAGTATTTCCTTTTCGTTCTTTGTTTCGGCATAACTGGCCGGTGCTTTGAATATTGAGGCAATATTCATTTCTAAGTGGGGGAATTCTCACGAATTTCATATATTATCTACCCAATTCCCGTTTTGGCCAAATTTTTTTTGGAGTAAGTGTTTTACACTTACTCATTTGGTTATCGATCCGCCATATACGTAAGACAAAGGATTAGCTAATCCAGAGCAAGCGGCTCTTGGTAAAGATATATCAAATCCGTTTATATGGCTTGCAATTTGCCCAAAATTGTATGGTATTATTCACCATATCCTTAAAAAGTGAAGAGTTGGCTAGCCCGCAAGATTATGGCTTGTGGTAAAGGCGATGGAAAAACCATAATTGGTAATCAGCTCACCAAAGATAATTCGATAATTTATCTAAGAGTTGGCTAGTCCGGAAGGGTGCGGCACGGTAAAGACAAAATCAAATCCGTTGAAAGTGGTGGTTTGCTCAAAATCACATGGTTATCGGTGTACCATAGTTCTTACTTGAGCTGAAACATTTGGCTACTCGAAGTAATGGCTTTTGGTAAAGAGTTTTAAAATCCATTAAAGTTTAAATCATTGCTAGGGACTAGCAATATCTTAGTGTGGGGATTGATGAGTCTCTAAATACTCATCATTTTGTACCATTTAGGCGCAAAATCATCAAAACACTCGAAACACATCAAAATGATCAAAATATCACAAATCAGTGTTTTATGTGTTTTTAATGCAAAAATATCAAAATCAGATGAAAAACGTATCAAGTTTGCAAAAATGGCAGTTTTAGTCCCCCAAGTTTCAAAAGTTGTCAAAAACAGTCCCTGGTACATCTAAATAAAGAAAAATGTCATTTAAGGTCCATGGGATTCAAAATTTGTTAAAACAAACCCTTGAAATGTAAAATTTGCAAAATTACAACTTTGGTCCCTCAAGTTTGAAAAATGGCAAGAATGGCCCCTGGAAATTGGATAATGTCAACTTTAGTCCTTGTACTTTTGGAACTTGTCATTTTCAGTCCTTGGAATAACTTTGATGAATTGGCAGAAAAGGTCCCTTAATTTTCAGATTTTACACTAATAGTCCTTGTATTTAAAACCCTTATCACCCATTTTGGACTAGTCAATACCTCTTTGACCCCTGCCACAACCCAATTTGAACCCCCCTATTATTATAACTGGTCAGCCCTGGTCAAACACCCACCCACTTGGCGCCCAAAACCACTACCACTTGTTGCTCTCTCTCCTCCCTGTATCTTGATACCGGCCATGGTTTCTCCCATTTTCAACACCTTCTCCATACCATGTCCCTCCACCTTCACTAACACCCAAAACCCATTTATTGATTGAAATCAACTCATTAAATGATCAAACACCTTTCAAAGGACTTTGGCGCCAAAATGCTTTCAAAGGCTAGGATCGGTTTTGTCCATCCAATGGTGGGAAAAAGTGGGATTTTATCGAGAGTGAGAGAAGACACTGGGATATAAAAGAAAAGCAAAGAGAAGAAAGGAGGTAGAGTTTTAGTTTTAAAATTACTTTTATGTCGTTTTTAGTTATGTCTTAATTTAACTCAAAGTTGTAATAATTTGTTCTAAGTCTTAAACTAAGGTTACACTTTCGGTTTGATCAAGTTTTAATTATTAATTCCTAGTTTCCTTTAATTTCATGTTTGTATGCTTACTGTTAAAAATTCAAGTTTCCATTTCCTAGAAACAAGCTTCATACATCTTGTTAATCAGTTTCAATAAGCTTATATAAGCTTTTCATAACTTCTTGAAAGCTTATAGTCAAGTTTCAAACCATTTTAGATTTGGTCAATAAAAGTCAACTGTGCAGCTCAAATTGGTTCTAGCAGTTTGGAAATGAACATGGGGTTGAGAGATGGATATGGGTTGGATTTGATATAGACTAGTGTAGTATGGGTTACGATTTGATAATGGCAAGCCATTGTGGCCTTGGACCATGTGTAAGTGATTTCCCAAGTTCCAACTGCATAACTTTCATTTGTAGTTATAATTAGTTGTGTCTGTTAATTAAGTTTTATTTATGTTACTTAAGATCGGTTTAATCAAAGTCTCGCCTAAATCATTAGTTTTCTCATAAAACTTGCAAATCGATTAAATAAGGGTGTTTGGATTTGTAGTTTAAAGCGCCTTTAAGGCTTGTTCGGTGATAGCTATCTGTTAGTTCATGTTGCTTAAGCTCATTTGAGCACATTTCAATCTTGGTTTAGGTGCGCAACATCACGAAGTCAACATTTCACCTTGATCCATATCCACCGCTCCTTTGTTGAGATTTTGGATTGGCGGTTCATCATTTGTGTTTAAAATCCATTAAGCTTGCTTGTATTACACTTGTTACAACATATAACATTAATCTCGGTCACAAAAATTGGTTCCAAAATTCAAGTTAGTCAAACTTCATCATTTTGCTCAAAAGTCAAAAGTTTTGAAAATCTCGGTTTTATTGTTGAGAGTGATTTTCATTCACTCATTCCTTAGCCAATTTCTATGAAACTTGTAGTTTTAGAGAGCCCTCTTGGTCTATTTTCTTATGCTCAATTTCTTACATTTTTGTGAATTTTGTTTAAGCTTCAAAATTGTTGTTCAAAAGGCGTAAATGCCTGTGTAGGGTCTGATAAGCGCCTGAGGTTTGTGCCGAGTTTTGTAAGGCTGCAGGGTTTCATCATAGCTCCATTAGGTCGATAATTGGTTTGCATGCTCTCACCTAGGTCTTCTCAAGTTCCAATTCTGTTTTCATGTTTCTAGCTTATTTAGGTGCTTATATTCTAGCTTAAAGTTGCCCCCCAGTCACTGTTTTTGGCTTGAATCTCAATACATCAAATCTGTTCAATTTGCTAATCCAGTGGTTATAACTTGTTGTTCTTAGTTGCATTAGGGTAAATTTAGCTTATTTGAGCTTCTTTATCAGTTTGGTACCCTTTGGGTTTCATTTGCTTATCAAAGTGCTTATTTCAATAAGCACTTGGTCAGCAGTTCATTAATTCCACACACAAGCACCTGTTTTTCTAATTTTCCTAGCTTCCTAATATTATTTTAGACTTTTCCTGAAATTTTCAGATTTTTCTAAGGTGGTTTGCTATTTTTCTTAATTTAAACTAGTTTTTAAGTACTTTTAAATAGCATTTAATACAAAAAATTGAGAAAAGCTTCAAAAAAATAATTTTTCAATTTTCTTAGGTTAAGATAAATATAAAAGTAATAAAAGTATTTTCTATAATTTTCTTAGTTTAAAAAGTATTTTTAGCATTTTAATTAGTTTTAAATAGTTTTAATTAATAATAAATACATAAAAGTCTAAAAATATATTTTCTGTTTTAAAATTAGTTTTATCATATTTTAGATTTTCTAAGTCTTAATCTTATTTTTCTAGTCTTATTTCATATTTTCTTTTATTTTAGAGTATTATTAAATAGTTTAAAATAGTTTTTAATTAATAATAATTAATTAAATAGTTGTAAAATAATTTTCCTTTCCTAATAATTTTCTTATATTATTAGGTTTGTAAAATGTATTTTCATATTTTAGAATTTATATTGTATAATTTTCACGTTTTATTTTTGCGTTCGTTATTTTTATTTAAACGTAAGTTTTTAGTTTTAAACGTTCATCACTTTAAATATAGTGATAGCGTTTATTTAATATCTTTTATCTTTTTAATTTCTTTTAATTTGCATTTAAGTCGCGTTATTTATTAACTTTTTCATTAGTGTAATATTCAATCCTAATCTTTTCTGATCGCTATCATTAGTGATCATTCTATCGTCTGAATCAGTGTTTGCACACCATTGAGTCTCCGTGGGACTTAACGACCCGGGAATCCACTGTATTCTCTGATCTTCATTGTATTTGTGTTTAAGCTGTTTTAAGTCTGTTAGACTTGACGGTTTAGCACAGATCAAAAGCCATGCCTTGTGTTTAAATAAAAAGGGCAAGTAGTAGTTCCTTTATTTCAAGTTCAAAAACACAAATATTCTCTATAAACTCTCCCTCATGTTCGGTCATCACTAGAATTAAGGAAAGAAAATTTGTTTTTGATAAGTTCAAGTATCCATGAGACTCATTGGTGTTGCTAAAAGGGTTTATGAGTTTTTGGTTTGGGTTTAGCTTGAGTTTTCACCCTTTCATCATACTTATCACCTCAAGTAAGTCATCAAACTAAACTTTCATAATCTTACATTTCTTAATCATGAGATATCTCATTTTCTAGAACTTAGTTTACATAAACATAAATATCACCTTTGTACATGTTTGTAACTTTCTTAAACATATTAAGTTGGTAACTAGTTACTATGTCATAAACTTTCATTTTTATAAATACCTAAGTTTCATAACACTCTTGACAAATATGTGGTAGAAGTAGAGTAGTTTTGAAGTGGTTGAAAGTAAATTGAAATGAATTAGAAACTAGAAAATACACTTTGAAACATGTTTATATAAAGCTGTCCCATTTTGTTAAATCTGGAAAAATCAGTAAGTTGGAAGTAAGATTTGAGTATAAATATAGAAAATAGACTCGATTCTGAGCACGTGGCGCTTGAGCGGGTTAAAACGGACATATAACGAAGAAACTACGTTAGTTTTAAGTTGAGTGTCGAAACTAATTTCACGAAACAAATAAAGCTGTTAAACGACTTTCAAGAGGTAAAATCGAGTACTACAAGTTGACTAGAGTATCCGAAGTACTAAAAATATGTTAGTATACTTAAATACGAAACCGGGGATATAAAGAACTTAAGAAACGAAGCTAAAACGACCAAGATACATTGATTTAAAGTTACGACTATGATAACTATTTACCAGCCCAAAGTGTCAAAATATTTTCCAAGTGTCAGGAGCAGTTTTGCGAGTGACCTTGTTCAAGCCCGTTTTTCTCTTAGATAGAGTCCTTTATGGAAAAATTATAGCAGTGACAAAAGTGAAGTAGACATGGCCTAGTTTCGAGAAAGTCCAACTATTGGTCAAACGGATCTATAACGAATAAACCACAACCTCGTGAACTTGCCCAAAAACTGCCTAAAAACCTCAAAAACAGCCTGAATACCCAAATTCGAGGCCATTTTATGTAGGATCGGGTTCGATTGAGCTGAAGTTCAGTTCTAGACTTTGGTAGACCTTGTTCCAAACTCTCTAAATACGCTAAGTTGAGTCCCAAATACTGAATAAGGTCACTTATCCATTTTGGCAACTTAGTGGAATATAAAAATTATCATCATAAAACCCTGTTTTCTCGTAAATAACTTATAACGACAATAGTAACATGTAATAAAGTGCATCGGTAAATTTTTCCTTATACATATTAACGAGACCACTACAACTTAATTACGAGAAATACTTGTTGAGACATTTAAAGTGTAAATAACGACTAATAATAGAAAACCTCGACGTAACTACATTTTCACAACTAAACTTTTATGCAAACATGTATGGGTGATATGACCTTTTAAAAAAATTGCATACACGACATTATCTATCGAACCTAAGGCATATAAATTATTTAGGTTGTGGTTAGAGTCACCGAACCTCGATTTTCGTGCACATCATTCCAACTTGCGTTACTCTACTCAAGGTGAGTTCTCGTAGCCCCACTTTTTATATGTTTTCCTTAGGGTGGAAATGGTACTAAATTCTTTTCAACTTTTTTATGCTGTGAACTACTGTTTTACATGATTTTGGACATATATGTGTGATGATGCGATTATGTGCGATAAAATGTTTTGTTACGTGTGTACATGCAACTGCGCAACTGTTAACTCTGTTGAGAGCCGAAACATTTTGATAGATCTATCGGGGTAGCTCCCCACAGTGTACTGTTTATGTGTGTGACAATCGTGGTAGGTTTAGTTGGCGCGACACTATTTTGTTTTGACTTGTGCTAATAATTGGTTATCATGCTCACTTTTTGTCCTACAATATGTATTCACAGCTCAGTGGTTTTACTCTTAAACCTACGAGCTCACCAACATTACGTTGACATTTTCTAGTACCATTTTCAGGTGATCATTATTAATGTAACACCCCAACCCGACAAGGGTAGAAGTGTCACAGTCTGGTGTCATATCAGAACATACAAGTAAAATTTTCAAGCGGAAGTCTTTAAATAATAATGTACCAAGTCATAATAACCAAAGATTTACAAGGAAATTACAAAATCAATTGTTAAAATAATGAAATCTCAAAGCAAGCCCATGAAAACAAGTTCAAATAATAAGGTCACTAGGGTTAGTCCACTCGGATAATCCAACTCTCATTGAACAACGCCCATCTTCAACCTAAAACCCGCGCAGGAAAAGAAATGCGGTGAGCTTAAAAGCCAGGTGAGCAGATATAACAAAGCGAAAGCTAAATAAAATCTGAAATGCAAATGAAACAAAGGAACGGATAACAAGTCATAGCGATATGAGAGAAATGAGTCAAAGAGGACCCTACAGAACACAAATATACAGATATCCAAAACGAACAGATAACAAGGAGAGCGAAGCGAAGCAAAGCATCGATGACATATAAACCAGCACATACAAACCAGACATACAAGAACTGAAACATAAGTAAACACAGCAGGCATATCATCCACACAACGTATATGTCATACAATCAATTCAGAAATCAAAATACATACAAGCCAAACAGATATCTACAGAAAGCGGAAGCAATTAATTAATCGATGAGCATGGCAATTCACACGGTCAAAACTCTTAGAAGAAGACATGATCAAGTATCATAAAGTGAAAGTGCTAATAGTTGTCAATACATAGCGATCTACACGTAACAAGTAGGAATACGGTATGAACACTATAATTAAATGAATTAAATACATAACAGACAATTAAACAAGTTAACAAGCTAGACTTCATAAGTTGAACCATCCACTAAATCAAGCGGTAGCATAAGCAATGCAAACATGGCGGTCAACAACAAGCGATAAGGACACCACGAATAGTCATAGTCCACAAGATTTAATCGAACGAGGTACAAAAGATAAACATAACAACAATCGATTTCACACAAGCACGGTTACGGACACATCAAAGGATCACATAACAAGAAGATAGCATATCATCGATGACAACGAAATCTTATATCGCATACATCCATATCATACAGAGTAATCGGTAGTCATATAAACATGAATATCATAATCAAATCCAATAACATATAACAACCCGATGCGTGAATGGAGCGATAATCGAAGTAACGGAATGAGAGTGTAATGATCAAAGCAATGGAATGTATAAATCTTGGTAGTAGAGTGAGTCATATAAGGGTACACGAATATGGTGCGTTGGGGAATGTAGAAGGTACAATATAGGTATATCAAAAGTGTAAGGGTATATAAATCTACCACGAGCCAACAAAACAAATCAAATCATATCATAATTAGCCATTGTATTGGAGGGTGACCTCGAATACCATACATAATAGGAGGGAGACCTCGGTAACAAATGGAGTAGCTAACTCCCAAAATTGTGAAGAGCGGATTGCACCGACATCATTCACCAAACAAAGCTCCAATCAGTTAAATCCTCGAAACAAATCAAATCTAGGATGCATCCATCGCCCCCAAAACATATAATGGCCAAATCATATACATATAGTGAGCTCATAATCAAATCAAATGGGACGGTGTGGAACATCACTCAACCACACTAAAGTCATGCCATCGGTGCATCAATGACACGGTCAGGTTACCTTCCTGACTAGGAAACAAATTTTGGCTCGGGTATCAGACTGAAGGGTCACATCATATACATATCATAGGGTTCATATCATATTCCATATCAAAGTTTCATATCAATGTTTCATATCACAGTTCATATCAAAGGTTCATATCAAAGGTTCATATCAAAGGTTCATATCAAAGTTCATATTCGGATGGTTCACAATCATGTGGTTCATAATCGTAAGGTTCATAAGCATAACAAGCGAATATCATAGCGAGAGAATCATACCAAAGGGTCACGATAAAGGAATCATAGCAAAGGAATATCAGTGAAATAAAGTTAAGGATCAAAATTCGTGAGAAATCCCTACTGAAAAGGGGTAGAATATCTGTACCTTAGCAACGAAATCAAAGCAAACAAGAAAGTTACACTGGGAAGCAACGTCGTATCTCCTTCAACGTATCTACATGAATTGATATCATAAATTACTTATATACTCATTTTATAAGCTTCTTATGCATGTGTAAGTGTTTTACTTATTGATATCCTTGTTTTATCTTTCCTTTCTTAAACTCATATTTGGACCGGACTTTAGCGATTTTTATAAAATACTTACTTAGCTCAAAAGAAATCAAGTAAAATCCCAGGGGTTCCCATATGAGTTAAAAGACTCTCCAAAATTGGCGGGTTCTATTTCCGGTCAAATGGCCTATGGAAAATCAAAAGTCCAGACTGTCGAAAGAAATCGAAAATACACCTTAAAAGTTTACACTTATTGGACCTGTTTAGACACCTTGGAAAAATTCCCAAAACTCCCAGAAATTCATTTATATCCTAAATGTCACTCCTGTAAAAGGAGAGCTCCCAATTCTTTATGGTTTGAAAATGAAAATCAAACAATCCAACCAAATTTCAGACCCGTTTTAACAGCTTTGACACTTGATCTTGTAAAATTCAAAATACGACTTAGACAACTCCAAATTCAACCAAAACACTTGGAAAACTTAACTAAGACATAAAATAGACTTTTCCAACAAAAACCCAGATTATTTCACTTATAAAACTTGATCTATGACACACACAAATTCGACATATGATGCTGTCCAGTTTTAGGATCCATTAAAACCATTGTAATCACATGCTTTACCTACCCAACCGCACCCATGATCCATGAAAGCCATATGACCTGTTTTAATAGTATATTAACATGCCCTTACTTGCCCAAGTCGATTCAAAACAGCCCCCACCTTAATTATTCGAAATCAAACAGCCCCTACACAAGCTTATTAAACCCGTTTCAAATCCACACATACGCCGACATATAAAGAGTCCCAAAATCAGTTTCGTATTCATTTATACACCATATATCATTAGGATTACATTAGGTTAATAATCAAGGTTTTAATGTACACTTGTTTTATCATTTCATGTAATAAAAGAGATCATGATTTTATGTGTTATATAAATCAATTACAAGCCCTAGAAAACTCCTCCAAGGCCACGAATGGAATGAAAAACACAAAGGAAGATACGAGAGATGATTATACGTTACCCTCGTAGCGTGTACGTGACAAGGAACAAGAATCAAAGCACCAAAAATCAAAACCAAGCCTCTTTGGTAAATCCAAACCCACGGCTACAAACTAAACTACAAAACCAAGCTCCTTTTCGAACCAACCACAATCACCACGTCCTCCAAGCGATCATACACTATCACGAGCCTTCAAGGAACCTTTTGTTTGGTAGAAATTCGGATCAAAATGGTGGAAATATTTTATGGCCGCCACTTGAGATGAGAGGAAAATAGTTTTAGGTTTTCTTGGTATTTTGAAATGAAGATAGAAATGATAAATGGGATTGATACAATTGATTGAGGAATTAATGGGGAGGAGCCACATTAGGCCGGCCATTTAGGGGGGGGGGGGGGGAAAGAACCACTTTTATGATTTCCAAAGTTATCTCCAATCATGTATCTAGTCTCATTTGTTGTTCAAGTTAATATGTAGACATTTTGTATGTTAATTAGTTACTTAGGATTAATTCTTTCATGTTCATTTAATTTATAACATAAGTTTATTATTTCATAATGTGCATATATTATTAATGAGATAATACTTGTTAAACGATGCTGAAGTGTTTCCCGAGTTTTTATAATTTTTAATTGGAGGGCAAAATTGTCATTTCACGCGTTTTAGATTTTTAGGGTTTTACAATTAAGGTATTTGAAGGCATGATTATTGGAGTCAAAACATTTGATACATCGCTACCATGTTTTCAAGACGATAAGATTTCAAACAAGACATGTTGCACTTTCAAATTTTTAAACGAGAAATGTTTTGTAAACTATTATTGTAACAAATTTAAGGTATGAATCTATGATGTTATGCGATGTGCCTTTCCCAGTTACATCTCGTGTTTCCGCCGTTGACGGGGTGTGACAGATTGGTATCAGATCCTAAGGTTATAGAGAATGCCGGTTTTTCAAAATAAAAACCTCAACTATAACCAAACTAAAGTTTTTATAAAACCCCAAACATGGTACAAGTCGATTAGCCCGAGCATTCTATCGTTTTTCCTAAATTACGCATAGCCTGATCAACTATGCTTAATTCAGGAGCGGCCATGGGATAATGGGGGTAGTTACCTTAAATCGTGTTTGGTTGGAGTCGGAGTCTAGATCACCTGAAATGTATGGGTCTATGTGTGTGCATCTTCCTTATGTGCGATGTGTATTTGTAGTTATGCTACTTTGCCTTCTGTGTGCTGAAGCTGTTAGCTTCTGAGACAATATTTGAGCTTGTGATTGCGTAGTTAAGTGCCTTGATTGATAAAGTATTATGTCTTCTAGTTAACACATAAACATAATGCCTTTGAATTATTCAAAGACTTATAATGTATTATTGACATGTTCTGTTTTCTTGTAAACACATGAACATATAATACTTGAACAGTTCTGTCTTCTTGTGAACATGTGAACATAAGTTTCTTGTATTGTTCAATGAATATACATTATTGCATGCACCTGGTTCATAAATACTTTATATGTAATTTGGCTTGACCCAATTGACAAGTATTTGGTCCAAAGAGAATTAAGTTATCTATAGAATTCTGATATAGTTTCACAATTCTAATAACTCATAGGATACCACTTCATCATGGTATGTCTAATGTGTTGGATCAAACCTTATTCATATTGTTTGGTTCATGATAGCTTTAATTGCTCTACCTCCAAAACATATCAAGGTTAGAAATTGCGTGTGTCATGAATACACTCAATATAGTTCAAACCTAGAAGGTATTCAAGACAAAAGCGAAAACCCTAATTCATTAGGGATTTGAGGTTTTACCACTCAAACCAATTGAATCTTAAACCCTTTTGGATTTTCGATTTTCTACACTTCCTAGCTTGAAGATTGTAGTTTGGTGTTCTTCATAGCTTGACGAAACACAAAACCGCAGCCTAGAACTTTTGGTTGCAGTGATACTAAATTAGAGTTTTCTATAAACCCTAATTTGAGTTGATGGAAGGAATTCCAATATGTCTTAATTTAAGTTCTGAATTTGTTAAAATTTTATGAATCATTTTATTAACAAATCTTTAGATGAGAACTTAAAATGTATTTTGTGGTTCTCCATAAGGAACAATTTATTGTTGCTTAAATACTTAGTATTTAGAGAATTGTCTCTACTTACAAAAGTAAGTGGGAGCATATACAAATCTCAAAAGTTTTTGAGAACAAAATACTTAACCTTATGAAATCCACTTATTAACGTCATACTAAGGTTAAATATGAAATTGTTGACCAAAGTATAATGATTACTCTCATTCATAAATCCGAAAGGATGCCTCATCACTTGACTGATATTTTATATCAATGCTGAGGGATATAAGTTAGAATATCATTGTAAATCAACTAACAAATAAAATATATTATCACATCTTGAATCTGATAAATGTTTTAGAACTATGAATGATAAGATACAGTCCTTAAAAGGAAAATAAAATTTTGAGCTTGATTGTTATTTCGCCTAACAGTTAACCTATGAGGTTGGAATGAGTTTCTTTTGAAGAATGACTCACAAGGACAAAGTTGTATACATATTAATGTTTGGCATTTTATAAGAATTTTTTTTATCATACTTAAGCAATTAACTGTGATTAAATTTTCTTATATATACACGCATTAATTATAAAAAGATAATTAATTGTCATACATGTGATTTGTATGTTGAATATGACAATTAAGATGTTATAACTCTTTCTTTATGATTACCTTTTGCGAGGACGGTGTGTAATCAAAAGGGTTATGAATCTATATTATCTTTATGTAGTATACAAAATTTGAGCAATCCATGTTTTGGATTGGATCATGCATCTAAGAGCCGAGATCTTGAATTTAATTACAATATAATTACGATTGAATTAAGATATCTCTGGAGTATATATGACATTGAGTGGGAGCATTGTGTTTTTCCTCTAAATTTATATGTTGAAGATATCATTCTATTTAAGCTAGATATTGATCCTTAAGCTTGGAATGAAACTTCACTTTGAATTTAGGGATTAAAACAAACAACCTTGGAATAAAATGTTTATCTGGAATAAACAAATGCGGAAAATTAAGTCTAACACAAATGCAATATATCATTCAAGCAAGTCTTAAATGGTATATTTTCACTTTGAATAATTTATAACATGTATTAGGATCGTATGTATGGATGATATGGTGATTCGGGAGGTCTTGGAAGATGGAAGAAAGCCATCTTCAAGTTAGAGAGAGAAGCTAGAGAGAGAAGGGAAAACTAGTGTGTGTTTTATTTATGAAGATGAAAGGATTACACTAAGTCTCACCCCTCCATGGAAGTATGGAGGGGTATTTATAGCCTAGCACGTACATCTATTACAATATGGCATAACAAGCCCATGTGTTTTGGCTAACTAGGATAGATGATGTAATCCCGTCAATGTCGTTCCATTTACGAGTTAGGAGCGATTCCAACAATCTTCCTCCAATGGGACGACATAAGGGATTACTTACAACATTTACTACAAATATAGAAAACAAATAAAGAAAGGTCTTCATAAGCTCTTTAAGTGTTGAGGATGATGAAAGTTTACGCTCTTTGTCTTCTTCTTGTACCTTGACTTGAGAACCGTTTTCTTCACTAGTAGGCAATGATGTAATATGCATAAATTGGATTAACTTCCCAATTCATGCCGCATGTCTTTAGACTTCTCCGTACACTCCTTTTGGCGAAGTTTCAATCGACTTCCCCCAAACCGACAACCGTCTTCACAGATTCAAACTTTGATGTAGTGAACATTCCTCTAACTTTTTAAGTTTTCAAGACAATGAATTTGTAGATGAGCAAGAAACCACACAAGGTAAATCGACTTGTTATGGAAAATCCGTTCGGGGTAACATGCAATAAATCAACAAGATCTTCTCACATATGTAGATTCTTCACACCAAACAATCCGCGAAAGACGAGATGAAACGACTTCCCCCTGAATGTTGCGGTCTATCGGAATAATAGTTACATGTGAATATGCAATTACACGATAAAATGATCGAGTGTGAGGCATCACAACATCATATTTAGGTAACTTCACGCACGATAACTCGTGAAAGTGAGACGATAACACCAAATTGAGAAATTTTAACCATCGATCGTCTCATTTCTTCCCCGATTGAAGAAATTCATGAAAGGAGAGGGTTTTCGAAAAAAATCCAAAAACATCAAAGGAAGCAAACACCACCTATACTCTCTTCCCCGATGTTTTCAATGAATCGAATCATACACCACGATGTTGATGATGAATTGAGACATCGAAACCATGTATGTTCAATTAATAGAACAAGTGTGAAGTACCATAAATATCTCGTGAGAATCAATTGTCGATAAAACTTCTCTACTCATGTATACTCTTCTCGCCTAACTCTTTATCGACCCCATTATCATTCGATGGCTTTTGTAGTGACTACCGATGGAGAAAACCCAATATGACGAACTTGAGATCAAGTAGTATAACCCGAACTTGTGACTTAAACTTGCACTATTGTAAGACGAAGAACCCTTTTCTTAACTCCATCGAAAAAGGTAAACTTAAAGTTTCTCAAATTATCCACACCTTAGTGTGACACTTGAGCACAATAACGTAACTCCTTAAAAGTGATAGTTATAAGTGTGAGCATAACAACGTAACTCCTTACATCGGGTTCAACTAGATAACTCAAGTCTTTGTCATTGAAGCGGTTAAAGCTCAAACAAGGATCTCAAGAATCATGCATCCAACCAACCCCGATATCTTCGGATACTAAGTACACGTATCCGTGATATCCCACTTCAACCTCAAATACATAATAGTGAATTCACGCCGTAGTCACATCTTGCGGTTAAACACTCAAAACTAGCCTTTGTTACTTGGTTAAGGTGAACTATGATAATGGTTTTTCCCGATCTTGTCAAAATGTATCCAAATGAATAATTTTATCAACCAAAATACCACCCTTTTTCACGAATGTTGTACCAAGAATGCACATAATGTATAATACTAGAGAATTTTTAAGTTCAATTTATGTCATTCTTGTGTGAAACATTTCAAGCCCAACAAAAATTATCAAGACCTTTTAACCGTGGGGGTATTTTTTTGTTTAATCAGCCAATACAGGCAAAATTCGGCCTAACTATTAATCCAACACTCAAACATACCAAAACAAAGCCCAAGTATTAAACCAATTTCAGGATAAGGCCCAAATATGTGAGAGCAATATCAGTCCAATAAATGGATTCACGACCCAAGGAAGTAAATACCCGGTCCAGCCACAATACCCGGTTGACCAATCCTGATCCAAGAATAATACAAGCCCTAAAACCACGGGTATAAAAGACTAATGTTAACTTAGCATCACACTAATCTTCTAACCCTAGTCACACACATGTGCAGCCAAAGAAAAAAACTACCACAAACCCTAGCCTCACACAAAAATGTGCGCCCCCATCATCATCCAAGTCACAAACCTCTTCATCAATCTAATTATCTCATCTCCTTAATCTATCAATCCGAAACAACACAAACATAGACATAACCATACCGAATCCTTGATGACAGTTGTAGCCCAAATCAAATCAAGAAAGCATTATTGAGGGCTTCAAGATCCTTTTGAAGGGTCTCAGGTAGGGTCGTTTTTGTGTTTTGTTTTTTTGTGTCAAGTCGAAACCAAAAGAAAAAGTATAACACTTTTGTTATGACTTTATCTTATTTAGTTTCGAATACATTCATTTGTCTTTGAATCGAATATGTGGACGAGATAGTAACGAGTGTTATTGTATCTTCCTTTTGGTCTTCGAAAATTAACATGAAGCTTGTCTTCAAAAGAATAATCGATGATGAAATATTTTTGATTGTGTGAATGACTTTTGAAGGTCTATGGACACCGAATAACACTCGAAAAATAGATTTACGAGATCATATGTATTTTAAATTTAATTATTGAGTCTTGTTGAATGGTTGTTAATGAAAGTAGATTGAGTGATTAATGAGGGTTCATTGAAATATCAAGGTTGGCATTAGTTTAGTGAAGGTTTTGAATGTGGTATGATATGGCAGATTCAATTATAAACTGATATGGCTTGAATCTCTTGTAAATGAAACGTGACAAATGAAGTTAAACAGAGGTCACGAGTACTTATGGTATTTTGGTTTGGTCGAGTCTTGGTCCATCTTCATCTTATCCATCTTTTTCTTATGCGTAAAGATGTAAAGGTCTTATGCGTAAATCTAGGTCTTACGCGTAAAGCTTATGCGTAAGACCTTATGCGTAAGACCTTATCCGTAAGGCTTATGCGTAAGGCTTATGCTTATGCGTAAAAACCTTACGCGTAACATTTCTTACGCATAACTTCACAGTTATGTGTAAATATCTCTGAAGATGGCACCTTAGGCGTAAAAATAGGGTTTTGACCCTTTGTTGACTTTTTCCATGAGTATTCACCATTTTTCCACCATCTTCATATAAACCCAAGAAAAACCGACATAAAGACATCTTTTTGACCCATTTTAGACTATGAAAATGTGACCAGTTGACAAGAATGACCATTTTGTATTATTTGACCCTGTTAGACAGTGATAAGACCAGAAAATTTCACGGTAGATTAATAGTCATAAAAAAAATCATAACTTTGACAAGTTACTTTTAGACCAAAAGTAAAACTGATACATTAAAAACTTGTTAAAAAATCTGTTATCACAAAAATTTGTGAAAATTAAAGATTAAAACAGAATTTTAACACAAGTTTATGACAAGAAAACATCACGAAATCAACCATAACAAAAAACCGACCGGGCTCTTGATACCAATGTTAGGATCGTATGTATGGATGATATGGTGATTCGGGAGGTCTTGGAAGATGGAAGAAAGCCATCTTCAAGTTAGAGAGGGAAGCTAGAGAGAGAAGGGAAAACTAGTGTGTGTTTTATTTATGAAGATGAAAGGATTACACTAAGTCTCACCCCTCCATGGAAGTATGGAGGGGTATTTATAGCCTAGCACGTACATCTATTACAATATGGCATAACAAGCCCATGTGTTTTGGCTAACTCGGATAGATGATGTAATCCCGTCAATGTCGTTCCATTTACGAGTTAGGAGCGATTCCAACAACATGGATGAAAACCTTATGTTGTTTTAACTAAGGATTTATCATGTATATATTATATTGTGTATAAGACTAGTTGTTGCTTTTGTACAAAAACAAAATGTGTTGACAACAACAATATCTAATTGAGGGTGTTTAGATTATTGTTTTTATCAATGTTTACGAATTATAAAGCATAGTGTTGTATAAGTACAAATGATGCTAGAGGATTATTTATACTAGTTGTAGTAGAATTTTATCATTTATGATAAATCTGCTAACTAGTTATGCTCAACATAGAGCATTGTTGCATTACACATTAAGGAATGAGAATACTTTACACTTTTGAAAACTGCAAAGATGATTGTCAGTATGTCGTTGATTTCTAATACCTCATGCAAGGTAAGACGACATCTCCATACTATAACTCTTGCAATAGTATGAGCATATGAGATAAGACACTCATCTTATATTTCAAATCACTCACTATATGTGAAATTTGAAACAAGTATTCGGAAAGTTTACTCATATGACTATTTAGTTTTTCTTTTAAAGAAATATTGAGAATGTTGGAAACATTAGGGTTCAACTTACTAAATTGGTTTCATGCATATCTGTTTTAGTATTTGGATAATTGGGATTGAAAGACAATTTTTACTTTATGATGAATAAAGATACTTGGTATTTGTTATTCATTCATATAATAATTGTTATCCTATATTTGCATGTTTAATCCTTGAATAATTTTATTATTCTAAATTTGTCCATTGTCGGTTAATAATATGGGAATATTGTTATGTAAGGCAAATGTGAGTGTTGGTTATATTCTAACAAGAATTTGGATTGTTCCCGCCAAACTCATATGTATTCACTAGAGATGCATATTGGATTCCCCAACTTTCAAACATTTACTTTTGGATCCTTGTCATAAGTAAAATATTGAAAATGGTTCGTTATCTTCGTCCTTAGACTTGAGATGCAAGTAAGTTCTGTTATGTGTGGATATCATTTTTTGTAAGTATACGCAAAATGCTATCTGAATAAGGTAGTTATAAAGGCTATATTTCGAGTGATGTGAAAAGATCCACAACACTTGTAGTCAATAAAGGATTTGTTACTCCACTTGATATGTGCAGAAGATACCATGGCGCCTCTCCATTTAAATCGATAATTGTTTGGCCAAACCCAAAGGGTAATGCAAGATGATTCTTGATTACATTTGGTATATCTGAATTAAAATCTATAACGAGATTCTAAATGGTTAAACTATATGGAATGATTTAAGATCCATTATCCATGGTTTAACGGTATCTATAACAAAGGATGATTAGAGCAAGACATTGAATAACCATGCTACTGAGAAACTTTTATGAAACTATTTTCTCAAACACTTTTAGTTAAAAATCCAGTGAGAGCGTTTGCTAGGCGTTTCCGTCGTTAGTTTTGTGTGCCATTCGACACACCAACTCCCAAGTGGGAGTTGTTGGTTTGTGGGAGTTGTAAACACACATAAACGCTAAAAGTGTGTGAGCTTATTGGGGGCACACACGTTAAACACATAGAATACGTTTATACGGTTATAGCTCGAACATTGACCCGTTCTTGACCCGAGGAATAATAGGACCGATTGATACTTACTTCTAGCCCAAATGACCGGTCCATTGGAAGGGATTTTGATGTGGGTTTCGCCTATGTAAAGTTGTGTAAAATATGGTATGTGGGCTACTTGGTGACCAAGTTTGAGCCCAAGATGGCTAGGTTTTGAAGTATATATATACCCCATTACCTAGCGATAAAGCCACGCCTAACACAAAGAAAATAATTGCATCAATTTCGTTTGTTTTCCTCTTCTCCTATCGTAGCGAAAACAACTTTTGTTGTTTTGACTTTTGTTCAAAGATTTCAAGCTATATATATTTATATATATTAATAAGAATGTAATTTATTATAATAAGTTTTTGTCATCTCTTGACAAACTATTCGAACATATACTTTTTGGTATTGAATCTGTTTTGAGCTAAGACACTTGGTGTTTGGGTATACGTGATATTCGGCTAGCAATCCGGACGTGTTTGGTTGACGTGTTTGTGTGAGCACTCGTAGAGGTATCTATTTTAGATACTTTGGGTTTCGTATTAGTTTTCTTGTTCGTTACACTTGCGTTCAATTGCCACGAAAGGTTAGATTTCTTATTTTACCTTTTATTCATTAATTGTTTATTATTACGTGTTAACCTAATTGCGATTACTAGATCCAATTCTGCTGCGTACTCGTGGTAGTTAATTGTTAACTTAGTTCTAAAATCCCAACATACGCAACGGAAGACATAAAGATCAAGTATAATAAATCGTAATCAACATAGTTCAAGAAACATGTACCTTTTAGCAATAATAAGCAAACGAACTAGTTTCTTGAATATATGTGTGTGTATAAATCTTTAACACACAACCACTTAAAAATCAAAGTAGATTCTCTCCACGTAGATCACACACTATACGTTCTTAGCCAAACAGTAACGTATGCTAGTCCTAGTAAGTGGAAAAGCTACTTGAACTCGGATCAACAAAACTTGGAACCCTTTCTTGTTGTTGTGTTTTGATCGACCCAAACACAAACCAAACGAAAACCCTAGAGGTTTTCTTTGTCTACCAAAACAAGACCAAAGCAAAATCCAGAAACCTTTGAGGTTAGAAACTAATCGATCCAAGATCAAATCACTAAAACAAAACCCTTTGGGTTTATAGAATTGGTCAACTAATGGGAAGACAAGAAGCAAAGGATTTAGGTTTTAAGTTTAATAATGAAAAGTGTAAACCAAACTAATGACTTAGGTTTTATTATAGATAGCTTAACTTGAAAGCCAAGCAACCCCAATCCCACCCAAATTCTAGAACCGATCGGCCACAAGGATGTGGAGTAGGATCCAGATCTTTCTTTGCTTAATTTCCCTTTGGTCCTTTAACTTATCATCTAAAGACCGTTAAGTTCAAGTTTAATATTAAGTAACGTTTAATTAACATTAAACACACACACATACACACACACACACACATATATATATAGACTTGGGTTATTATGAAAAGATGCTTAGAATGAAAAGGCTAGGAAGCAATGACAGCTTGCCATGTGTCCCCCTTCCACCTGCTTCTCAATTATAACTAGCGCGGGTATTTTTGTCATTTCATCATTATGGTATATATATATATTTTTTTCCAGCTAGTCTCATTATAAATCGCTTCATCTTTTCTGCTCCAAAACCCATATCTCACCATCGCTTCATCTTCTCTGCTCCAAAACCCACCTCTCACCACCGCTTCATCTTCTTCGTTTCTACCACCATTCACCACCTTATCTACCACCGTATCTTCACCGTCTTCTCCACTGTGATCTCCACCGTCTTCTCCACCATTCTCCACTGTAGATTCGTCATTCAAAACTAAAAGTAAGTTTTTAATGGTGTTTTATTGTTACCATGACTATATTGGTTCTATGATCTTCAATTACATGTAGATGATGTTTATTGAATGTATTTTGAATATTTTCTTCGCTTTTTGTGTTGTTATTGATCTAAATATGTTATATTGGGAGTTTAATTCAGACTACACCATGTTTCTTTGTGGACTTGAAACCAAATCGAAAAAATTGTTAGAAAAGGTGATTAGGAATGTTGCACATAAGGTGTTTGTTTAAATGTTTTGTAATATTTAATAATTGTGATGCAGTAATTTTAACTGTGATGCATCAACTGATAATCTATCATTTATTCAGGGGAAAAGGCTTGTATGTGTAGTTGTATGCGTGATGCAACTCTTTTAAAATGTTGATGTAGTAGGTGTTTGTTCATGGCAAATATATATCTAAAAGCTTATATTTTTTAAGTGATGAGTATAAATTGTTTTTGTGTGTAATTGTATGTATGATGCAGTTGATTTGGAACTTTGATGCAGTAGGTGTTTGTTTGTGACAAATTTGAGTTTATTAGCTAGTATTTTCATTCTTTTATCAGAAACTGACTTGTATATTTAATTGTAAGTTTGATGCAGCTGTTTTGAAATACTGATGCAATTGGTATTTGTTTGTGAAAAATTCGATATATTAGCTTATTTTTTGGTTATTTATTAGTAAAATACGCTTGTATGTGTAGTTATATGTATGATGTAGTTGGTGTAGTAGGTGTTTGTTTGTGAAAAGTACGAATCTATTAGCTAATATTTATGTTATTAGACACATATGTGATTGATTGTGACTTGTTGTTAGGTTGATTTAGTTTAGCTAGTTTTAGGTTTTTGTAGAATTAGTAGATATAGAGGCGTTGCTATGTGGCATTTTATCCGTGAGTTTGTAATTTTGTCATGATATCAACATGTTGTTGGTGAAGCACACCTCGCGATACTTGTAGACACATATTTTAATTGATATTATTCGTTTTTCATTTATGTTCATTTATTAGTTTATATGATTGTGATATAGTGTAACTTAATAAGTTTGATGCATCCTTTGTATTATAGTAAAATGTTCATCATGATGTATTCGGTTTTAACTGGGAATGCATTTTATTTACACTTGTTCAGACTATTTGTGTGAAAGAGCATGTTGGTTTTTATACTTCCATTGATAATGAAATTATAACTTAGCTTATTGCATCTTTTCTTTATATAAAAATTATAACATATATAACCACTACATCAACACTTTATGTTCATCGCATCACAATTATCTTATCAAGTGCATATCGACATATTATCGCATCACATATTTCTTATCAAATACTTACGCATTTAACATTGAATCGACACTTTAAGCTCACTATATCATAGTTAACTTATTAAGTGCATACAGACTTATTACAAAGATCACACTTAAAACTACACTTTATCGTTGTTATTTCTCTTAATTTCATCTTCAATTTTTATCTAGTGTATCTTACAGTTTATATATACATTGCAATGCATTAGAATAACATGATGATGCACAAAAGTAATAAGAGGAGGACATGTGGTGTATGTGCAGAAAAAGAAGGCAATAATTCCAGCACATGTTCATTAAAATTGCCACCATCGAAGAAAATCAAGCAACCAGTAGAGCCAACAAGAGCTGAGCTTAGAAGATCTCGTAAAGCTTAGAAGCATTATTTAAATATTCTTTTTTTTTAATTCGCAATAAGTATTGTATAGAACTATAGATATTAAAGAATTACTTGCAAGACATGGTTTTTGTTCTATGATGTCTAACATTTATTACCAAACATCAATAGTGTTTCTGAAATATACTTGGTATCTTTCTGTTTTATGAATAATAGTTATTGCATTAGGTTATTTGTTTAGTGCATTATGATGCAGTAAAATATACATTTTGATGCAGTAACATTTACGTTGTGATGCAGTAAAATAATACAAAGATGCAATAAAGTATTATTTTGGTGCAGCATCATGATAACATTGAGAAGCAACAATATGTATAACATTATGATATAGTAAATTAACATTATGATGCAGTAAATTAACATAGTGATGCAGTAGAATTATATTGTGATTCAGTAGTATGATAACATTGTGACGGTAATATGATAACCTTCTGATGTAGTGGAACAATATTGTGATACAATATAATTTCATTTTTATTTAGTAGTATGATAATATTGAGTAGCAATAGTATGTATAACATTGTGATGTAAATTGACATTGTGATGCAGTAAATTAACATAGTGACGCGGTAAAATTATATTATGATTCAGTAGTATGATAACATCATGATGCAATAATATGATAACATTCTGCCCTTCAAAAAAAAGTAATATGATAACATTCTGATTCTGTAGAACAATATTGTGATGCAGTAGAATTTTAAAAATATTTAACATTGTGATGTAGTAGATTTATACATTATGATACATTAAACTTACATCATTGTGATGCACTTGATATACATATTATGATGCACCAGTTGTATACATTATGATGCACCGGTTGTATACAATGAGGTGCACTAGTATTTCAGAGCAATATGATTTATAATTTAGTGCATCTATGTTCATTCAGATATCAGCATCAATCAAAAGAAATTAATATTAAACAAGCACTGTCATCATTAATATGTACAATACTTGGTATTAAACATGCAGTAATCCAAAGTATTACATCCAATTGAATTTACACATTGTTTTTTAATGATCCACAAGTATCATCCGAGAATCCTTGTTACGCGTTCAATAATCCTTTCTACCGTTCCGTCTTTCAATTTGATTGTATCATTTGGTATTAGAGGATTGGAATATACTCTTTGCAGTTTGTTATATGCATCTGCGTCTGCCAAGACTTTCGCCTTTTCCTTATTCATACTTGTAAGAATCATCTTTGCCGTGTAGTTTGCTTGCAATAGATGGATTTGTCCTCTTTGCCCTTGTAAGTTTCTATATGCTTAAAAAAAAATCACGACCCTTGCGGTAAACATCTCATTCCATCTTGGGTGTTTATTCCTCATCAAGTAGTCAATATGCATGTTTATCTGTGATAATTTATAATAGAGTATTAAATTAATATAGTGTTTTCATTGTGATGCACTAATTAAAAAATTATGATGCAGTAAAAAAAATCAACTAATCTTCTAATCAACTTTTACTCACTAGATCAACGTCATATTCACCATATTTAGTGTGCTATTTTTGTATTTATTTTTACCTGTAACATGATCAAACAAAATCCATTAATTAAACATCTACTACATCACGCTTTACATCAACTGCATCTTACATACAATACACACACAAGCACATTTCGACAAATAAAACACACTATGTGTGACCTAATTGAACCTTATATGCCACAAATGAACACCTAATGCATCACTTCTTTACAAAAATTATATCATGCATACAAATACACATGCAACCTCTTTTACAGAAGTATTATACCCTACGCATTACCTAGTCGAACCTTATATGACACAAATAAACACCTACTGCATCACTTCTTTACAGCAACTACATCATGCATACAAATACACACACAACCACTTTTCGACAAGTCAAACACAATATGCACTTGACGACAAATAAAACACACTGAGTCTAACCTAATCTAATCTTATATGCCACAGTAAGAACCAAATACATCACTTCATCATTCTAAAACATATGAATACCTACTGCATCTCAGTTCAAATTTCAGTGCATCACATATACAACGAATCATACAAACATATTTACATACATAAAACAACCTACGTTTAGCTTGTTTCATCCTTACACGTGACAACTGAATACCTAATGCATCTCAGTTCAAATTCTAGTGCATCATGTATAAAACCAAGCTTACAAACACATTTACACACATAAAACAACCTACGCTTAGCCTATTTCAACCTTTCACTTGAAAATTGAATAGCTATTGCATCTTAGTTCAAATTCCAATGCATCATATGTACAAACAAGTATACAAACACATTTACACACATAAAACAACCTACGCTTAGCATATTTCATACTTACACGTGACAACTGAATACCTACTGCATATCAGTTAAAATTCCAGTGCATCACATATACAACCAAGCATACAAACACATTTACACACATAAAACAACCCACACTCAGCCTATTTCATCCTTACACGCACCAACTGAATACCTATTGCATCTCATTTCAAATTCTAGTGCATCGTGTATACAACCAAGCATACAAACACATTTACACACATAAAACAACCTACGCTTAGCCTATTTCATCCTTACACGCGAAAACTGAACACCTACTGCATCTCAGTTCATTTTCCAGTGCATCGCACATACAACCAACCATACAAAGACATTTAAACATATAAAATAACACGCCTTAGCCTAATTTATCCTTATATGAGACAAATAAACACCAACTGCATCACAGTTCAAAATCAAGTGCATCAGATATACAATCAACCATACAAACACATTTACGCACATAACGCGACCTATGCTTAGCCTAATTCATCCTTAAACATGAAAACTCAGCACCTACCGCATCCCAATAAAAAATCAAGCGCATCAGACATATAATCAACCATACAAACACATTTGCTCACATAACACAACCTACGCTTAACCGAATTTATCTTTATACATGACAACTCAACCCCTAATGCATCAAATTCAAAATCAAGTGCATCGTACATACAATCAACCATACAAACACATTTACACGCACAATTCAATATACATTTAACCTAAATCAGCTATATAAAGAAACCTACTGCATCTCAGTTAACAATTGTTAGGAATTGGAAATTTCATTGTGAAGTGTCGGTCACCCCAACTATAGACTAGCACAAGTTAGCTCGTAGACATATCGTTATTTATCAGTTTATTAGTTAGTTATTAGTTTAGTTTAGCGTAGTGTAACTCAGTGGAGGAAGGATGGGTCTTTACCCATTGTATACCTGATCCATAGGCCGTCAGGAGGTCGTGTAGTCTGTAAGTATAAATACCCCTTCCATCCTTGGAAGGGGTGGTGCTTCTCATAATCTAACCTTTCATTTTTTTAAAGAAAGTCTCTAACAAGAACACCCTCTCATCTCTTTCTTTCTCTAAATTGCTAACATGTATTTCCATCATCCAAGACCACCCGAATCATTAAACAACACAATATTTAAGATCCTACAAATGGTACCAGAGCCAAGGTTATTGTGTTGTGTTGATTTGTATGGTTTTGTACCATGGTTACTTTGTTTAATGATTTATGTTGGTTTTTGATACTTGTTCTAAAACTGATTGTGTACCAATTTTGTGTGTCGAAAATTTTGTTTTCCTACTTTTAAGTAATATCAGTTTTTAAACAACTTTGTAAGTATCCTGTATTTGGTCTTAAACAAAATGGCTCAGTCTATTATCTGTTGTGTCCAACAAGATTGTCTTTTCTATTTCTATGACTTTTTGTTACCAAACCGTGAAATATCATGGGGTCATATGGTCAGATTTTTAAGGTCCAAATAGTGGTCAAATGGGTTACAAGTATTTTGGTATGCTGTTTTATGGTCAAAAATGGGTTAAAAGGTGCATCTTTATGATATTTTTCTGGGTTATGTATGAATATGGTCGGAAAACATGGTCGGAAAAATCGCCGGAGCAAAAAAAGTCAAAAATCCTAGCGATACATTGAACATAAAAGCGACTTGGACTTATGTTTAATATGTGAAGCGAGATGATTTTTGAGTCAACTCAGGTCATAGCCACTTGTGTGTTAAAAATGAAGCGACTTGTCCTAATATCAGGTGGCGGTTTGACTTTTGAGTCAAACTGAAATAAGGTAGTAACTTGTTTATAAGTTAGCGACTTGTTGATTCTAGTTATGTTTATAAAATAGCGACTTGTGTCAAAAATAGCGACTTGTCTTGACTGTAGTGACTTGACAGAAATGATGAAGAAGAATATGACTGCGTTTTTGTTGACCACAGAACCAAATACCATATATAACTCATTGACTTCAGGAAACCATCATCAGTCCTTAGAGCACAACATAAAACGAATTGTAAAGAAGTCAGATCGATTAAATGATTCGACCCAACCAAATACAACCCACAAACTTCTTAACCTACATCTAGACTCAACCTAAAGGACCCTCACCCACTCCTCAACTCTCAAACAATCAAGTATCAAAAAGATAAATTATTAAAAGATCTCAGAATGTTTTTCGTGTCTTATCAATTGAGACAAATCTAACCTTGAAGGTTATTATCACGAAAACAAATCTTCACTGATCCGGGTTGTTTGAAGTATTTACTTCATATAATTATACGAGATGTGAAACGTTTTTAACAACTTTGTTAACACGTTTTTCACTTGCTCGTTGTATTACTCTTTAACTAATCACTCTTGTCGATTAAAGAACCTACCTGTGAATCCATTGAGAACGAATCAAGAAGACAATCAAAAGAGGTTAAAGCCATCCCTGTGGCATTGTTGACAAATTCGAGCCATCCCATGTGGCTTGGAAGTGTCTAATCCGTGTCATGAATTGAAAAGATTAACTTGGTTTTTCTTTTGGATTCAATCTTATGTTGTGGATGTTGTGTGTTTATATGATATTTGTGTTATATGGATTTTTTGAAAAAGTGACTGATGGGGGGCGTGGTTATTGGAGATTGAGATGCTTTAGGGGTATGGTGTGATTTTGGAATTAATCAATATTGATTATCTAATTTGATAAGATGAATTAAGAGTGAGAAGCAGATATGTGAAGGTGGGGGGCGGACAAATATGTGTGAAGTGATTAGGGTTAGGGTAAATGTGTGACAAGGTTAACATTTTATAACCGGTTATTTTGGTTTGATGGATCGGGGTTAAACTCTTTTAACCGGACATCTAATTGTAATCGGTGTGGGCCTTTACAATTTGGGTAATACTTTTGTATTTGGGCTGCTCATTTGGTAACATACGTGAACTGGGCTGAGTAGGATTTGGTTTATTCGGCTTAAGACCAAAACGTGAAAAATTTATTAACCAAATGTTGTGTTACAAAATTTTGGATACAAGTTTTTATTTTCTTTGGATTTCAAGTTGGTATTTTGGTATGGTATATTTTCACGGAGGATACATTCACGGCTTGAGCTAAAATTTGATGAAAAATGACTACGGGTTTTTTTTTGTATGATATTATTGATGCGATATTGAAGTGAAGTTATCTCCCATATGTGGTCATTACTATTAGCCGGTGAATCAAAGGAGGTTCGTTTACAACAATTCTCTTGGGATATTCGACGCCACAGAACGTCAACGATACTTCATAGTCTAAACAAAATCTTTCAAAAATATTCAGGGTCAGTCATGATTTTTCAAGATGTTTGCTTATGAAAAGAACTTCTCGCGCAAATGGTAGTACACGTTATGATGCTTCCGAAAGTTCGAAACCATCATGGGGGAGAAACGTGTACTTTGATGTGTTACGGTTAACCTCCAGGGAAAAGGAGTTTATACTACTTGACTTAGTATGGTTTGTGAAGTTGTCTACATTCGGGTAAAGAATTGCTGATGATGAAGGTGATTTGTTGATGAACCGTTGCATGTTCCCCTAAAACAGATATTCACCGAAACCAAAGTTGTCGTAACACATTCAAGCTGACATTGTTTACGGTTTTGTCTTGATTTTGTAAAATCCCGTGAAAGAATCTATTTCTTGGTTTAAATCATAGACTTGTAAAATCCCGTGACAATGGAAACATCCTGGTAAAATTAATGTGCATTTCCGGATCTATCTTGCGGTTTATTCTTGGTTTTGTAAAATCCCGCGAAAGAAACTATTTCCCGGTTTAAACCATAGAATTGTAAAATCCCGTATTGATGAACCATCCTGGAGAAAGGAAAGTGTATTTCGAGATCTTTTTTGATGTTGGTTCTACGGTTTCTACTTCGAAGATGGGAAAAAAGGGTGTACTTCATGATTTGGATGTGTGTTTGGATATTCGTCATGGCAGTTTGGTCATTACATGGTTTTATGGGGTTATGTGCTTTTAACCATGGTCGGGATGGAAACCATTATCATAGTTCCCTTAAAACGTCAAAGGAGGCTATATTTGAGCTTTTAACCAGAAGATGTGACAACGGCGTTAATTCACTATTATTTATTTGAGGTTGAAGTAAAATATCACGGGCGAGTGTACTTAGTATCTGAAGGTATCGGGGATGGTTGGATGAAGATTCTTCAAGATCCTTGTTCGAGCTTATTATCAAAAATGAAGACTTGGAAATCTAGTTATTGTTGGGTGACTTCTTCCTTTTCTTTTACCACTTGGGGGAATTGGGCTCTTATCACCTCAAGATAACTATCACTTTAAGGAGTTATGTTGTAGTGCTCAGTGTCACATTCAATTGTGGATTTTCAAGAGGTGATGTACGTCTTATATTTGATGGTTGGTTGGTTGAAGAGTATAGAGTACTTAGAGATGCTAATGGAAATCGACACCGCTCTTTGTTACATATGTGCAAGTTTAAGTCACGAGTTCGGGTTAGTTTACTTCAGGGTCAAATTCATCATATTGGGTTTTTCTCCATCAGTTGTCACTACATAGAGCCTACTAAATGATAGTGAGGTGATTACATGTTTTGCCAAGAGGAGATGAAAAGAGAGAGATTTATGACATTTGAACACATCAGTTCAAGCCTCGTACTCTAAAGAAAAGAAAAGTGTACGTTTCAGTGCGCTTTATCTTCCAAAGAAGAGAAATCTTCTTATGACGTTTGAACACAACAATTCAAGCCTCGTTCTCCAAAGAAAAGAAATGTGTACGCTTCAGTGCGCATTATCTTCGAAAGAAGAGAAATCTTCTCATTAATGACCATTCTCATCAACATGCTTCATACTTTTTCCACGCGCTTTCAGTTATCAAGTGAACCGGACTACCGATGATTGTTCTCTTATTCCACTTGCTCAATTATAATGACGATGGCGACATCATGTGCTACCTTTGAGGGGGAGAAGTGTGAATAGACTACATTTGCTGAAAATATTCACTTGTTTAATCAAGAATGGCATCTCCGTATGCAATTCTTGAGGGGGAGAAGAAGTATGATAACTCTGCATGGTTGATTGATTTCTGAGAATAAATGGTCAAATGGCTCCAAACTCATGTAAGAACCGAGCTTCTTCTTATCGGGTCATCTTCACATGGAATTTCTTCTAAGAGCCGTTGGTTGACATCTTCAAACGGGCTGATTTGATTAATGACAAAGTGCTTCTAGTTGCTGGGCTGATTTCTTTGATGAACATCTTTCTGTTCTTGTTTGATTGGGAGGGATCTTAGTTAAGGAGATTTGCTATTTGTAAGTTAACGGGAATGCATTTGGTGAATTGAAGATGTTGACTTTCTATTCCCCAATTGGACAATCTTGAAGAAGGTCGAGTCTACAGTCTGTTCTACATTTTCTGCTACATGTTAGAAGACTAAAGACGAGTTGCATTTAACGATCTAAAGACTTCTTCTTAATTCAAGCATTCATCATAAAGATTATCAGTTTAGGCGAGAGCACTAATTGGGGGAGAGTGAAATGTCAAATTTAATCCCCAATTAGACTTGCTCACATTCTTCAGCAAGTTGATTCTCACATAGACTTCAAGCGATCTTCTCAGCAGATTTCAAGTATTTGGGCTTATAATGTTTTGCTGATTCTGAAGTATCAAAACCAGCAAGGGGGAAGGAGACACGCATCTAAACGCTAGTAAACATTGATGAACTTAATACTTCTAAGTGATTGAAGATATCCCGGGAAGACTAATGTCATTACCGCAGAGAAACTCAAGGTTTGACTCATGGCGTTTAGTGTTCTTATTCCAACTATATGGAGGAAGAGATGGAAGAGTTAGTTTCGGTGATAAAAGAGGTATTAGTGTGTGATGATTTCGATGCTATCGTAATCATCATGGGAGAGAGATTGTGTACATTGGGACGCCAGTTGTTTCACTTGAGTGCTTAGTCGGTGATTCGAGATATAATCACTTATTCCGAGTTGACATCCGCAGAGATTGTCATCCGCAGAGATAATCGATGATTCACCGCTTCTTCAATGTTATCGGTTATTCTCTCTTTGAGCATTCGGTGCCGGGTTCTTGAGCTTCATACACTTTCTTCGGGGAGAGAAAAGTATACATCGGGGTTATTCTTTGGCTATCGGACTTAACTGCTACTTGATGGTATAAGTTTCTCCGTCTTCGGTATATGTGTATTCGGGTTCGTGAGCTCTAGTCTAAGAGACTGACTGCATCAATTCATCTACTTGGGGGAAAGTGGTATCTTGACAACCTTTTGGTATGGATCGCTTCATACTTCAGTTGAAAAGAAATATGAGAAGATTCATTCAAGTGTGGGATGATACGTTGCTGATCTATTTTGATGATATAACCCCGAACGAAGAATCTCGACTATCGTTCTTAAAAGAAGCAGTGGGATTTATGATAATGGTGTGCTTCCTTGTGCATCTGGCTAAGGCAAGCTTGAAATAGAGCTTCGAATCTGCTCAACATAAGGATTTTCAGTTTGGGGGGGGGGGGCTACCAAAGTCTCGCATTCTTAAAGGCTCAATTCCTTCTTTTCAAGAGTCTCTAAGCTTTGGTGGTGGATGTTTAAGAGATGACGATTTCTATCTTCTACAATGGTGTTGGACGATATCCTTATCTCGGTATCAGATCTTCATCTTCTTAAACTATATCATCTTCTCTATCATGGTAAATATTTATCAAAACAAAATACAAAAATATAAAATCGTAAAAAGAAAATAGAAAAATATAAAATCATCAAAATCCATAAAAATTTGAAAAATACCAAAATATTGTTTTTATAGACATGTCTTCCGGTATCCATAACATATGCGGTCTTAGAAATGTCATTCAATAATGGCACGGACCATAGATGAAGTTCGAGCGGTGAGGTGTAAATATTCTTTTCAAAACATGTCTAAAACTATGGCTTACGATTATTTCGATTGTAACCCGAGCTTCAAATGATGGCTTGCGATTACTTGATCAGAACCGCGCTAATACCATGGTTTGCTATTATTTCGATTGCAACCCGTTCTTCAAGAAAGGAAAGTGCTTTTGTCAAATATTTAGTGCACTTATCCTAAAACAAAATGAGGAAAGTAAGTCGAAGGACTGCTGTTCCTACTCAAATATTTTTCCGTCTAAAATTCTACAGAAAAATATTTGTTGTATTAAAAAATGGTGGAAATTGAGTTGCTTGAAAATCAATCAGATTCCGAATCTTGTTAAATTTGCAAAACCCAATCAATGACTTTAGCATATTTAAAACTTTCTATGAAATGAGTCATTGATTGAGGGGGAGAATGTTTTTCAAATTTACATCATCTAACGGGCTTTCTTAATCATCCTACGTGCTTATCTGAAAAATATAATTGCCTATGTTGAAGGACTAGGTTTCTAGGATGTGATTGTTAGGATTAGATGATTATAGTTTGATGAACACATTAATCCCATGCCTTATATGAACTGATTGACATGTTGAATTGACTTTTATTAATCGATTGCTGTTTGGGTGTTGTCGACCACCATATATCTGTTTGTATGTCTACTAACGTATGCAAATATCATGGATTATAAGAATGTTCCCGATCCGGATCCCACAATTGATGATTAGATGCCGAAAGGAAAAGGCAACTATATCTTGGGTTGACAAATGCAGAAACAGAGCTTAATTTGACCTCTATGGAGAGTTGGCATGAAAAATGCAACGTAAGAGGTCTCACTGCATCAGCAGATGGTTTTCTTCATCATCAAATGAAGAAACGGGGCTTAATTGGACCTCTATGGAAAGTTGGCATAACAATTGCAACGTCAGAGGTCTCACTGCATCAGCAGACGGTTTTCTTCCAACCTTCAGCAACAACAACAAATGCAGCTTAACCACCTAACGTATCTTTGTGCAGGGATAATAGTAATGATACCATTTTTCTATAACTTTGAAAAATATTGTTTTGAAAATAAATCGATTCAAAGTTTTGAAATCAACCGGACTTTATTTTGTCAAATCTTGATGATTTCAAATTAAATATTTCAAACGATATTTCAACAAAAGTCATTTGTACGTTAAAATGTGGTGATCTAAAGATTTAATGTTATGTCATGGTATGATTCTCTTTAAAATTCAAAGATCTGTCAAAATGAAATTTTTTCTGTTCTTGTTTGATTGTGAAATTGTTTTATTTTACTTAAAGATCTCTTAAAACAATCATACCTGACACTAACAATCTTTAATGTCTAAAATTGGTCCATTTTGGTCATTTTTCAAAAAATTAAATCAAGCTACGTCTTTCCCCTAAAATTTTCTAAATAATTTAAATCAATTGGGATCACAAATCTCAAGAGGTTTGAAATTTTTTATCGGGGGAGAGATAGTGATTTAAATCTCTTATCTGTTTAAATGGAATTGGTTTTAGTCCTTTAAAGGCACTCCTGCCTCCATGTGCCAAACGATTTCATATACATGATGCACATGATTGAGGAGGAGCATTTATCCAAAAACAAGATGAGTATTTAAACCAGGCCACATTTTCTCCCATGTTTTCTAAACCTTATTAAATCACTTGGGATCCAAAATCTCAAAGGGTTTGATAGTTTTGATCGGGGAGAATTTGTGATTTAATTATGAAATCGATAAATGATGATCGATTTGATTCAAAAGTGCAGGCTGCTCTCCCATATGTGCTAAACGCTTTCGAATCTCGAAGCACATATTGAGGGGGAGCATTTCAAAAGAAAATAAACTTTCAAGGTACAATGATTTCTATGTTTCAACATTAAGTACCTTGATTGATTTACTAAATGGTTTCTTAATGGCTTTTGTGATCGTGAATGTACTTCAATGAACTCTTTCCTCTATGTGCTAAATGAATTTTAAATATCCTACGCACATATTGAGGGGGAGAATTTACCAAAGAAATTCAAATGGCTTTTTCTAAGGAAATTATAATCATGAAATCATTTCAAAGAACTCTTGCCTCCATGTGCTAAACAATTTCAAAATCATATGCACATGTTGAGGGGGAGTATTTCTAAAATGATCAAAACAATTAAGGTACAAAATGATTTTATTTTATATCACAAGCACCTTGATTGATTTTCCAAATGATTTTTCAATTGGTTTCATAAAGGAATGAACAATACCTAAAGACCGACCAATTTACTTTATGCATGGTGTTATAAGGATGGTTAGGTTAGGTACTCGTTCCCACGATCCCGCCAGAGACGGAGGGATCTACCCAGGGACAATCCACTAGATAGTGTAGAGTCCTTAGGTATGATGAAAAAAGGAGAAAAATGAGAATATAGGAAGAGTGCGGATGAGATAGAGCTAGTCTTGGAATAAACCCAACAAGGTTCTAGTTATGAAGTCTCGGTAAGCACTGAAGGGGTTGAAGAATGAAAAAGAATTGAATGATAAAAGGGTGAAAAGAAATAGCCCTCCATTAATTCAACCTTAGGGCAGATATCGGGTTCAATACATATGCTACTGGTGGTTACCAAGGTAACACCGGTATAGAAGACAAGACGTCATGGACCCAGTGACGCACTGCACTATAACTTCCCAAGCTACTCAAGTTCTTCTTAAAAGGACTTGTTTCATTCTCACGGGGAACCTACATAATCTATCAACTTTCTTTTAGAGATTGTTGATATTGAAGAAGGAGACCCTCTCCCTAGTCTCCGGCATAGGAACCAAATGTGCACTATTGAGTCTAGAGCCACGAGATCATCAATAAATCTCATTAGGACACTGTCAATGAAGACTCTTTGTTTCACACTATGTGGAAAGAGAGATGTGGAAAACTAGAAGGGGGGGGTTGAATAGTTTTGCCGATTTTAAGTTAGTTTCAAAAACTTTAGATTCGTTAATATGTGAGATCTTATGGATGTAGAGAAAGTATAAATCTAATGATAAAGCAAGTAAATAAAGTAAAGCGAAGGGAAAGAAAAGACACAACCGATGTATAGTGGTTCGCCTACAAGGACACCTTCCTTGCCCTACTACACTCCCCGAGAGTTCAAGCACTATGTCAACAAACTCCTTCACTTGGCGGAGAAGCCTTCACAATGTTACTTACACTTTTTCTGGTACAAAGCTAGATACCGAGTCCGTAGCACGGTGGACAAAACCAACACGACTATTACACAACAAATATGTGAAATATCAAATACAAGATCTTCGCTATGTAAATCTTATGAGTGACAAATCAATCAAGGACCCTTGCTTGGATGACTTGTAGAATGCTCGTGATCTCGCCTTAAAGAAGGACCTATATGAGGATCACAATAGAAAGAAAGAAGAACAACTCTCTAGATCAAGTGATCTATATGTTAGAAGAGAATGAGAGTGTTTGAGAGATTTAGTAAGAAGAGGGGTGAGTTAGAATGAAGAAATTGCTCTCTATTTATAGGCAAAATCTTCCACTGTTCCCCGGATCCCATCGATCCCTCCCACTTGGGATTCGTCTAGTGTAATCCTAGGGATCCGTGGAACGCTCCTCTTTGCCCATGGGTTTTTTGGTTATGGGTCATGGGTTATGGGTTGGTCCATGGATTTTCTTTAGATTCAATGTATCTAAGTATACATTGTATCTAGCCAACCTGGGTATGGGTTAAGATCCATGGGTTATGGTTTTTACCCATCCTAATAAACTATTACAACAAATGTTTAATTACTACATTTTTGTATTTAAATGACTATATGTAAATGCTTTACAAAAATAACATGTATCCTTATAATTATACTTAAGATAACATTATATTTGTTATCAACAAAACACAAAGAGATCGCAAAATATTAATAAAACTTTTTATGGTTTATTTGTATTAACAATCTCCCCCTTTTTGTTGATGACAAAACATAATGTTATGATGAGTAAAACTTAAGAATATATGTAAGTTTTGAAACCCCCTAAGTTTTACTTCTTCTCCCCCTTTTTATCGAAACAAAAAGTTAACCCTTGGAAGAAATAAACATAAAAGTGTGGAAAAATTAGTCCACGTATCGTTAACTCCCCCTTGACGGTAGCTCCCCCTAGTTTGGGGCGTCAAGTGAAGAAAAATAAAAATCCTACAAAAAGAAAGGTTAGTAACATGCTTATAGATCTTGTGATTGACGAGAATCAAGATTGGGAGCCAAGGTATGTAAACGAGGTCTTTTAATAAAACAACAAAGTGTATTGGTATTTATGCCACCTACAAGCATGTAAAAATAAGAACAAGACTTGTTCTTAAAAGTGACTCAAATGAAAAAGTACTAAAAATAGAAAATAGTAGTAATGATTCCGTCCATGCTTGCATAAGGTTTATGGATGGAGGTTTTGATGAGTGATGGTATTGATGCGATCAAGTATGAGGTTGAGTATGAATCGCATTTCTTCCCTAACTTCTATTGCAATTTCCCTAGTGGATTGGCAATGTTCACAATGTAGGTGATGTGGGTAATGAGTACAGAAATCTTACGGTTTGTTTTGATTTGTGAGTTGCGGAAGTTGTGGTGGAAAAATAGGAAAATACGGATCAAAATCCGGAATGATTGGAAGTGGTGATGGAAAAGAACCTAGATGTTCTTGTAGTTTAATGGGAGCTAGAGGTGGTGATGTTTCAAGATCATTCAATATTGTGTTTGGAGAAGTTGGAGGTGTCAAAAAGGCTAATTCTTTTTGCTTTGGTTGTGGAGATCTTGTTGGAGTCGTAAGGAGTTCCAAAAGAGTGATTTTAGGTGGTGAATGATTTGGTGATGAAGTTGGTGTACTCGTTGGTGATGAGGGAGGTGCTATAATGGAAGCATCTTGTGGTGAGTTAGTTGATGGTGATGAGCCATATGATGGTTTTCCAAAGCAACAAGATCGGATGTTAATCCGTGCGGATATCCTAGAGTTTGATTTTGGTATTTTGGAAGGTGGAAGTACAAAGGTTTGAGTTTCATGGAGATGATTGTTTGTACTAGGTGATTCATCTAAAGGGTTTGTGGATGACATGGTGTATTGTGTTTGTGAGGATGAGATGGATTATGCAAGCATTTTGGGAGTTCTATATATAGAAAAACAAAGCATTGTAATGAATGCTTGACCCAAAATGTGGATTAAAATCTAATAATTAGATATGAATTTAAGGCATGTGATCATGAGAACACAAGCATTAAAGAGCATACTCCCAAAAATAAAACAAATGTGGATTTTTCATCCAAGTGAGAAAAATAGAAGGTAAAAGCAACCTGTCTCACGGATGCCACGGATCCTTCCTTGAGGGATCCGTCCAAGATGAATTTGGGATCCGTGGGTCAGTGATTCAGCAAAGACAAAATTTTCTTTTTGGAAACATTTTTGCCTAGTGTGTGCCTATATGCAAACTATTTGGAGTTGCGGTTATCTCGACCCCTAAAAAGAAAAGTAAACTAAAACTAGAAAAGCATCCTATTAAGATAACCCGAAAACACATTTTTAGTACATAAGTACGTAATTTAGTGTTATCAATGCTCCTAATTCATTGTTGCTTAAATGAATGTACCCGAAAACACATATTAGTTATGTGTCCCCTTTAGCATTCAAAAGACATGAGATGCAATGAAAACGGGTTTTTACTTTGTATTAATAATGAAAAAGCGATTTGTCCTAGACGTGAGAAATTGCTTTTGTGAAATTGATACGGGAAGGTATCATCCTTTTAGAAAACATTTTGAAAAGAGATTTTCTTTGAAAATGTGTATGTAGCTGTGTGTTTGCAAAAAAAAATTAGAAAGCTATAAGTGGAAAACTTATCTTGGGTTTTGAAAATTCCTGTATTGTTTGTGAGTTGTGCGTGAAATAGAGATCCTAGACTCAAAAATAAGAAGGCTGGTGTTTACATACCTTGTAGAGTTAAATAAGTTACGACGTTTGTTCCATTAGACCAAGACCAAGACGAAGTAGGTTGAATTGTTCCCGCTTCAACGGTTTGGTGAGGACGTCGGCTATGTTGTCTTCGGATGCTACCTTCTCAATAGAGATGTTCCCTTTGAACATTGTCTCTTAAGAAGTGATGACAAATCTCTATATGTTTTGTGCGAGAATGCAATACCGGATTCTTGCTTAAGTCGATGGCACCTTTGTTGTCACATAGGATGGCTATGTCGCTTAAATGAATGTCGAGTCGACTAACGCTTGTTTCATCCATAGTGCTTGTTGGCATGCTTTGCCGTGAGACGTACTTTCGGCTTCGGTTGTTGATATTGCTAGTGCCGTTTGTTTCTTAGAGAACCAAGATGTTAAACAACATCCCATGAAAGTACATACCCCACTTGTACTTTTTCTATCAACGTAATCACGCGCATGGTCGAATCTGATATACAATTGTTTCTACTCCCGTGCCCTTAGGATACCATAATCCTAATTGTGTTGTACCCTTAATGTATCTAAATATCCTTTTACGGCTTCTAGGTGTGATGTTTTAGGTCTTCTTGAAACCTAGCACATAAGCAAACACTAAACATGATATCCGCCTACTTGCCGTGAGGTAGAAGACTACCTATCATGCAACTATATTTAGTATTATCTACGGATTCGCCGTCTTCATCTTTTGTGAGTTTGGTGTCGGATGACATTGGTGTCCTAATTGGTTTCGACTCTTCTAGACCGAATTTCTTTAACATCTCCTTTATGTATTTAGATTGATTAAAGAAGGTACCATCTTCTACTTGTTTGATTTGTAGACCAAGAAAGAAACTAAGTTCTCCCATCATACTCATCTCGAACTCGTCATGCATGATTTTAGAAAATCATCACACATGTCTTGACAAGTGGATCCGAATATAATATCATCTACATATATTTGCACTATGATTATATGTGACTCTTTTCTTAGTAAAGTGTGTTGTCAACTAACCCCATGGTATAGTTGTGTTTAATTAAAATGACTTGAGTCTATCATACCAAGATTTTGGAGCTTGTTTAAGACCGTAAAGGGCTTTCTTTAATTTATACACATGTTTGGGTTTTTCAAAATCGATGAAGCCGGAGGTTGAGCTACATATACTTCTTCATTAATGAAACCATTTAGAAAAGCGCTTTTGACATCCATTTGATAAAGCTTTAGATCATTAGCACAAGCATACGCAAGAAGTATTCTTATAGAATCTAATCTAGCCACGGGGGCATAGGTCTCATCAAAGTCTATTCCTTCTTGTTGGTTATACCCTTGGGCAACGAGTCTAGCCTTGTTCCTAGACACTACTCCGTCTGCATCTAATTTGTTTTTATAAATCCATTTGGTTCCTATTATGGTTTGATTACTAGGTGGAGGGACAAGCGTCCAAACATCATTAGAAACGAATTGATTTAGTTCTTCTTGCATAGCCATCACCCAACTCTCATCTTTTATGGCTTCTTGTGTATTCTTAGGTTCTATGGTTGACACGAAACAAAACAAGCTACTTTGGTTTTGAACTTGAGACCTTAATGTTCGTTCATTTAGCTTTCCTATGACTTTATCTACGGGGTGATCTTTGGACTCTTTAATGTTTATGACTTCATCATTTAAAGGTTCTTCTTCTTCGTTTATCTTTTTCTTTATTACTATAGCTTCACTTTCAATAATCTCGTCATCGACAAGAGGTGGAGAGGGTTTGGGTGGACTTTCATCACATTTTATATTTAATGACTCTTCTACCTTCATTGTTTCTTTGTTTAATATGACGTAAGCTTTGCTATTTGGCTTAATAACTTAGAAAGATACCTTCGGTTGATTTAGGATCAAATTTTGTAAGGTAATCTTTAGTGTTAAGAATAAAACATTTGCTTCCAAAGACTCTAAAGTGATTTAACGTAGGCTTTTTGCCTCGGAGTAACTCATATGGAGTTTTACCTAAGATTGGTCTAATTAATACTCGATTGAGTATGTACATTGAAGTATCAACCGACATTACACCAAAACTTTTGAGGTATGGATTGTTCATTAAGCATGGTTCGACTCATTTCTTGTAGTGTTCTATTCTTTCTTTCTACTACCCCATTCGATTGCATGGCGTGGAGCCGAGAAGTTGTGAGTAATACCATTAGTGTCATAAAAGGCTCCAAATTGCACTTCGTTATCGAATTCCTACCATGATCCGTCCTAATGGACACTATAGGACTTCCTAGTTGTCTTTGGATCTTTTGCTTAATATTTCAAAATAATTAAAGGTTTCGTTTTGTTCTTTAAAATTTTGTCCATGTATACCTAGAGTAATCATCCACTATGACCAAAGTGTAGTAGTTGCCTCCATAACTTTGGATAGCGGATGGACCAAATAAATCCATATGTAGTAATTCTAGACACCTAGTTGTAGACACCATGTTTTTAGCTTTATGACTAGAATGAGCTTGTTTTCCTACATTACAAGCATCACAAAGTGATGTTCATATTTTAACTTAGGTAGATCTCTTACTAGATCTTTGGATGATAGCGATTGAAGAAGTCGCATGTTGGCGTGACCCAATCTTCGATGCCATAAGGTCGAAGTATCATCCATAGAGGTAAGACATAGTTTGTCTTTAGGTTCATTACCGATTTTAATGACATAGACTCCATGTTTCCTAATTCCTTTACCTATGGTTATGCCATTTTTTAATATCTTACTACCGGTTTCGGTAAAAAGTACATTGCACTTTTTATCACATATTTGTCCTATACTTAAGAGATTAAAGTTTAGGTTTTCTACGTGACACACATCGTTAATGGTTAGAGATTTGTTAGAGATCGTACCTTTACCGATGATTCTACTTTTGCTATTTCCAAACACCACATTACCTCCATTGAAGGATTCATATGTGGAGAATAGATCTCTATTTCCGGTCATGTGCCTCGTGCACCCGCTATCCTTGACCTATTCATCCGGGTCTAGGTCGACCTTTAAGCATACCTAAGACAATAATAAACTCAAAAATTGGTCCCCATTTGTTCATGGGTCCATTAGTGTTAAACATCCCATTCATGTTAGACATGTATGGATAAGATGAGTATGCATTCCATGGAGCAAAGTTTTGAAAAGGAAAACCGTTTTGCATATTTGGGTTCCATCCCATTTGATGGTTACTTGGATAAACGTTATTAGGTCTCCTAGATGGATTATGTTTTGAAAAAGATGGTGCTTTGTTTCTTGCAAAAGTAGGATTATATTTTGGAGGTGGTTGTCTAGTGGTGACATGAGTTGGTTTCTTCCTATTTACGATAACAAACTTAGTTCTAGATGAAGAATCTACGTTATTGCCATTGTTTGCTACAGCAGATCCACGGATCCTTGTCTGTACACTAGCCGGTTCCCTTTTTAGGGGATCCGCCACAACAGTGGCTAGTTTTTCTAGTGCCTTAACGAATTTTGTTTCTTTACTTTCGCTAATTGATGGATCAAGTTGTTGAATACCTAAACCTTTTTGGTTGTTACCGGTTTTAACACCATCTAATATTGTATCTAAAGGGTTCGTACTCATTCTAGCAATTTTAGAATCTAGATGATCAACTAGTGTTTGAAGTTGAAAGCAAAGTTCACATTCACCACTTGCTATTTTACCCTTTTCTAAACGTTTTAGTTTTGCTTTTATTTCTATGACTTCTTTGTCTAAATGATGAGTGTCTAAATACTCATCATTTTTGTATAATATAAACCGCAAAATCATCCGAAAACACTCGAACGCATCAAATGATAAAATATCACAAATCAGTGTTTTATGTGTTTCAAATGCAAAATATCAAAATCGATGAAAAACGTATCAAATTTGCAAAATTGGCGCTTTAGTCCCCAAGTTTCTAAAATTGTCAAAAATAGTCCCTGAGTCAAAATTTCAAAAGAAAAGTCACCCAAGGTCCTTTTTAAATCATAAGTTGTCAAATTTAGTCCTTTGGTGAAAAATATAAAAAGTTTTGAGAAAATTACAAATTGGTCCTTCAAGTTTGAGAATTGGCAGAAATGGCCCCTAGAAAATTGCAAAGTGGCAATTTTGGTCCTTATACTTTTTGAGAATGTCACTTTCAACCCTTGGATCAACTTTTCAGAATTGGCAGTTATGGTCCTTATAATTTCAGAATTGACAACTTAAGCCCTTGTTGATTTAAACCATTTAAAACCCTTTTTGGCCTGCCTATAATTGTGACCCCCCTGTCATAATGTATTTTGAACCCCTTTGTATTAATATCCAACAACTCCTATGGTCAAACATAGACCCCTTGGCGCTGCTTTTGTCTTCCCTTTCCCACTAGACCTGCAATCAACTTGCTACACTCAACCTCCTCACCTTATCACAATCATGTCCCCCCTCCAAACACTACATCCAAAATCATTAACTTATCACCTTTCCCACACTCAATCTCACCCCACATGCTCAACTGTTAAATATCCAATTTTCCCGCCAAATTCAATCTATGGCCAAAAATGACCCTAAGTCATCCAATGGTGGAGATTTTTGATGGGATTCAATCAGAGTAGTGAGAGAAAGAGAATGGGTATAAAAAGGAGCAAAGAGAAAGAAGAAAAGAGTAGTAGCTAGTAGTTTTAAATTTTCTTAGTGTCGTTTCTTTCATCAATGTACTAGGTTAGTTAAAACATGTAATCCTTTGTTTCTATGATTAAAACTAAAGTTATTTCATCATTGTAAACTGCTTTTAAATCAATTCCAAAGTTTGGTTAAAAGTTTTGTTCTTGTGCTATCGTTAAGAATTTCAAATTCATGTGCTTATGTTAAAGCTACCTAAAGCTTATTTTCTCATTCAACTCGAACTTAAATAAGCTATACATAGTCTTTGGAAAGCATGTCAATCGCTTTAATCAATCTTGTTATTTGGTCAAGGAAAGTCAACTGTATCATAGTCTTGGTTCAAGCAGTTTGACAAAGTTATGGTTGATTTAGATGATGGATATGGGTTGAATAGGTTAGGATTAGTGGTCCTTGTTCGGTTTGCAAGCCATTGTGTCACTACGGACCTCTTGTAAGTGCTAGTTCTCATTTCATATTTAGCTTATAAATAGTAGCATTAGTCATAACTCTTAGATCTGATCAAGTCTTGTTATTTGTTATCTCACTAGCTCTATTTAGGCATTTTAAATCTGTTTTGATGGGTGAGTAGGTTTAAGTTGTTGTTTTAGCTTATATTGATTACAATAAGTCACTTAAAGGGGTGTTTGGTTTGTCCAATAAATCTGAGTTTAAGACTGTCTTGGTAAAAGATTTTTGTTGCATTTATCTCTAATATCACCAGTAACATTGTTTCAACAAGAGTTTGCACAAGTTTTTCTCTAAAAAGTCAAAATGATCTAGTTACTGTCTTGTCCACTTCACTGTTGGAATCAGTTAACTCATAATCACTCTCATAGGTTTAAAACTTGATATGCTTGCCTGATAAAGTAGTATTACATCATATTTCATCAAGATCAGCCCTAAATTTGCATTGGAATCTCATTTAAGTCAAAGGTTCAAACTATTTAAAAAGTCAAAACACCGCTCGAATAAGTTTTCTTGAACTTGCAGCTAGATTGTGCAAGGGTCATTAGAGATAGTTAAGGTCTGATATTTGGTCAAATTGCAGTATGCTAGGTGATCTTTAAGTCTGCATTTTTAGTTTTAGTATAAGCTTATTTAATTAGCAGTTAAACTAGCTTAAACATCAGACCTGTTAATCTGTTCTGTACAGCAGTCCTGCTGCATCAGTTTTTGTCACTTTTGTTTTGCCCTTTAACTGCCTCTATACTAGTCCTTATTTTCTCAAATTTGGTACACATGATCTATGGTTGGTGGTCTTGAGTCCCACACTCTTGTTTTTCCCTTTAGCTTATTACATAAGTCGATGCATGCTTTAATCAGGGGGTCGAACTCGATTGGCTTAAGTATCGCTTTAGCTTAATCATTGTTAAACCGCTCTTTAGGTGTTAGGATTAGATATAGATAGTTGATTTAGAGTAGATTTGATGTTATTTAGCTTATGTTTTCATTTGGTTCACTGAAATGCTTATTAGCTTATTCCATAGTAGCTTATTAGGATCAGTTTACATAGCAGCTTTGTTTTCTTCCACATAAGCCCAGTGTTTTCTATTTTTCCTAGAACTAGAATAGCATTTTAGAATTTCCCTGCAATTTTCATAATTTTTAGACACTGTTTGCTATTTTTCTAGATTAAATTCAGTTTTTAAGCCTTTTTAAATACCTTTTGTTGCAAATAATTGAGAAAAAATTCCAAAAAATAATTTTTCAATTTTAATAGTTTAAGATAAATATAAAAAGCATAAAAAATATTTTTCCTTATTTTTCTCCTTTATTTAGTATTTTTCACAATTTAAATTAGTTTTAAATAGTTTTAAATTAGTAGAAAATAGAAAAAATAATCTAAAAATACAAAATAGTTTTGAAAATTCTCTTTGATATTTTAGACTTTTCCATTTTATAATTTTATTTTTCTAGCTTTATTTCCTAATTTTTGTATTTTAGGTAATTATTAAATAGTTAAAATTAGTTTTAATTAATAATAATTAATTAATTAGTTATAAAAATAATTTTCTTTTCTATAAATTTTATTTTATCATTAGGATTGTAAAATGTATTTTCATATTTTAGGATTTATATTGTATAAGTTTCACTTTTTATTTTGTACGTTTGCGTAATTTTAATTTAAACGTAAGTTTTAGTTTTAAGTTTTAAACGCTCATCATTTTAAAAATAGTGATAGCGTTTATTTAATATCTTTTATCTTTTTAATTTTCTTAATTTGCATTTAAGTCGCTTTATTTTATAAACTTTTTCAGTAGTGTAATATTCGATCCAAATCCTTTTTGATCACTATCATTAGTGATCAATCTATCGTCTGATCAAGTGTTTGCACACCATTGAGTCTTCGTGGGACTTAACGACCCGGGAATTCGTTATATTCTCTGATCTTCATTGCATTTGTGTTTGTTGCTTTTAAGTCCGTTAGACTTGACCGTTTGCACGCATCAAAATTTTGGCCATTGCCGGGAGGCTTTAGCGTGTGTTTAGCCTTTTCGGATCCATTCTTGCACATATTCCATTTTTGTAAAAGTTTTTTGTAAAGTTTTCAAATCTCAAAAGTTCATTAACACTTTTCCCAAGTGTTATCAACACCAAAAATATTTTCATTCTTTGTTTTATAGCATGTTTTTCAAAAATCCAAAATATCCATCCTTTATCCTCCAACTGCTTAATTCTACATTTCTCTATCCTCAAACCTGTTTAATTCTCCATTTTCTTACCCTCTAACTGCTTAATTCTTCATCTCTTATCCCTCTTATCTGCTTAATTCTTCATGTCATGGTATTTGACATGTTCCTCGTGTGGAGGTCCATTTAACGGTGGAAATTGTCGGCGATATACCAATGTGGGTTTTGAGACAAGTTTGTCGGTAATCCCGATCCCATTTCAAATGAAACACCCGATTTTTCCTACCTACCTCCACAACCCCAAGACGAATCCTACTCATGCGAAGTTTTGTGGAATGATTCTCATTACGGTTTTGATTGTCCACCACGTGTTCCGCTTTGTCATGAGCGGAACCATGTTACAATCGAACTTTGGTGAAAGTTATTTTCCCAATTATCTCATTGTGAGAATTATGGGGTCCTCATGCGACTTTTGAATGTCAACCGATGAATCCAAATTTTCACAATTCCAATTCTCCGGTTTTGACAATTTCCAACCCCACAATATTCCATCACCATCGACTTCGAGCCTTCACATCATTTCAATGATTACGAGGAGTGTAATCTTCCTCAAAGTTCTCAAGAAATACGATTCGAAAGAAACTACAAATGAAAAGAATGGTGTGTAAGCTTCACAGATGAACATAAGAACTGATATGATGACGATGATGATGAGGATTCTATTCTAATGAAGGAATATTATGAGCTTGTCAACTGAAATCACACCAAGCTTCCATCGACTCTCTCATAATGGGGACGAGCCTTCTAGCACTATTCCGTAAATGGAATCGTCTAGTGTTGAGAGCCTTGTTCCAACCCCAAGTGAGTCCGAGGTTATCTCCGTAACATGTGTGATGAGCCTCTTAATGATGATTCTTTTCCTCCTCTTGACATTCCATATGATCATGTCGAAATGTTCTCCGATTCTCGATAACGATTGTACTTCGCTTAACGATTCTTTATCCTATGGAGACATCGATTATGTCGAGAGCTACCTTCGAGCTAGTTAGCTAGAGGAAGTGAGAGATTCGATGATCCGAAATTGAGGACGAGATACTTCGTGAACAATTGTTCAATATAAATCTCCTCGCTTCTAAGATCGAATCATTTTGTGCTAAGTCGACTTCATCTCCTATCCCCGTTGTGGATAGTGACTCTACATTGGACAAGCCCGAGCTTGAGGCTTTTTCCAATGATTCTCTTCATGAAGAGTTCTCCGTGAACTCTCTCATGACATATCTCCTCCGAATATGATCATTTCCATTTTGATCTTGAGGATGATATTGGCTCGGAGGAAAGTGTACTCTATCATAAGAGTTTGCTTATTGATGATACTACCTTCACCCTTCCTCCCGACATGTCTACATTTGAGGATGAAGACTGGATCTTGATTGTTATCAACATCTTTCTTCCATTCCTCACATATGATGTGACTTCCTCTCTTCTTCACTCCTTCGGGAGTGAGGACACTATCTTTGACCCCGGCATTTTCATTTATCATTTGTAAGCCGGGTCTGTCTTTCTCTGTATATCTCATCGGTGTGGAACTTTCACGTACTTCAATGTTTATCCAAACATCTTGAATGAAATTCGATGGTGATTGTTTCTTCCACTTTGCTTCCCCATGAACCAATGAATTGGGTCGAGTCAAGCTAGCGACTCGGGAATCAAAAACAAGAGCATGCCATATGGGTTTTCACCCATATTTCGCCTTCTCACCCTTTCTACCACCTAAGTGTGGGGAGTTGCCCACATGTTATATATATATATATATATATATATATATATATATATATATATATATATATATATATATATATATATATATATATATATATATATATATATATATATATATATATATATATATATATATATATATATATATATATATCTCTAAAAAAAAAAAAAAAAAAAAAATCTTTTAAAATAATGGCCGTAGTATTTCCTTTTACGTTCTTTGTTTTCGCATAACCGCGGTACTTTGAATATTGAGGCAATATTCATTTCTATGTGTGGGGAATTCTCACAATTTCATATATTATCCAACTGATTCCCGCTTTTGGCCAAAATTTTTTTTGGAGTAAGTGTTTTACACTTACTCATCTTGGTTATCATCCGCCTTTGTCTAATAGACAAAAGGATTGGCTAATCCAGAGCAAACGGCTCTTGGTAAAGATTTCTCAAACCGCTTATATGGCTTGCAATTTGCCCAAAATTGTATGGTTCTCACCACCATATCCTAAAAAGTGAAGAGTTGGCTAGCCCGCAAGTTTATGGCTTGTGGTAAAGGCGTGGAAAATCCATAATTGGTATTCACTCACCAAAGATAATTCGATAATTTATCTAAGAGTTGGCTAGTCCGTATGGCACGGCTCGGTAAAGACTAATCAAACCGCTTATGACTTATGATTTGCTCAAAATCATTTGGTTATCGATGTACCAAGGTTCTTACTTGAACCGAAACATTTGGCTACTCCGTAAGTAATGGCTTTTGGTAAAGAGATTAAAATCCATTATGTTTTTCAAATCATTGCTAGGACTAGCAATATCTTAGTGTGGGGGATTGATGAATGTCTAAATACTCATCATTTTTGTATAATATAAACGCAAAATCATCTCGAAAACACTCGAACGCATCAAAATGATAAAAATATCACAAATCAGTGTTTTATGTGTTTTAAATGCAAAAATATCAAAATCAGATGAAAAACGTATCAAATTTGCAAAATTGGCAGTTTTAGTCCCCCAAGTTTCTAAAATTGTCAAAAATAGTCCCTGAGTCAAAATTTCAAAAGAAAAGTCACCAAAGGTCCTTTTTAAATCATAAGTTGTCAAATTTAGTCCTTTGGTGAAAAATATAAAAAGTTTTGAGAAAATTACAAATTGGTCCTTCAAGTTTGAGAATTGGCAGAAATGGCCCCTGGAAAATTGCAAAGTGGCAATTTTGGTCCTTATACTTTTTGAGAATGTCACTTTCAACCCTTGGATCAACTTTTCAGAATTGGCAGTTATGGTCCTTATAATTTCAGAATTGACAACTTAAGCCCTTGTTGATTTAAACCATTTAAAACCCTTTTTGGCCTGCCTATAATTGTGACCCCCCTGTCATAATGTATTTTGAACCCCTTTGTATTAATATCCAGTCAACTCCTATGGTCAAACATAGACCCCTTGGCGCGTTTTTGTCTTCCCTTTCCCACTAGACCTGCAATCAACTTGCTACACTCAACCTCCTCACCTTATCACAATCCCGTCCCTCCAAACACTACATCCAAAATCATTAACTTATCACCTTTCCCACTCAATCTCACCCCACATGCTCAATCGTTAAATATCCAATTTTCCCGCCAAATTCAATCTATGGCCAAAAATGACCCTAAGTCATCCAATGGTGGAGATTTTTGATGGGATTCAATCAGAGTAGTGAGAGAAAGAGAATGGGTATAAAAGGGAGAAAAGAGAAAGAAGAAAAGAGTAGTAGCTAGTAATTTTAAATTTTCTTAATGTCGTTTCTTTCATCAATGTACTAGGTTAGTTAAAACATGTAATCCTTTGTTTCTATGATTAAAACTAAAGTTATTTCATCATTGTAAACTGTTTTTAAATCAATTCCAAAGTTTGGTTAAAAGTTTTGTTCTTGTGCTTACTGTTAAGAATTTCAAATTCATGTGCTTATGTTAAAGCTACCTAAAGCTTATTTTCTCATTCAACTGAACTTAAATAAGCTATACATAGTCTTTGGAAAGCATGCTGAATCAGTTTAATCAATCTTGTTATTTGGTCAAGGAAAGTCAACTGTGTATTGCAGTCTTGGTTCAAGCAGTTTGGACAGGTTATGGTTGATTTAGATGATGGATATGGGTTGAATAGGTTAGGATTAGTGGTCCTTGTTCTGGTTTGCAAGCCATTGTGGCTACGGACCTCTTGTAAGTGCTAGTTCTCATTTCATATTTAGCTTATAAATAGTAGCATTAGTCATAACTCTTAGATCTGATCAAGTCTTGTTATTTGTTATCTCACTAGCTCTATTTAGGCATTTTAAATCTGTTTTGATGGGTGAGTAGGTTTAAGTTGTTGTTTTAGCTTATATTGATTACAATAAGTCACTTAAAGGGGTGTTTGGTTTGTCCAATAAATCTGAGTTTAAGACTGTCTTGGTAAAAGATTTTTGTTGCATTTATCTCTAATATCACCAGTAACATTGTTTCAACAAAAGTTTGCACAAGTTTTTCTCTAAAAAGTCAAAATGATCTAGTTACTGTCTTGTCCACTTCACTGTTGGAATCAGTTAACTCATAATCACTCTCATAGGTTTAAAACTTGATATGCTTGCCTGATAAAGTAGTATTACATCATATTTCATCAAGATCAGTCCTAAATTTGCATTGGAATCTCATTTAAGTCAAAGGTTCAAACTATTTAAAAAGTCAAAAACACCAGTTCTGAATAAGTTTTTGTTGAACTTGCAGCAGTTGTGCAAGGGTCATTAGAGATAGTTAAGGTCTGATATTTGGCCAAATTGCAGTATGCTAGGTGATCTTTAAGTCTACATTTTTAGTTTTAGTATAAGCTTATTTAATTAGCAGTTAAACTAGCTTAAACATCGACTGTTAATCTGCTTCATGCAGCAGATCCTGCTTGCATCGCTTTTGTCACTTTGTTTTGCCCTTTAACCGCCTCTATACTAGTCCTTATTTTCTCAAATTTGGTACACATGATCTATGGTTGGTGGTCTTGAGTCCACACTCTTGTTTTTCCCTTTAGCTTATTACATAAGTCGATGCATGCTTAATCGCTGGTCGAACTCGATTTGCTTAAGTATCGCTTAGCTTAATCATTGTTAAACCGCTCTTTAGGTGTTAGGATTAGATATAGATAGTTGATTTAGAGTAGATTTGATGTTATTTAGCTTATGTTTTCATTTGGTTCCTTCGAAATGCTTATTAGCTTATTCCATAGTAGCTTATTAGGATCGGGCCACATAGACTTTGTTTTCTTCCACATAAGCCCAGTGTTTTCTATTTTTCCTAGAACTAGAATAGCATTTTAGAATTTCCCGCAATTTTCATAATTTTTAGACACTGCTTGCTATTTTTCTAGATTAAATTCGCTTTTAAGCCTTTTAAATACCTTTTGTTGCAAATAATTGAGAAAAATTCCAAAAATAATTTTCAATTTTAATAGTTTAAGATAAATATAAAAGCATAAAAATATTTTTCCTTATTTTCTCCTTTTATTTAGTATTTTCACAATTTAAATTAGTTTTAAATAGTTTTAAATTAGTAGAAAATAGAAAAAATAATCGAAAAATACAAAAATAGTTTTGAAAATTCTCTTTGATATTTTAGACTTTTCCATTTCATAATTTTATTTTCTAGCTTTATTTCCTAATTTTTGTATTTAAGGTAATTATTAAATAGTTAAAATTAGTTTTAATTAATAATAATTAATTAATTAGTTATAAAATAATTTTCTTTTCTATAAATTTTATTTTATCATTAGGATTGTAAAATGTATTTTCATATTTTAGGATTTATATTGTATAAGTTTCACTTTTATTTTGTACGTTTCAATGTAATTTTAATTTAAACGTAAGTTTTAGTTTTAAGTTTTAAACGCTCATCATTTTAAAAATAGTGATAGCGTTTATTTAATATCTTTTATCTTTTAATTTTCTTAATTTGTATTTAAGTCGCTTTATTTTATAAACTTTTTCAAGAGTGTAATATTCGATCCAAACTTTTCGATCACTATCATTAGTGATCAATCTATCGTCTCGATCAAGTGTTTGCACACCATTGAGTCTCCGTGGGACTTAACGACACCGGAATTCATTATATTCTCGATCTTCATTGCATTTGTGTTTGTTGTTTTAAGTCATTAGACTTGGTGTTTGGCACGATCAAAATTGGTTTTGACTCTTTAAAAGCTTGTTTTGTTAATTAGTTTTAAGCTAATATTGCATAGTTTGTCATATTCATTATGCAATGAGTCGTCATAAAGTGATGAACTACTATAGTATTCGTGACATACCTCGTCATTTGCCATGAGACAAATTTCTTCGTCCTCCTCGTCGCTCATTCCCCACGTGCAGCTCTTAACGCCTTTTGATCATCCCGTTTGGGACACTTACTAATAAAGTGGTTTGGTTCCCACATTTAAAGCAATACGATCATCCTTTGGCTTCGTCCTCTTTGCTTTTCCAAAGCATTTTTATCGTCATATGGTTGTTTGATGTATCTTCCTTTCTTCTAAAGAACTTTTTAAAGTCCCTTACCGCCATAGAGTACTCCTCGTCGTCACTACTCGAGGAGGCGTTCTCTTCATCGCTTAAAGCCTTTTTGGCTTTAAGGGCAAGAGATTTGTGTTTCTCTTTCACCTTTGAGGCTTTCGGAATCTTTAGCAAGGACAAGCTCGTAGACTTTTAGGTTGCCTATGAGTTCATCGAGGTGAGGATTGTCAAATCTTTTGACTCTTCGATCGCCGCCACCTTGGATCTCCACTTGATGAAAGTTCCTTAGATATCTCCTAACATGATTACGGCTAGAACAAGATTCATTAAGTGCTTGTAAAGATGTAATAATAGTATTAAAGTTAGCAAATGAATGATCTATAGTTTCCTCATCCGATATTGAAAATTGTTCCTATTGTTGAACAAATAAATCAATTTTATTATTTTTAACTTGTTCGTTGCCTTGATGAGTTACAACTAAAGAATTCCAAATTTCTTTAGAGGTTTTAAGCATGGAAATTCTTTCGAATTCTTTTTTCGGTAAAGCATTATATAAAACCATTTTTGCTTCACTATTTTTAGAAAGCTTTTTCTTCAATTCATCATTTAGTTTATCATGAGGTATGTTAACTACATTCCCTTTATCATATTTTAAGGTAGCCTCAAAATCGCCTTCAACAATAATGTACCAAAGATCAATATCTTTAGATTTCACATATGTTTCGAATCTATTTTTCCAATATATAAAACCATTAGTTTCAAGTAGTGGTGGTCGTTGCATAGATTGCCCTTCCTTATAATTTTTAGAACCCATAGTGATCGAAAAGTTTTTAAAATACAATTTTACTTTAAAACTTTTATAAACTTAGCTCTTGATGCCAATTGTGGAAAACTAGAAGGGGGGGTTGAATAGTTTTGCCGATTTTAAGTTAGTTTCAAAACTTTAGATTCGTTATTATGTGAGATCTTATGGATGTAGAGAAAGTATAGATCTAATGATAAAGCAAGTAAATAAAGTAAAGCGAAGGGAAAGAAAAGACAAACCGATGTATAGTGGTTCGGCTACAAGGACACCTTCCTTGCCCTACTCCCGAGTCACCTACTCGAGAGTTCAAGCACTATGTCAACAAACTCCTTCACTTGGCGGAGAAGCCTTCACAACGTTGCTTACACTTTTTCCGGTACAAAGCTAGATACCGAGTCCGTAGCACGGTGGACCAAACCAACACGACCATTACACAACAAATATGTGAAATATCAAATACAAGATCTTCGCTACTGAAATCTTATGGAGTGACAAATCAATCAAGGACCCTTGCTTGGATGACTTGTAGAATGCTTGTGATCTCGCCTTAAAGAAGGACCTATATGAGGATCACAATAGAAAGAAAGAAGAACAACTCTCTAGATCAAGTGATCTATATGTTAGAAGAGAATGAGAGTGTTTGAGAGATTTAGTAAGAAGAGGGGTGAGTTAGAATGAAGAAATGGCTCCCTATTTATAGGCAAAATCTTCCACTGTTCCCCGGATCCCACAGATCCCTCCCACTTGGGATCTGTCTAGTGTAATCCTAGGGATCCGTGGAACGCTCCTCTTTGCCCATGGTTTTTTTGGTTATGGGTCATGGGTTATGGGTTGGTCCATGGATTTTCTTTAGATTCAATTTATCTAAGTATACATTGTATCTAGCCAACTTGGGTATGGGTTAAGATCCATGGGTTATGGTCCATGGGTTATGATTTTTACCCATCCTAATAAACTATTACAACAAATGCTTAATTACTACATTTTTGTATTTAAATGACTATATGTAAATGCTTTACAAAAATAACATGTATCCTTATAAATATACTTAAGATAACATTATATTTGTTATCAACAAAGCACAAAGAGATCACAAAATATTAATAAACGTTTTTACGGTTTATTTGTATTAACAAGAGAATATATTTTAAGAGTCCTACGCATTATCCTTGTGGTATTGCCAGAACATCCGAGTGATATGTAAAAGTATTCACGATGAAGATGGAAATCCTTCTAGAGCCAACATCAAACAAGCTCTTGGTGGGTGACATGTGAGATCTTTTCTAAAGATCAAGCTTGTGACAAACGGATAGAAACAATGGGCGATTCATTCTTGAATCAACCTTGGTCCAGAAATGAATTGACAAATACTTTTGGAAAACCGTTCGATGTGCAAATCTTCTTTCTCTAGCACATCGAATATGTATTCATTTTCAAACACAAAAGTATCTCGATTGACAAAATGCTTTTGGAAAAACCATTCGATGCGCGAATCTCTTCTTTCTCTAGCACATCGAATGTGTATTTTTTTCAAATACAAAAGTATTTTTGATTGAAAATTGATCTTTGTCATAAAACCTTCGTCAGATTGCAAAACTCTTTCTTCAAGAAATACACAATTGTTTTCAAATCATTTTTCTTCAATCGATGAATCTCAATTATTGGTTCACTCACTCCGTGTTGTCTTCTTTGAGACATTCGGTTTGAGAACAACTAGAGCACCGCGAAACCCCGTCAAGGAGATTCTTTGAATTCTACCGATCACAGCAGTGCTTGTACCGATCAACGGGAACCGTGGGCGTGTACCTCAATTCAACGAAAATGATCAAAGACACTTTCGTGTGTTTTATTGCTAATCGTTGTTTGCGGTACATTTGACGGTTGCGGTGATCGAATTGAGAAGTCAATCCAAAGCCGCATGCTCATAGCATCCACACTTAATTGAAGAAATCATGACTTGTGCATATCTACATAACCCGGCTCGATATTTTATACTATGCTTACGCTACTGCCGCAAATATCATGAACCAAAGAAAGCTTCCGCTACTCGATGGAAAGATGTCATTATTCAAAAGTGTGAGCATGTCGGTCCAAATGTCACAACATCACATGAAGGCAACACAATAAAGGGTGATCTAGAGATTTCTCGCGGGTGATGATCTCAAATTAAGCTCAAAGATCATCAATGATGTGGATCGGTTCAAAGACCTCCACCGAAGTACACATCATTCGGACTATGAAGAGTCATCGCTAAAGCACAAAGATTCTCGAACTTGAAGAATTAAAGTCTACGAGCTAAAGGCGAAGATTAAATAGAATGCTAGGATTCAAATGCAAAACATGGGGTGACCTCCCTTGGGGAGATTGTTAGGAATTGGAAATTCCATTGTGAAGTGTCGGTCACCCCAACTATAGACTAGCACAAGTTAGCTCGTAGACATATCGTTATTTATCAGTTTATTAGTTAGTTATTAGTTTAGTTTAGCGTAGTGTAACTCCGTGGAGGAAGGACGGGTCTTTACCCACTGTATACCTGATCCACATGCCGTCAGGAGGTCGTGTAATCTGTAAGTATAAATACCCCTTCCATCATTGGAAGGGGTGGTGCTTCTCATAATCTAACCTTTCATTTTGTAAAGCAAGTCTCTAACAAGAACACCTCTCATCTCTTTCTTTCTCTAAATGGCTAACATGTATTTCCATCATCAAGACCACCGAATCATTAAACAACACAATATTTAAGATCCTACAAAATGAAAACCTACTGAATCACTTCTTTACAAATACTGCATCAAGTATTCAAATACACAAACAAGGACTTTTTGACAACTAAAGCACACTACACGTGACCTAATCAATCATCAAACACCAGAAAACATAACCTACTTCATCACTTCTTTACAACTACTGAATCATGCATTCAAATACACACACAAGAATATTTTGACAACTAAAACGCACTACGTGTAACCTAATCAAACATCATACGCTGCAAAACATAACCTACTGCATCACTTCTTTACAACTACTGCATCAAGCATTCAAAACCACATACAAGCAGATTTCAAAAACTAAAACTCACTACGCATGACCTAATCGAACTTCAAATACCGGAAAACATAACCTAGTGCATCACAGTTCATATTCAAGTGCATAACACAAACAACCAACCATACAAACACATTACGCACATAACGCAACCTACGGTTAACCAAATACATCCTTATACACGGAACTGAACACCTACTCCATCATAGTACAAAATCAAGTGCATCGAACAAATAACCAAACATACAAGCCCAAATAACCTACTGCATCATAGTTAAAATAAAAACGTACTGCATCACAATGTAAATTTAGCGCATCACAGTTATAAAATCTAGTTGAAACATTTTATCAAACATCTTGTCTGCAACTTTCTTAAACACTTTATTTATTTATTTTTTTCTACATTTTGTTCTAGATCTAGAAGAGAACATACATAAGTATACACGTACACACACTCTTCAATAGATTTGAAAGTCTACTTCATCATATTAAAAAAATGAACCTAAATTGATAAATAAAACAAGATTTTAGAAAACCAAAATTAACAAAAGATGTACTAACATAATTAGTGTTCATAAATCAACTTACGAGGTCGTTTAAGATGCGAGATTCATCTTAGATCATGATTAGAAGGTTTAACGATTTGATTATGATGAGTAATGATTCGATTAGATGAATATGATTAAGATGTGTGTGAATTTCTAGTGTGAGAAAGTGTGTTTAGAGAGAAAAATCGAGATCCAGGAATAAGTTTGAGATAAATGACGGGATAGGTTTTGTGTAGAAAATACACTATAACAAATTTGCCCATGAAGTTTGCATTATTTACAAAAATGCCACCGCCCAATTTGATCTGGTCAACTATGATCGAATGGTTGAAATGCCTTCCCACCCTTTTCATTTTAACAATCTTTTTATTATAACCCCACCTATATATATATATATATATATATATATATATATATATATATATATATATATATATATATATATATATATATATATATTTCACTCGTTAACCGTTTTCAGATAAACGTGTGTGTCCCCATGGGCTCATGCGTATTCTATACATACGTTGTTTGAACTTGTTCATATCCCAACAACTCTCACTTTGACATGTTTCAAACAACATAATAATATTGGTAAGCGTTTACCAACACGCTGATGCTCCTAAAAATGCCTGAGTGTGGTTTCGTAAATGCACAGTCTAATGATTCATCATTTAATATCCCTTTGATTCAGATACTACGTTAAATATGGATATGGATCAAGGTCATTCCGTAATTTAACAATTATGTTTCTCCTTTCATCGATTGATCATGATTGCCAGATTCATTAAGACATATCCAGATCTCCTTTGTGTATGTCCGTACAAACATCTGATCAACCCCAAGAGGGGCCCAGTAGTATCATACTTCAAAATTAATTCATCGAACAAATTATGTTTTGACTACAAGCGTAATCCGCATGTTTCACAACACTTATGAAATAGCCCTTATAACTACCAGTTACGGATTGTGGTAGACTATAATCAAGAAATGTGATCCACACACACCGTTTCAGCTTGCGCCTCAAGTCTAAGGATAAACAAATAGCTCATTTACAAGATTCACTTAATGACGACGATCCATAAAGTGATGATTTTGTTAACTGAGGAAAATCCGGTATGCAACTATTGAATACTATGTGAGTTTGCTGGGCTCCTCCTTAATATTCATAGCATATTAGCAATATCTCAGATTTGTCTTAAGTCAACTATATTCGCATATATTTGATTGACAATGGATAGTTTATAAGAATATAAATCGTTCATGGATTTAAACATGCTAATATAGGACACAACTTATAATTGAATGAAATCAAACATACCACGTACTTTGATTCATTATATAAATAATAACTATTTAAAGTTCTAAATACTAAACAGATCAACGCATGATAATTCTAGTTGATGAATTATGCCTCAAGATATGACTATCATACTTGTTGACAAGGCATAAATTCAATTAGTTTTGATCTATTGGAATTTTTAGAATACTTCTTTCAAAAATTTAACTAGTGAAATTCTTGCGTATGTGCATACAAATATCTCGATATTGACACACAATATTACATAAGATATGTGACAATATCAAACACCTTATCTATGACAATCATCTTTCAAACTTCTAAATTTTAAAGTATTTTAATTCTATAATGTAGAATGCAACTATGCTCTTAGTTGAGCACAACTAGTTCATATGGTTATCATCAAGGATGAAATTCTACCATGACTAGTATTGAGTGTCATCAACTAGCATTATTGTATACAAACAATAATATGCTCTTTTAAAAAGATCCATAAACAATAAACATTCCTTTGGTAATATTTTGTGTCTTCCTAAACTCCAAGTTTGCTGGCTGCAACAATTGTCCTATTGTACATTCATAGAATTTCATTAGTGGGAATGGCTCTAACGTTTAGAGATGAATTTCTAGATCCAAACATATTCTCTTAGAATATTTATTATACTAGTTATCTAATAACTTTCAATTAGATATCAATTTTGTCAAATCATCTTACATTCATGCATGATACAACAATTCCTCTATACAACATTATGTACATGAAGAATCCTTGAGTGAGACTTAAGATCTCATTCATGTTCTATATTATCAAAAGACATGTATCCATTGAGACTATCTAAATGGTATGTCATGTTGTATTAGATTTATTTACCGCATATGTTTATAATAATAAAAATATTTCCAAGGTTATATATTTTTATTAGGGGTGAGCATGGAGCGGTGTGGGGCGGTTTTATGGTAAAACCAAAAATCAAACCGTATATTTCGGTTTTGAAAACTACAAACCATTGGTGTCGGTTTTTTCGGTTTCGGTTTTTCGGTTTTTGACATTGAATCGGTTTTTATTCGGTTTTTTCTCACTAGAAAACAAGCAATTTTTAATTATATATAAAGTTTACGATTCCTAGATTTCAGGCAAAAATATTTAAACAAATACCAATACTAGCATAATATCCAACAATCCAAAGCTTGACAAAACGTACAAAACAACCAAACATGAATCTAAAATAAAAATGCTTGTCTTTGTGCTTTGCACTTTTCACTCGCAAAACATGCAAAGAACACTATTGCTCAAAACAAAGATAAAATATATATATATATATATATATATATATATATATATATATATATATATATATATATATATATATATATATATATATATATATATATATAAACATATTCGAATGTATAGATAATAAACAACACTATTACTTTTTTTTTCTTTCTAATAGATAAAGTTGTATACTTAAAACATTTAGAATTAAATAGCAATTCTCTTATATAAATAAATATAAAACATATATAAAGGTGGGGCGGGGCGGTTTTCTCGGTTCGGTTTTTCTCATGAAACCAGAAACCGCCCCAAACATTCGGTTTTTATAAAATTCAAAACCACCATCATCGGTTTGTCAAAAGGGCGGTTTTTGGTTCGGTTTTTTCGGTTTCGATTCGGTTTTTCGGTTTTTATGCTCACCCCTAGTTTTTATTCCTAAATCTTTCAAGTGAAGTTTCATTCCAAGCTAAAACAATTAACTTTTAACTTAGATGGAATGTTATTTCCTACTCCCTCCGTCCCTAAATAAATGTCTAGTATTGATATTTGATGAAAATTATACCAATAAAAATACATTTAAAACTCAATCCATTCATACACTTTGCATCAAGTATTATATAGCACAAACAAAATAAATTAAGGTAAAAGTTGAATAACAATTACTTTAAAAGTCAATAGTGGACACTTATTTAGGGACGGAGAGAGTATATGTTATACAACATATACGATTTAAGAAAATAAACATAATACTCCCACTAGCTTTTTGGAATACTTAGGAGTTATCTTAGTTTTAATTATAAATCAAAACTTGGATTTGATATTTAAACATAAAACTCATCTCCTAGATGCATGCATTGATCCATATTTGGATTCTTGTAGTTTGTACACTTCCAAAGATTATATGAATTCATAAAACTTCTTTCATTACTTACCGTCCTCATAAAAGTAATCCTCAAGAAAAGTTTTAATATTCTATTGTCAAATTTTATATTAATGAAAATAGTTATGACAATTAAACACACATATATATATATATATATATATATATATATATATATATATATATATATATATATATATATATATATATATTTATTTAATGTGCCTAGGCAAGAATATCCAATCATAGTCAATTGCTTAAGTATGATAAATAATCTTGTCACAAGACATGCATTAAATATGTGTATAATATTGTTCATAAAAGCTCGAGATAAGAATCAAACTACTTGGGTTTTTATTCTCATTGGAGAAACCCACATCCATTCTATAGTCTAACTATTTAGTTTAAGATAGATCAAGTTTTCAAAAATTGACTATCTTTATGGACAACATCTTATCATTCATAGTATGAGTAATTTTCCGAATTCAAGATTCGAAAATGCATCTTTATGACTAACAGGTTCACTATGATCCTGTGACTCATATTCCCCAGCATTAATATAAAATATATCAGTCAAGTGATAAAGGTATCCTTGCGGATCTATGAATGAGAAGTCCATCATCTTGAGGTTTAACATTTACATATTTAGCGTCATTATGGCATTCACTATTGTGTTTTAGAAGGTTATGTATTTTTTAATTGTATCTCTTCAAGATCAAAAAACTCCCACTTGCTTTTTGTAATTAGAGACTATCTATGAATACTTAGCATGTAGAGAATCAATAAATTATTCTCTTTTGGGACATTACATAACAAATTAACAGTCCTTGACTCTAGTTTGTTAATAACTTGCTTCCTAAGAAGGTTAACAAAATCATAACTTCAATTTTAAGACTTAATGTGATTCATCACAATTCATAATATGATGAAGTCTTATAACCTTCTAGGTTGGATTCTTAATAAGTATTTACAATCCATACTCAATCTTCTAACTTGATAACTTTCGGAAGAAAAGAAGTTATAGTTATCTTGAATCAAACAATACCAATAGAGTTTGATTCTCTTAATTGAAAATACTATAAAATTGTGGTATTACATAAGGATTGACATTGTGAGACAATCTAACAATATGTAAAATAAACTTATACTCTTTAACTTTCTTATTTACCACTAAGTCAAACTGAATGGTATAATAGTATTTCCAAGCCAATCGCATGCTTTATAACACAAGTACTCTTTGACCATGTCAACAACTTCATGTCCATGTCTGAATGAGAAGACATAAACATTTATATACATTATAAGTCATCAATCAACTCAATGACTTCATGTATATGTCTTAATAAGAAGACATAACAAGTTAACATTTTACTTTATATTATAAGTCTTGTAACAATTAAAAGACTTCATGTTTGTGGCTTTACAAAAGACATAAACATATTTAACTAAATTAATAATGAAGACCAACTATTGGTTTCAATAGTAATTTCAAGTTAATCAATTACTCCATTTATTTATGACATTCAAGGAATACAAAAATCTCTAAGTTGAAGTAGTCTTTATTATTATCTTGACACATGTTCTAAATAGGGAAATCTTACATTTTATGTGTATAAGTCCTATTAGAACATTAGTTTCTTACCTTGCGGTCAAGAGAATCCTTTAATCATATTGCTATGTGTTGTACCTTGCACACAATAAAGATTTCTCTCATTTGTGCATGGAACAACATCATGTAGCAGACAAACAACACAACTCGTGTTTTTTTATGTGAAAAATATTATTGTGTTATAGATATTAGCATTACAATTAGATGTAAAACTACCTCGTTTATAAAGGAATCGCACACAATTATCATTGAAAACATGAGTGTCTATAATTGGAAAGTAATGTATTATATCGAGACAATCTAGAAATAATCTGGTTTACTAACAAGAAAATAAAGTATGTAGCTCTCACTGAATTAGACAACATTACAATAATGCCTTTTTCAATAATAAAACACAATGCTCCCACTGAATTTGAAAACACTATAAGTGTTTCATAACTAGTAAAAACAAATATTATATTATTTACTTTCATACACTTTTGAAAGCCTACAAGTGGCAACTACTTAGGTACTAAAAAGAGCATATTCTACTATGTAGATGACGGACTATCTATCAATGCTATTAACTGAAAAAACAGGCATGCAATTCTTCCTTAATAGGTCTACCATTCCACAAGGGTATGTAGCACTTTTATAGGGTTATAGCAAAATAACTAGATAAAACATGCTAGTCTTCTTTTACCACTTTTGCAATAATTAATCCACTTTCTAATTTAATAACTCATAAAATGTCATACATCAAGATGTGGTTTAACTATAAGAACATATTCTATAGATAATCAAATGTCTTATACATTTTAAAAGAATTCAACACTGAATAAGGGTGATGAAATCTCCATGAAAATTAAGATGTGCAATCCACTTAACTATTTAAGTTTGCTATGAGTCATATTAGAATTACGACAATTATAATATTCCTATTATTCCATTCACAAACATGGAAAAAGATAGGAATGAGTCTCTTTTTTTCTTTTATGGAAAGGAGACTTAGTTTGTCCTTTTAGTAAAGTTTATTCTAGCAGAAAGCCTTATGGGTATGGATCAATTTACAAATAAAAGAACAAAATCACGTTTACGGTTTTAATGTTGCATTAATATTATCAAAAGAATTAAAAAAATTCAATTTTATTATTTTGAATAATAAAACCCTTAAAGAAAATTAAATACCCATAGTTTAATAAACATAAACCAATTAATCTTCTTAAGATCGGGACCTAATTGACACACCACCTTCACATCATTTGATCCGCTAGCAATGGTGTATTCAATAAGGTAAGTATCAAACAATAATTGCAAATTGTGTGCGATTCCTAGATTATTATGGGAATTACTAATGGCACTAGGGACAATCACATAGTGTCGTGTAAGCATGTTTCATCTCATCTTATTACTCGGTTAAGGGTCTCACCATGTAATTTAATTAAGTTGTCCAATAAAGAACTGTAAATATTCCGTCACTGTCTCACGAGTGGAAATTTACCTTGGGTTGCAATTTATCTACGTCTCACAAAAAGTAAAAGAAAATTGCAAGTGTTCTTACAATTGGATGGCATAAACTTATATTTTAAAGGGTATATTAAATTTGATGTGTATATCAAATATATACGAAGAAGCATGCATATAACTTCGTATCAATGATTTTAATAAAAACTTTACTCATTATGTTACTTTATTACGGTGTATGCCACTTATATTTATATGCAAATCATGTGAATAAAAAAACAAAGACACAACACCTTAAAAATTGCCGATTCAACTTGACTTTTAAAAGTTAAAACTTTACTTTCTTCACGGAAAAATATTAAAGAATCACTAAACCCTATATTTTACTCTTCATGAGTCAAAAGACCCAAGTTCTTCCAATAATTTCCTCATATGCCGAAACATGTAGTAGGGCGGGAAAAGATAACAAGTCATTCAAACCCTAGACCATATTTTGATTATAACCACATAACATAAGTTATTGATAGTAGATGAAATATTGGTCATTAACAAAAAAAAAAATAGATCTTTAGTTTTAAAATCCAAATTATAAACTAAATTAGTCACGGAGCCAATTATCGCTCAAGCGAACCACATAGCGACACATAAGACTTTGCAAGAAAATTTTATAATAAATCTTTGTTTCATAGTTTTTAGTCATGTTTATTTTATTTTTGAAAACCCTTTGCTTTTAACTTGAGTCTTACTAATATAAAAGCAACTAATAAAACATCAACTAAACAACTAAAACAAACATAAAAATTATCATAACAATTAACCATTAATAATATACAAATCATTAACAATTAACAATTAATATATATTTAAACAATGCTCTCATTGGTTTTCAAGTTAGGTACCGTTGGATCACATACATCGAATAATCGATTGCGAAAGCTTTATAAATATATACATCAACACAAGAAGTTGATTACAATAATTAAAGGTAGGAGTCTTCCCCAACCAAAGAACTAATTATGTATTTAAAGAACTAGGTGTCATACAAACCCTATTATAAAATCTTTAAATTAAATCAACTAGTTTGCATATTAGATTCACGTAACAATTATCAAGAATATATATCAAATATCAAGATTCATGACTCGTGATGAAAACATGCATGTTTCTATCACGAATATTCAATTAACAATTAATCATGGAAAATAACATCATATTACACATAATCACATGTTAAATAATCACATAAAATTGCATACATTATGTCAACTTAATTTTATAGCCCTTAAAGCACGAACTTTTTACGTTAAAAATCGCCCAAACGGCTTAATAAAATTCAAGACGGACTAATAACCCTATATTTGTCCAATTTTATTCCTATGTAATTACAAATATTATACTACGGCTCGTGATGCTACTGTTGGAATATTAATACCATTAACACATTAATTATTAATCACATAAGCACAAGTACGTAACGAAAGACATAAAGATCAAGTATAATAAATCGTAATCAACATAGTTCAAGAAACATGTACCTTTTAGCAATAATAAGCAAACAAACTATTTTCTTGAATATACGCGTATTTATAAATCTTTAACACGCAACCACTTAAGAATCAAAGTAGATTCTCTCCACATAGATCACACACCATACGTTCTTAGGCAAACGGTAATGTATGCTAGTACTATTAATTGGAAAAAGCTACTTGAACTCGAATCAACAAAACTTGGAACCCTTTCTTGTTGTTGTGTTTTGATCGACCTAAACACAAACCAAATGAAAACCCTAGAGGTTTTCTTTGCCGATCAAAGCAAAATCCGTAAACCCTTTGGAGGTTAGAAACTGATCGACCCAAGATCAAATCACCACAAACAAAACCCTTTTGGGTTTATAGAATCGGTCGACTAATGAGAAGAGAAGAAGCAAAAGGATTTGGGTTTTAGGTTTAATAATAAAAAGTGTAAACCAAACTAATGACTTAGGCTTCATTATATAGGGTCGATAGCTTAACTTGCAAGCCAAGCGGTCCCAATCTCACCCAAATTCTAGAACCGATCGGCCACAAGGATGTGGAGTAGGATCCGGATCTTACTTTGCTTATTTTCCTTTGGTCCTTTAACTTGTCGTCTAATGACAGTTAAATTCAAGTTCAATATTAACTTGTCGTCTAATGACGATTATATATATATATATATATATATATATATATATATATATATATATATATATATATATATTATCCCAACACGGGCGACACCTGATATTTGGTCACCAAGTGCTATTTTTTTTAAACTGTCGTTTAGTGGTATTTGCAACCCCCGACAAATTTATTTGGCTACTTCCATTTTTATGGGATAACTCAACAGCTCTTTTGTGTGCAACACAATCTCGAAAATCTTGGGTCTGTCCATTGAAGAAGAAAATTAATATTCATTGTTATATGGCAACTTTATATATGATGTATGCTTAGATGGAACGATTCTAAGGAGAAGACAGAGGCATATAATACAACCCTTAATGATTAGCACTTGTCAAGAATCATTTTTTTAACGGCAATATATATAAATACCCTAGAAAGCTACTAGAGAAAAGAACTTACAAAACAACATTACAAGCGGTTTTGGATCACAAATCCATTCAATCTAGTTAGGATTGAATTTCCTATTCCTATGTTTCATCCATATATGAGATAATATTGTGATCTCATCTACAAGAGTGTCCTTGGAGGTTTTGCATCGAAGTAAATCCGATTTCTGAACCTCCAAATAACCCATAACGTGGTTTGGATAACCGCGTCAAAACATACCTTTAAGGATTGCTGTAGATTAGCTACCCATGTCACCCCAAGTAATAAGATTAGGAAGATCATTTGGGAAGTCATCAATTCTCCACCAGTTTGCTATCATGGACCATAAACGAGATGCAACAATGCAATCAATGATCAAGTGTTGAGAGGTTTCCACATCCTCATCACAAATCGGTATCAATTTTAATGCAGAACTTTAAAGGCACATTATCTAAGAAGCAAATTTTAGACCCAATTTAATAAAGCAACTAAGAACTCCTTTAAGTAAACACTTATAAATGTCTGCAAAATGTGCTACTATGTTTTCCATACTAAAAACTAGGATCAAAAGGATAATGCCTTGATGCCTAGCTAAGAGGGAGAATCTAATATTATTAGTTGTAACCAATATATACTATAAATAAATAAATAATGCCTGCTGGAAGCCTAAGAGGAACGTACATTGGGAATTATGTATAAATTCTGTTATTATGTTTGTTATTTTATGCTAGTAATACACAAAGCAGAACGTATAGAAATAATTCCCAAAACCCACAAATCGGGCTTGGGCCTAATTATCCACTAATAGTTCCAAGCGGCAGTCGCAATACCTGACTCAGCATCAATAACTGGACTCACATTTTGTTATTGTGTTTGTTATTTTGTGCTAGTAATACCAAAAGAACGTAATTTGTAGTAATCAATTTCAAGGGATAGTAACCTGACCTAGCATCAATAATTGGACTCCTTCAAAAAACTATATATATTCCATGCCTAGCAGAGGAAGACAGTTGCGGTATAATAATCTGAATACGATACAAAGATTCAAAAAAAAAATTGTAACATAACGTATAACTTGTTAAAATGCTCATGGTAATTAATGAATATGGATGATTACTGATTTCCCAACAAAAAAGTGTCAATTGCATCCCACTAAATTCCCCTGGAACGAGTGATCACCGAAAAACGACTTAAACTTTTTTTTACAGCATCACACTATAAATTATGATTGCATGTTATTACTATATATAGCATGATATTAAAACTCTGATATTCGAACTCCAAACTTAACTTTTACTAACATGACTAGGAATTTATATCGGTATATATATGAGCTTCACCAACACCTTCCTATGTATGGAGAAACTATTTGCAGCTTTAAATAGGAGTGATCATTTAAGTTTTCTCTAACTAGGACCATGGGCAGAGCTAGTATGGTGACTAGCTAGTGGGTGTTGAGCCACCTCTAATAAGCTCACTTCGTTAGGTGATTATTCATGCCATAAGCTATGTTCTTATTAGTTTTTGCAATTAGCCCCCCTTTTTAATATCGATATTTTGATAAAAACTCATAAACAAATAACTTAACCAATTTGACATAGCATCAAAATTAATTTACTTATGAAACTATTCTTTTTTATTTATTTTAGTTCCTAATTATTACGGTGTTAGGTTAAATGATGGGTTCAAAAACTATGAATTCATTTTTGGTGCGATGTATATACTGCTATAATTTATACGTACGTCAAGTTCAGCCCCCTTTAACTTAAAATCCTGACTTTGCCTCTGACTAGGACATTACAACAATTGAGGTTAAATGGAAATTACAACAATTGAGGTTAAATGGAAATTACATGCAGTTATATGATCCAACATAACATAACTAGTTTTAGTGCAACAAATAAGTAATATGGAATGCATACAACTACCTTAAATCTACCATATGCATAAAGAAACCTTTTTTTGTCAATTCATCATATAGTATATTGATATCCAAACCATTTGCACAAATGCATAAACTTACTAACAACTAAAGTGTGCACAAATGCATACAACTTACGCAATATATGCACAACTAAAATGACTAATGTATCCATGATCCACAGTTATGTGTACTACATAAGCAAACGATGTACAATATAACATTGATGAGCCTATCATAAACCCATTCTTTCTAATGGTAGTTACATAAACCTCAAATTTTTAACTAAATCGGATTAATAAAAATAAAAATAAATAAATAAATAAATAAAAAATCTTCTCAACATCACATATAGGAAATAGTTTCTCTAAATGATATTGCAAAAATAGAAAGGATCGTTACAGTGGAGATATATATGCTAGATCAAATGATAGCTATCAAGTGCCATATTGAAAGGTTCATATATTACAAGGGAGCATATGTGAATTGCTACAACTGACAGCCGTTAAAAAAATGCTACAAATGATTGTTAGTCGATATTTTGTAATGGGCTCAAGCGTCAATTCTAGATTATTCTTTGTATAACTATATATGTACCGATCTTTATGATTAATGATATACAGAATATTCACCATTTACATGGTATCAGCCTAATATATTGTTAAATTTTGGGGTATCAATCTGTGGCAAACATATCATTCTATCAATTGCTAATGGCTTTCAAGTTATGTTCATTGCGAGAGATTCTCTGAGGGTTAATCATGGACAAATAATAAAAGGTTTAAAGTTCCAAGATGCTCGTCACTGAAGCTATTCTCATTTCTGCGATGAGACATTTATAGCCAGTTAGAGGGTCTTTGTGTAACTTAATCTCCTATTTAATAAGTCCCTTAATCTAGGGTTAAACACACTTGTGTGTGAGTCATTATATCACACTCTTCTCTTCTTTCTCGATCATTTCATTGATCTTGTCTTGTCTTTGCACTTACATGATTATTGTCTCATTGACATTAATTTAATCTTGTAATATTTTGGATACTATTGTAAACTTAATATAAGCTGACTATTGTGGCTTAGGTTTGAATAAAGGTTCTATTGTTCATCTTATGTTGCTTATACTTTCGTACATGGTATCAGAGCCTCAGGCTCATTGATTCTCTTCGGCAACAAATTGGTGGTTTGGGGTTATTGCTACTGGCATAATCACTGGTTATCTTCTACTTACAATTAGCCCTAGACTAAGTGAATCCAGGTAATTGTGATTTGTTCTTCCATTGCATATTTCTCTGTAAGTCTAAGTCTTATCTCTTCTTCAAACATCGAAGCTTAAGTCTTTGTGGGTGCAAACGGGTAGACTAACATCTTGATCCGCCACCTTGTGGTACGAATACCTGCTCTGGTTTACCCTAGTCCACAGGCTTGGTGCTTGTTGTTTCTTAAATACAAGGTTTTATTTATTTGTCTATTTGCTCTTATTATTATCTCTGTCTGTGATTCTTTGTCTGTCTTATTATATCTGTCTGTCTTATTGTTTGCATTATGGCTATTGGTGATGATAATAGTGGTGGCTCCTCCACTGAGAAAAGCTTATCCTTTGGTGATGCTTTGTATTTACACCCTAACAATACCAATGGTACTCCCATTATTTCTATTAAACTCACTGGAGCTGAAAATTATAAAATATGGAATATGGCCATGACCTTTGCTTTAAGGAACCATAATAAGTTAGGGTTTATTGATGGTACTTGCATAAGAAATGATTCGAACCCTAGTCTTGCTAATCAATGGGATACTTGTAACTCTGTTGTGGTTACTTGGATTCTTAACTCTCTCACTCGAACTATTCTTTGGTGCTATTTATGCTAAAGCGCTTATGAAATGTGGAATGATCTTAAAGATACTTATGATAAGGTTGATGGTTCATTATTTTTAATTTGCATAAAATATAAACTCTCTTAGTCAAAGTGGTTCCTCTCTTGCCGATTATTATAACAACCTTAACTCTTTATGGAAACAATTTGATTATCGATTAGCTTGCCTCCCTGCAGCTTGTGAGGTCGCAAAACATTTTGAAAAACACAATCGCCTAATCAAGTTAATGCAATTTCTTATGGGTCTTGATGACTCCTATGTCCCCATCGAAGCAATATTTTAACAGAGATCCTTTACCTAATGTCAAAGCCTTTCTCTGTTATCTCCGAGAAGAATCTCACGAAATGTTTCATCCGGGAATAGCTACGCTAAACCTAATGCTACGACCTTTCTTTGCAAAAACTTCGATGGTGGAAAATTTTTGATAACAAAAAGGTTTTAACAACAAAGGTTATGGTTTTAATACTAGTAACGACTCAAATAGCAGAGGACCAAACATGAATCTCAAATGTACTAATTGCAAAAACACGGTCACACTGTTGATAGATGTTATGATCTTGTTGGTTATCCTGCTTGGATATGTTAAAAGGAATTTTAATGGTAAACCTTTCGTGATAACAATGTTTCTAAGAAACTAATCAACGATAATAGTGCTAGCAACTCTCCCGCTTCCTTGTCTAATGAACAACTCTCCGGACTTATGAGTCTTCTCAATGACAACAATGTGTCATCTGCTAATGCCAACTTGGCGGTAAAAATTTTTCAGAACCTTCTTTAATGGCGTTGTCAAGTTTAATATAAACTTCAATAAATTTTTTAACAACAACACAAAATCCTTATCCGGAAACATCGGTCTTGGTTGGATTGTTGACTCGGTGCAAATCAAACACATGACCGTGTCTCGAATTTTTTAATAAATGTTGTTAACATTTCAAATCTTGGCTTAACTGTTGGACATCCCAACGGTACTCAGGTCTTAATTACTAAAATTGGTGATTTAAAGGTCAATAATGACCTAACTCTTTTTGATGTTCTAGTTGTTCCTGAGTACAATGTTAGTCTGCTGTCTGTTCATAAAATTGCTAGAGACAATAAGATGTTTGTTGGGTTTAATGAATCTAATTGCTATATACATGATTTACATCAAAAAAGGATTATGGGGATTGGTAAACAATACAATGGGTTATATATGTTTGATATTGATTCTACATGTAAGCTTATTTCTAATAACTGCATATATGTTTGTCATGTTTCTAGAAATCTCGGCATCAAAGACTTGGTCATCCTCGGACCAAGTCCTACACATACTCAAACCTACTCTTAAATTTGATAGTACATCCAAACTCGATCATCTCGTGATACTTGTAATAAAGCTAAATAAACTGGGAACCATTCCTCAAGTGAACATAAATCAACTAAAATTGGTCAACTTGTTCATCTTGATGTATGGGGACCATATAAAGTCACTAGCAGAGATGGTTACAAATATTTTTTAACCATAGTTGATGACTATTCCAGGGCAGTGTGGGTTTATATGCTTAAGGGGAAGGATGATGTTTATGTTTCCATTGTTAACTTTACTCATATGCTATCAAATCAATTTGAACACAATGTCAAGATTTTTAGAAGTGATAATGGGACATAATTTGTCAATAATAAACTTCAACACTTTTTCCATGAAAAAGGAATTTTACATCAAACCTCTTGTGTTTATACACCACAACAAAATGGTATTGCAGAAAGGAAACATAGGCATCTCCTTAATGTAGCTAGATCCCTTATGTTTCGTGGGGAATTACCTCTATATCTTTGGCTTTGAATGTGTTCAAGCTGCGCCTATGTCATAAAGCAGTTACCTCTTTAGTTCGTCGGCAAGTCCCCTTCTTCCTTGTGTATGGGCATGACCTTCACTCTCTCCTTAGAGTCTTTGGCTGCTTATGATATGCCACAATTCTCAACATCTCTCGTAAATTTGGTAGTAGGTCCGAAAAAGTGTCCTTATTGGTTACTCAAATGAGAAAAAGGCTATAAACTCTTGAGCCTAGAAACAAAAATATCTTTACTCCGAGATGTCAAATTTTATGAAACTGTTTTCCTTCAAATGAAAATACCTTGTCAAAACCTTTTGTTGAAACTTTTTACCAAAAGATTTAAATCACAAAATTTCTTTGACTCACAAATAAGTCCCAATGATGAAGGAGAGTGACATCCTATGATGATGGCACGTTGGTAAGTCATCCTACTAGGATTGACGAACCGGTTGCAACATCTATAGATGATAATACACACCACGAGGGCACCATATCACATGAATCACATCCCGCTAATGCATCTTCTCGATTTCTCGATACAACACACGATTTCCGAACAAGAAAGAGCTTGCCACCACTATCGCTAGAAGGTCAACCGAGTCTCTAAGTTTCCCGTAATCTTAACGACTTTATTGTAGAAGGAAAAGTCAAATATGGTGTTGAAAAGGTTGTTAATTACTCTAATCTTAACAAAGATAATTCTTGCTTTGCATCTAGTCTTAATAAAAGTATTGAACCTACATTATGAAGAAGCTATTCTTGATAGTAATTGGGTTGATGCTATGAACTACGAAATTGAGGCCTTAAATGAAAACCATGCTTGGGATATAACCGATCTACCTCCAGCAAGAACTCCTATTGGCTACAAATGGATCTTTAAAATCAAATATAAAGCCAATGGTGAAGTTGATAGATACAAGGCTAGATTAGTTGTTAAAGGCTATAACCAAAGGGAAGGAATAGACTATGATGAAACTTTTTCTCCTGTTGTGAAAATGTCTACTGTTAGATGTCTTATTGCCTTAGCTGTAAAAAACAAATGGCCTCTTTTTCAACTTGATGTTAACAATGCTTTCCTGTATGGAGATCTTGATGAGGATATCTATATGACCATCCCCAAGGGGTTCTGTAATGAGAACAATAAGAATAAAGTTTGTAAACTTGTCAAGTCTCTATATGGCCTAAAACAAGCTCCCAGGAAATGGAATGAAAAACTTGTCAGTGTTTTAAAAGAAAATAACTTTGTTCAATCTGTTAATGATCACTCTTTGTTCACCAAAACAGAGAATAACAAGTTTATTGCTATGCTTGTTTATGTGGATGATATTGTCCTTACTGGAAACTGCATTGATGAGATAAACCTATTCAAAGAGTTTCTAAAATCAAATTTTCATATTAAAGACTTGGGAAATTTAAAATATTTTCTTGGCATTGAGGTTCTAAAAACTGGGAATGACATTTGTCTCTCCCAAAGAAAATATTGTCTTGAACTCCTCAAAGAATTTGGCCTTCTTGGTGCAAACCGTGTCCACTCCTATGGAACCCAACTCGTCCTTCCATACATTCCCACTTCTTGATGATCCCTTACTTGTCAACATCATCGGTTATCGGGTTACTTGGGAAACTTATCTATCTCACCCATACAAGACCGACATCTCATACTCGGATCATTGTGCAGCGCAATATATGCATTCTCCCGAAATCTCATCTTGAATGTGCCCTCAATGTTCGAGATATCTAAAAGGAGCTCGGAAAAGGTCTAAGGTACAATTTGACAACTCGAAAATCATCTTGAAGGATATAGTGATCTTGATTGGGCAAATGCAAGAAAACCGTAAAATCATCACGAGGTATTGTGTTTTCTTTAATGATTGTCGATCTCATGGAAAAGTAAAAACAAAACACTCTTTCAAAATCTTCCACGAGCGCAGTATAGATCTATGTCATCTGCTCGTGAAATCATTTAGATTCAAAAATCTTAAAGGATCTAAAGTTGATATTAATCTCCTGTTAATCTTTTTGTGATAACAAATCGCTTTACAACTTGTCGTCAACCCTGCTTTCCATGAAAGATCAAAACACTTTGAAATTGATGTTCACTTCATCGGGAAAAAATTGCTAGAGGTGTTATAAGTGCAAAAGCGATTGGGTCTTCAAACCAAATCTGGCGACATACTCACTAAAACCTCCTGCATCTATCAAGATAAATTTTGTGTGAAAATAGATATTGTTTGATATGTTTGCTCATCGATTAAGGGGAATGTTAAATTTGGGGTATCAATCTGGCAAACATATCATTCTATCAATTGCTAATGGCTTTCAAGTTATGTTCATTGCAGAGATTCTACGGGGTTAATCATGGACAAAGAATAAAGGTTTAAAGTTCCAAGATGCTCGTTTCACTGAAGCTATTCTCATTTATGATGAGACATTTATAGCCGTTAGAGGGTCTTTGTGTAACTTAATCTCCTATTTAATAAGTCCCTTAATCTAGGGTTAAACACACTTGTGTGCGGTCATTGTATCACACCTTTCTTCTCTTTCTACGATCATTTCATTGATCTTGTCTTGTCTTTGCACTTACATGATTATTGTCTCATTGACATTAATCTAATCTTGTAATATCTTGGATACTATTGTAAACTTAATCTAAGTTGACTATTGTGGCTTAGGTTTGAATAAAGGTTCTATTGTTCATCTTATGTTGCTTATACTTTCGTACATATATCGATCCTTCCAAAAGCCCTACCACCAAGTCTTCCAAAACCCTAAAACCCAAAGTCTTCATCGATCCATGTCTTTATTTTATGTGTTTAAGTCAATCGTTGGTTGCTAGTTACCAGTCGACAAGGTTAGAGTCGATCGTTGGTATTTGTGGATTACCAGTCGACTAAGTTTGCACTCATCAAGGTCTAAGTCCGTTACTGTTTGATCCTTATTGCTACTGTTTGATCACTAATGTTCCATATTTGTGTCATGTTGTTGTTTGCAAGTTCAAACGACAAGGATTTGTTAATTGCTCAATATTTGTTTCGTGTGCTACCCGTAAACCCTAACCCCAATATACTTTGCTCGTTAAGTAAAACATAAAGATACCTATCCTCTAATCAGTAACCATGACTATTACAGCTACACCACCCGTCATCTTAGTTTCTGATAAGCTTATGACCGTCAACCTTACAACCCTAGTGTTTTTTGAATTAGTTGTTGATGAGATGACCTACTCGTCTTGGTTGTACTTCTTCAAAAACATGTGTAAAGGTTATGATATTTTAGACCATGTTTTGGGTACTGATGAAGCAACCTCAAGTACCTCTTCACCTGAGTGGTTGAAGATTGACTCGATTGTTCTTTCGTGGAATTTTTTGATATTATCCACAACTCTTCAAGCACGGCTTGTTGTTGAAGATCCTCAAATGGCTAAAGAAGCATGGGACTGTATTGCTTTGATTTTCAATGACAAAAAGCGCACTCGTTCTATTGCCTTGAAGGCGTAATTACGTGCCTTGAAGCTTGGAGATTTGAGCATCGATGCTTACTTTTGAAGATCGAATCCATTGCTACTATCTTGACGAGTCTCGAGTCCCCTGTTATCAATGATGATGTGATTACTCTTGCTCTTGAAGGATTGCCTAAGAAGTATGATAACCTCTCCACTATTATTGTTCATCGGGAGCCCTTCCCGAATCTTAAGACGGTTCGTTCTATGCTCACTACTGAGGAAATGCCGTTGAAGTCTTGGCCAACTCATGTAATAATATCCGTCGCCCTACCGTTACTCCCCGTTAAGCTTAATAAGCCATGTTTTAACTTTGCTAAAGGGTTTTGTCATTTTGGAGATAATTGCAAATTCATACATGGGAATACAACTAATGGCAATCCTTCACTGTGGTCCACTAATACCTCTCGTCCCAATGTGTCATCCACCACAAGTTCCCTTAATATGACACCAGAACAAATGCGGGCATTAATTCAAACTCAACAAGAACTTTTGGCAAAATTTAAGTATTATGGGAATGCTACTGTGATACAACCCCCTTTGATTTCTAGCAATACCTCTACTTTTGGACCTATGGCTCTTCATACCAGATTTCCTGGGCCACCCCAGTCCGTTTGAGCTTTTACCAGCCCACCTGGCTTCTTACCGCAACAGGCTTACATAGTTCAGCCCACGTGTGTTCATCGGCCCAGCCCACATTTGTTCAGTCGGGTTCCTATCAGCAGGTTCTGTCCATGAATGTTCAGCCAGCCCAACCTACTTCGTCACAGCCCACTAGCTTGGTGGGAAGGGTTCAAATCCCGCGGGAAATGAGACTATATTGCCAAATGCCTTTAATGCCGTGACACTTCAGGATCTTGCTACTCGTAATTGGAATATGGAAACAGGTGCGAGTTCTCACCTTAATCTTAATGATTATGTTTATAGTCTTAGTGATGTTTTTAATTTGTGCATTTATCTATCTGTCTAGGTTTGTGACGGTTACTCCATACTCGTTACCAACTCTGGCGATAGTATTTTGCCTACACCTCATAAACCCCTTCATTTAAATAACGTTCTTATTACTCCTAATATTGTCAAGAATTTAATTTATGTCTATTATTTTGTTCATGATAATCAATGTGCAGTTGAATTTGAAGCTTTTTGGTTTTTATATTAAGGATGTCATGACCCGTCGGGTGCTTCTCCGATGTGATAGTACCGGAGATCTTTACCGGGTCACGAAACCCTCGACTATTTATCATGCTTTTCTCACCAATCAGTATATGTGGCACCAGTGCCTTGGACATCCAAGAAGTGAAGTGTTACGTCGTCTCCTTTCTAGTAATTCCATTTCGTGTAATAAGGAGAAACCTCTCGTTCTTTGTCATGCTTTTCAGCTTGGCAAACTCGTGAGACTTCCATTTGTCAGTTCTAATACTTTGGTTAAGTCGTGTTTTGACATTGTTCACTCGAATTTGTGGACTTCCCCAATTCTGAGTCTTTCTGGTTTTAAGTATTATGTTTTGTTCTTAGATCATTATTCGCAATATGTTTGGTCTATAAATCAGATGTCTTTTCTAAATTTGTGTTGTTTCGTACCTTTGTTCGCACTCAATTTAAGTCTGAAATAAAGTCATTTGAGTGTGACCATGGTGGTGAATTTGGCAACCACGCTTTTTATAAGTTATTTACATCAAACGGAATACAGTTTCATTTTTCTTTGCCCGAAAACCTCACAACAAAATGGTAAGTCTGAAAGGATGATCCGAACCATAAACAATCTTATTCGCACCTTACTTTTTCAATCTCACATTCCTCCTAATTTTTGGGTTGAAGCACTCAATATGGCCATTCACTTGTTAAAATTTTTACCTTCGAGTGCCATTAACAATGAAATACCTTATACCCGTCTCTTTGGAACCACACCCGAGTATAGCCTTTTAGGCACCTTTGGGTGTCTTTGTTACCCTCACCTCGACGCACCGTTGATGACACTTTTAATCCGGTTGTCAAACCGGGTATTGAAACCGTTTTTAGTTTGGATACTTCTCGACATTGGCCAGTTCATCATCTTGATGTCAAGAATGCCTTTTTACATGGTGATTTATCTGAGACGGTTAATATGCATCAACCTCCTGGATTTCAGGATTCTGCACATCCTGACTATGTTTTTATTACAACGGTCTCTTTATGAGCTCAGCGGGCTCCTCGAGCTTGGTTTCGCCGATTCGCCTTATATTACTCGCATTGGGTTTATTCATAGTCATTGTGACTCATCATTATTTATTCTGAGACGGTGACACTTATTATTTATTATTTTATGTGGATGATATTTTCTCACTGCTTTATGAGATTACGTATAGCGATCATTGCATCATTGCATCGAGTTTATATAGCGAGATCTTGGCTCGCTTAATTATTTCTAGGTATTTCCGTTGCACGTGATTCTTAGGTGGATGTTCTTGTCTCGGCGCAAGGATGCTACTAAGATTTTTGAGTTGGCTCATATCAGACTCTTGTTGATACTGACTCTAAACTAGGAGATGATAATGATCTAGTACCTGATCCGACATTATATCAGAGCCTTGCGGGTGCTCTTCAGTATCTCACTTTTACTCGTCTAGATATTTCTTATGTAGTGCAGCAGGTTTGTCTTTATAGGGAGCCTCATTTCTCGGCTCTTAAAATGATTTTGAGGTATGTTCGTGGTACTTTAGATCATGGGTTACAGTTATTTTCATCTTTTACTACATCTTTGGTTGCTTATTTGGATGCGGATTGGGGTGGTTGCCATACTACTCGGAGATCGACTTCAGGTTATTGTGTATTTATTGGCAATAACTTACTCTCTTGGTCCTTTAAGCGTCAACCGACACTTTCTCGGTCTAGTGCTGAGGCAGTGTATCGCGGTGTTGCAATTGATGTTGATGAGACATGTTGGTTGAGGAATTTACTACGTGAGTTGCATACACCTTTGTCTTCTGCTACGCTTGTTTACTATGATAATATTAGTGTTGTTTATTTTTCTTCTAATCCAGTTCAGCATCTACGTATGAAGCATATAGAGATAGATATTCACTTTGTTCGAGATTTGGTTGCTGTTGGTCAAGTTCGAGTTCTTCATGTTCTATCTCGTTATCAGCATGTAGACATTTTCACTAAAGGCTTGCCTTCGACTTTTTTTGAGGAGTTTCTTATCAGTTTAAGCGTTCATTATCCTCCCGTTCAAACTGCGGGGAGTGTTAGTCGATATTTTGTATTGGGATCAAGCCCGAGTTCTAGATTATTCTTTGTATAACTATATATGTACCGATCGTTATGATTAATGATATACAAAATATTCACCATTTACGATGATAACTATCAAGTGCCATATTGAACATTAATCTAACTCACCATCTCATATAACCGCATAATAGTTGTTTTAAATTTGTGAATAAAGAACTCAAAGAACCAAATAAGCGAACATACAAGAAATCATATTTATACTACATATAAAGAAAAAGCGGTCAAATCTTGAAAAGTGAAATGTTGAAAGTCGAAGGTGAGAGAAATGTATGGTGTAATTAATACTTTTATTAAAACACATCATTACTTAAAATACAATAATTTATTCATATTATACAACCAATTAAGCGTATCTACCAAATTAAAAACAACCAATTAAAACACCTCTTACTAAAAAGTACAACAAAATTTTCACAATGTACAATTTTAAAAGTTACAACATAATCCAAAATATAAAATAATTAAACACACCAATTAATGTTTTATTCTAAAACACCGTAAAATGAAAAATAGATGTTATTATACAAATTATACAAATTAATAAAACACACAAACTTTATACAAGCTAACAAGTTGATGGTACATATAGTTTTAAAAATCGGACCCGACCAACGGGTTCAACCGGAAACCGGTGTTGCCACTGGTTCGGGTAACTAATAAAAGCCATCCGAAAACGAACCAGAGAGGACTCGTTGAAACCGATACAAACTGGTGAATCAGGTCTCATCAAGATCTATTTCTTGATTAATCGTGACATCACATGTCGCATACGGTGCCTTCTATACTATATATAATGGAAAAACCAAAAAGTAAAAAGTGTATTGATCCGGTTTTATTTGACCCGGTTTAATTTGACCCGTTGTTGACCCAACCCGTCGGGTTGACTCGGGTTTTAAAACATTATGTTTAATCGTCAAATCTTCAAACTTTTATTATTTTTCGTTTATAACCCATAAACTTTTTTTAACACAAAACGATCTGTCGCTAGAAAATCTCGTTGCGATCTTGGTTCGACGTAGTATAAATAAACATATGCATCACGTGATAATTCAAAGGTCACTTACTAAAATTCAGATTCATAAAAATGATCAGAAGAAAGAAATATAATTATCGGTAGAACAACTAAAAGATTTAAAAAGTCCACAATATAAAACCTTATTGGCTTATTGAATTAACCAAGTCTAAAACAACCATAGCAGTTAAAAACAGCTAAACGTTCAAGAGTGCGCCTTGGTGACCCATAAACCTACAATTTATAACTTTATTTGCCTCTTTGTAGGAAGCAGATATTAAAGGTTTCCTTTTGCACTTTTTTCCAAAGGGTCCATTAAGATATACCCCAAGTTTCACTAAAGCCTGTTGGTAGCAATAGCATCATCATAATTTTGAATCTTCAAGGTTGACCATTCTGAACACACTTTTTATAGAACCTTTCGCAACATATATTTGACTCATACGATTCAGCTTTAATAATTATGCTGACAAATTAGCAGTTTTTATGATAAATCAGTAACATATTTGCAGTTTAATAAAACAGAAAAATAGATCTCAATAGAACGGACTGTTGGTTATAGTGTTGCTCATATATGAAAGGCCCATATATAGAGTCACTACTAATATCATAGAAGAAAATAAAAAATTAGGTATAAAAACCTATCAAGCATTAAACATCGAGATATATCCGGAAGAGGTCTCGGTATGTGACATCTTGCTTACATATTGGGCACTTGTTTTTTATATCAAGTGCAGCTGATATGCAGTCGTCGCAAAACATATGACCACATTGAGTGGCCATTTCTTCATTCAATTGCCTCATGCAGATGGGACATCCGGGTTTATCTAGTGGTGGTAGTGGTGGTGGGCCTGGAATGTAGACCTGGATAAGATCCTCATAGTTAACCTCTTCCCTGCAAGTAGGGCATGTAGGTCCCCCATGTCGTATCGACTTATCGATACAATTTGCGCAAAAAATATGACCACACTTTGTGGTCACGCTTCCTGCTACCGGTTCCCAACAAATGGCACAATTAATGGTCCGTGGTTGTGGTGGCGGCAACGTGGAGGTGGTGATGGAGGCGGTGATGGTGATGACGGTGACGGTGACAGTGATGGTGATGGTGGTGGTAGTGATGGTGATTGTGGTGATGGAGGTGTTGGTGATGGTGGTGATGGAGGTGTTGGTGATGGCTGCAAATGGAAAGGTGAAAAAAAAAAAAAAAAAAAAAGAGTTAAAATGGCATGTTCTAAAAAGAAAAGATAAAACTGAAATCGTCAAACACAATATTTGAGCTAAAAAAGAAAAGGTAACCGGATTTTGGAACGCATCTTAAAAAGCATACGACTTAAAAAAATTTAAAAACCAAATCAGCAGAACGAAACCTAATGCCTATTCCAAAATGCACGACTATGTTTTTCATACCGAAACTACTAGGGTCAAGAGGACAAACCTAATGCCTATTTAAGATCTCTGAAAATCTATTTCTCGTGGGGTCCAAGTAGTGCGCTTAAGCACATTATCATATTATAACCAATATATACAAGAAATAAAGAAGACCTACGCGTTGTCAAAGAGGCGATATTGTGTACGAGTTTAAGAAACAATATCCAAATGATACATATATCTAAGAGAAAAAACAAACGAGATATCCAAGTATCTTATGTGTGTCATTGTCTCATTCCACAAGCATTCGATTGAGATGATAACTCTATTCGTCAAGCTAGTACACTACAAGAAAAACGTCATTTAGTGACACACAAAAAGTGTCGGTAAATGTCTAAAAAAGTGTCGATAAATTGTTTTTTGCTTCACTTTCAGTTATAAAAAGTGTCAATAAAAAGCCAGGCGGTAAAAGTATATACTGACACGCTTTACTGACACTAAGAAGTGTCAGCATTGGTCGAGTTTTATTGTGACACATATGATTCTGTCTCTATTGATGCTCTGTTTTTTTTTTGTTGAGGATATACATTTATGTTGTATTGCTCTGCTTTATTTATGTATAAAATTAGCAACATAAGAAAACAAATAGTAATTAATTGTCAACCCAGAATGAAATCTATTTATCATTTCACCACCAATGAGAATCACGGAACGATCTTCCGGGAATTTGGATCTTATAATGACACGTATGGTATCAAGGCCTTTGTAGGAAGTAATTTTGTATCCATAGAGTCTAATCAAATCTTGTTATATTTTACTATGTGTCTAATGAGATATGGGATTCACCCATATCCAAACGTTTTTGGAGTAATATATTTACCGGGTCTTTGACCTTTACCCAAAAATATTTTACCTAACAACAAACAAAAACATGTACTTTCTCAAGTATGATTTACAAGTACAATGATTTATTCCAATCCAATGCTCTTGGACTTAAAACTGAAGGTGATGATCATGCTTTGTCGTCGATCTTCCTCATGTTCCTTAATCATTTCCTGGAAAAACTAAGTTGACATGTACTTTCTTAAGTATGATTTACAAGTACAATGATTTATAAGATTCAAAAGATTACCGTAAAAAATAAAGCGTAACTTTTTGATGACTGTTAGTGGTTACCTAAGTTGACACCAATAATTGGAGCCCTTCCTTGTAAGTTATTACTTTCATGACACAAGACATATACAAATTTATAATCTTAATAAATGATAGGAATTATACTAAAAGATGTAAAGCATTATCTTTTGTAGTGTTTAACACATAATATATTACTCCTTGATGACCCCCCCCGCCTCATTGTCATCATCTAATCAGTTGTTTTTCAAATAAGTAATCACACATGTTTCAGGTCAATTACAAAAGAAATGAAATTACAAAAAGAAAGAAGCAAGAAAGCAAGTGAGACGCAATAAGAATTGAATCCAGCATCAGTTTTATCATTAAAAATGCAGATCAAGAATACTAAGAGTACAAGTTCGACTTCCATACGTATCAATAAGATTACACCTATTAAATTGCTCAGTTCGGAAGAACGACGATACTAATAAAAAGAAGCGACGCAACAGAAACCATCTAATTAGCAGAGAAGTAATGTAAACAGTCTATAACCAGATTTCGGAACACGGCTATAAAAGGCACATGATCTAAGAGCACATTTCAAAACTAAATCAATAGAGCAAAATCTAGTCCTAGAATATCTGAAAATGTGCAACTATGTTTTTCATAAGGAAACCATTGGGGTCAAAAGGAAGACGCCTAATGCCTATTCAAGATATATGGAAATCTATTTCTTGTGGCATGCAAGCAAAGCACACTCTCATATTTATGTATAACCAATATATAAGAGAGAAAAAAAAGTAAGTGCGATACAATGAGAATCTTGAATCAATTATATCATTACAAATGTAGATCAATGATCTTAAGAGTGCAAGTTGTACTTCCATATGAATCAATAAGATTACTCATATAAATTACTCATTTTGGAGGTTGGGACGACTCTATGAGGAAGGAAGGGAACAACTAATAAATGTCATTCAAGCAACGCAAACTTTGGTAAAGGGATTTGGGAACATGGCTTAAAAAGCTAATAATCTAAAAAGCACATCTAGAAACCAAATCAACAAGAAGTCGCGAAGTAATCAATTATTGATATCCAAAAAATGTGTGACTACGTTTTTCATAAGGAACCTACTAAGGTCAAGAGGATGACCCCAATGCCTATATAAGATATTGAAATCTATTTCTCGTGGTGTGCGTAAAGCACTTATACATTATCATATTGTAACCAATATATACAAGATATAGAAGGCCTACGAGAAGTCGAAGAGGCGAAGATTGTGTACGAGTTTAGGAAGCAGATATCCAAGCGATACATACATCTAAGAAGAAGAAAAAAAAGAAAGTAAAAGCGCTAAATGCGTCCTTATCGTTGGTCAATTTTCACACAATACATGTTTGTGAGAAACATTTGGCAATTCTCATTCGTTTGCTAGTAATAGTTAAACACATTAAACCCTATGTATTAACGATGTGATTTTTCATCGTTATTTTTGTTATACTAAAAGTCTTGCTTGATAGAATCACTCGCAAACACACCCAATCCAACCACCACAGATGCACCACCATGTTAGTTGGCTGAGGTGGTAGATGGCGGTGTTGGTAAAGGTAGTGGAGGTAGTGGATGGTGGTAGTGAAGGTAGCCGATTGTGGTGGTCACACACCCGGCCACCACATATCCGACGGGTGGTGGTGATCACAGATGCGACCACCACATATTCAAAGGATTGTGGTGGTGTAGGTGGCGTATGGTGGTGGTAGTGGTGGAGGTGGTAAGAAGAAGATGATGATGAGTTTAAGTATTTTGCGGTGGTTGGGAGTCATATTATAGTGATGGAAATGGTAATATGGGAGGGGGTTTAGATATTTTGTGGTGGGGGTGGTGAGAAGAAGATCAAGATGATGATGGTGGTCTTGGATGTTGGACCCTTTTAATGTCTGGCCAAAACAAAGCTGCAGAACAAAAGCAAAAGGCTGCTACTTTTCTTGTTTGGGCCAACAGCCAAACAAACCATTTATAGAAGCGATTATAAGAAGACGGTTATTTAGGTTTAAGAACATCACAACGTTTACTTTATAGGAAACGACATGTTCACACCGATTCAATATGTATATATAGATATCATGTTCTGTAACTGAAAATAACCCATTCATTCATAATATATCAGATTTCATAGGTTCACCCAATCTTCTTTGTTGTTTGTTTTATTGATTCTTGATTATGTATATAATGATGTTGTTATTGATCAATTCAATCCTGGAAACTCACTCAAGACCTGTTAACATTGGTATCAGAGCCAAAGACTTGGGAAGACTAAGCACAACAGATCCCAAAGGAGTTTATCTAGAGACAAGTCAAGAGGAGGAATGAATCAAAATTTGGAAATTGCTTAAAGCAAATTTCAAGTGAATGCAAGGATATCTTGAAAAGAAACTAGAAGAGTTTCATGTGTATAATAACCAATTATCACGAAACAAGCAACTTTGGAGAGACATAAGTATGTACATTTGAATCTGAGACTTAGGGACATATAGCAAGAATTATCCAAACAAAGGAAAAGCGAAAGAAGTTGCAAGCCTTGAAAATCTCACAACACACCAAACCACGATATCACCTATCACGATTCATCCATCGTCCCAGATTTCATCTTTGGAAGGACGGATGAGGAGGTTGGGACCAAATATGGTATATCAATAATAGCATAAACAATCATGTTTGCACTAACATGAATTTGTTTTCCAAGCGAAGGAGAATTTTGGTGTTGAAAAGTTGAAGGATTTGAAGAACTTCTTGTTTGTTCATGAGATAGGAGAAGTGAATATAAGGATTGGATCGAGAGGTCTTCATAATCCACGGTGTATACTATGCACGAGGTGACTCTGAATATCTTGTCTGCAAGCGGTTGGAAGCCAAGGCCTTGAGTTAACTTTCAATGGGAACATATGCAAAGCGGTTCCCATGTTCAGGACCCTTCATCTTGTTACTTTGACAAGAACAAGATGAATCGAAACACAATAGATACCTTGAAGATTATCGAAATTCTTTGGATGAAAGTTCTCATGGAAAGAAAGATGGGACCGAAAGGATCACATGCCACACATGTCATGATTCAGGACACTATGCATACATGTGTCCAAGCAAAAAGACAGCAATGGAGTTTACACCACAAGAAGATGATTTCATTTACATCAAAGGTGTAAACTACCCAACACATATTACATCTTTTAATGATTTTGTTGCATTCTTAGATTTGCTTAAAAATGATATGCTTATTAGTCAGGAATGGGACAAGTTTAGAGAAAAATTTAACAAAGCTTTTATATGGTTTTATGCTATCTATCTAAAAAAGGATTTACTTAGCCCTTTAACACCACACATAAGTGGTGTGGAAAACTAGAAGGGGGGGGTTGAATAGTTTTGCCAATTAAAACTTCCTTTTAAACTATATAGATCGACTTATGTCAATCTATTTGGGTGTGTGTGTTGGATGTTGATAAACAAGCATATAAAGGTATGTAATGAAAAGATAAGAGTAAGAAGCACAAAACCACAACGTGAGTATTTATAGTGGTTCGGCTACAAGGACACCTTCCTTGCCTACTCCACTCCCAGTTACCTACTCGAGAGTTCGTAAACACTACACCAATCTCCTTATAGCGAGAAGCTTTCTGGCGTCGCTTAACCTTTTTCGGTACAAAACTAAATACCGAGTTCTTTCACACCAAGGCGAACCACACCTACACAACGTCGCCTACCCTTTATAAAGTGCTAGGCTAACCACGGGTTCTTTCACTCCAAGGTGAACCACACCTACCTGGCGTCGCCTACCCTTTATAAGGTACTAGGCTAAGTACCTAGTTCTTTCACTCCAAGGTGAACTACACCTACACAACGTCGCCTACCCTTTATTAGGTACTAGGCTAAGCACCTAGTTCCATTGCAATGGAGGAACTACTACCCAACACTACACCAACGACTAATCCCAAAGGAGATCTACTCCTTTACAACATCATCAAGGATATCAATATCCTTGGATCTAGTACTCGTCTATCTTGTACATCGAAACACACCATATCGAATGTACATCTATGGCACCTTTTACTAATGCCTTTAGCTAGATCTTCAAGACACCTTTCACTAATGTCTTGTGGCTAGATCTTCAAGACACCTTTCACTAATGTCTTGTAACTTGGCTTCTAGGCACCTTTCACTAATGCCTACAATATGGACGATCCACAACTTTCACTAATGTCTTCGTCTTGACCCTTGAGACATCTTTCACTAATGTCTTCAACACTACACTTCTTAGAAGAAAGAAAGGAATCATCAACAAGAAGACTTCAGTAGCCTTGATGATGAGGAAGCATGGCAACTCATGGACTTGAGCTTGCTTTTAAGAAGAACCTAGAAGATCACACAAAAACAAAACTACAAACATAGATCTCTTGGATCTGAGGTTAGTGAGTTTTTAACTCAGGGAGAAAGTGTGTTAGAAAGGGGTGGTAAACAATGAAGAAATGGCTCACTATTTATAGAAAAACAAATCTATTGTTCCCCGGATCCCACGGATCCCTTCCACAAGGCATCCGTCTAGCGTAAAGCTAGGGATCCGTGGGACGCTCCCTTTTACCCATGGGTATTTTGGTTATGGGTCATGGGTCATGGATTGATCTATGGATCTTTGGCTAGATACAATGTATCTCTTGAGTGCAATGCACTTAGTCACTTGGGTATGGGTTGATCCATGGGTTATGGATATTATCCATGTATGATATAAGCATGATGTCATGCAATGGGTTATGGGTCAAGCTCCATGGGTCATGGGCTTTGGGTTGTACCAACTACATTCAATGTATTTGCCCAATGGGTTATGATACTTAAGTTTCTACCCATTTATATTACCCGATATACTACATACTAGTTATATGTATATTTTACCCAAATATGTAAACACTAGTTGTTGTACATATGTAATATTAAATCATAAAATCACTTATACTTGTTTTAGTGTTTTATGTGAAAATGTGAATATGTTAGAAACTATTAGTTCAAACTATTTCGTATTTTATTTGTTTCGTTAAAATGATTTTACGTTTGTTATCGACAAAACATTAGAAGATTGTAAAATATAAATAAACATTTTACGACTTATTTGTATTAACAATCTCCCCTTTTGTTGATGACAAAACATAAAATTATTTTAAGGAAAAGCTAAAATTGTAAAGTTTGAATTGTAGTTTTACTTTCTTCTCCCCTTTTGTCGAAACAAAAGAGCTTGAAGAAAGCAACACATTTTTTAAGAAAATCATGTGAAAGAAATAAAAGAAATAGAGAGCAAGTAATGGGAAAGGATCTCGTCTTTACTCCCCTTGACGAGTCAATCCCTAAGTAAGGCGTCAAGAAAGTAATACTAAGCTAGTTTGTTTGCAACTAAGTTTGCAAAGATTTCGTCTAAGTAATGAATGTGATCCCCCTTGATGATTGCAATTTTGCAAAGGGATGTCACGAAATGTAATCCTAATATTGCAAGTAATTTGCAATGTATTGCTTTGACATAAAGCTCCCCCTAGCTTTAGGATGTCAAAGTCTTCATGTGTAAATTGAATAAAAACAAAACAAAGGTTAGTTAAACAAGTATAATTCACAATTTCCTGCAAATGTGGTCCAAGTTAGTAGAAAATAGTTTTCTGTCTCACGGATCCCACGGTTCCCTCCTAGTAGGGATCCGTCTAGGCAATTCTGAGGGATCCGTATAGCTGATGATTAATTTCAGCAATGGTGATATAACAAGTAATGTTATCACAAAAGTGAGATATGAATACAACGTAATCATATACTCAGAAATATAACAAGTAGCATGTAATTTTCATTTAGCAAAACTAGAGTTATGATATACATGACTCTAAAAACTAAGAAAATAAGAAAATACATGACTAGGAATTTCTAGACCAACTATCGCTTGATGCTAGGACACCACTAAAATCTTCTAGCTCAAGTTTTGTTTAGGTTTGATCTCATCGAAACGTTCGAGGAGATGATAGAACATGAAACGTTGGTCTTCTCGTACTTCATGTATCAAACTTTCAATATGTTGACAATGATAGCAATCTTTGTCATGGCTAGGTAGTGGTGGTGGAAGAAATGTAATGGCTTGATGCGAAGGATCAAGTGAAGCGGTTTGTGGAGCTTCAAACGATGGAGGGATTGGTGGAGGCACATTTGAGAATGGATCGACCAATAATGATGGTGGTGGTAGAGAAGTGTCAACTTCCATATGGTTGGATGGTTGAATTTGATGATTTCTCATAATCCAAATGGGATTATATGATGGAAACGGCAAAAAGGAAGTCGGAGCTAGTGTTGACTCAACACCTTTATTTTGTACCATTATTCCTCTAATGAGGAAAATGTTGTCGAGGAGGAGGATGAGGCGGCCTGGGAGGCAAGTCCTCTAAATTGTAGAGGTGTGGTGATGATAGTGGAGATGTAAAGAGATAGCTCTAAGAACTAATGGTGATGGTTTAGTGGAGATAATATTGTTTGGCCTAGGAGGTATGGTGGTGTTTGGCATAGGTAGTTTTGTGGGTACTATCCTTTTAGGAATTGGTTTGATTGGTTGAGAAAGGTCCTAGCATTTGTTGGCTTGATTGGAGATGATTCGATTGAAGAGATTTCGTGTATAACACGAGCCTTTTTCTTGGGTGGTTCTTTGGTGGATAAGTTACTACTTGGGGTTTTCCTCATGATGAGATGATTTCAAGAGGTTTGTAAGGGTTTCTAAAGTCTTGAAAGTTAGGATAAAGGTGATGACTATGGAAGTCCTAACAATGTGGTTTATAAAGCAAGAGATTTGGCAAGTGCATTTAAGCCTTAAGCCACTAAGATTCATTGGAATGTGATGATTAACATGCACAAGAGTCGACCGAGTTTGTCTTGATCTAGGAATTCATTTAAGATAAGATGGAGTATTTGAGTTAGAAAGATGAGTTGAAATGATTGTTTTAGCAAGATTTGACATAAAGCGTCATCCGGATCCCACGGTTCCTCCTCGAGAGGATCCATCTAGGATAATCCTAGGGATCGGCTCTCGTGACTATGAAAGAGTGGAAATGATGTTTCTAAGATCTAAGATCTATATCACCTTGAGTGTTTCAGTCCTCCTAAGTGTCTTAAATGAAGGGGTGCTTAAATACTTGAAGGTAATGAGTGATATAGCTAATGATTGCCTTTTATTTAAGGATTTGGAACTTTCATGAGTACCAATGAATGAGCAAGGATGACACTAAAGATGAGAGTGTCAATTGAAGCTAAATGATCCTAGAAATCAGATAGTGACTTAGATTAATCCTTTGGAAAATGTCCTAGAGGCTTAAGATGGAAAAACTAGGATTTGATCAATTTTGATCAACTTTGACGTAAGGATGATTATGACCAATTTTGCTATAAAAGATTTCCTAACGTTTAGATGTGAGGGATCATGTGAAAAATGATGTGTGAGCTTTAAGAGCGGAAGAATAATGAATTAAAAATGAAACGATAGATCTACATGCGTCTTAGAGTGTGATCTAGGTGAGTTATGTGTGACTAGGATGGATCTACTTATCTTGATAAGGACTTAATTTTCCTTAAGACAATATGTTTAGCTTAGTGTGAGGTGTTCTAAGGATATGTTTGAAATATAATGCTTGCAATTGCATTTTTTGTTTGCCGGATCTAAGTGTAGGGATCCGTCTAGCACAAACTTTGGGATCCGTCCATCTGCTCAGCAGAACCTTTACTAAAGGTGTGCAATGATCTTGACAATGCATTATATTACAAGGTTAGTTTAAAGGGGTTCTAACACTAAGATATCAAATGTAAGATGTTTTATTTCATGGCGGAAATAGGATTACATTGATAAAGCACAGTACAAGAGGATTGATCCTATTTGAAATACTACTAGGTTCCTTGAGTGTTTTAGCTAGATGGATCATCAAATGGTTGATGAGTGTTGGCGGATTCGAGGAATGAAGAACGTCTTCATGATGGAAATGTTCGTGGTTCCATCATCTTGTTCACAAATACGTACAATGGACTTTGATATTGAGGATGAAAATTCATGACATTATGATGAAGCGCGTCAAGAACATTCCATATGGAATGAGTTTATTCTTGGAGCTTTTAAGGTTTACAATTAGCCTTGCAAAAAGTAGGCGAGATTGTATGGTTGTTGTGTTAGCACACAATACATTATGTGAGCACAACAGTGGGAAGGATTTCTCGATTTCCCTAAGACTCCAAACATTTTCACGTGGGATGAGTGCAAGGGGCTTGTACTCTTCAAGAATATCCATGTGTAGATGATGTTTGGATTGGAGTGATGGGGTTTGCATAATATGCGAATTAAGTCTTGTGGGGAAGGAATGTGAGAACAATATGGACTATTTTCTTCACGAAAGTTGAAGAGTGTAGGATATTAGTTTTCGCATACACATCAAACCATAACAACAAGGTGGCGTATAAGTGGAATTCTAGAGAGAAAGTTAGAGGTTTAGGAACTTAGTGAGAGAAAGTGAAAGATATTATTATGAGCTCCAACTCTCTACCTTGGGAGGTAGAGTATTTATAGTCTTACATAAATCGCCACACATCGGTGTGGATCGGGCATCACGGTGGGTAAAGACCGTCCGTCCTCCACGGTGTTACTTAACTAAATACTACTTAACTTAAAAGAACTACGACTACGAGCTTTCTAGCGATTACATATACTTGAGGGTGACCGACTCTTTAATACGGAATTTCTAATTCCTAACAATCTCCCCAAGGAGGTCACCTCAATCATGTACCAAAATTACATTGAATACAACTAGATAATACATTAACAATTGATCTTGCATCCTTGATGTAGTCCTTTGCTCTAAGCTCGTAGTCATTGATTCTTCACATTGCATGTTTGGTTATTTCAAGTGGAGGTCTTTCTTGATCCACGTGATAATAAATTGAGCCATCTTTTGAGATCATCGACTATCAACAATCTCGAGACATCCTTTGTGGTGTTGGTATTATGTGATGTTGTGACTTTAGGACCGACATGCTCATTTTGGATCATGATATCTTCTCATCCAGTGGCGGAGCTTTTGTTGAATCATGATATTGGCGGCGTAGCGAGAAGCATGGAGTGAAAATATCGAGTCATTGATGCACTAATCATGATTTCCTTTTAGATGAATGTGTTAAGTGAGCATGCGGCTATGGATTGACCGCTTCATTACGATCGGTATAAGCGTCGGGTGTACTGCGCTACAACGATTAGCAATAAAGCGTCACGAAAGTGTCTTTGACCACTTTCATTGAATTAGTACACGCCCACGGTTCCCGTTGATCGATACATATCTTTTGTGATCGGTAGGATTCCTAAGAATCTCCTTGACGGGGTTTCGCTTGTTGTTCATTTGTTCTCAAACCGGGCGTCTCAAAGAAGACAACACGGAGTGAGTGAACGGTAATTTTAAGTCCAGCGATTGATGAAAAGAGATTTGAAAACAATCGTGTATTGCTCAATAGAAATTGTTTTTGCAAAACAACGAAGGTTTTATTGAAAATCAATTATCAATCATAAAAACACCTTTGGTTTGAAAAATGAGTACACGGTCGATGTGCTAAAGAAAAGAGTTGTTAAGCACAAGACCGGTTTTCAAAGGTATCCGTCAATCCATACCACGAACGGGATTGATTCAAAAGATTGAATCGCCCCATTGTTTACATTCGGTTGTCACATGGTTGATCCATACAATAGATCTCACATACCACCTACCGGGGAGCTTGTTTGATGTTGGCTCGAGAAGGTTTTCCATCTTCATTGTGAATATGTATACACATCACTCGGATGTTCGGCAATACCACAAGGATAATCGTGGGACTCAGATATAATCTCTTTCCACATTGAGTGAAGCAGAGAGTCTTCATTGAAAGTGTCCTAATGAGATTTATTGATGATCTCGTGGCTCTAGACTCAATTTGTGCATATTTGGATCTGTCTTGGGAGACTAGGAGAGGTCTCCTTCTTGATATCAACCATCTCTAAGAGAAAGTCGATAGATAATGTCGGTTCCCGTGAGAATGAAACCCGGTCCTTTTAAGAGGAACTTGAGTGGTTTGGAAAGATGAAGTGCGGTGCGTCCTTTGGGTCCATGACGTCTTGTCTTCAATACCGATGTTACCATCGTTAGCATATGAATTGAACCGGTTTACGCCTAAGGTTGAATAAATGGAGGACTATTTGTTTTCACCCTTTCCTCATTCAATTCTTTTAATTCTTCAACCCTTGATGCTTACGAGACTTCATAGCTAGAACCTTGTTGGGTTTATTCGGTACTAGCTCGGTCTTAGTCCGCACTCTTCCATATCTCATTTTCTCCTTTTATCATCATACCTAAGGACTTCTACACTAACTAGTGGATTGTCCACAGGTAGATCCCTCCGATTACAGCGGATCATGGGAACACATACCTAACCTTATCATCCTTATATCACCGTACATAAAGTAAAGTTGGTCGGTCAATTTGGTATTGTTCATACGCCATTGGATCAATTGAAAACCATTTGAAAATCAATTCGGATACTTGTGATATATTATCAAAGCATTTTGTACTGAATTGTTTTTGATATTTTAAACGAGAACTCCCCCTCAACATGTGCATCAAGTATTTGAAAATGTTTTGCACACGGAGGCAAGAGAAAGAATTAACTTCTTTGATTACCATTTTCTAAAGATATCAACATCACTTCCGCATCAAATCAAGTAGATATAGCATTTAAGGAAGGATGGTGTTTCCATAAATTTGCTCCCCTCAATATGTGCCTCGAGGTTTGAAAGAGTTTTGCACATACTAGAGGGAACTTACATTGAGATAAGTTGATCACATTTCAAATTATAGGTTTAAGATAGATGCTCCCCTCAACATGTGCATGGAAAATTTGAAATCGTTTGTCACATGTGGGCGGGATAGCATGTACATCCTTATAAAACCATTTACCAAATTATCGGTTTAAATCAATTTAAATCACACATTCTCCCCGATCACAATTATCAAATCATTTGAGATTTGTGATCTCTTATTAATTAAATTGATTTTGAAAGCTTTTAGGAATTGTGACTTGATTATGAAAGCGTTTTAAGCGATAAGGATCGGTTTAAGACTTTAAACTCCATTGATAAAACATGCATGAATATCTTTTGAAAACAATTTAATGCCAAATAACTTTTTAATTCAAAGCATTTGGTTTTCAAACGTAGATAAATGTTTATAGAATCGAGCAAGGAATTTGAAAACATGGTAAAACATGGCTCTGTTCTTTCTTTTAAAACCAAGGTTATTGCACGAAAAATGACAATAAGCCATTGTTTCTCTTTCTCCCAAAAATATTTTTGATTTTTGAATTTTTTTTTTTTTTTTTTTAATAAAATTCGAACAATATCTAAAGTCCGTGTCATTCTTTGAATGACAACACAAAAACCGTAGATATTATCGAATCGAGAAAGACAAGACAAAATGACAATATTTTTGAAGATTTTTGAATTTTCAAATTTTATGGATTTTGAAAGTTTTATATTTTCTATTTGATTTTGAAGGTTTTATAATTTTGTATTTTGTTTTTGAATAGATATATACAAGAGATAGATGAAGAAACCTTTAACTCTCGTCTTCCTCACGAAGGCGTTTGAGTGTTACGGTTGAAGGCTTTTCAAGCCAAGTCGTGGAAGAATGAACTCAAAGCGTTCTCTTGGAAGAGCTTTGGTGAAGATGTCTCGCTAGCGGTATTCGGACCTCACAAAATAGAGTTCCACCACACCTTTTCCACTTGTTCCCGATGAAATGATGTCGAATGTCGATATGCTTTGCTCTTGAGTGTTGAGCGTTGTTGCATGAGAGACAATAGCACTTTATTATCACGATGCGAGAGGATTTTGTTGAATTCAAAACCATAGTCGGATAATTGAGATCTCATCCATAAGATTTGAGCACAACAAGATGACATGGCTATGTATTCGACCTACGTAGAGAAATAGAAGTACTCATTTGCTTCTTTGAAGACCAGCTCACAAGCTTATCACCCAAAGCCGAGCACCTCCGGGCGTGCCCGACGTGTATCTTGACAACCTACATGATCGGCATCCGCATAGGCCGTTAGTGACATACGGTGTCCTTGGTGCAAAGACCCATATTGATGGTTCCTTGGAGATACCGAAAGACCCATTTAAGCTTCAAGGTGCTTTTTAGTAGGCTTAGCACGGTATCGCACACATGCGCGGACGAACAAGATGTCGGTCTACTAGTTGTGAGGTACATCGGGGACCCAATCATACTACGATATTTCGTTTGGTCAATCATGATCACAGGTGGTCCTCATCTAGTTTGGTTCGGTCAATCATGGGGTGTCAACGAGGTCACTTGAATCAAATCCAAATTTCTTTAAGATCTCATTGCATATTTAGATTGATTTATGAAAATGCCTCAGGGACTTTGTGAAATTTGTAATCCCAAGAAAAATGACATTTGTCCCATCATTGACATTTGAAACTTTGAACTCATTTCATTTGAAAACGATCACATTCCATTGGGTGCAGCCGAGGCAAAAATAATATCATCAACATAGATTTGAACATGAGTTAAATGTTTGCGACTTCTTGGTGAACAATGTAGGATCAGCTGCTCCTTTCTTTGAATCCGGTTGATAGAAGAAACTTTGTGATGTATCATACCATGCCCTTGGAGCTTGCTTTAAACCGTAAAGAGCCTTCTTCGGACGATAAGCGTGAGTAGGATGCTCTTGATTCACAAATTCTTGAGTTGGTCGGCGTGAGCGACTTCTTTAAGATCTCCGTTGAAATGCCGTTTCACATCCATCGATATACTATCATGTTCTTACTATGACATTAGCCAAGAAAATTCGATTGCCTCAATTCGAGCAACGAGGCAAAAGATTCTTCAAAATCAATACCCTCCTCTTGGCGGTATCCTTTAGCAACTAATCGAGCCTTGTTCTTCAACACATCACCATGCTCATCTAGTTTCACTTTAAAGATCCATTTAAGAGCTATAATCATAGCAGTCTGGAGCGGTACTAACTCCCATACATCAAGTCGATCAAACTCATGAATTTCATCTTGCATGGCATTGAACCGACTATCTTCATTCATGGCGGTTTAACATCTTTTGGTTCGATCTTAGATAGTGCGGAGTTGAAGAAGCACCATAGGGCATCGGTTGCAAGTTGTTTCGGGTTGATCTGAGACGAGAGGATTACCAATGATGTTGTCTAATGGATGATCGTGAGTCCATTTTACGAGGTGTTCATATGGCGATTGTTGAGGGATGAGGTAGGTGAGTCGATGTCTCTCGAAGAAGATGGTTCGATGATGATTCGAGGAGCAAATATGTTTTCAAATGGAGCATCTTGGGGTAGCAAAGGATTAACTTCATCATTGATGCGAAACATTACCATGATGTACATTTGAAGAATGATGATTTGTTGATGAGGCGAAGGATCGTGACGGGTGCTTCTTGACTTAAAGATATTGAGGCGAAGGATTGACTTCATTCACGAGGAATATGAGCCTCCTCATTGTGGGATCAACCTCATTAGTAATTGAATCACTGAGTTCATCAAACATAGGATCAAACAATTTCTTTAAATCATCTTGGATGGAGGTACATATGGAGTTTCTTGAAGAGTTTGGAACAATGGATGAACCAATGGGGTATTTTGAAGTGCGGGTCTGAGTGGAGTGTCCAGAGCCATTTGACCGGTCGACTCATCAAGCGTAACATGAATTGTTTCCATGATATTTCGGGTTCTTTTGTTGTAGATTCGGTATCCCTTTTGTTTGGTGCATATCCTACAAATACTCCAATGTCGACTTTAGCCCTAAGTTTGCCTAAGTCTTGACCCTCATTAGTTGGATAGCACAATACACCAAACACGAAGGAAAGATAGATTAGGTTTTACTGTTGTGGACAAGTTCATATGGAGTTTTTCCATGAAAGTGTGAATCGGGAGCGATTTTGTGTGTAGCATGCGGTGGCAATTGCTTGACCCAGGAGAAACATTGGAACCTTTGAGTAGATCGGCATTGTTCTAGCGGCTTCAACAAGAGTGCGATTTCGTCTTTCAACTACACCGTTACATTGAGGGTTCGTGGAACACTTCTTTGATGGTGATTCAACGCTTTCATAGAATTCACTAAGTTGTTTGTTGACAAACTCGGTTCCATTGTGCATTACGATAATTCAGCGGTTTTGTTAAGTCGAACTGCGGTTGTTTGATGAGTTTGATGATGATATCGGGAGTTTCATCCTTTGTCCTTAGAACTTGACCGGTGAATCTAGGTAATCATCAACCACAACTAACACATATTTCTTCCCAAAGATATTCGCACCCTCATTGGTCCACATAAATCCATATGAATCTTATGAAGAACTTACGTGGCGAGTTAGTAGGTTTGGGTTTATGAGCATACTTCTTGCTTTTTCCCAATTGACATCTTGAACAAAGATGATCCTTTTCATACTTTAGTCTAGGTAAACCTACAACTAAGTCCTTTATGGAAAGATCGTTGATGGTGCCGATTTCAAGTGATTGAGACAGCGATGCCATAACCATGACTTTGTTTTGAAGCCTTTGATAACAAGCGATTGGAGAAGCCCTCATCATGTCATCGATAGAGATGGTGTAAAGATTTGAGCCACGAGTTCCTTTTAACAGTTCCTTACCATTAAGATCTCTAACAAAGCGGTATGTTTTACAAGGCTACTTCTAGATCGGAATCACGAATTGACCAGCGAGAGAGATTATGACCCAAACCTTCCACATAGTAAACTCTAGAGATGACACTATCACCAACAACGTAATCTCCATAACCCATAATGCAACCGAAATGATCATTACGAATCTAGGTCGATGAATTTGCTCACGAAGTTCATGAGCGAGACGGTCTCGAGTCATATGCTTGGAACGGCACTGAGTCCGGTACCACGAGCGATTTGAGCGATGCGGTTGAACACGAGACAAGAATGGATAAGCGGATAATTGGGATCCCCATGCAAGAATGGTTTCCATTTGGTTAGTAGCAGCAGTTGGAACACCCACTTGAAATAGAAGCATTCATATCGAAAGAGTGAGGCAATGGAATCATTGTGAATAGATGCAATACTAGTGTACGTATTAGCCACATTCACGGTGTGATCACTTCTTAAGGAATAGTTCTACCGGTGGGCATCCATTTACTAGTGGGCATTACGATTAGTCTTATGACCAGCGGTATCAATAAAAGCCTATTTTCTTGAATGTTCTTCTGTGGGTTTCCTTTGTTTTCTAACTTTCTTTCGTTTTGCCTTTTAGCCTTTTAGCATGAATTTTAGCATTAACAATATTGGCTGAACAATTAACATCGATTAGGCGGAACATTAACACCCATTCATGATTAGAAGCGAGAATTCAAGCGGACATCGGTGCAAGGTTTGCAAATAGTATCGAATTGAATTAATTACTGATGCGCCTATGGCTAATACTAGAATCAACACGATTAGTTTTATTCAATTCAAGCTTAAAGTTCCTAGATTGTTCTTCTACTCTCTTCCGGCACATTCTTAGCTTGAGAGGTCCTATCATTCCTTGTATTGTCTTGAGACTTTGACCTTCTCCTTTTAATGTCTTTGATTACTCTGTAGAGGAATGGGAACATTAATTGGTTTAACTACTCTTTGCATCACTGTTTAGATGTCTTTGGGATCGAACTACATGCAGTGCACTACGGTTCACATTCTTAAAACTAGAGTCTGAGATTTGTACTCCTAGAAGGCACACTTGAGTTCTCTTTCTTAGCATTGGCGGATCTAGAATCTGAACTACTTAAAGGCACACTACGGTTCACATTCAAAACATTGGGAATCGAGTGCATATCATACTTGGCATTAGGCATCGAGCATGGAATCAAAGGATTAACTCTCTCACCTAATGACTTGGGCATATGTGATCAAGCATTCTAAGATTTCTTGAGATCGTTTGGCATATAAGCATGCATGTCCAATTGCATTATCATGAGGTTTCTCTAACTTATCCTCTTCAACAATCTCACGCAGACATTCTAGGCAATCCTTAAGGGATGAGAAGTATGTTTGAATAGCAAGTTTGTTGTTCCTTAGATGAGGAGGGACATAAGTCATGTGACAAAGCATATTTATTACAAGAGTGAACCTTTGATCCACCATTCTCCCATTGGTCATTGGCATTTTCCCTTTTACGACTCTTGATTCTCAATTTCCTTTTGCAATGAAGCTATTTGTTCGTTGTTTTTATTACGATTGACCTTAATTGATTCAAATAACTCATTGAAATGACGTTTAACCTTTTCGTTTTCTTCCGAAAACTTTCGTTTTCCTTTTGTAAAGCATTTACTAGGTTTTGAAGATGAAGCGTTTGAGAATTCGAGAATCTAAGGAGGAGGCATTTGGGAGCCTGTCATATTGTTCATTTGACCCTTTAATTGAGAGATTTGGGCTTTCAACTTTACGATCGTGTTGCCGAGCTTGAATCATTCATCACGTTTGTTAATTTGAAAACGCATCAAACTGGAGCATCGATGATGTCTTGATATTTGAAGTTTTGACATTTTCTTTAAGATGTTGATATTTAGGTTGTAAATTAAAATGCTCAACTTCTAGTTTAGAAAATGTTTAACCAAATTGTCGTGATCATCCGACTCAATTTTCTCGTTTAGTTTAGAATTAGTTTTTCAAGCTCAATGACACGATCATGAGAGACTTTCAAGGCAACAGATAGTTCATGAAATTGGGAAGCATTAATAGAGCAATTTGAGCGTTGAAAAACACATCTTGAGCAACACATTCGATAATAAGAGTCTCATTTAATGTATGCAAGTTCTTCCTCTCAATCTCATTATATTTTAGTGCACGCTCATAGTCACTAACTTCAACAATCATTGCATCAAATTCCTTTTCCATTCTCTTAATATCGGTTTCTATCCCTTTTAAGACTCTCAAAGTGATCTTTTAGAAGTTTAAAGAAAGGCATGACCTCGAGTTAAATAACATTCTTTCATTTGTTCAAAACCCTTTCTCCTTGATTATACAGTGGGTGTGATCCTTTTCTTGCAAGTTTTCTCAAAATCAACAAATAGTTGAAATATAACGTATTGGCTAATTAATGTCTTGCTTTTGGTGGCAATTGTTCTAGGTACAAGATGCATTGGTGTATTGGGAGGATACAGTCGCTCTAGGCATTTTCCAAAGGGAGGTTTGTTTCAACAATATTTTCCGCTTTCGCTTATCTAAATCCTTTTCGAGAAGACTTGTTCGGGAGTCAACAATGTCACGAGGCTTAAACTTGTTCAAGGAAATCCAGTTTTCCTTCTTGTAGTCATGAGGGTGATAATTATTTTTCTCTTTGCATTTGGGATCATTTTGTTTCTTATTCATCTTTTCCCTAGTGATTTCATTTGATTTCTTATCTTCCTCGGTGCACTCAACGCAACTAGGTTTTCGCCTAGGCTTAAGGATTTCATTACCATCGTAAAGCACCTTATGAGCATTTCTAGCCTTTTAATTACCTCTGGATTTGGTTCCTCAACAAGGAATGCTATGCTTATCGCTTAAGACTCGATGTTTAGTGACCATGTGAAGCGATCGAATGGTGTTTCCTTGTATGTACAACTTGTTTTCAAGTTTGTTTTCAAAGTTTTCAGTTAGAAAAGTCTCTCAAGAGTTTTGATTCCTTTGCATTAAATTCTTGCTTAAGCATTTTCACATTTCTTGAAGTTCTTGCTTTTGCTTAATTTGTTTTAGAAAGTTTTTCTTGCAAGGAATTTAATTCTTGTTTCAATACTTCTTCTCTAAAATTACTTTTCTAATTCTGTACGCACTTGGTCATCCATTTCACCTTTCACGGTGGTCAACTCAAATTTGTACGTTGTTCATAAATAGCAACACGTTCTTTATAGGCATTTAGTTCGAAATTACGGAATCATCGAGGGCACATGGGTGTATTCATCATAAACATAGTCATTGTTGTTGCAGAAGATGCATCACTTGGTACAACTTCACTTTCACTTTGTTTCACATATTGATCATATGGGACAATATTGATATTACCCATATTTTCAATATTTGATTCAATAGTTTCGATTGATTGTACTTTGTCATGCATCTGTTGCACATCGACATCATCGTATAGTTTTAATACCTCCGAGATGAGTTTGTCCTTGGATGGGCCACTTGTGGTGAAGAAGAGACCTTGGGAGAAACCATTGGAGAAATGCTAGCCATAAAAATTGTGTGTGCGATGGGTCCATCATCTACATCGAGTCGTATGCATCACAATCAGTGACTTGAAAGGCATTCGATGATTGTGACCTATCTCCTAAATAGGCTGCTCATCCACATCGCATCATAGGTCTTGGCATTGCCCTCGACCGAAACAAATTCCTCTTCATCCAGCGGCACCATTGTCCGAGCTTGTACGGTAGCATCTTATCTACGAAGTAATCAACATTACATGGACGCTTTGGAGATATGCGTTCTTGCAATGTGTCCCTCACCACCACAGTTATAACATTTGATTGGCTTAGCTTGACCTTGGTTACCATTCCTTCCTCGATTACGGTTGCCAACATGACCTCTACCGGCTCCACCTCTTCCCACGATCATATTGTCTTTCTGAGCAGGTTGCACCACGATCCTTCCATCTTTAACGGTGGCTTGATTGTGTGGGTTAGATCTTGTTTGAGGTTGTTGTTGGTTTGTGGGAGAGAATTCATGTTTTGACTAATCGAAGAGCTAGTTGATTAATGAAGTTACCAGCGTGTGCATCAAGATCGACTTGTTTGAACATAGGATCGGGAATGAGTTTGTGATTACCATTGCCCAAGGTATGACTTGTGATGCTTTGGTTGTGATTCCGATGTTTGAGTAGAAGGCGGTTGAGTCATTAGGCGAGCTTGTCTCTCCCTGGTTGGTTTTGAGGCGATTGAGAATCAATTTTTCAAACATGGCATGTCTCTCATTACGAAGGAGGAAGGCATAGAGTTGCTCATAGTTTGTATTCTTCAATCCTTTAGTGAGCTTCACACGGTGACAAACTTGTGCCATTCGAGATTCATGTTGTTCACAAATTTTGAGTTCGGTGAATGTTAGGCATAGTCATTCGATGTTCCTCATGTCATTCACTAACTTATGAAATCTCACATAGTACTCATAGACATTCTCATACGGTTTCATCTTGAAGTGTTCAAATTAGTCATAGAGTTGGGATTCTCTGTCTTCCATAGTTAATTACGAACACAGAGAAGCATCTTAACATTATCCCAAAGCGCCTTTGCATCGGTGTTATGATTGATCGACTTGTAAATGTCTTTAGGAAGACCTTGAAGAACAATGTTTGAAGCCACGATATCGCATCGAATCTCTTTTCTCCTTATCATCAAGCTCATCATACATCTTAGGTCATCCATTCCGTAACAGAGTACCATCTTCATTAGTATCAAGTATGTCTCTAGTCGTCTCAACTCGATATGGTCCTTCATCAATGGATTTGAGAATGTTGACACCATTTTCCTTTCCAAGGCGGTACAATCGATTCGTTGAGCCCAAGAATCATAGTCGATTCTGTCAAGCATGGGTGGGCGAGTATCGACCCGGTGCTTGAACATCCTCTGCAACAGTGGAGATGATAGTAGGGCGTTGGTAGACATGTTAACGAGATAATACGGATTTTATAACTCTATGATTAAACGAGAAATAGATTCTTTCACGGGTTTTACTAAATCAAGAGAAACCGTAAACAATCACCCAAGTCGCTAGAAGATAATGCACCAAGTCGCTAACACTTAATTCGCTACACCACTAAGTCGCTACAGGTCCCAAGTCGCTAGACAAATGCAAGTCGCTAAGTAGTAACTCGCTAAGCCTCAAGTCGCTAGCAAAATTTTGGTAGCAATTCGCTACTCAGTCGCTAAAGATACAAGTCGCTAAAGAGCAACTCGCTCTGGACAAGTCGCTACCACCAAGTCGCTACCCGTGGTGGAGGTCCACTACTTGTCTTGTAAATCGCTAGATCTAAGTCGCTAGTTCTAAAGCGTAACTCGCTACAAATTTGTAAAGCAAGTCGCTACGAAGAAAGTAATCCGTGAGTTAAGTCGCTAGCAAAAAAACCACATAAACATCACTTTTCAATCCAAAACAACCCAACCAAGATGATTTAAGCTACCAAATGAAAACCTACACACTTGTGATGATTCTAAACATAAAAGTACTAACAAAATCCAAACTTTAACACGAGAAATCAACCAAATGATGCAAAAACCACTAAACTTTTCAAACTAAAACCACCTAAAACCACTAGAAATCCAAAGATGTGCAAGATATGATCTAACCATGGCTCTTGATACTAATTGTAGGATATTAGTTTTCACATACATCAAACCATAACAACAAGGTGGCGTATAAGTGGAATTCTAGAGAGAAAGTTAGAGGTTTAGGGAACTTAGTGAGAGAAAGTGAAAGATATTATTATGAGCTCCAACTCTCTACCTTGGGAGGTAGAGTATTTATAGTCTTACATAAATCGCCACACATCGGGAATGTGGATCGGGCATACAGGTGGGTAAAGACCGTCCAGTCCTCCACGGTGTTACTTAACTAAATACTACTTAACTTAAAAGAACTACGACTACGAGCTTTCTAACGATTACATATACTTGAGGTGACCGACTCTTTAATACCTGGAATTTCTAATTCCTAACAGAGAGAATCAAGAGACCAATCTTCGGTGAAGGCACATTGTCCATGATTTGGAATTCGGAGAATTTGAGCAAATTGCCTAAGAGTCAAAACAAACTTTTCGTTTTTGATCTAAAACCAAAGGGATAGAGAATGATCCTCGTTACGAACGAGTTTGACAGCGAGAAGAATTCCAATACAAATCTTGGACATATTTTCGTTAATTTCGAGAAGACATTCTAGTCCTATGGCTCGGAAGGAGGTATTGATACTTCTTGAATTGTAGAGGTGTCTACAATCGTCCTTCATGGAAGTGACGGGTTTGAGATTAATGAACCCGGACATGATTGCGGGGTGTTGGGCTCAAGAGATGTTCGGATGTAGACGCTAGAGAGTGAAAAATCAAACTCATATACGTGCGACATAGTGAAACCTATAGAAAAGATGAGTTAATATAAAGTGGTGTTTGTGGTCAACCTATGATTATCTAACCTTTTTTTTATTAGATTTTTATTAACAATGGTTTTTTAACACGAAAGACACTTAACTTACTTATGGTTTTGACATACTAGTGGAGTATTACATTTAGAAGAAAAGTGGTTTTTAATTTGCATGAAAAACTGTTCTCCAGTAGGACGGATCCCACTGTTCCTTTTCAAAAGGGATCCGGCTGGTATAACTTCCGGGATCCGTAGATGCATAGGTTCTGTAAAGCAGTTTTATAAAAACATAGGTTTTAGATCTCATAGTTTTATACCAAGATATGTGTTTTGGCCTACATTTTCTTTTAACATGCATACATGACTTCTAATGTATCACGAAAGAAGGAAATAAAACAAAAGAAGATGATAAACACATAATAACCTAGATAACTAGACTATTAGTAATATTTCATTTCAATACTAAGAATGATACAAAGGATTGGGTATATAACCCAATGTAGATTAACAACACAAAGTAAATGTCTCCGTATGTGAACTTCATCATAGGGAACACAAGTGCGATAAGTGTTAAGGCGATGAGCACGAGGCGATGTAAACCATGTTGAAGATGATCCTTCTTGGTTTCGGTTGAGGCGAAAATGGAGAGGAAGATGAAGTTTTGAATAAGAGAAATTTTGAAATTGGAAGATTTGAAAAAGTGAGGATAGAGTGATTGACGGTGGGAGTATTTATGGGGAAGGAGGAATTTTTGAGATTCGTGTTTTGTTTTATTATTGGATTAAAAGAAATAAAACATAAATTTTATATACCACGACTTTAGACGAGAAAAATAACACGTCTGTGAGAAAAAGGCTTCCTAATGAAGCTTCATGTAAAACATGTATATGTACAAAAGATAATCATATAAATACCTAAATAGGCATACTTAATTATCAAGCAAAATAAAAAGAAAATCATACCTCTAGCGCACTTAGGAATGTCTTTACAAATGACACAGCAAATGTCACTTAGACGATTCCCGCTCCTTTGCGTTTAAGATACCTTCTTTAGGAAGGTATTCTTGTTACCAAGCGATTCCTATATCTTGGTGGGTATGAGCTTTGACTAATCAACATGACAAAAAAGATTAGTGCAATTAAATGAAAAGGTAAATAAAAAAATGTTGTTATCAAATCAACATCCAAACATATAGTTTTAAAAGACATGGTGTTTGTTTTATGAAAACCTTCTTTGTAGTTTTCAATTAACCATGGATCGTATCAAGTTTTTAAAGTACAATATACTTCAAGAAACTTGGTAAAAAGCTCGATGCCAATTGTGGAAAACTAGAAGGGGGTTGAATAGTTTTACAATTAAAACTTCCTTTTAAACTATTTAGATCGACTTATGTCAATCTATTTGGGTGTGTGTGTTGGATGTTGATAAACAAGTATATAAAGGTATGTAATGAAAAGATAAGAGTAAGAAGCACAAAATCACAACGCGAGTATTTATAGTGGTTCGGCTACAAGGACACCTTCCTTGCCCTACTCCACTCCCCGAGTCACCTACTCAAGAATTCGTAAACACTACACCAATCTCCTTATGGCGGAGAAGCCTTCACAACGTCGCTTAACATTTTTCCGGTACAAAGCTAAATACCGAGTTCTTTCACACCACAGCGAACCACACCTACACAACGTTGCCTACCCTTTATACGGTGCTAGGCTAACCACCGGGTTCTTTCACTCCAAGGTGAACCACACCTACACAACGTCGCCTACCCTTTATAAGGTACTAGGCTAAGTACGTAGTTCTTTCACTCCAAGGTAAACTACACCTACACAACGTCGCCTACCCTTTATTAGGTACTAGGCTAAGCACCTAGTTCCATTGCAATGGAGGAAATACTACCCAACACTACACCAACGACTAATCCCAAAGGAGATCTACTCCTTTAGAACATCATCAAGGATATCAATATCCTTGGATCTAGTACTAGTCTATCTTGTACATCGAAACACACCATATCGAATGTACATCTAAGGCACCTTTCACTAATGCCTTTAGCTAGATCTTCAAGACACCTTTCACTAATGTCTTGTGGCTAGATCTTCAAGACATCTTTCACTAATGTCTTGTAACTTGGCTTCTAGGCACCTTTCACTAATGCCTACAATATGGACGATCGACACCTTTCACTAATGTCTTCGTCTTGACCCTGAGACATCTTTCACTAATGTCTTCAACACTACACTTCTTAGAAAGAAAGGAATCATCAACAAGAAGACTTCATGTAGCCTTGATGATGAGGAAGCATGGCAACTCATGGACTTGAGCTTGCTCGACTTCAAAGGTGGTGATCTTGCCTTTAAGAGGAACCTAGAAGATCACACGAAACAAAACTACAAACATAGATCTCTTGGATCCGAGGTTAGTGAGTTTTAACTCGGGAGCAAGTGTGTTAGAAAGGGTGTTAAACAATGAAGAAATGGCTCACTATTTATAGAAGAAAAATCTACCGTTCCTCGGATCCCACGGATCCCTTCCTGAGGATCCGTCTAGCGTAAGCTAGGGATCCGTGGGACGCTCCACTACCCATGGGTATTTTGGTTATGGGTCATGGGTCATGGGTTGATCTATGGATCTTTGGCTAGATACAATGTATCTCTTGAGTGCAATGCACTTAGTCACTTGGGTATGGGTTGATCCATGGGTTATGGATATTATCCTGTATGATATAAGCATGATGTCATGCAATGGGTTATGGGTCAAGCTCCATGGGTCATGGGCTTTGGGTTGTACCAACTATATTCAATGTATTTGCTCAATGGGTTATGATACTTAAGTTTCTACCATTTATATTACCAATATACTACATACTAGTTATGTGTATATTTTACCCAAATATGTAAACACTAGTTGTTGTACATATGTAATATTAAATCTTAAAATCACTTATACTTGTTTTAGTGTTTTATGTGAATATGTTAGAAACTATTAGTTCAAACTATTTACGTATTTTATTTGTTTCGTTAAAATGATTTTACGTTTGTTATCGACAAAACATTAGAAGATCGTAAAATATAAATAAATGTTTTTACGGCTTATTTGTATTAACAAATGGTATAAAGATCCATCTTATGGACCTTTATAAACTTGTGGAGACATTAGGGGGATACTTAAGCATAACTTTTCAAAATGAATTTGGTTACATAGTTGAGATACTTGGCCTGACACGGGGTCATGGTGAGGAGATTAAAGCCTGCTACAATCTCTATTTGAATGTTCTTACCTGTTATTATAATACAGCCAGGGGATCACACACTGGAACAGATGGACATGTTTCAAAGGGCAAGGAATATTGCCATGAAGACCAGAAAGGTCATGTGATTAAATCCATTGATTTGGACATTCAAGCAAAGAAGAAGATTGAGCACTTTGGCATCCAATTGGAGAGTCTCAACAACAAGTGTCAAGATAACCAAGGGAAGTCTAAAATGCACTATGAAACTCGAAGCACAAGCTACAAGATAAAGGAAGAAGGAAAGGATTCTGATGACAGCAACACTGATGATTTCATAATCATGAGTTGATCAACCAAAGAAAAGAAGACAAGACCATAAGATCTTTTGATCTTAGAGGGGAGTTTGATGGAAGATTTAAGATCAAATAGATCTTAATTTCATTGCTTTGTTAACAGACAATTATTACTATTGTATCTATTATTATTTGCAGTCATGTAAACAACCAATAAGGTTGTAGAAAACACTAGACATAGGATTGATGACATGTCATAAGTAGTTATAGTTAGTTTGGACGTTTGGCACTTATATGGTTGTGATTATTCATGAATGGTTGTGTCTTATGGGTCAAATCTGAACCAACACACCCATTCATCATACACATTCATAACCTATATAAGTGCATTGTATTTAACAGTTTATTCATCAATCAATTATAATTTTATTTCTCAAATTGCTCCTTCCTCCCATACAAATTGCTCCTTCCTCCCATACCTTTTATGTGTCATTTTGCATACTATTTCGTGCATATTATCTCTCAAACACTCCACAAATGGCACTCTACCATTCACATCCTGATACCAAATGGCCTAAACTACTCAACCCCTACAAAGGATCTGTTGGCACTTACAATACTGGAGTGCTGAGAATAAAAAGATGAAATTATTAATGTAGGTGCTTCGAAGTACTTTTATTAAGATGGGCGTTTGACTTTTAGTAGGAGATAACGAAGATAAATTACATCGTAGGTCTCTAGAGATGTATTTTGTCTAACTTTTACTAAGTGAACGATGATTATTTACAAAAAGAATTGACAGGAATATTATGTGTGAAAATTGAAAAATCACATGATTGAATTTTGCAATTTACTTATATCCATGTATGTTTTTGTATTTGTCATTGTCTCATTCCAGAAACATTCAATCGAGATGATAACTCTATTCGTGAAACTAGCGATATCCAACAAAATGCCGTAAAAAATAAAGCGTAAATATTTGATGAGTAGTATTGTTACCTGATTCTATATAAATAATATGACCCACGGTTTCTTGTGAGCTATGAGTCTCCTGACATAAGGCGTACACAAATTAGTTAATATTGAATAGATGATAAAATTTAGGAAAAAAGCTAAAAATACTCTATGTACTTTTCGTGATAACTCATTATGCTTTCTCAACTTTTTTTATTGTCATTTTACTTAACATTGTTTCACGTCTGCTGTCATTATGCTTAATTAAATGTTTTTCTCATGCAAAAAGACTTAAATACCCTTCCATCTATAACAATATTTCTCATGGAGAAAACATATGCATCCTCAAGCCTCACCTCAATGACCTCGTCACAACAACGTTGTCAACCGGGCGACTTCTCGTCCGGTCAAGCGATCTGTTCCGCATCCATACGATGATGTCACACCAACATCATCTTGGCGTCATCATCTTTCTCGAAATGGGTAGTAAAATGAAAGGAATGAATACGGTTGTTGGTTGGATTTTGTAAATTAGAAAATCGCTTGTTCGGGAAATTATGTTGTGTCAACATTATGATCTGAATATGTATAGGTATCACTTGATACGAAAGCGTTTCAAAGAGTAATTTTGTTAGTCATATATCGCGGTATGTGAAGCCCTTTAAAATGCTTTACGTGGCGATTATGGAGTCGTTCAATGTGGTGTTTATATGGTGGTTTGTTGTATTCAATTCGGTTGTTGAAGGGTTTTAAAATGAGTTGTTGTAGTGGTGGTGGTTTTGATGGCGAAGGTGGTGGTGATTTTGATAGGCGAGAGGTGGTGGTGATGGTGGTGAAGAAGACAAGGGTACTATTGTCTTTTAATGTTAGAAAGAATAAGTAATTAAGCATAATGACAGCAGACGTGAAACAATGTTAAGTAAAATGACAATAAAAAAAGTTGAGAAAGCATAATGAGTTATCACGAAAAGTACATAGAGTATTTTTAGCTTTTTTCCTAAAATTTATACTAAAAGAATGTAAATGCCTTATCTTTTGCAGTGTATAAAGACATAATGTATTACTTGTTGATAGGCTGTGGGTGGTGGACCTCCGATTGGAGCCACTACAGGCACATAATTTTCTTGTTGATCGCTCATCGGCTCGTTCTCATCACCTTGTGGAGGTTCATTGAGATCCCAAACTGGTGGAGGTTCATTGAGATCCCAATCAAAAACCCTCTTCGGCCTCCCGCCATTTGCATTCATTATTACTGTGAGGCCGCACTGATCCCCTGAAACAAGTCATCACGACAAAAACAAAAATGAAACCTTAAAATAAAAATTACAGCTTATCACTATTGATCAAATATTACATATGTGTACATTATAAATAAGTATTGCATAACATTTTAGCAATAGTATTCAGACTGGAATTAGGTATTAAGTAGGATTCCAGTAACATTCAACCAACATGACTAACTATGCATATGGGATTCGCCAACACTTTCGATTTAGACCGTGCGTAATAAGCACTCAACGATCTGAGTCTTCACACACCCAAGAGCGTCAACCTTAATACGGCCCCCATCCAAGACGTGTCGTCAACCAAGAAAACGTAGACTTAGTCGATGCCAAAACCAGATGGTGGAGAGTGGGATTGCACAAAACAAAAGCCAACAGTCAAATGAACAATTGTTTGGCATTTATTTATTTTTATTTTTTTTTAAATCGTTAAAACTTTATATAAAATAAAACCTATAAATACCTCAATACTCCTTCATTTTTATTCACACTTTCAAATGCATATTTTATTTATACACTCGAATCTTCTCTACTCAAAAATGTCTCAATACACTCTGAAAACCAAAACACCAAAAACACGCGTAACAAAACTTTCCAACACCCGGTTCCAATTTTTGTTTGGGTCACTCACCAACCATTAATTTTCAGCCCGGAGTTTTGTATACGAACCACAACAGCAACAACCTATTAACCCAAACAATCCGTTCGTATTGTCGTTTAACCAACAAAATGAGCCAACAACAACAACCCAATTTGTATCGTCCATAAATGTTCCATATTTCATCATCACCACCAACGTACCAATCTCAAAGTTCTCAACATTATTCTTCGGTTCACCCTTTTAATGTTGACGAGGTAGAAGATTTGGATCCCTTTTTTGGTAGTCAATACCATTCAAGACGAATCTCCCGTCAAAGAGGTGGCCGTTAGAAAGAAGGTTTCAAAAAGACGTCAAAAAGCCCAAGACGGCTACAAAAGAAGACGCTAGAGTTCCATGGACCCAAAAGGAAGAGTTAGCGTTGTGTAAAGCTTGGATCAACACGTCTAAAATAATGTCAATGGGAGTGCTCAAAAGATTCATGGGTTTTGGATGGTTGTACCAGAATACTTTGAGGGAAATGAGGAAATCGAAAAGTGGCTACGATGCCCTCAACTGCAAATGAAAATCGCAGATTCGTCTTAAAATTGTTCAATTTTTTAGATATACGATAATGCAAAAGGAGGAACCCGAGTGGGTTAAATGACCAAGGGTGTTTGATACGTGAATCGAATATCGTATGATGTACGATCAAAACTTCACTCTTGTTGAGTCATGGAAGCTTTAGGCGAACATAAAGCGGCAAGAGATATAAATGCCAAAATTTTACAAATCCAAAGTCATTGCAAACATAAATAAAAATATCGAAAACCACCTCATTCAAAGACATCCAACCAAAGACATGGTGGTTTTAATCTCAACGATAAACGGATGATTCGAGAGGAGAAAGAGGTTCGGGATGTTCGACCAATGAGACAGGACAAAGCTAAGAAGAAAGTGTTGTCCTCGTCCGTTTCATCGGAATCTTCAGCTGTTGCTCCTCACTATTTGTTGATTTGTAGTTGATAAATGAAAATTTGTCCACTCGGGTCTCTTTTCCAAAAAGAAGGAAGCCACTGAATCTTTTTTTAGACTAAACAGCGGCAAATGAAAATAGAAGAAAAAATGTTTCAACAAAAGCAAGAAGAAATTGTGCTAAACCGTCAAATGTTCATCTTTCAACAAGAAAAACAACAAAAAAAAAATCTTGTCTATCATTGTCCTGATGACCATTTGACCGGAAGACAACGAAGACAGTGTTGGAGATGAAGCAACAAATCAAGAAGAAATATAATTTAGCATATTAATTTATGTTTTTAAATTTTATTGTAATGTTTTTTATTTTATTTGAATTATTAATGTAATATTTTATAATTATTAACGAAATTTTAATTTTTTAATATTTAAAAAAGAAGAAAATGAAAGAAAAATAGAAATTAGTAGTCAAGTTGGTTCTCTTAATCTCTTATTACGCTAAATTAGTGATTGTTGATTGTAAAGAGAGAAGGTTAATGTGACACTCAAGTAACGGTGATAAATGCGATCTCAAATAACACCCTAACAATTCATAATATTTCATACTTCTGCGAATCTAGATTCATAAAATTAAAAGTTATGCTATATTACAATTATCTACCCACTATTATGTTAAATTTATATAAATAAATAAAATCTTTAGAACAAACACAGAGAATTTATCACCATATTTCAAAACTTTATTATATATAGATTCTTATAAACGATCAATTCTTATAAACAAAACAAAATTTAAATGATCCCTTAAACAATAGAAAAAGTTATAACACACAAACACATAGATTGGCAGAAAATACATAAACTTTAGCCAAGTAAAAGTCAAGCCTTTATCACATGTATAAATTTTATAATCAAACATATAAAATTCAAAACAATTTTCAAATAATTAAAAACGTTAAAACAAACAAACGCATAGATTGGTAAAATAAAAATAAACTTTAGCAAAAGAAAAGTCAAACCTTTATCAGATGTACAAATTTTTATAATCAAACATATAAAATCCAAAACACATTTCAAATAAAAATATTAAAATTCAATCAACATCACAAACAAATCCATCATAAAATGACTCCTATCAACATCACCTAACAATCAGTTAAAAAAACTTCAGCAAAAAGAATCACAATGTGGATATAAAAAACTGAAAAAAATTACTAAAATTGACAAGATTTTATTGAAATTCAACCTGAAGTGAAGCAGTAATCAATTGATATGCTTGATAGTAAACTGATTTTTTTTTTATGCTTTTTTTTGCAGAATTGGGGTTTATGAATGAAGAAGAAGAAGATTGGGGGCGTGTATTTATAGTGTGATATGTGAAGTGATGTCTGATAAAAGAGTTGGGTCTCTAGATATGTGTCAGAATGACACGTCAGGTTAAAAGTTATGACAACCCTTTTCACCTGAAAGAATATTTGTTTTTTCAAGTACTACATTTTGCTATTATACCTTGTACTTATTTATATACCATTTGGTATTGTGTAACATAAATAATGATGTATGAATAAGCTAAATAGTGTACATATCATATCTATTATGAAACCCCTTATTTTGGTTTTTAGTTGTGTAAATTTTAAAAATTGTGGTTACGTAAACCTGCTAAATGTTCCTTAGTATGTTGTAGGTTTTCATAAAGTTTACATAACTTGATTATATTGTTTGAGGTGTAAGAGAAGTGGTACAAGGTGCTGATGAAATCGCTAGGATTATCTGGAGTTACCGTAACACCGTGATTGTTTCCTTTTATTGTTTAATCTTTTATAACTTGAGTCTTATAATTGGCAAATTTATCATATGAGAAAATTCGGGTGCTTTGGTCTTTATCTGGAGTGAGATCAAACATGTTATGAAAGATTTACTAGTGTTCATTCATAACAGAAGTTTAAACGACTTTGAAGAAAGAACCGAAATATAGAAACTTAATGATAAGCATCAAAGTATTGAAAATAGTTGAAACCGTATTTTTGAACATAGTTTCAAAAGCACGTAATCTAAGAAGCACATTTTAAGACCAGATAAATAAATCAGAACAGAAAATCCATGAAGTAAACAACTATTAATATCCGAGAAATGTGCGACAGTGTTTTCATACGCAAACCACTAAGGTCAAAAGGCCGACTTATAATGCCTTCTATTTCTTGAGACGTTCATGCAAATCACACGCACCTATTATAACCAATATATACGAGATAACAAACTACATACGAGAAGTAGTCTCATGTTCAATTTGTGGATGATGCTCTCATAATTGGGGAATGGTCAATGACAAATATTAAGAACTTGTCTAGAATCCTCACTTGCTTCCACCTTGCCTCCGACCTCAAGGTGAACTTCAATAAAAGTAAAATCTTTGGTATTGGTGTTAGTAACCTTGATCTTAACTCATTTGTTTCTTCAATTTGGCGTCAACCTTCTCATTTCCCATGTGCATACTTAGGCCTTCATATTGGAGCTAATATGCCTAGAAGTGCTAATTGGTTTCCCCTCCTTGAACGGTTTCAAAAAAGACTCTCATCATGGAAAGCAAAGTCCGTATCGTTTGGTGGACGTCTCACTCTCTGCTTCCTTGGAAGTCTTGGGATCTACTATTTCTCAACCTTTAAAGCTCCTAAAATGGTAATTCTTTTGGGGAGGTTCTATGGATTCTAATAAGATTTCGTGGATTGCTTGGGACGAAGTTATTTCCCCCCTCGCTCGGAAGTCTTAGAATAAGCAACCTCGGTATGCTTATCAAATGGTGGTGGAGATTCCTTGACGAAAGAAACTCTTTTTGGCGGAACGTGATTTATTCTACCCATGGTTGACAAGGGGGTCTCATGATTCCCTCATCTATTCAAAGCAAGTCGGGCCCTTTGTACCAAATTGAAAATCTTAATAGAGATACAAATGTGCACGGTATTGACTTACACTCGCTCTTTAAAAAGAAAGCTTGTAATGGTAAAACAACTTGGTTTTGGACGAAAAATGGTTAGGGAACATTCCTATATGTTGTTCCTTCCCAAGGCTTTTTCTTCTCGCGTCGCAACCTGATTGTCATGTATGTGATCGAGCACCAACCATCCTTACTGCTGCTACAACATATTTTTATGTCCAGTGTGGTGTTGATCCTCATATTGGGCCTCAACCTGAGTCCATTGACCTTCACACGTCTTCTGTTAGGCTGCCAAGAATCATATTCAGTTGGGCCTGGAGTAGATTACCAAGATATCTAGCTGATTTCAGCGAGCTTTTGGAGCTCGAAAGTCTCATCTCCAACCTGAAAATTACCAGTGACCATGATAAATGGGAGTGCTTAATTAATCCTTCAAGAAATGTCACGATAAAAGGTATGAGAAATGCTATAGCTAATACTTTAATGCCTTCAAACCCGAGTCTAACAAGGTGGAATAAGTTTGTTCCAATTAAAGTTAACATTGCTTCTTGGAGAATTAAAAACCGTAGGATCCCAACTAAAGTTAATTTGGATCTTAGAGGCACCGACTTACATTCGGTTCGTTGCTCGATTTGTGATGAAGACCTAGAAACAGAAGAACATCTCCTAGTAAAGTGCATTGTCACAAAAAAAAACTTGGTTAAATGGTGGAACATTAGGGATGTGCATGTTGATAACCTAAATGATGTGTTTTTCTTTGAAAATCATGCTAATCTTGCTCCTAACTTAAGCAATATGTTTGATTCCGTTGTTCAATCTGCTCTTTGGACTCTTTGGCACTTTCAGAATGACTTCATGTTCGCGGACAAACGCCCAAGAAAGGACCTTATCCTCAACGACATAAATCAATTTACCTTCTCTTGGATCTCCAACAGATTTAGGAAAGTTAGAATAAATTGGATAAAATGGCTATATAATCCTTTTAACGCCTTATCCTTCACCTTGTAATCTTTTTAGCTGATTGCTAGTTCTTTATTCAATTTGTAATTCAAAAAAACTACATACGAGAAGTGGACGAGATAAATGTCGCGTACAAGTTCAAAAACAGTTTCCAAAATAAATTGATATTACATTGATCATTCTTTTATCTTTATCTTTACTACATAAAATTGAAAAATAATCAAAGGTGAAAGTGGAAATCGAAAGTTCAAAGTTGAAAGTAAAGATTAAATGTTGAAGCCAAATATCTTTAATGCATTATTAAATGTTGAAGAAATAATTGTCATATGTAATATAATTACTATTAACTTATCAATTCTTTAACTATATGTATATAATTACTATTAAAAATGCAAACTAATATCAAATGGAAAGAGATTCGGCATATTCAATGTTGGAAAGTCAATACAACTTTTTTTTTTATTATACATACAAAGCATGTATCCATATTTTTGAAACTTAAAAAGTGAGTAATGTTAAATTTCTAAAATTCCTTTCAAACTAAAATTTCTACATAAAAAATCAAAGAATTTGTCCTTAATGAAATAGCTACCTAACAATTCACACCTAAGGGCTCGTTTGGTTTGTTGACATGAATGACAATGGGTATCGGATTTGGAATGAGGTGGAATGATAATGGGTATGAAAAAGTGTATCATTACGATTGTTTATGTTTGGTTGATAAAATATGGAATGAAAAAGTGTATAGATATTTTAATTTTGTAGTGGAAAAAGAGGGTCCACGGGAATGGATTCATGACACCAAATGGTTTGTAATGAATCTACGATTATGATATACCCATTTCATTCAGCCCATAAATCAAAAAAAACAAACACCGACTATGACTTTGAAAGTCGTAGCTCATTCCCATTAATGCAAACCAAACGGGCCCTAAAATTTCAAAGAAATGTATGACAAATTTTGACAACTTTTACTAATGTAATTTTCCAATATATATATATATATATATATATATATATATAGTGTTGTATCCTATATAGTACCAATCTTATATCTGACTTTACAGTACCATCCTTGACCAATCAGAATTTAATAAATTAATTTTCATTTATTTAATTAATGTTATTATCTAAGGGTATTGATGGTATTTACTAAATATATTTTCTTGAAATTCCTCCATATTTTTTGAAACTGATTTCACTAATCAGTTATCTTCTTCTCTCTCACATACTTTTCTCTCCTCCAAACCCTAGCCTCCACACACAACCTAACCCCAACTACCATCAACACGGTCGTCCTAAAGGACTACCATCGCCATAGGTATTATAGCGGACTGATCTGGTCTACGATATAAGCAAACTAGCGGCCGGTGAATTTAATATCTTGATTAATTTCGTCAATAAGGTATGACTATTTTTCTGTTAATTTTTGTTAATATTTAAAAGCAACCTGTTGTTTCTATCAGATTAGATGGATGGCGTATTTCGAAATCGACTTTCGGTTCAAAGGAAAAAAAATGTAAACGAGTATGATTCAAGCTAAGGCTTTTATGATTTAATTCCATTCTAAGTGGTGTGTCTGTTAATTTTGAAGGATATCGTGGATTTTAAACGGTTCATAAATGTACGTTAAGTCACCAAGAAATTATATACTACGTATTGTGTTGGTATTCTTTTCGTGCACGATCTCATATATCCAACCATAAAGATGACCAATGAATGCACTTGTGTTTTTAGAAGGCTTGCATATATGTTCTTGAAAGACGTGCATATATGTTTTGGAAGACGTGCACATATGTTATAAGACGGTGTGTGATGAAGATGACCAATGAATGCACTTGTGTTTTTAGAAGGCTTGCATATATGTTCTTGAAATACGTGTATATATGTTTTGGAAGACGTGCACATATGTTATAATGAATTTGATAATACTTTTGATTTTTATTGTCTTTTTTATAATATCAATTTCTGTATATGATATTTATGTTTCAGATTTGTTATAAATTTAGAGGTCATATGTATCATGTTTATATTGGTGGCTTTAAACTTTGAAGTTTAAAGAATGTATTAGAAACATATGCGCAATTACCTTCTTGAGCAAAAGACCTTCAATGTTTAAAAAAATTGTAAATTGTATACAGTGAACACATATAAACTTACATTCTTAAGAAAAACATATATGCACATATGTTTTTTGAAAACTTGTTTGCTGGAAAAAAAAAGCTACAAAAAATCATTTTTTTTAATTCCGAAAATTAATACATTTAAAAAAAACGTTTTTTTTTTTAATTCAAAATATTAAATAAAAAGTAAAAAAAATATTTTTACTATTATGCCCTTTTGAATTAAATAAAATCTTTGAACATTAAAAAAATCTTACATAAATATCATCATGTATTATTAACCATTGATCAAATGATCCAAATGTCTAGATTGCTCTAAAGTTAGTCTGTGAAAGTATTGTGATCTAATATTGGTCTTCGTGAAACGCAACCCTATATATATATATATATATATATATATATATATATATATATATATATATATATATATATATATATATATATATATATATATATATATATATATATATATATATATATATATATATATAGAGAGAGAGAGAGAGAGAGAGAGAATGAGGATCGAGTGCGGATTTTTTAATTCATGCGGATATGCGGATAGATCCTGACCGCCCATTCGAGGATCGATCTTGACTTTGTAAAAAGTTAAGATTTGCGCTAACTTCACTTAGTGAATCGACCATATAAGCGATTTTTTAATTTTTTTTTCCTTTTGAGGATCGTTACTATTGTTATCTTCTTTCATTTTTTATTTTCCAGTTTTTCCGAGCACTTTTGTTTTTGATTATAGAGTCCTACCGTGATATTAGCGATATTATGAATCCTTGTGATATTAAGAAACCGTGATATTATAAAATGGTGATATTATAAAACAAATCGTGATATTAAGCTTTTTACATGTAAAAATGAACCGTGATATTAAGAAACATATGATAGTTACTATGATATTAACAATTTTATTAAAAACATATGATAGTTACGGCGATATTAACAATTATATTAAAAAAGAAAAATGTTTCGTGATATAAAAAGTAACCGTGATATTAACATTTTTTATTAAAAAGTTACGATGATATTAATAATATTAGTAAAAACAAAAAATACTTGTGATATAAAAAAGTTAGTGTGATATTAACAATTTGTATTTAAAAAAAGTTTATGTGATATTAAGATCGATCTTGACTTTTTCGATCTTGACTATGTCAAGATCGGATCTTGACTTTAAAAAAAAAGTCAAAATCGACCTTAATATCACAATACCTTTAATCATGAAAACGATTTTTTGAAATTTTTTCAGCGATTCTTAATAATTTATCATTCTCTTTATTTTTTAATTTTTCGATTTTTGAATTAAAAAAAAAAAAAAAAAAAAAAAAAAAAACTGTGATATTTCCACACCATCCCTACTTAAAGCCTAAAACCCACCCGATCCCTTCCCTATATATATATATATATATATATATATATATATATATATATATATATATATATATATATATATATATATTTTTAATTTATTTAATCTTAACACTAATAATTTTTAAATGTTTATCAACATATTCTATTTTATTGGGTTTATAGACGGATAGGTTACCCAACTTTCCAACTTTATCTATTTTATAAGGCACCATATTACAACTTATCTTTTTATTGTTATGTTAGTTCATAGTGTGTGTATCATATGCGATCTCCGTTATTAAATATTGAAATATGTGCAATGGCCATATGATTTTTAAAAATATTGTTTTGACATTTATATAAAGTTGAAATTGTAGGGATATTGTTGTGAATAACTTGAATATTTACAATCACAAAACATAGTATCGATTTATTATTTAGTCATAGGGTTCATTTTTTTTGTTCTTGTTCTTGCGCATTAAATACGTTAAATACAAATCTGTTTCCAAATATTGCTATAATGATGGTGATTGATTGGTGTTTTAATCGTTGATTGTTCCGTAGCATTAATTTCAAAGATATTATACAAAGTTTTCAAATAATTTGGTCAAAGTATATTATACAACCGGTGTATATATTTTGTTAACTTTCTTAGATTTGAAGTTTTTTTAATTGGGTCAAATCCCATGCCTTGATGGATAATGACTATAAAGTGAAGCCGATCAAAGAGTTCGATCAAAGAGGATTCAACACCTCAAATGTTGTGTATTAAGAAATTTTACACGGCGAGTAACGTGTATTGTTAGTTATCTCATAATTGATGTAATGTTTTATTTTCAGTTTCAATAAATATTTTTATATGTTCTTTGATACATGTTAATAATTTTTTCTTCAGATGAATTATCGCATGTTACGAAATACTTACCATAATATCGCATATCGTTAATTATCATCGCTAAAACCGTTGCCGTTAGGCGCAATTACCGTCTAGTTTTATATATGAACCTTATATGACATTGTAATTGATGATTTATGCATTATGTTGATCAATGGTATTGCTCAATTTTTCCTACTTAATTAATAGGAAAGATTAGTGAAATTTTATTGATTACTAAAAGCCATAAGAGCAACTAATTAATCTTAGACAACCACAAAATATTATGGAGTATTTGTTAAATTTATTAATTTATAAACATTATAAAAATTGAGAATTTTACATTTAGTATTAGCTTATTCTTAAAAGATTTATTCTTGATTTTAAAATTCTACTAAACTATCCGAATATGACATTATTTTACACTTAAGTCGAAAAGTAAACATAAGCTTTCAAGGTCATATTTATTTTCTTTGTTATTATTTTTTAGTTATACTGAGAAAAAAGATTCATTAAGTTTGATCAAATCAATTCAATTTTTTACGTGTGAAATCGAGCTCTCTCATTTTATTTTATTTTATTTTATTTTTTAAACGACAATATTTTTCACACACTATACTACTATCTCACAAGTGTCTTTAACGATACTTGAATTCATAATCTTTTGGTTAATGGGCAAGCCACATACCACTAAACCATAGGCCTTGGGTGGCTCTCCCATTAGTCCAACTAAGTTTTCCTCAAAGACATAATTTCAATTTTGTATTATCCTTATGAGAGATTTTGATAATATTATACAATATTTTGGAATTTAGCATTTATTCATGTTATATTTGTAATCTTGTATATTGATTTTTACTTTCAGTGTATACATTTATAAAAATACCTTTTTATAAAAAAAAGTGACCATATTACATAAATGCTTTACCCATTTATTTGTACTTTAACTTTATGCATTTAATGTCACCCTTTCATATCTTGCTTTTGTATACATACCGGGTGCTTTTAACCCTTTGTATTCAAGATATCAATTATCAGAAAAAGCTCATATATTAAATATAATTCCAAAAGAGGTATTAAATATAAAATAAAAAAGCACAGTAAAACCTGTAAAAATTTATGGTTGGTGAGCTAATCTTTTTTAGCTGTATATCAGCAAACTCATATGTATTTTAGACAAAAGTCATAAATATTTTAAAACTATAAGTTGAAAAAATAAGTTTACAAAAACTTTAGAAAATAAATAACCTCACTTGAAAATTACTATTATTTCTACAAATCACCCAGCTTGTATTTTTCTACTATAAAGAAAAACTAACTTAAACACATTTGATAAGTTATTTATTTTAACTAAAATTCATATTAATTATAAGGTTTTCTATTTGTAGCACTAAAGGCTACATTTAAAAGTTAAAAATATATAAAAGTGGTTGTACATTAGGTCAGTTTTGAGTAATTATATGCACTAGGTGGTGGTTTATAATTAAAGTACAAAATTTGATGCATTATGTCTTATAAGTAACTCTTAAGGATACGTTTTAGCATTTTCCTTAATTAAAATCATATACTAATCATATTTTCTAAACTAGGTTTATTCATTGTGTAGTTTTAAACTAAATAGTTGGTTATTAGTTATAATAGTTATCTTAGTAATAAAATGAAATAAAAGTGAAGCTCTGATAAAAAGTGGTTTGTAGAAAAATCATTCCTACAAATAACGTTTTGTTCAATGAACTACTAAGGTCATTACTCAACGATTTATTATTTTTGTTTTTTCTCTCCTAACAATTTAAATTTACTTAATTTATTTTTAAAATTTCTCAAAGATAACATCTTTTATATAATAAAAGAAGAGACGTCTTAAAAAATTGAGAGAAAAAGTGTAGAATAGGATTTAATATAGATCAATTTTTGATATTAATGAAATTGAGCAATCTGATTGTCCAATCAAATTCTAATATCATATGCAGAGCAAATTCATAAAGAATTGAAGTATCTTCAGTTAAAAAGGGACAAAGATATACAATTATTCTCAGACTCATTTTTGAATCATCTAAACATAATTATAACATAACATTGTATTTTGATTAGCCGATATTATATTCAATAAAATTAAAATAATTATATTAGCACTCATCTAAGTTTAATTCTATCGATTCAAATGTAAAATTATCAAATTTTAATTTTCTTGGTAGATTAAATAGTTACACCTGAATTTGTTTTATTTAACGTTAATAGCTTTTATATCCTCTAGACTTTATAATTCAAAGAGTTTTACTACATAGCCCTATATGTTTTAAGAAATGAAACTATGCAAATTTGGCAATACATTACCATAGCTAGCGGTAGTTATTTGTAGGGGTTGGGGAGTTTATTTCCAAGGTACAAACAATTTTTGTTTGTTCAAACATTTTAACAATAGAGCTAAAGGCTATTAATAACGAATTCTTTTAAAAAAATACACTAAATTAAATTGGTCTTACCTTCATAAATCTCATATATGCACAAAGTTAACAGGAATTTAACTTAAATCTGAAGATGTAGACATCTAATGTCATTGTTAGTGTTAAGGCATCATGATTTACAAAACTAATTTTGTCATAAATTTGTTAGCGTTAAGGCATCATGATATAAATTTGTTATACATAAACTAATTTTAGACCCACACGCAGCACGTGAGTTTGACATTAGTCGTACCGATGGAGTTTAGACATACGTCTAATTTTTGCTCGTACATAGGGTTTTAGTATAAACTTAATTTAACTTTTCTCAATTACCCGTGCTTTTACATATCTTAATGCCTCATGATTTAGCTCGATAATTACATATAATAGTTTTAGAATTATAATCGGTTTAATGATAATAATAATAATAATAATAATAATAATAATAATAATAATAATAATAATAATAATAATAATAATAATAATAATAATAATTATTATTATTATTATTATTATTATTATTATTATTATTATTGTTGTTATTATTATTATTATTATTATTATTATTATTATTATAACATCAACAATAACGATAATAACAAAAGTATCTTTTTAAGTTTAAAGTTCACGGAGTATTTTTAAAATTTGTAAATTTACTAAAAATTATGGAAATTGAGGAATTTTACATTTAAGTTCATAAAATTGAACTCGAGATTAGTCTTTTTCTTAAATATTAGGACTTGATTGTAAATTTTATTAACCAATTAGAATATAACGTTATTTTACATTTTAAGTGCAAAAGGTTATGCATATTTTTAGTATTTTTTTCTCAATCAATTTTTATACTAAAATTTAATAAGTTGGCGAAGCCAAATCAATTTTGACTTTTTATTGGTCAGGAAGAGGCAGTTTTGACTTTTATTGGTCAAGAGAGTTGCACTACTTCGCTTACGTGGCAAAATCGAACTCTCTCATTGGTTCAATTGAAAACTCCTCAAAGATTCGATTTTTCATTTCGTATGTTTTCTTATTATATAAGAGATGTTTATAAAGCTTTATGAATTTTATGCGTAGTGAAGATAAGTTTATACAACCAAGAGGTTTATAAGTCGATGACATGAATTAGTTATATACCGTTTAGAAAGTCTATCATAGTGGATGCTATAAGTTTTTGTTTTAAATCCCGCTTGGTGTAGACAGTTTCTATGTGATCAAGTCAGGCTTTTTAAAATGGAAGAACTTTACTTAGTTTGAGTTTGTATAATAATAGGCTTAATGTTGTAGATTAGTCAGTCAAATTCGAAAACAATGATAAGCAAAAAAAATATATCAAATAATATTTGTTACATGCAAGATATAGACAAAAGATATTAGTTCCTTACTTTGAGAGTGATCATGCTCATTGATGACATATAGCACGACAACACGTACATCGGTCTCTGGGCTTGCCTCGTGCTATACGCATTCAGGCCCAGCCCAAAAAACAACCACAAATACCGAATCGACAATGAAGCCCAATAACAAGATTGACTACGGTCCGGACTCAAAGACGACGAGAATGCTTAGCGGACCAAACCCTTGGCGCGAAGGCGTTCTTTGTCCGCATCCACGACACTACTAGAACCTCGCCGACAAGGGTCCCACTCCGACCACTAAATTTTATATGTGAGATGTTAGGAAACCCTAGCATTAAGCCTCGCTATAAAAGGAATCCTAATCCTCTCATAAAGTACAAATTTCTCTCACATAATAACACACACATCCTTATTATCTCGACAATAATGTATACTTAATCTCACGGAGCTTAATCGTGGGGTTCGTCCCCACGGTAAGGCTAACGGTTTACTTTCACTTGTGAAAGAATTCAATTAAACTTGAATTAGTACAAACTTAGCCCCTCAAGAGCTTGTTGGTCTAGCCCAACACGCATCCTACACACATATCCTAACCCGTCACATTTTTTGTGCTAACAAGTTGGAGCCATCCATGGGACCAGTACATAACTGCGTTCCTAAAAAAAATACTCACCATGGGCACTCGGTCCGAACCTACTCCTGCCCCCGTATACATTGTGCGAAACACGGCGGGAAGGGGAAATTACGCACCTCTGGTGGAGCTTGACTAATCGTCCCTCTCAACGTCTTACTCTTCATGTGTCCACCATCTCTCCTGTACCAAAATCATATAGTGATGCGTTTAAGGATCCAAATTGGGAAACTGCTATGCATAATGAATATAATGCACTTATTAAATATAAAAATTGAACTCTTGTGCCTCGACTCGCGGACGTCAATGTGTTCATTGTATGTGGTTGTTTCGCCATAATATTTAGCAGATGTCACTCTTAGTCGTTACAAGGCTCGTCTTGTAGCGAATGGTAGTACACAGTTAGAGGGTATTGACGTTGATGACACTTTTAGTCCGGTTGTCAAACTGGGTATTCGAACCGTTCTTAGTTTGGATACTTCTCGACATTTGCCAATTCATCAGCTTGATGTCAAAAATGCCTTCTTACATGGTGATTTATCTGAGACGGTTAATATGCATCAACCTCATGGGTTTCAGGATTCTGCATAATCTGGCTATGTTTGTTTATTACAACGGTCTCTTTATGGGCTCAAGTAGGATCCTCGGGCTTGGTTTCAGCAATTTGCAGCTTATATTACTCGCGTTGGGTTTACTCATAGTCGATGTAACCCATCATTATTTATTTACAGACAAGGGACTGACAATGATTATTTATTATTGTATGTGGATGATATTATTCTCCTTTGCTTCTTACGAGATTACATTCTGAGATTATTGTGTCATTGCATCAGGAGTTTTCTATGAAGATCTTGGCTCGCTTAATTATTTCTAGGTATTTCTGTTGTATGTGATTCTTTTGGGATGTTCTTATCTTAGTGCAAGGATGCTACTAAGATTATTGAGCGTGCTCATATCGGAATCTTGTTGATCTTGACTCTAAATTGGGAGATGATCTTCGATCTAGTATATGATCCAACATTATATCGAGCCTTGTGGTGCTCTTCAAGATCTCACTTTACTCGCCCAGATATTTCTTATGTAGTGCAGCAAGTTTGTCTTTATATGCATGATCATCGAGAGCCTCATTTCTTGGCTCTTAAAATAACTTTGAGGTATATTTGTGGTACTTTAGATCATGGGTTACAGTTATTTTCATCTTCTACTACATCTTTGGTTGCTTATTCGGATGCGGATTCGACTGGTTGCTCTACTACACGGAGATCAACTTTGTATTTATTGGCAACAACTTACTCTCTTGGTCCTCTAAGCATCAACCGACACTTTCTCGGTCTAGTGTTGAGGCAGAGTATCGCAGTGTTGCCAATGTTGTTGTCGAGACATGTTGGTTGAGGAATTTACTACGTGAGTTGCATACACCTTTGTCTTCTACTACGCTTGTTTACTGTAATAATATTAGTGTTGTTTATTTGTCGTCTAATCCACTTCAGCATCTACGTATGAAGCAAATAAAGATAGATATTCACTTTGTTCGAGATTTGGTTGTTGTTGGTCAAGTTCGAGTTCTTCATGTTCTATCTCGTTATCAGTATGTAGACATTTTCACTAAAGGATTGCCTTCGGCTTTGTTTGAGGAGTTTCTTACCCGTTTAAGCGTTCATTGTCCTCCCGTTCAAACTTCGGGAGAGTGTTAGTCGATATTTTATATTGGGATCAAGGCCCGAGTTCTAAATTATTCTTTGTATAAATATATATGTATCGATCTTTATGATTAATGATATACAAAATATACACCATTTACGATGATAACTATCAAAAGTGCCATATTGAAACATTAATTTAACTCACCATCTCATATAACCGCATAATAGTTGTTTTAAAATTATGAATAAAAGAACTCAAAGAACCAAATAAAACTGAACATACAAGAAATCATATATAGCTAAACATATGCATCACCTGATAATTCAAAGGTCACTTACTAAAATTCAGATTCATAAAAATGAGAAGAAAGAAATATAACTATCGGTAGAACAACTAAAAGATTTAAAAAGTCCACAATATAAAACCTTCTTGGCTTATTGAATTAACCAAGTATAAAACAACGATAACAGTTAAAAACAACTAAAAGTTCAAAAGTGCGCCTTGGTTACCCATAAACCCCTACAATATTATAACTTTATTTGCCACTTTAAGTGTAGGAAGCAGATATTAAAGGTTTCATTTTGCAATTTTTTTTCCCGCAAAGGGTCCATTAAGATATACCCAAGTTTCACTAAAGCCTGTTGGTAGCAATATCATTGTAATTTTGCATCGGCTGAATCTTCAAGGTTGTTGGTATCTATTCACAGGCCTAAACTCGAGCCAATTCCTTTGCATGATGTGTTTGTAATTGACCATAGTATTAGAATGAATATGAGACAGAAAGTGTGTATATGTGAGACTAAACAATACGTGTATGTGTAGAAAACAAAGTATAATGTAAACACTGATATGATAAACATAAACGTTGGGAATTGAATGTTTTACATAAGACTCGATCTATCCTATTTATAGTTTATGAAACGACACAAGTTTGGAAGTCAACCATTGTGATGTTTCATGTGTAACCGTTTTCTAACTGCCATCCTAACTGCCTTAACAGAAAACTAAATAAACTAACTAAGGGGCTGTTTGGGTCAAGTGTTAACCCAACCCATTTCATTGCCCTTATTGACCCATACGACTTAAACATAAAGTAACTTGTTCAATTTAACATTCTAAGACATTATAAAGCTACATCTCCCTCCTAATGCTTGAATGTTAAAGTTTCCATGCTTCTTGGTTCTTGTTCTTCAAGTGATGATAATGAAATCACCACTACTTGATGTGGTTTCTTCCTTTTCTTCATTTGTTGTGTCTTCCATGTTGCTATCCATCTTGACATCACTTTGAGCAATCTTGCATCTCTTCTTTGGAGATTCTTCATGTACACCATCTATTTCAACACTTATCCCTGCAAAACCAAATGGTTCTTTTACACAAGCAGCCTCACTGCTTTTTCCAACCATTTCATCCCTTGGCTTTTCTTGCTTGGATCTTTGTGCTTCCTCATAGTAAATTTTCACCAACGCTATATATTCCCTATAGCATTCCTTGACTTCTTGCTCGTTCTCTTGTGTCAAACCCAATAACTTTGCAACATTGTTCCATTTGTTGTTGAATGAAACATTCATGTAACCACCCAAACTATCCACAAACTTATATAATCCCAACAAATCTACCTTTGTCACCCCAATAATCGGTGGCAAATCTCCTAACACATCTTGTCCTAAATAACCTAGGTAGAACCATTCTAACAATTCCATGAACTTCTTTCCCAACACTTCCCAATTTCTATTTACTAATTTGTCAATCTTAATTAAATCTAAGAAAGACAAAAGCCTAGGGAAAGTGTTTACCTTCATGGAGTATAGCGTCCCATTTAAACTTAAATACTCTTCATCAATGTAATCTTGAGTGTCTTCCTTGTCCATCTTGAGATCCTCCATGCCTTTGATCAACAAGCACTCATCTCTTGGGTCTATGGACTGAAAATACTCATCTAGGAATCTGTTTTGCTTCGACAACATGCTTTCTCCATCTTCTGCCATCATGCCAACATCTTGCACTTCCAATGGCCTTTTTCCATTATCAAACATGTACTTCAAACTGCATGTGCCGTTACCATATGTCATAATAAAGCTCTGATCTTCTAACTGATCGATGCTTAGAACATTTAATGTACTCTCCGGTATGTAGAGTACATTTGGTATCACCAGACTTCCCTCCTTTGTTTCTACAATAGCCTCACCGACACCATAAGAAAAGATAAATTTCTTTTCTTTTTCTTCAATGCCCTCCATCTTGAATCTGTTAAGCATTTGTTTGAATAAAGTCCTTGTGGGACTCATGTGCCTTTTGTAAGCACTACTAACAAACCAAATATCATTCCAACTCCCTTGATCCGAACCCTCAATCATGTAATCCGTGGTAACGTGTACCATATCCGTCCCATACTTGAGTTTTTCATGTACTTCTGATGTCGTGGGCTTCATCTTGGTTGGTTCCTGATTCATGGTTTTAATCTTCTTGTTCGTACACTTCCAATATACGTGTCCACGAGTTTTACAAATAAAACAACGAGCACGTTTTTCCTTTTTGAATAAACCCACGCCTTCTCGTATTTGTTTGCAAGGTGGTTGTATTTTTGAGGAATTGTAGGACACAACTTCCTCAACCTTATCTCTTAATAACTGCTTTCAGGGAATAAGTACTTCTTCTGTTTGCCCCATCATGGCATATTGGAGGGGTTTTCCCTTTGCAATAACTTCTTGTTGAGAGCAATTTGACCGTGCCTCTGCATTTGCTTCGTCCGAGCATCGAACCGAGGCTCGATTCCAATGTTGGTATCTATTCACAGGGCCTAAACTCGAGCCAATTCCTTTGCATGACGTGTTTGTAATTGACCATAGTATTCGAATGAATATGAGACGAAGTGTGTATATGTGAGACTAAACAATACGTGTATGTGTAGAAAACAAAGTATAATGTAAACAATGATATGATAAACATAAACGTTGGGAATTGAATGTTTTACATAAGACTCGATCTATCCTATTTATAGTTCATGAAACGACACAAGTTTGAAGTCAACTATTGTGATGTTTCATGTGTAACCGTTTTCTAACTGCCATCCTAACTGCCTTGACAGAAAACTAAATAAACTAACTAAGGGGCTGTTTGGGTCAAGTGTTAACCCAACCCATTACATTGCCCTTATTGACCCAACCCATTACATTGCCCTGAACCCACTTTTATAGAACCTTTCGCAACATATATTTGACTCATACGATTCAGCTTTAATAATTATGCTGACAAGTTAGCAGTTTTATGATAAATCAGTATCATATTGACAGTTTAATAAAACAGAAAACAGATCTCTATAGAACGGACTGTTCGTTATAGTGGTTGCTCATATACAAAAGGCCCATATATAAAGTCACTACAAATATCATAGAAGAAAAAAAAGTTTAGGTATAAAAACCTATCAAGCATTAAACATCGAGATAGATCCGGATGAGCTCTCGGTATGTGACATCTTGCTTACATATTGGGCACTTGTTTTTTATAGCAAGTGCAGCTGATATGCAGTCGTCGCAATACATATGACCACATTGAGTGGCCATTTCTTCATTCAATTGCCTCATGCAGATGGGACATCCGGGTTTATCTAGTGGTGGTAGTGGTGGTGGGCCTGGAATGTAGACCTGGATAAGATCCTCGTAGTTAACCTCTTCCCTCACTACAAAAATAACGTGCGGTATGATAAACCGTGAACTTTTTTATATGGATAATAATTTTCTTACGTTTATAAGTGTCACAAATATTTAAAAAATAATCCACATATCCAATTCTGATAAGACTTATATGTAACCATTTTTGCAATTTTCTTCTTTTAGGTGTGGTCATTCAAAAATATGTCCACAAGTAGAAATTTGGGGCTTATATGTAGAAAAATTTGTCACACCCATTATTCCCCGAGAAAGTGTGTCATTTTAAATGTAGTTTCTACTTTAAAATGTGGAGAGTTTTTTATGCAAGTAGGGCATGTGGGTCCCCCATGTCGTATCGATTTATCGATACAATTTGCGCAAAAAATATGACCACACTTTGTGGTCACACTTCCTGCTACCGGTTCCCAACAAATGGCACAATTAATGGTCGGTGGTTGTGGTGGCGGCAACGGTGATGCTGATGGTGATGGTGGTGGTGACGGTGACAGTGATGGTGATGGTGATGGTGATTGTGGTGGTGTAGGTGTTGGTGATGGTGGTGATGGAGGTGGTGGTGGTGGTGGTGGCAGTGATGGTGGTGATGGAGGTGTTGGTGATGGCTGCAAATAAAGAAAAAAAAAGCAGTTAAAATGGCATGTTCTAAAAGAAAAGATAAAACTGAAATCGTCAAACACAATATTTGAGCTAATAAATATATAGTTACGTAAAACTGAGTGTCTCCATCCAGTCAGCTACACATACACACATTGTACTTTGTACATGTGTAGGAAAAGTTCAAATGAAACCGCTAAATAACTTGAGAACAAAAGAGCATATACAGGATGAGTAGGAACCAAATATGACCGGGTCTGCATATTTTTGGGCGTAATATAAAACACATTTCGATAGGTAGGTGCAGTTTAAGATGCGTTTAGGAAAAATTGATGTTTTTATTTTTTAAATTAACACTACATCGAAAAAATCCATAAAGGTCCCGGGCACCCACGGGAACCCCTGTTTCCGTCCCTGCATATGTACGTATGTATACGTGCAGATGATATATTTTGTATGATAAAACATAAACAGGATGGTAAATGAATTGCATATTTGCATTATATATATAGCACACCAGAGAGTATTGGCTCTACCAGATTATATCCGTTAGAGTTTGCACAATGACCCTTCTTCTTTGGTTTCTGGTTATTAGAGCTACAAAAATAACGATTTTGCCACGGTATGATAAACCGTGGACTTTTTTATATGGATAATAATTTCTTACGTTTATAAGTGTCACAAATATTTAAAAATAATCCACATATCTGAGTGTGTCTGATTCTGATAATGCACAGAAATGTTCCACACTTTTTATTATATACATTTTTTCAATTTTCTTTTAGGTGTGGTCATTCAAAAAATAGCATAGAAATTTGGATAATATCTTCACACTTATATGTAGAAAAATTTGTCACACCCATTATTGAGGACTAATAATTTCACATTTTAAATGTAGCCATTTACTTTAAAATGTGGAGTCAATATTTTTGTAGTGGATGAGGTTCCAACTGTCATTTTCAAATCACAAAGATACGTTACAATATAAGAAATCGAAAACATATATTATTTGTCTTACAGACACTTTATATAGGATGTGTGCTTTGTACTAATTCAGTATTATCTTTTTAAGTAAGTAAGGAGACGTGTTTCTGATAAATTACAAAAAGAAAGAAAGAAAGAAAGAAAAATGTAAGTGAGATGCAATAAGAAACTTGAATCAAGTATATCACAAAAATGCAGATCAAGAATACTAAGAGTGCAAGTTTGACTTCCATATGTATCAATAAGATTCCACATATCAAAAGTTGGAACGACTGTGAAAAAGAAGCGAAAAAATAGAAACCTTATAATTATCTGCCAAGCAATGTAAACAGTTGGTAACCGGATTTTGGAACAGGGCAATATTCAAAACCAAATCAATAAAGCTAAACCTAGAGTCGCGAAGTAATTAAACAATTATTGAGATGATAACTCTATTAGTCAAGCTAGTAAGATTCAAAAGATTACCGTAAAAAAATAAAGCGTAACTTTTTTATGACTGTTAGTGGTTACCTAAGTTGACACCAATAATTGGAGCCCTTCCTTGTAAGTTACGTAGTATTACTTTCATGACACAAGACATATACAAATTTATAATCTGAATAAATGAAAGGAATTATACTAAAAGATGTAAAGCATTATCTTTTGTAGTGTTTAACACATAATATATTACTCCTTGATGACCCCCCCCTCCCGCCTCATTGTCATCATCTAATCAGTTGTTTTTCAAATAAGTAATCACACATGTTTTAGGTAAATTACAAAAAGAAATGAAATTACAAAAAGAAAGAAGCAAGAAAGCAAGTGAGACGCAATAAGAATCTAGCATCAGTTTTATCATTAAAAATGCAGATCAAGAATACTAAGAGTACAAGTTCGACTTCCATACGTATCAATAAGATTACACCTATAAAATTGTTCAGTTTGGAAGTCAAAACAACGATACTAATAAAAAGAAGCGACGCAATAGAAACCATCTAATTAGCAGCCAAGTAATGTAAACAGTCAATAACCAGATTTCGGAACACAGCAATAAAAGGCACATGATCTAAGAGCACATTTCAAAACTAAATCAATAGAGCTAAATCTAGTCCTAGAATATCTGAAAATGTGCAATTATGCTTTTCATAAGGAAACCATTAGGGTCAAAAGGAAGATGCCTAATGATTACGATTTTGGAGGTTGGGACGACTCTATGAGGAAGGAAGGGAACAACTAATAAATGTCATTCAAGCAACGCAAACTTTGGTAAAGGGATTTGGGAACATGGCTTAAAAAGCTAATAATCTAAAAAGCACATCTAGAAACCAAATCAACAAGAAATCGCGAAGTAATCAATTATTGATATCCAAAAAATGTGTGACTACGTTTTTCATAAGGAACCTACTAAGGTCAAAAGGATGACCCCAATGCCTATATAAGATATTGAAATCTATATCTCGTGATGTGCCCGTAAAGCACTTATGCACACTATCATATTGTAACCAATATATACAAGATATAGAGAAGGCCTACGAGAAGTCAAAGAGGCGAAGATTGTGTACGAGTTTAGGAAACAGTATCCAACTGATAAATACATCTAAGAGAAGAAGAAAAAAAAGAAAGTAAACTGCTAAATACGTCCTTATCGTTGGTCAATTTCCACACAAAACATGTTTGTGAGAAACATTTGGCAATTCTCATCTGTATGCTAGTAATACTTAGACACATTACACCCTATGTATTAACGATGTGATTTTTCATCATTATTTTTGTTATACTAAAAGTCTTGCTTGATAGAATCATTCCCAAATGCACCCAATCCAACCACCACAGATGCACCACCATGTTAGTTGGCTGAGGTGGTAGATGGCGGTGCTGGTAAAGGTGGTGGAGGTAGCGGATGGTGGTGGTGAAGGTAGCCAATTGTGGTGGTCACACACCCGGCCACCACATATCCGACGGATGGTGGTGATCATAGATGCGACCACCACATATTCAAAGGATTGTGGTGGTTTAGGTGGCGTATGGTGGTGGTGGAGGTGGTAAGAAGAAGATGATGATGAGTTTAAGTATTTCGTGGTGGTTGGGAGTCATATTATAGTGATGGAAATGGTAATATGGGAGGGTTTAGATATTTTGTGGTGGGGGTGGGGATGGTGAGAAGAAGAAGATCAAGATTATTGGATGTTAAACTAAACTTATTATAGTTTGTTTATATATAAAGTCTAAGGACCTTTTAGTATATTAGTATATGTATGTAGGTAAGTTCGTATAATCCGAGAAACTTGTATATGGGTCAGGTCATAACCGAATACTGTTATAACGTTTAGATTAGATTGTATCGTTTACTTTTTGTGAAACGGTATTCCTTTCTTCCAAAGGTACCGATTCAGTTTGTATAAATAGGTTAGGATTTCTGTAAACAATTATTCCATATCAATACAATATTCAGAAATCATATATCAGTTTCTATACTCCTGTTTATTTCGATTACACAAAGCAACATGTGTTTTGTTCATCATAGTAAGAATAATTCCAACAATTGGCATCAGAGCAAGAGTTTAATCGATCCAGGAAAGAACGAGTATAAGTGGTCATCGATTGAAAAAGCAAGAATCAAAAGTGAATGGTTGGTGTACAACCTGGTGTGTAGCGATATTGGTATCACGAATCAGAAAAAGGAAGAAACCGTCAAGTAACCACCATCAGAAGAAGAAGACGTCTGGTGTTTGCCCTAATCGACCGGTTTTTTTTCCAACCTATTTACTATTTACTACTCCATATAAATTAGGAAAAGTTCTTATTGATTGTTAGTAAGATAGAAATTTCCCACTAGCGAGAAAAATCCCGATTGATGAAAGTAGCAAAAACCGAATCATATTCCTTTTACAACATCCTTAGTGGCAAAATCCTTAGTGGCAACATCCTTAGTGGCAATATCCTTAGTGGCAACATCCTTAGTGGCAATTAAGAACTTAGTGGAAATCAAGTCCTTCGTGGCAAACAAGACCTTAGTGGCACAGATAATAAGCAAAAGAAAACCTGAGTGGTACAAGCAAAACAAAGAAAGATAGGAAGAAAGAAGGCTAGAAAGGCTAAAGCACGTCAAAGCATGACGAACGACAAAGAGCAAAATATTGCACTTCAATGCCCGAAACTTACTGAAACAAACTACACAACATGGGAAATCATGATGGAGACAATATTAAAGGCATATGGCATTTGGGAAGCAATAGAAGTGAAAGAAGGAGACAAAGCAAATGAGAAGAAAAAAAACACATCAAAGGCAATGATCTTCCAAACTTTGCCTCAAGATGTTTTAATGCAAGTAGCACAATATTCGACTGCAAAAGAAGTATGGGAATCAATTAAAGTCAAGTATTTGGGGGCCGACTTAGTTCAAAAGGCAAGACTGCAAACTTTAAGAAGTGAACTAGAGACTCTACGAATGAAAAGAAAGTAAGTGATTTTGGAGGGAAGTTAAGTAGTATAAAGGCAAAATTTAAAAGCCTTGGTGGGAATTTGAAAGACAAAGTGTTAGTAAGAAAACTACTCAACTCCGTTCCAAAGAAGTTTCTACCAATAGTGGCGTCTATCGAGCAATATCAAGAAATTGACACCATGCCATTTGAAGAAGCAATAGGACGAATAACTGCTTTTGAAGAACGACTCAAAAGTCAAGACGAACATGAAGAGAATCATCAAGACAAACTTCTAATGGCAAGTTCAAGAAATCAAGGACATGAAAGAGGACGAGGAAGAAACTTTAACAAAGAAAGAGGTACATATCGAGGAGAACGAGACAAGAGTGACAGGAAATGCTACAAATGTGACAACTATGGACACCTTTCATATGACTGCACCAAATGGAAGGAGAAAGAAAACAATGAAAAATCACATAGCAACAAATGGAAAGACAAGAAAGAAGAATCACTTCTCGCTTATTACTCTGATGAAGATGCACCATTACTATGAAGACAAGTCAAGAAAGTTGAAGACTCACCGTGGACAAGTTTAGTTTATGGGGGAGTATTGGATGTTAAACTAAACTTATTATAGTTTGTTTATATATAAAGTCTAAGGACCTTTTAGTATATTAGTATATGTATGTAGGTAAGTTCTGTATAATCCAGAAACTTGTATATGGGCTGGGTCATAACCGAATACGGTTATAACGTTTAGATTAGATTGTATCGTTTACTTTTTGTGAAACGGTATTCCTTTCTTTCAAAGGTACCGATTCAGTTTGTATAAATAGGTTAGGATTTCTGTAAACAATTATTCCATATCAATACAATATTCAGAAATCATATATCAGTTTCTATACTCCTGTTTATTTCGATTACACAAAGCAACCTGTGTTTTGTTCATCATAGTAAGAATAATTCCAACAAAGATGATGATGGGTCCTGGAGTGGTGAGAATAAAAAGATGAAATGATTAACGTAGGTGTTTCCGAGTGCTTTTATTAAGATGGGCGTTTGGCTTTTAGTAGGATGATGATTATTTACAAAAAGAATTGACAGGAATGTTATGTGTGAAAATTGAAAAATCACATGATTGAATTTTGCAATTTACTTAAAAAAAAAAAAGAAAATAAAAAAAAATGTATATCCAAGTATGTTTTTGTATTTGTCATTGTCTCATTCCAGAAACATTCAATCGAGGTGATAACTCTATTCGTGAAACTAGCGATATCCAAGAAAATACCGTAAAATATAAAGCGTAAATATTTGATGAGCAGTACTGGTTACCTGATTCTATATAAATAAATTGACCCACAGTTTCTTGTGAGCTATGAGTCTCCTGACATAAGGCGTACACAAATTAGTTAATATTGAATAGATGATAAAATCTATACTAAAAGAATGTAAAGGCGTTATCTTTTGCAGTGTATAAACACATAATGTATTACTTGTTGATAGGCTGTGGGTGGTGGACCTCCGATTGGAGCTACCACAGGCACATAATTTTCTTGTTGATCACTGATCGGCTCGTTCTCATCACCTTGTGGAGGTTCATTGAGATCCCAAACTCGAGGAGGTTCATTGAGATCCCAATCAAAAACCCTCTTCGGCCTCCCGCCATTTGCATTCATTATTACTGTGAGGCCACACTGATCCCTGAAACAAGTCATCACGACAAAAACAAAAATGAAACCTTAAAATAAGAATTACAGCTTAACAAGGCACTATTGATCAAATATTACATATGTGTACATTATAAATAAGTATTGCATAACATTTTAACAATAGTATTCAAACTGGAATTAGGTATTAACTAGGATTCCAGTAACATTCAACCAACATGACTAACGACGCATATGTGATTCGCCAACACTTTCGATTTACACCATGCGTAATAAGGACTCAATGATCGAGTCTTCACCCACCCAAGACGCGTCAACCTTAATACGGCCCCCATCCAAGAGGCGTCATCAACCAAGAAAACCGTATACTCGGTCGATGCCAAAACCAAGTCGTGGAGAGGGATTGCACAAAAAGGCAACAGTAAAACAAAACGATCACATTTACTTAAAAAAAAAAAAAAAAAAAAAAAAAAAAATTACATCTTCAAAACTTTATAATAAATAATCCCTATAAATGCCTCAATACTCCCACATTTTTATTCACACTTTCAAATACATATTTCTTTTTATACACTCGAATCTTCTCAACTCAAAAAAAATGTCTCAAAACACACTCTGAAAACCAAAACACCAAAAACACGACGCCAAGAAAACTTTCCAACACCCAAATCCAAATTTTGTTTGGGTCACTCGCCAACCATTAATTTTCAGCCCGGAAGTTTTGTATACGAACCACAACAAAATCTATCAACCCAAACAATCCGTTCGTACTGCCATTTAACCAACAAAATGAGCCAACAACAACAACCCAATTTGTATCGTCCATAAATGTTCCACGATTCATCGTCACCACCAACGTACCAATCTCAGAGTTCTCAACATTAGTCATCGGTTCACCCTTTTAATGTTGATGAGGTAGAAGATTTGGATCTATTTTTTGGTAGTCAATACTATTGTCCATCTTAAGCTTCGGTTGGTCCATCCGAACCCGTTCAAGACGAATCTCCCATCAAAGAGGTGGACGTTAGAAAGAAGGTGTCAAAAAGACATCAAAAAACAAAAATGACTACAAAAGAAGACGTTAGAGTTCCATGGACCCAAAAGGAAGAGTTAGCATTGTGTAAAGCTTGGATCAACACGTCCGAAAAATGTCAATGGGAATACTCAAAAGATTCATGGGTTTTGGACGGTTGTACCAGACTACTTTGAGGGAAATGAAGAAATCAAAAAGCGGCTACGATGCCCTCAACTGCAAATGGAAATCGCAGATTCGTCTTAAAGTTGTCATTTTTTTCGCGATTTACTATAATGTAAAAAGGAGGAACCGGAGTGGGTTAAATGACCAAGGGGTGTTCGACACGTGAATCTAAATATCGTATGATGTACGATCAAACTTCACTCTCATTGAGCTGTGGAAACTTTAGAAAGAACATAAAAACTGGTAAGAGATATAAATGCCAAAATTTTACAAATCCAAAGTCATTGCAAACATAAAATCAAATATACCGGAAACCACCTCATTCAGCACATTCAATCGGTACATGGTGGTTTTAATCTCAACGATGAAGTGGGTGATTCAGAGGAGGAATAGGTTCATAATGTTTGACCAATGGGAAGGGATAAAACTAAGAAGAAAGTGTTATCCTCTTCCGTTTTATCGGAATCTTTAGCTGTTGCTCCCCACCATTTGTTGATTCGTTACTCGATAAATGAAAAATTGTCCACTCGGGTCTCTTTTCCAAAGAGAAGGAAGCCAATGAATCTTTTTTTAGACAAAGCAACGGCAAATGAAAATGGAAGAAAAAAAGTTTCAACAAAGGCAAGAAAAAATTGAGCTAAACCATCAAATGTTCAGCTTTCAACAAAAAAACAACACAAAAACATATTGTTCTATCATTGTCCCGATGACCATTTGACCGAATACAACGTAGACAATGTTTGAGATGAAGCAACAAATAAAAAAGAAGTATAACTTAGCCTATTAATTTATATTTTTAAATTTTATCGTAATGTCTTTTATTTTATTTAAATTATTATTGTAATTTTTTAATTATTAACAAAATTTTAATTTAATGTTTAAAATAAAAGAAAGAAAAATAGAAATTGGTGATCAAGTTGGTTCTTTTAATCTCTTATTACGCTAAATTGGTGATTGTTGATTGTAAAGAGAGAAGTTTGATGTGACACTGAAGTGCCGATGATATGCGATCTTAAACGTCCTTATTACCTCTAGCTTTACGGTGAACCTATCTACGATTTATGGTAATAACATGGAAACTATAGAAAACATTAAGTAACTAGTTTTGATGCTATAAATATGCAATAACAGAAGATCTAGAAATGTCGCACATTTACTGTCACATCCTCTAAAATAAGAATTGCAAACCCGATTTGCATAAAAGCATACAGCATATTAACAAACTAAAAGAAGACCATCAAAAAAACAAGCTTTTCCGGTCATACGTGATCCGCGATCCATGTAAAAAAGGAAACAATTGACAACGTAAGATTGAAGAGGCTATCTAGCAATAAACCCTTTATATCTAATACCGTTAATTCAATAATTCATATTTTCTTCAGTCGGATATCAAACCGAAAAACCCTACGCTCTTTGTCTAAAAAAGTAACAAATTACAGAGTAAAAGGATTGATATTCTAGAGAAATATATGTAAAGATTAAGCTTGAGGAAACATATGTATATGCCACAAAAACTAGCAATCGAATGACAAAAAAACCTAATCAACACCACACTAACCCTTAAAAGCTTTAAATAAAACTTCAGTCACTTCATATAGTCATATAATATAACATCACTTTTTTTTCAATACTGAATACAAGAATTTAAACAAACCAATAAAGCATAATAATTTGAATTAAATAATCTTACGCCTTGCATATTATTTGTCAAAAATACATGAGCCGGGCCAACATAAATTGATCTGAACCCAAACAAGCTTACTCATTCGGGTTAATATTTGTTTAAAAATCTTATTCGGGTCAAATCGAACTCTTATTAATTAGTTACGGGTAAAAGTTTTACCCTTATTTGGGTTTCAAGTTAACCTAAATTAGGGATCTTTCAATATATTTATATTTTTACTTTTGGGTTTAAACAAACTTAACCGCTTTTCAATTCTCATCACTAACGATAGTTCTTACTCGGGTAGACTCAAACCCGATAAACCCGAACCCTTATTAGGGTCGGGTAAGTTCTCTCCCTTTCAAACCCAATTAACCTAATTATAATAAATTTTATTTAGTCGGGTCGGATTGACCCAAATAACACCTTAACAATTCATAATCATTCATACTTCACTTCTGCGAATCTAGGTTCAATGAAATTAAAAATTATGCTATTTTACAATTATCTACCCACTATTATGTTAAGTTTATATTAATAAATAAAATCTTTAGAACAAACACATAGAATTTATCACCATAAATCAAAACTTTAGTAAATATAGATTCTTACAAACGAGCAGTTCTTATAAACAACACAAATTTAAATGATCCCTTAAACAATAGAAAAAGTTAAGACACACAAACACATAGATTGGTAGAAAAATATAAACTTTAGCCAAATAAAAAGTCAAGCCTTTAATCAAATGTATAAATTTTATAATCAAACATGTAAAATTCAAAGCACATTTCAAATAAAAAAATTAAAACAAACAAACGCATAGATTGGTAAAATAAATACAAACTTTAGCCAAATAAAAGTCAAACCTTTATCAGATGTATAAATTGTATAATCAAACATAAAAAATCCAAAACACATTTCAAATAAAAATATTAAAATTCAATCAAAACTCTAACCAAACAACTTAAACAAACAAATCCATCACAAAATGACTCCTATCAACATCACCTACCAATCAGTTAAAAAACATCAGCAAAAAGAATCACAATGTGGATATAAAAAAAATATTACTAAAATTGACAAGATTTTATTGAAATTCAACCTGAAGTGAAGCAGCAATCAATTGATAAGCTTGATAGTAAACTGATTTTCTTTTGTGCTTTTTTGCAGAATTGGGGTTTATGAATGAAGAAGAAGATTGGGGTTGTGTATTTATAGTGTGAAATATGAAGTGATGTCAGGTACTAGTAAAAGAGTTGGGTCTGTGGATATGTGTCAGAATGACACGTAAGTTAAGACAACCCTTTTCACCTGAAAGAATATTTGTTTTTTCAAGTACTACATTTTGCTACCTTGTACTTATTTTATTCGATATAACCTATCGAGTGGTTGCTAAAATAGCATACTAGTTTGATAGTCCATTCTTTTGATTGATTTATATTCCATTTGGTATAAATTATGCACTACATGTATTGTGTAACATAAATTATAATGATATATGAATAAGCTAAATAGTGTACATATCATATCAATTATGAAAACCCTTATTCTGGTTTTTAGTTGCGTAAATTTTAAAAATTGTGGTTACGAAAACCTGCTAAATGGTCCTTGTAGTATGTTGTAGGTTTTCATAAAGTTTACATAACTCGATTATATTGTTTGAGGTGTAAGAGAAGTGGTACAAGGTGGTGATGAAATCGCTAGGATTACATGGAGTTACCGTAACACAGTGATTGTTTCCTTTTATTGTTTAATCTTTTATAACTTGAGTCTTATAATTGGCAAATTTATCATATGAGAAAATCCGAGTGCTTTGGTCTTTATCTAGAGTGAGATCAAACATGTTACGAAAGATTTACTAGTATTCATTCATAACAGAAGTTTAAACGACTTTGAAGAAAGAACCGAAATATAGAAACTTAATGATAAGCATCGAGTATTGAAAATAGTTAAAACCGTATTTTTGGACTTAGTTTAAAAGGCACATAATCTAAGAAGCACATTTTAAGACCAGATAAATAAATCAGAACAGAAAATCCATGAAGTAAACAACTATTAATATCCGAGAAATGTGCGACAATGTTTTCATACGCAAACCACTAAGGTCAAAAGGCCGACTTATAATGCCTTCCATTTCTTGATACGTTCATGTAAATCACGGGCACATATTATAATTAATATATACGAGATAACAAACTACATACGAGAAGTAGTCTCATCTTCAATTTGTGGATGATGCTCTCATAATTGGGGAATGGTCAATGACAAATATTAAGAACTTATCTAGAATCCTCACTTGCTTCCACCTTGCCTCCGACCTCAAGGTGAACTTCAATAAAAGTAAAATCTTTGGTATTGGTGTTAGTGACCTTGATAACTCATTTGCTTCCTATTCACCGGGTATCGAAAACCCTTTACCCAAAAAAAAACTCATTTGCTTCTTCAATTGGGAGTCAACCTTCTCATTTCCCGTATACATACTTAAGCCTTCCTATTGGAGCTAATATGTCTAGAAGTGCTAATTGGTTTCCCCTACTTGAATGGTTTCAAAAAACTCTCATCATGGAACGCAACGTCCCTATCTTTTGGTGGACGCCTCACTCTCTCTGTCCTTGGAAGTCTTGGGGTTTATTCTTTCTCCACCTTTAAAGCACCTAAAATGGTAATCAATAAGCTTAAAAGCATTTGTAGAAAATTCTTTTGGGGAGGTTCTATGGATTCTAATAAGATTTCGTGGATTGCTTGGGACAAAGTTATCCCCGGTCATGGCGGTCTTGGGATAGGAAGTCTTAGAATAAGCAACCTCGGTATGCTTATCAAATGGTGGTGGAGATTCCTTGACGAAAGACACTCTTTTTGGCGGAACATGATTTATTCTATCCATGGTTCACAAGGGGGTCTCATGATTCCCTCATCTATTAAAAGCAAGTCGGGCCCTTGGTACCAAATTGCAAATCTTAATAGAGATACAAATGTGCACGGTATTGACTTACACTCGCTCTTTAAAAAGAAAGCTTGTAATGGTGAAACAACTTGGTTTCGGACGAAAAAATGTTTAGGGAACATTCCTTTATGTTATTCGTTCCCAAGGCTTTTTCGTCTCGCGTCGCAACCTGATTGTCGTGTTTGTGATCGAGCACCAACCATCCTTACTGCTGCTACAACATCTTGTTATGTCGGCTGATCCTAATATTGGGCCTCAACCCGAGTCTATTGGGCTTGCCAAGAATCATATTCGATTAAGTCCGGAGTAGATTACCAAGATCTCTAGCTGATTTCAGCGAGCTTTTGAGCTCGAAAGTCTCATCTCCAACCCGCAAATTACCGTGACCACGACAAATGGGAGTGCTTAATTGATCCTTCAAGAAATTCCATAGTAAAAGGTATGAGAAATGATATAGCTAATACTTTAATGCCTTCAAACCGAGTCCAACAAGGTGGAATAATCTTGTTCCAATTAAAGTTAACATTTCTTCTTGGAGATTTAAAAACCATAGGATCCCAACTAAAGTTAATTTGGATCTTAGAGGCATCGACTTACATTCGGTTCGTTGCTCGATTTGTGATGAAGACCTAGAAACGGAAGAACACCTCCTAGTAAAGTGCATTGTCGCAAAAAAAAACTTGGTTGGAGATCATTAAATAGTGGAACATGAGGGATGTGCATGTTGATAACCTAAATGATGTGTTTTCCCTTGAAAATCATGCTAATCGTGCTCCTAACTTAAGCAATGTGTTTGATGTCGTTGTTCAATCTGCTCTTTGGACTCTGGCACTTTTGGAATGACTTCATGTTTGCAGACAAACGCCCAAGAAAGGACCTTATCCTCAATGACATAAAGCAATTTACCTTCTCTTGGATCTCCAACAGGTTTAGGAAAGTTGGAATAAATTGGATAGAATGGCTATATAATCCTTGTTGCGCCTTATCCTTCACCTTGTAATCTTTTTAGTTAATTGCTAGTTCTTTATTCAATTTGCCATTCAAAAAAAACTACATGCGAGAAGTGGACGAGATAAATGTCGTGTACAAGTTCAAAAACAGTGTCCAAATAAATTGATATTACATTGATTAGTCTTTTATTTTATATAAGAACCTTATATGACGTTGTAATTGATGATTTATGCATTATGTTGATCAATGGTATTGCTCAATTTTGCCTACTTTAATTAATAGGAAAGATTGGTGAAATTTTATTGATTAATAAGAAGTCATTAGAGCAACTAATTATTCTTAGACAACAAGAAAAAATTATGGGGTATTTGTTAAATTTATTAATTTATAAACATTATAAAAATTAAGAATTTTACATTTAGAATTAGCTTATTCTTAAAAGATTTATTCTTGATTTTAAAATCTGCTAAACCTAAATCTGAATATGACGTTATTTTACACTTAAGTCAAAAAGTAAACATAAGCTTTAAGGGTCATATGTATTTTGTTTTTTTATTATTTTTTAGTTATACAAACAAAAAGTTTCATTAAGCTTGATCAAACCAATTTAATTTTGCCACGTAGCGAAATCGAGCTGTCTCATTTAATTTTTTTTTTTTTTTTTTTTGAACGACAATAATTTTCACACACTATACCACTATCTCACAAGTGTCTCTAACGATATTTAAACTCATAATCTCTTAGTCGATGGGCAACTCACATACCACTAGACCAAAGGCCTTAGGTGGCTCTCCCATTAGTCCAACTAAGCTTTCTTCAAAGACATAATTTCAATTTTGTATTATCCCTTATTATATGGGTGTTGATACTCACATCGTTTTTTTTATACATACACCACAATTGTGTTTTACTGTCTTGTACAGTGTGCATTAAAATGTTATACAATATGGTGTATGTATAAGAAAAAAAGGTGTGAGTATCAACCCCTTATTATATGAGAGATTTTGGTAATATCATACAATATTTTGTAATTTAGCATTTATTCTTGTTATATTTGTAATCTTATATATTGATTTTTACTTTCAGTGTATATATTATAAAAACAATTTTTTATAAAAAAGGGACCATATTACATAAATGCTTTACCCATTTATTTGTACTTTAACTTTATGCATTTAATGTCACCCTTTCATATCTTGGTTTTGTATACATACCGGGTGCTTTTAACCCTTTGTATTCAAGATGTCGATTATCAGAAAAATCTCATATATTGAATACAATTTCAAAAGAGGTATTAAATGTAAAATAAAAAAGCACAACAAAACCTGTAAAAAATTATAGTTGGAGAGCTAACCTTTTTTGGCTGTATATCAGCAAACTCATATGTATTTTAGACAAAAGTCATAAATTTTTGAAAGTTATCAGTTGAAAAAATAAGTTTATAAAAACTTTAAAAAATAAATAACCTCACTTGACAATTACTATTATTTCTACAAATCACCCAGCTTGTATTTTCTACTATAAAGAGAAACTAACTTAAACACATTTGATAACTTATTTATTTTAACTAAAATTCACATTAAATATATGGTTTTTCTATTTGTAGCACTAAAGGCTACATATAAAAGTTAAAAATATGTAAAATTGGTTCTACATTAGGTCGGTTTTGAGTAATTATATGCACTGGGTTGATGGTTTATTATTAAAGTACAAAATTTGATGCATTCTGTCTTATATGTAACTCTTAAGGATACGTTTTAGCATTTTCCTTAATTAAAATCATATATTAATCATATTTTCTAGTCTAGGTTTATTCATTGAGTAGTTTTAAACTAAATAGTTGGTTATTAGTTATAATAGAAATCTTAGTAATAAAAGGAAATAAAAGTGAAGTTGTGATAAAAAGTGGTTTGTAGAAAAATTATTCTTGCAAATAACCTTTTGTTCAATAAACTACTAAGGTCATTACTCAACGATTTATTATTTCTGTTTTTCTCACCTAACAATTTAACTTTACTTAATTTATTGTTAAAATTTCTCAAAAATAACATTTTTTATATAATAAAAAAGACGTCTTAAAAAATTGTGAAAAAAATGTAGAATAGGAATTAATATAGATCAATTTTTCGATCTTAATGAAATTGAGCAATCTGATCGTCCAATCAAATCCTCCAGTCATAAGGAATTGAAGTATCTTTAGTTAAAAAAGGACAAAGATATACAATTATTTTTGACTCAATTTTAAATCATTTAAACATACTTATAAGAGTTAATTGCATTTTGGTCCACTGTGGTTTGGCCAATTGCAGATTTAGTCCTCAAAACTTTGAAAGTGCACGAGGTCCCATTTTCAAGTTTCCGTTGCGTTGGTCCCTAGCCAAAGTTAAATGACTAAAATACCTTATCTTCTTCCCTTTAATTTTCTAATTACTTTTCTTTTATTTATTCATGATCATGAACAATAACCCAGATAATAAAATCACAAACACAAATACAAAAACCACAAACACTCTCATACAATTTCAGATCTTTTTATTTACTCTTAAAACAAAATCACTCCCATTTTCAAACACAAATCAATAATAAAATCACAAACACTCTCAAAAACAATTTCAGATCTAGCAAAGATAAACAAAAATACAAAAACCACAAAACCCCCAATTGGAGATGAGGTTTGATAACTAGTTTTGCCAAAATAATCCCTCCTCATGATCGATGTTAAGAAAGATGGTTTAACTTTTCTATTTTTTTTCTTCCTTTTTATCCTACCGATCGATCCACAGGCAACCACACCCCAAAAATTATTATCAAAATCAAAGAGATAAGGCTTTGGTGGTTTGGGTTCCTGCTTGGTTTGGATCTGGTGATTTGGTATTCAAGTGTTACTTTGATTTGGTCTCTCCTTTCAATCGATTCACTAACACGCCCCTTTGTAAGGATCTTGATTTGTTATTAATTATTTACGTTATTGTTCATTTTTAATAAATTTGTGATTTGGTAGAGATGAGATATTGTTTTGATATATTTTTATACCGATCGTATGTGTTAAATTCGAGAATAAAATCATTATTGTTGCTAGTTATGTGGATGTCATAAAAATCCAAACTAAATCTAAGTGTTGGCTACAATGAATAAGTCCTTAAGTATGGTTTATTTTTATTTTTTTGGTTGACTTATTTGATTAAGAGGTTGAACTTGTTGAATGTTGGTGATTGATTTTGAGTCGAAATCCACTGTGGTTTCCACCACAGTGGCATGATTTTCATAGTGTTGTTAAGTGCAAGATTGTATTGGATCAGGGTTCTTGTTCTGGTATTGGATGAATAAATAAAAAGAAAAGGTAATTAGAAAATTAAAGGGGAAGAAGATAAGGGTATTTTAGTCATTTAACTTTGGCCAGGGACCAAACGTGCAATGGAAACTTGAAAATGGGGACCTTTGGTGCACTTTCAAAGTTTTGGGGACCAAATCTGCAATTTGGCCAAACCACAGGGACCAAAAATGCAATTAACTCTAATTATAACATAACATTGTATTTTGATTAGCTGATATAATATTCACTAAAATTAAAATAATTATATCAACACTCATCTAAGTTTAATTCTATCGATTCAAATGTTAAATTATCAAATTATAATTTTCTTTGTAGATTAAATAGTTACACCTGAATTTATTTTATTTAACGTTAATAGTTTTTCTATCCTCTAGACTTTATAATTCAAAGAGTTTTGCTACATAGCCCTATATGTTTAAGAAATGAAACTATGCAAAATTGGAAATACATTAGCGTAGTTGGCGGTAGTTATTTGTAAGGGTTGGGAAGTTTATTTTCAAGGTACAAACAATTGTTATTTGTTCAAACATTTTAACAATAAAGCTAAAGGCTATAAATAGCAAATTCTTTTTAAAAAATACACTTTACTATTATTACTTTTAAATTAAATTGGTCTTACTATCACAAATCTCGTATACACACAAAGTTAACAGGTATTTAACTTAAATCTGAAGAGTAGATATCTGATGTCATTGTTAGCGTTAAGGCATCATGATATAAATTTTTTATACATAAACTGATTTTAGACCCACATGCATGCACGTGAGTTTGACATTAGTCGTACCAATGGAGTTTAGACATACGTCTAATTTAGTGAATATTTTTGTATATATATTATAATTTGCTCGTACATGGGGTTTTAGCATAAACTTAATTTAACTTTTCTCAATTACACGTGCTTTTTCATATCTTAATGCCTCGAGATTTAGCTCGATAATTACATAACATAGTTTTTAGAATTATAATTAGTTTAATAATAATAATAATTGTTGTTGTTGTTATTGTTGTTGTTATTATTATAACAATAACAACAACAATACTAACAAAAGTATCTTTTTAAGTTTAAAGTACACGGAGTATTTGTAAATTTACTACAAATTATGGAAATTGAGGAATTTTACATTTAAATTCATAAAATTGAATTCAAGATTAGTATTTTTTTTTTTTTTTTCCTTCTTAAATATTAGGACTTGATTGTAAATTCTAGTAACCAATTAGAAAATAACGTTATTTTACATTTTAAGTGCAAAAAAATAAAAATTAATAAAAATAATAAAAGAAAATATGAGCTTCAAAGGTTACGCGTATTTTTAATATTTTTTTCTCAATCGATTTTTATACTAAAATTTAATAAGTTGGCGAAGCCAAATCAATTTTGAATTTTATTGGTCAAGAGAGTTACACTATTTCGCTTACGTGCCAAAATCGAACTCTCCCATTGGTTCAATTGAAAACTCCTCAAAGATTTGATTTTTCATTTTGTATGTTTTTTTATTATATAAGAGATGTTTATAAAGCTTTATGAATTTTATGCGTAGTGAAGATAAGTTTATACAACCAAGAGGTTTATAAGTCGGTGACATGAATCAGTTATATACTGTTTAGAGAGTCTATCATGGTGGATGCTATAAGTTTTAGTTTTAAATCCCGCTTGGTGTAGACAGTTTTTTCAAATTAGATACATTGAGATAATCATCCACTATAATTACCATGAACTTATTGCCTTTCGAAAAAAGTGTTTCTATCAATCACATTTAAATAAAAATGGTTAATCAAGTAAATGAACAAAATAGAAGCATTGTCACAAACACTAACAAGAAGTGTTGACTTTGAATGCGGAAGTCACCTCAAGTTCTCAACAGCCCAAATTTAAGAATGAGACACGTTGATCCAACAAGCTCGGGTCACGCGCGCTATATGAGGTTTCTAGAAAACGATATTAGAAATAGGTAAGCCGCAAGAATCTCGAGAGAAAAGAAAAAAACTAAATGTTTGGTACATGAGATTGTGAAAAGATTATATTTAAATTTTTAAAAAATAAGCTACTTAAAAAATAATATTTGTTTGACAGACAGATCTTATAAGAGATTATAAAAAAAAATAATCTTTCATAATTTCTGAAAATAAAAGGTTATTTCATGTAGATTATAAAAATAAGACTAAAATACACCGTTGGTCCCTAAACTTGGCAGGGTGCATCGCGATCGACTGAAACTGGCCATATTCATCGCCATAGGTCCAAAACATGGCCATTAAATGCCAGATTAGTCCTTTGACCAAGTCAAAGTCTGCTTTTTGTTTTGTAGTCGAGGGTATTTTAGTCCATACACATTTATACTTTTATAACACATTTATGTTTTACCCCTTCATCTTTCATCATCTACCCAAATAACATTCATCATTCATCTCCCCAACTACCCCCTTTAATTTAATTTGATTGATGATTACATTTGTGTAACACCTAAAGAGGTGTATTAAGGCTTTCCTTATATACTTGTGATTTATTAGCTTCTTAACTGTGAAATTGTATCTTTGGTGTATATAGGCTGCCTCAGGTGCATGAAAACAGATTTGGTTTCTTGTATGAGTTGATTTGTTTGAGGAATTAGTTAGTGTGTATATGGTTTCTTTCTTGTATAAGTTGGCGGACATGGTCGGATAAATAATTTACCAGGACATTTGTTTTGCCCAGTGCTTATCTTGGTATATTTGGAAACAGAGTTTCTACACCGGTGATGCACTTTATGTAGGTCTTGGGAACTACTTTGTTCCATCGAAATCGAGCTCAATTAGGGACACTCTTTTGTCAACTACTTTGTAAGTTAATGTATACTGTACATGCATATATCTTTGTAAATATAAGTAAAACTTAGAGTTTGAGATACAAGTAATATCAAAGTCCAAAGATTTATGAAAAATTCACAATTGTATACAGTTTGAGGACCCGCATCGAGAAGTGCAAGCAACATTGGAAAAGTATAGTAGCAATCCCGAGTCGAACCCTGTTGAAGTTGCTTTTCTTTGTTGAAGTTGCTTTTACCACATATAGTTTCAACATTTGGTTCAAACAAATCATTAAAGAAATAATGGACGAGCTAGAAAAGTATCGGAAAGTGATGATGCTACGGTAATATTACTCACATCACATACCGATATTTGAATTGACCATATGCGTACAATGTTGCATAAAAATTGCAATGTGTCTGTTTATATGATAATTCTAGGTTCAAATTGCAATGTGTTTGTTGCATAAAAATTGCAATGTGTCTGATTAGTACAAGCCTATTTATGTCAATACCAAAACGGAATAGCATCGACTTACTAACATATGATTTAGTCACAATGAAGGACTAGTAGTAACTTTTAAGTATTTTGAGACCATTTTAAGCATGTACAGATCTTTCAAATATAATTCACATCATCAAATTTCACCTCGCTACTAAAGCAAATATTCTTTGTAAAATTTAAATACCTTATAGTTGCTCTTGCTATATGCTAACACGAATTAATAAGTTGTGTTTCGGTAAATTGAGCATATCAAAATCTGATCAACTAAGCTAGATTATGAGGCAAACCACATTGCTCGTTTGTTGACATACACTTATTAATGGGCAATTTTGGTCAAAATGGGTTATTTTTGGACAAGTATGTCGGTTGGCCTACAAACACTCCTTTCGAGCTGCTCTATTTCGTGGTGTTCTCACGAGTTTGTATTCATATTATGTTCTTAAACTTTTGAGAACCCCAAATGGAATCCAAAGAAGCCTAGACGGTTAAACTAAGTGATGTTGAAGCGTACTTAAACCACTTGCCCGGAGGTCGATGAACTAGATGTGTGAATGATTGTTGCAGATTCATTCGTGTGAATGATTGTTGCAGATTCTTTCTTAAAAAACAGGAATATGCAAGAAACATTATAAATAATGTTAGGCTACATAGAATTATGCAAGAAACATTATAAATAAAGACGCATCAACCCTATAAGATTCTGTAACATGTTCACAGATACTGAGTGGTCATTTTAGTTTCTCATACATTTACGAACAATCTCCGCTTCTCAAGCTTTAAAGTAGCTTCAAATACCCAACATCTTACGGTTTAATGTATCTCGCATATAAAAACTTGATTCTGACCTTCATCCAATTTCACCACATGATTATCCACCATATGGATCTATTTCTAAAAACCACCATGTTAAAATCTGTAAAATCAAAAGAGCATAACCCAAGATCTGATTTACCATCCAAACAGTCGCAGAGTGGCCAATTGTTTTTAGCACAATCACATAATCCCCAAATGGGAAAAGGTGACAAGTCCGAAGTCTGAACCATCTAAGCATCTTATATTAGTTTCCCTTCTAAAATGTCCGGTGGTAATTGCCACAATTTTGAGAAAACAATTCGAGCCAAAATCAGTTAAGCATGAAAACAGATTTGGCTTCTGCAACTATACTAAAGCGGACCGGATAAACAATCCAATGTACAGATACTAGACCATAACCAGAAATAATATGTAAACTATTCTTGTTGGGATTAATAAGTACAGAGCAAAGTTTTGGCAATAGTTCAATCCATATAAGTGCATGCTCTAGTACTCCAACGGTCTGTCATATGGCGTGGTATTGCTTTCCTCCATTAGGAAGTTTTCCAAGTTAATATCTTGTTTGACACATTGCCATTACATATAAATCGTGTTCAATGTTGTGCAGAAGGGGAGATGAATGATTTGGGTAGATGATGAAGAGGATGAAAGATGAAGGGGTAAAACATAAATGTGTTATAAAAGTATAAATGTGTATGGACTAAAATACCCTCGACTACAAAACAAAAATCAGACTTTGACTTGGTCAAAGGACTAATCTGGCATTTAATGGCCATGTTTTGGACCTATGGCGATGAATATGGCCGCTTTCGGTCGATCGCGATGCACCGCGCAAGTTTAGGGACCAACGGTGTATTTTGGTCTAAAAGAATCTTTTTATAATTTTTCAAAGAATAAAGAACAAGACCAAAGACAAGCATCAACAACAGCACGAGTAGTGGTGGGGGAGGTTTAAGAGGGAGGGTGGGAGCTTGTGGGTAGGGTTATTAAGAGTATACATGGTGCTAGTGGGGGTTTAGGGGAGGGTAGGGCTTTGGGTTGGGGGGGGGGGTTACGGTAGGTGGAGGGGCACTTGCACTCTGTTCTCGAGTTTTTTTTTTTAAAGAATGGAAGGGGATGGGAAGGGAAATCAAAAATATTAGTGTTCTTAAGTTTTTTTAGGAAGAAAAGGTAGGGGACGGGAAGGGGGAGAGAAGGAATTATGGAGTTTTTTGTGTATATTTGTTCCTCCCAATATTGGGGGGATTTGGAAGGGAAGTGGGTTAGTTAAATCATGGGCTTGTATAAAATTACAAATATATCCTTAATATTCATGCGCGTTTAATTTGTTGCTACTTTGGCTTGTCTAACTGTTGATTTGGTATACATACTTGAAGACACAAGTGCGTGTATATGCATAGATAAGTTTATCATATATGTACATGTACCACATCCAGACATGTTTATGGATACCTGTATGTTAATAGATGTATATATTTTGCGTCTCTATTTTTGTGTAGGAATTATTGGTCTCTTTCTCTACATACCGAAAATGTACGTAGTTGGAATGACCATCATGTTAAATGTCTTTGTTGGAGGGTCAATTTCTGGAGCATCAGTGCATCCTGCTAGGACTATAGGACCAGCTCTTGTGAAGAGTAATTACAAAGTACTTGAGCATATATTTTGGTCAATGTCATATTTTTACTCCACTTATTAGCGTACATACATGCTAAAAATTGAGGATATCAAAATTAATTAATGTATGTATAGTTTGGAGGGTATATTGGTAATTTTATTAGTTTCATATTCTTTCCTTCCTACTTAAAAATACAAACTCAAGAACACAAATTGCAATAACCATTTTCTCCATCTTGTCATCACTTACTTTGCCCTTCTCATCCCTTACCCTTCCATTCTTTAAAATTTAGACTCGAGAATAGAGCGATAGATAGGAGAAAGGAGAGTAGTGTGTCGGAAAAAGGTTCGTGGGTTAATGGTACGTGGTGTTGGGAATGGGATTAGACTAGAGAGATTAGTGGTAGGGTTAGTAATGAGTTTGAGGAGCTTTTAGGTATTTTGCAAAATGTGGCTATTCGTAACGATTGCAGGGATAAATGGAGTTGGTCGCTTGGAGAAGATGGTGAGTTCACGGTTAAAGATTTATCAAGACTGGTGGAAGACAACGTTATACATGCGCATAGTGGAGGTCATGAAACACTTTGGAACAAGTAAGTGCCGAAAAAGTTAACATATTTGTGTGGAGGGAGCTAAAAGGTCGTCTACCGGTTCGTGAGCGTTAGATAGAAGAGGTATTGACTTGGACTCGGTTCTTTGTCCAAGTTGCAACAACGGAGTGGAAACTCGTGCTCATTGCTTGACCACTTGTAGTTTAGCCAAGAGTGTTTGGGAGAAAATTTTCAATTGGTCGAATGTGGGAGATGTTAATGTGTTCTCTATCGATGAATTCTTTTCATCTAATGGAAGTGTTAATGTCCCATCTTCCCTTTCTTGTGTTTGGCAAGCGGTTATTTGGTTGTCGAGATACTTCATTTGGAAAGAAAAGAATGCTCGTGCGTTTGGCAACAAGGTTTCGAGTACTAATAAAATTGTTCAAGACATTCAACTAAAAAGCTACGAGTGGGTTGTTCGAAGATCTAATAAATATAAAAAGTTAGATTGGCAACAATGGTTATGGGACGGTTACAACAAGAAGAATGATGTTTGATGGTAAGCGATTCGTGTTCATTAGTATAAGTGAGTTCGGCGATGCATTACGAGGTCTGCAAGAGTTTTGTTTGTCTTGTCTATAAGCTTTCATAAGACAGTCCAATTGTTTCGTGCTATATATCGGTTTGAGCGGTGGCTTTAGTGGTTCAAGATGTATTCTATTCCTTTTAACAGTTTAAGGTTGCTTCATATTTTTAGTTGTCATTATTTGGTCATTCGTGTATTTTGAGTGGTCCACCATGTGGGATCATTTTTGTTAGGAATTAGAAAATTCAAAGGTCGAAAGAGTCGGTCACCCCAACTATTATCTAGCATAAGTTAGCTCGTAGATTGGTCATTAGTTACGGTCTATGTAGTTAGTGAGTAGTGTAAAATAGTTTAGTGTAACACCGTGGAAGAAGGTCGGTCTTTACCCACCGTATCCCCGATCCACAGCCGTCGGAGGTCGCTTAGTTTGTAACCTATAAATACCCTCTACCTGCAAGGTAGAGGGTTGGATGTTCTTTGGTAATCTAATATTCCACTAGTTTCTCTCACTAGAATGTCCCACTTTTCTCTCTAAAACCATCTATGTGCTCATTGTGTTAATGTTATGATGTGTATGTGAAAAGTTATATCTTACAATTGGTATCAAGAGCCATGGTTAGATCATATCTTGCACATCTTTGGATTTATAGTGGTTTTAGGTGGTTTTGAGTTTGAAAAGTTTAGTGGTTTTGCATCATTTGGTTGATCTCTAGTGTTAAAGTTTGAATTTTGTTGGTACTTTGGGTTTAGAATCATCATAAGTGTTTAGGTTTTCATTTGGTAAGCTTGAATCATATTGGTTGGGTTGTTTTGGATTGAAAAGTGATGTTTATATGGTTTTCATGGTAGCGAGTTAGTTCACGGATAACCTTTCTTCATAGCGACTTGCTTCATTATTTTGTAGCGACTTACAGTGTTAAAAGCTAGCGAGTTAGAGCTAGCGAGTTAAAGGACAAGTAGTGGACTCTCCACTACGGTAGCGACTGTGGTAGCGACTTGGTCAAGATGTGAGTTGCTCTTTAGCGACTTGTGTCTCTAGCGACTTGTGTAATTTGTCGCCAAAATTTGGTTAGCGACTTGGTGTGTAGCGAGTTACCACCTAGCGACTTACATCCGCTAGCGAATTGGAAAGTTAGCGACTTAGAGTGGTGGCGAATTAGTGTTGGCGACTTAGGATTAGTACTAGTAGCGAATTGATTCTTAATTCTCTAGAGATTTTGGGAGTAATTCATAATAACACAATGTCGGTCATCACGGATTCTTTAATCACCAAAGTACTTGCTCTATGACACTGACCGAGTAATAGTGAAACCGAATGCCCATCTCAAGACCTCACACCTAATGACTCAAGATCGATCAATCGAATAACTCAAATAAGTCACTCTTAATATCCTCGGATAATACTAAGAATATGGAATGCACCGGTGAGCCGTTTCAACATCTCGATCACTTCTTAGATTATTCTTATCAACAACTATGGATCGAACAAGTTGTGCTATCCTTCACGATTTTCCCACTTTAACAAGAACTGCTTTGCTCAACTTAGAACGATCGAGGGTTCAAATTAACAAAGAAAAGATCTCTTCGATGATTCTCATGCGCCTCCAAACCATCGTCAACCAATTTCAACCACTTATCCGGAAGAATACTCTCTCGATTTTGATGATATCATGGTGGAATGTCTTTCAAGAAACACACGGAATGGAAATTCATGAGTTCGTAAACTCATTTATTCAACTTATGAGTAATATGGAAACATACATTGAAGAAAGCGCTAATGAGAATAACAAGCTGAAGGATTTGAACGAGTGTCAAGAGTGTCCATGGAACAATGATGACGTGTCATGCTTCATTCCAATTGAACCAGCAGAAGACACTGTTTGCAGAATCTCAGCTGTGATGGAAAAAGATGTAGAGAACAACACTGATCTCAAATTCTCAGAGTCTGAAAAGGTATCAATCGACAAGGTACACTTATCTGATCACACCAATTCTCACAAAAAGGTACATGACTCTTACCCAGAACATGACAATGTGGAATCAATCTTTGTTTTGTCTGAATCTAATGCAAGCAACATGATTGAAAAAAGGGTATATGATGAGCTTTCAAACAAATTTTCAATTCTTGAAAACACCATATCTCTTGCAAATTGAAATACAACATAAGGATGAAATGTTTTATGCAAATAAAGTTGTAGTAATCTGGAACTTCGAATTTAGAGAATTTTTGAAATTAATCATTAAAATCTCGATCTGGGACAAAGATTCAACCATAAGAAATCAAATCTCTTCTTTCATAAGCCCGTAAATGTGACCATCACGAGATGAGTGATACGCTAGATTCTAGGAATTCGAACTAGCTCTATGTGTGTCCAACCTTCTAAGAGAAAATGAGCGCTAAGAAAGAACCTTGAGGATGCGAGACTCTAAATTAGTCAATCAATCTAATCTATTGATGAAAGATATTGATGACCTCAAAGCACAAATTCGGGATAAGAGCTTCAATATTGTGGCCCTAAAAATGAGCTCGAGAAGTATCTTGGAAATAGGATGAACACTAAGTTTGCAAAACCTTCAACTTTGGGAAAGTCAACTGTTCGTAACCACTTGAAACGAACAGTTATTAAACAACCTAATGCCTTTAGGTCCGAAAGAGCTAAACCATTGAAATCTAAGCTTACATCCCAAGTTGATTACAAGTCTGTTTTGTCAAAACCATCACTTCATTGCCTAATTCGGATATGATGAATCCCAAGCATAGGACTAATGAACATCACCCACAAGTCAAAACGCTATAAGCTTAACTAGATATCATGCAAAACATAGTCCGCGGATCAATCCCTAAGAAATTCTCGGATCACAAAAAGACAAATAGTCAAAACAAGGGTGTGCACTCTTTAGTTCATCTCACCGTGGCTTCAAATGGATTCCCACCGCGATTATTTAAGTATACAGACTTAAACGAACTTACATCCCTAAATCATGCCTCAGTGGATTCCAGGTAAACTTTTCAAGATTGTAGAACCTAATAGGATCCCCGATAATGATACGTCTGGATTATACCGTGTTGATTCTAAATGTGAGACTAAACATGTCACTAACCCTTTATGAACAAGTCTACATGTGCTTCAAGTACAATGTGCTCTCGCCTTTTTCAGTACAATGCTCAACTCAATCAGAACTTCATGACTTGGTTCCCCGGATATGAACATAGCTCATTCAGAGCTATAGCTTGCCGAATTGATGTACTTCTTACATTGACTCCTATTCATCTTGAATCGGGACTCGTTCTCCCATGTTTGTGTATAAATCAATTTTATTAAAAAAATAAAAAAAAAAAAAAATTTATACTCCTTTCAAAACTTTATCATTTCTTTCATTTTTTTTCTAATAATGAATATACTCCTTGTTATCGATAACATCTACGGTCCTAGAAATGTCATTCAATAATGGCACGGGATCATAGATGAAGTTCGAACAATTGATATATTCTTGGTAGTATAATGGGATTGGTTAATATCAATCAATGTTCTTTGATGACATTGATTGAGGGGGAGATTAATTTTATGTACCATTGGCTTCTGTGCTGGTTATGATGATTGGTTATTTGTATGATGTGGTGATTTCCTGCTTGTGTGACTAACTGGTTATACTTTCAGTGTGTGCTTTCGTTGTAACTGCCTATGTGTTGAAATGTTGAATTATTTCATGATGATCAGTGTAATAATCGATGCTAGAGACGTTGTCCTATCCGTGTTAGCATTTTATTACCACTCACTCATTTTTACCATAGGGACCAAACTTGTTATATAGTGTAAGTTGTTGCATTAGCGAATTACCACCTTTGTTTATAACCACAAGGACCAATTGTGTCATACTGCTTAAGATATGTTGTATAACCCCAGCGAGTTACCCATTAGCGAGTTACCTAATCTTTTCACTTTTCTCTCTCTCGTTTTTTTTTCTTTTCTCTCTTCGTCTTCTCATTCTTTCTAGCGACTTAGATTAAGGTTTGCATTGATTCCCTATTATCTTTACTATCTTATGCTTTAGTGTCTAGTGTTTAACTTATCACTATTTCGGATCCTTTCGTGCTCGCGTGGTGTGATTTGTTGACCTCTCGCTTAGGTTCGGATTTTCTTTGTAAATCGTATGTGTGTTACTTATTAAATGATTGAACGTGTTATATATCGTTTGGATTATATTGTTTGTTTGGACTATATTGGTTGGATACATTGATGGATGATTATAATGGATTGGATGGTTGGGTTGGGTTAGGAATGTTCTTGGTGGCGAGTTAGACTGTTCTTGGTAGCGAATTAGTATGAATGTTCTTCATGGCGAGTTAGAGCTCTACATAGCGAATACGTCTCTCGGCCGAATTAGTTCACTAATTTCCAATGACTTGGTTAGCGAGTTAGTAACTAGCGACTTGTATTTACAAGTTAGCGAATTAATAACCTAGCGACTTAGTTAACCACTTTGTAGCGACTTGGCTTGAATTCTTTGTACATGGCGACTTGACTTTACGAGCTAGCTTAATTATCCTAGCGACTTGGTTAGCGAGCTAGCAGATAGCGACTTGTATTTACAAGTTAGCAAATGTGTTACCTAGCGACTTAGTTGTCTACTTTGTGGCGACTTGGTTTAAGTTTTATTCATGGCTACTTGGTCTTACATGTTAGCAAATTAGGTTAGCGACTTAGAGAGCTAATCCTTTTATGACTTGTCCGTGGCTCTAGATGACGACTTGTTTTTACAAGTTTATAACAGTGTTCATGATTGAGAATTAGTCTTAGGGTCAAGGTTGTTCAAAATGTTCAAAGTTGTTGCTAAAGATGATTTCGCTCTCACTACTCCTAGGATCTCCTAATTCGTCTTGTTGAATCAACTTACTCTATGTAAACTGTTATAACATCTCTGCTTAGGCAAAAGGTACCGGTTCTCTCACGATCGCCAAATGTTTCTTTTGCCTCATACATATGTGTTATATCACTTTTACATGTGTATCTTGGCTCATGTCATGATCACGTAGTTATGCACTCTTTGCCCTTTAAACCCCTTATAAGCTCGTCATGTAATCATTCTTCTATATGAATGTTCCTCATTGATATATCTTTATGTTATCATATAGTTGAAAGGTGTTATCTGATTGCAATCTTTGCCACTCTATCCGTCTCCATATGTGTTAGGAACTTCTTGATGTTTCTACCTCCTTGTCATAAGGGTGCTCTCAATCTGTCTCACTTACTATGTATTATCTAACTGTTCCCATCTATTATCGTTGATTGTATGACTACTCGTAACATCAATGGCTAGTTCAATCCCGAGAAAGAGCGGTACTCCGTCGGGATCATCCGAGTTCTCTCGCACGAAGAAATCCTTCCCAAAAGTCAATGGGTGCTATTGGTAAAAGCAATCATTATGTGGACCTTCAAAGGCTTCAACAAAATCCGATACTCAAAGTTTCAATTGACATCCTCAAAACACTAACTTCTTGGGCTATTACAAGCAATGCTCAATTCCTACCATTTACATTCAACAACCGGAACACCGCTCAATGGAATAAAATCACACGACGATACTCTTGCAAGTCGGATAATATGGAGTTCACAATTGATTTCGATATTCGAGCAAAGCTCTTGGAATCACACCATGTGACCCTGACGCTCGTTTTGAATCTCCACCTTGTGCTGACGATCTGATCGTATTTCTTATTGGGTTGGGATATCAGAACAGGATTTCAAGAGCATCTGACATCATCACGGGTCACATGTATCAACCCTGGAGAGCCATTACAACCATTCTGAACTTATGCTTATCTGGGAAAACTTCAGGGTTCGATAAAGTGAGAATTCCTATCTTGCAAATCCTATGGGGAATCTTTAATAGGGTTGATGTGAATGTCTCAGATCGTATTTGGGAAGAATTCTCGTTATCAATGAACACATTCATATCTGATAGAACCTATTTCCTGAACAATGTTCAAGGTCGTAAGAAGCAGAACAAACTTGTAATTCCCAAAGCATCAGATTCTCCAAACTTGTCATCCAAGATCGCAACAAACTCACAACTTCACCCTAGGTCCGAATCAACTCTACACAAAGCGTAACATGAATTTGTTTTAGGAAACTTGAAATATGTTCCTAGAGGTTCGAATCAAGAAGTATTTGGATTGCCAATTCCCGATCGCCTTCTCACAGATGATATCAAGAAGAAGGACTACTTCAAGCAATACATGAAAAGTGCAACCAAACTCTCGCTAATGTCACACCTCTCCTTTACAACCAACTGCTCCCAAGACCACCTCGACTCTAAAGCATCCTATGCCTCTTCCTAAAAGAGACGTGAAAGATCTCATCACGTAATCTTCATCCAAAAAGCATAAAGAAAAGAAGAAGAAAGTGGAAAAGGAAATAGATGAGAACACCGAGGTGCAAGGAATACTTTCGAGGTTAATTGATGAGGATGACGCCGATCCGCAACTTGGTATTCAAGAAAGTCTTGAAGATCAAAATGTGAAGGCTCCGTGGGTGGAGTTGTGTTAAGAGAACCCGCCAACCACCTCAACAAATGCCCCAATTACACTTGACAAGGGTAAAGGAGTTGCAAGTGTTGAACAAGTCGCTCACATGCTTTTAACCATCTCATCATCTCCTCTAGCACCACTAATCAATATGAGTCAAGAGAAGAGCAGATTCACCTCATGTAAAAGAACAATCGGTGTGGTGCACGAAACGCTTAAGGAATCTCTATCACTTGGTGAGACTCAACTGAAAGTTGAATGTTGACACTGATACAAAAGGGCTCACAGGAGAACCTTGGGACAAGATCCGACGAGACCTTGAAGATGGATGAACCAAATCGTCTACAAACTCTCTATCTTCACTTAAGAATCTTGATGATGACTTCTCTTTTGGTGATCAATTCATTAATGACAAAACCTTAGACTCGCACAATCCATGTATAATGTCAAGATTCAAAGAAGATACTTCAACCATTCCTCCAATGACCGCATCTTCACTATCAACCGCACTTCCACCTCCCTTGCTCGCTCAATCAACCGTACAAACACCAACGACAACACCACCAACTCCGAACCCATCTTCACAATTGCGGATGAAGTGGCTCCACCACTTCCCTCCACGATTCTCACGCGTCGATCAACCATCGGATAAAACCATTAAAAGGGTAGAAGTAATCGGAAGGCAACTTCTAAATCTGCTGAGTCTACGGTGGATCGTGTCTCTGATTGGAGCACCTCAACTTCATTGAAGCGATTCATCGATGCTATTGAAGGAGAAGTCAAGGATGCCGTGGAATGGGCAATGGAGGCTCCACTTCTCAGACGATTCAAGGACCTCCCATCTCCGATATGAGAGCGACCACTGTGTGAAAGGATGTATGAGGTCAAGAGGACAAGCATGAGGTTCACCAGAACTTTATGAGGCACTTGAAGAATCCATCAAGTTCGACAATTATGAACAGTTTAAAATTGAAGTCGGAGAAAAGAATGCTAAAAGAAAAGAAGGACAATTGTGATGGAAACATTGATGAAGGATCGCAAAGATCGCGAAGATCCTCCTCCACCAGAGGCGCTGAACTTCGAGCCGGGAATCCTTCGACAACACCCATTCACCTCCATCACGACCACCATCATCAACCCCAAAACCGTCCAATCAATCAGACTCTACAAACAAACAGGGTACTCAGAAGAAATCTGCCGCCTGGATGACGATCGATTCAAGATTCACCTCCACATCCACTTCAATTCCTGATGATCAAGTGGTCCACGAAGAGTCTCAAGTTTTAGCTGACTCAGAACCAGATGAAGATGATGCATCGACAAAACATATTCCTAAGCCATCAGAAGATTGGTTTGACAATTACATGGCTGGGAACCGCACTAGTACATCCAGGGTAGCTCCTTCTAGAGACACAATTCAAAGCCGCATTGTGGAAGATAGACCTCCTTCTCCAACCCCATGGACAATCCCAGTCGACTCTATGATTCCGACAACAATTGGGCATCGGTTATCACCAATAACTATGAAGTCCCGGTGAAGACTCTCTTCGCACTACATCGGTGATATGGGAAGTTTCATTAGATGGTTTGTGGTGAAGTGTATCTCTTCCATAACACCAAGAGATCTGAAGGACAAGCCTCACGAAATTGTCAAGGTCTTCCATTTCGATGCAAACCATCTTCAATATCGATGGAAGAATGCCATAAGATCTTGAATGACCAAGTCGTTGAGCAACCGTCGCCTCAATGTCAACAAATCTCTTCCTCTTGGTGGTGAACCCGGTCGATAACCATTCGGTGGAATTCTTCTTCAATCACGACTTGGACTATCTGTGTGCTCGCTCTGCGGAAAGAAGGCCTCGCTCTATCTATTTCAAAGATGAAAGTCGCAATCTATTACGATCGGGGCTTGAGCGGATGGTTCTCGATCAATTCGGGCAAATGAAGAACATAAGTATGATATGGCGCGTCTTATGGTATTTCCAATCGGTGGTTCAAAAGAAGATGTTCTACATTGAAAGACATGGTGCGAGATAAAAGACTTAATGAGGTCGATCAAAACTACAAATCTTAAGCGTTATCGGTGTAGAGATGTTCCCGATCTATGGATATGAGTACTTGAAGAAGATTGTCCTTAAAAGAGCGACTTCAAAGTGTATACCATTGAAGAGAACGACTTCAAACATCTTCTACCAAATGATTTCAAGATCTCTATCTTTTAAATCTTCAAGGACACTGGAGCACTTACATGCGTGAGAAAAAGGCCCTCTGCGACTATCACTCTTTGGATCGGAGGATTAGTCATACGGAAGCGAGTTGAGGACTTTCGACTTGGCATTGAAAGCTACCAAACCAGGTCAACCTCACAAGTCCTCAATGGAATGCATTTGGGCATGAATTTCATCGAGAATACAAAGTTCTTGACACTCCTAGAGCCGCCATCTTCACCGATGATATGGATCGCGTATGCTTATGCGTCTATGTGAACTCTACAAGTCTAGTGATGGTACGCTCAAAATGGTCAAGAAGAACTTGACACCGAGTGAAAGAAGCCAAACTTGATATGAGATCTTGGGTTAAAACTACGCTACGACCGATGATGACGTGAAGAGGTGTGAACATTTCATTGCCGCAATCCGTCGAAGACTCAAGACACGAAGGATCTTCCGACCTTGAAAGCTTTGTTGGTGGAAGGCTCGTGAAGACGTCTTGAATACCGTTTATGTTTTGTTAACTTTGTGCTATATGTGGTGTATTAAATATGAACAAGCGTGATACATGTAATAGTGCTAGGATTTGTACTATGGTTTCCCACTTGTGAAAAGGGGAAACATCCGTGTTGTCCTTTTTCCCTTATCATATAAAATTGGACACATTTTCTCCTACTAATATTTTTTCCTCACACTTATTTAAATCACTTGAGATCCAAAATCTCAAAGGATTTAAGATTTTGATCTGGGAGAAAATGTGATATAAATATGAAAGATGGTAAAAGATAAGATGACCAATTTTGTGCATACTTCTCCTTATATGTGCTAAACAAGTTTTCGAATCTCAAGCATATATTAAGGGGAGAACTCTTTGTAAATTCAAGTCATCAGGGTACATGACACTTTAAATACTTTAAAGTACCTTGATCACATGGCTTCTAATCCTTTGATGATAAAAGGTTCCCTCTAATATGTGCAAAACCCTTTTCAACCTCGAGGCACATATTGAGGGGGAGCGAATTTATGGAAACCTCATCCTTCCCGGAAATGCTATATTTACTTGATTTAATATGGGAAGTGATGTTGATATCTTTTAGAAAATGGTAATCAAAAGAAGTAAATTCTTTCTCTTGCCTCCGTGTGCAAAACATTTTTCAATACTTGATGCACATGTTGAGGGGGAGTTCTCGTTCTAAAAATTATCAAAAACAATTCAGTACAAAAGCTTTGATAATATATCACAAGTATCCGAATTGATTTTCAAATGGTTTTCAATTGGATCCATTGGCGGATGAACAATACCAAATTGACCACCAACTTTACTTTATGTGCGGTGATATAAGGATGATAAGGTTAGGTATTGGTTCCATGATCCGCTGAATCGGAGGGATCTACCAGGGACAATCCACTAGTTAGTGTAGAAGTCCTTAGGTATGATGATAAAAGGAGAAAAATGAGATAAGGGAAGAGTGCGGACTAAGACCGAGCTAGTACTGGAATAAACCCAACAAGGTTCTAGCTATGAAGTCTCGGTAAGCATCAAGGGTGAAGAATTAAAAAGAATTGAATGAGAATAGGGTGAAAACAAATAAGCCCTCCATTAATTCAACCTTAGGGCGAAACCGGTTCAATTCATATGCTCTTGGTGGTAACATCGGTATTGAAGACAAGACGTCATGGACCCGGTGACGCATTGCACTTCAACTTTCCAAACCACTCAAGTTCCTCTTAAAAGGACTTGTTTCATTCTCACGGGAACCGACATTATCTATCGACTTTCTCTTAGAGATGGTTGATATTGAAGAAGGAGACCCTCTCCCTAGTCTCCAGACGGGATCCAAATATGCACAAATTGAGTCTAGAGCCACGAGATCATCAATAAATCTCATTAGGACACTTTCAATGAAGACTCTGTTTCACATGGAGAGATTATATCATGAGTCCCACGCATTATCCTTGTGGTATTGCGTAACATCCGAGTGATGTGTTTACACACTCACAATGAAGATGGAAAGCCTCGAGCCAACATCAAACAAGCTCGGTAGGTGGCATGTGTGATCTATTATATGGATCAACCATGTGACAACCGAGCAGAAACAATGGGGCGATTCAATTTCTTGAATCAATCTCGGTTCGAGTTAGGATTGACGGATACCTTTGAAAACCGGTCTTTGTGCTTATAAACTCTTTTCTTTAGCACATCGACCGTGTACTCATTTTTCAAACCAAAGGTATTTTATGATTGATAATTGATTTTCAATAAAACCTTCGTTGTATTGCAAAACAATTTCTATTGAGCAATACACGACTGCTTTTCAAATCTCTTTTCATCAATCAATGGACTTAAAATTATTTGGTTCACTCACTCCGTGTTGTCTTCTTTGAGACGTTCGGTTTGAGAACAATAGAACAAATGCGAAACCCCGTCAAGGAGATTCTTAGAATCCTACCGATCACAGCAAGACTTGTCTTGATCAACGGGAACCGTGGTCACGTACCTCAATTCAACGAAGTGATCAAAGACACTTTCGTGCGATTTATTGCTAAGCTGTTGTATGCGTGTACACCCGACGCTTGCGGTGATCGTAATGAAGCGGTCAATCCATAGCCGCATGCTCACTTAACACATTCATCTCAAAAGATATCATGATTAGTGCATCAATGACTCGATATTTTCACAAGCCACGCTTGTTGCGCCCATATCATGATTCAACAAATGCTTCCACTACTCTGATGAGAAGATATCACGATCCATGATGTGAGCATGTCGGTCCCAAAGTCACAACACCACAATGAATGTCTCAGAGATTGTTGTTTGCTGATGATCTCAAAAGCTGGCTCTTATTTACTATCTCGTGAATCAGAAATGGACCTCCTACACACCAAGTTTACCACCTATGCACCAAGTTTACAATGTTGATGTATGAAAGACTACGAGCTCAAGAACAACGTCAAGACTAGAATGCTAGGATTTGAAATGTAAAATATGGGTGACCTCCCTAGGGAGATTGTTAGGAATTAGAAAATTCCAGTCTTTGAAAGAGTCGGTCACCCCAACTATTATCTAGCATAAGTTAGCTCGTAGATTGGTCATTAGTTACGGTCTATGTAGTTAGTGAGTAGTGTAAAATAGTTTAGTGCAACACCGTGGAAGAAGGTCGGTCTTTACCCACCGTATCCCCGATCCACAAGCCGTCGGGAGGTCGTTTAGTTTGTAACCTATAAATACCTCTACCTTGCAAGGTAGAGGTTGGATGTTCTTTGTAATCTAATATTCCACTAGTTTCTCTCACTAGAATGTCCCACTCTTTCTCTCTCTAAAACCATCTATGTGCTCATTGTGTTAATGTTATGATGTGTATGTGAAAAGTTATATCTTACATTTTTTCTCGTATGGGCCAGGGTGCAAAATCACATCAGTTAAATGGTGTCAATTTCATGTGATGTATGGGTTCTTAGTCTTGTGAGGTAGTTTAGGTCATTAGGTGTGTTTGTGTTAGGTTGCATGTATTTTTGGTTCACTTTTGTTATTTTTTTTTAGTCTCTTCCTCTTTTAATTAGCTTGTTTAATTGAGGAAGGACGCCTCGTATTGTATCCTCTTTTCCCTTTTATGAGTCTTTTTATTAATGTTGCCTTTCTAAAAAAAAATGTATTTTTGCCAAACATACAGTTCGCTACAAAGTACAAAGTTTAAGCATAAACTCTGTAAAAGAATATTAGCTTTAGCCTTTAGGATGTACAGTAATTAAGAGTCTCGAGGAGAATAATTATGTCGGAGCACTATCTTGTGATGCAAGAGTTCTTAGAATAATTCTCATATTAAAAGTTTAAAACCGTTATGATGCAATAATATTCAATAAAATGACCATGAGAGACATGCCATGAGTTAATAGTACAGTAATAAAAATTTGGATACTTTTTAAGTGATATATGAATGATGTGAATCAAATCAAGCAATCTATGAGCATATGGTCACCTGGAGCATGTTAACGAGATAATTTATTCATATGATTTTAATTCGTTAGAACTTACGAAACCAAAACGAGATGTAGGTTGTTAGATATCACATATGATGCAATCGGTGGCCTGAGGTGTTTAAGATTAAACTAAAATGTCTTAACTTTGATAGGATTTTGCACAAAAAAAAAAATGTGTTGAACAATATTTTCACCTTTGTGCTGCATCTTAAGCTGCCACCTAGATGTTAATAATTATTACAACTTTCTCGTTCTCACTTTTTAGGAGAATAACAGTTTTACCCTTGATTAATTAATTAATATTTTCTTTAAAGTTTGTGATAATAATTTCAAAAAAGGGTAAATATGGTAAACTCGATCAAACTTCCATATCTATTTTTAGTAGTGGACAATTAAATTGGAACATCACAAAAAGGAAACGTGGACTATTAATTTGAGACAAGGGAGTATTAGTATAAAAATCTGTGCAAGAAGAAACTATATATGCAAGACGACTCTTTATGTACATTCTCAAAGCAACTGCCTGAATTCAGTTGCATTAGGATTTTGTTATGCTCACTGTAAAATCGGAGATAGATTGGTGTTGGGCTTAACTGAAAGATGCTTGACATGTATATTAGAGATGGTCGAGCCTAGAAGCAGTAAGAGGCTTAACAGATGCAATTTCTTTGCTGGTTTTGGTATTTAATCAAGTACAATACCAATAAAGCAGATTTTCTATCTCTAATACTTATTGAACCTGAGAAGTGTTTATGTTGCATATCATGTCACGGATAGGTATCTAAGTTTTTCATTTAAAAAGCAATCAAAGATTAAAACTATAGCTATAACTTGCCAGTTAAAATCACAGTGCCAGCACAATGAAGTTGTATAGACTACAGCAGCACAAAGTTGCAGCTAATAGGATGTCCAAACTTGCCTTTATTAAGAATCTTTAAGTTTCTGAATGTTAGAATACCAATACTAAAATCAAGATAAGGTATATAGAACTTATATGATACAAGAACTACAAAAATCAAACAACAGAAAACATTGTATAATACAAGAACTACACAAATTAAGCAATAAAATATATACAAGAATGTTAACATAGAGCCACTTGGTTAAAATTAAAAGCCCGTACTTTACTTTTCTGGTCAAACGAAGATATATTGGAGGTGGGATCAAAGGTACAATTAAGATCACGCGGGGTGTCGTGATCAGTTATAACAAAACAGCATTGACCATGACAGATACAAACCTAATCTTGTTGACTAACCAGCAAACAAAGGTTGATAATACTAGAACGAATACCAATTACAAATACTACAACCTGGTATAACAGATAGTCAGTTACCAATTACAATTTACCAATACAGATGACTCGTGTTTTCTTTTGTAGAATCACTAGGATGAATGTCAAAGAAGCAAAGTGCAGTTTTCTTTCTAACGAATCTGATATTACAAAGCTGTGAATGATGAAATCAAATATATGGCCTTCATTTTACATGGGTCAGTTCATGTTTAGCCAACATCTTCATTATTGAAGGACTTTGCACTCTCAACAACATTACAGTTAACCGTACATAAAACTAACAAACTATTAAGTAAAGCAAACACAAGTGAAAAAAAGATTGATTTAGACTGACTTTTGGATATGGTTGTTCATAATAGCTTCTCGGTTAAGCGGATCATGAATGAATTTACAGCAATAGCTTCCAAAATGATCCATGATGACTCAAAAAGCTCATGGAAGAACTCAGCCCCTGTCTCCTCAGCTGCGGTTCTGAATGCAATCCCAAATGCATTTCCTTGAACCGCTCCCAGCCTCGGTTTACCACAAACAGCAACAATTAACACTTTCTCCCTTCCTTCAGTGTAGCAAACACATATCAACGGTTTCATTTTTGCGCCCTTTTCCCTCAAAGCATCCATCAGGAAATACCCAAATTTTGTTAACGCTTGTGGGTAGCCCAAAAGTTTTGCATCGGCTGAATCTTCAAGTTTGACCCATCTGAACTTACTTCCACTTCTTATCGAACCTTTTCTGGTAATGGCACTGCTTCCTTGTCTAAGAATCGCCCGTTGGATTTTGATAGCGTGTCTCATTCCCATTTCAAGCTTATCGAGTTTCCTCAATGATAAAGCATCATACGCTTCCCCAAACTGCTTAGGAGCACACGCATCATTTGAATCAATTGAAGATTCTAATAATGCAGTGACTCCATAAACCACATCTGCAGCTGAGATTTTGGAACTATAGCCATGTAACAACAAGAAGCCTCGGTAATAAAAGTCGTTCAGTCCATAATCAGGTAAATAATGGTCAAACTCCTCTTTCATTTTCTTCTTAATTTCAACACTCATGTAGCGAAACTTCTGCTTACACTCCTCCAGTGCAAACCCCATTTGAGCGAGAAGCAACATAAGCTTTTTAGTCCCGTTATCACTCCAAGTCTTCAACTTCGTCGCCATGTAGGATGAACATAGCATCGAATCAAACAAATTCCATTCTTGTAACAGCATTAGCCTAGGCTCATCTTCATGAGCGATTCTCGAAGCCTCAGGTGCACAAATTATTGTTCCATCTTTAAGAGTTACTGAAGTAGTAACCTCACGTAAATTTTCAAGCCTCAATATAAACTCCTCAAGCTCCATCACCCCCTCTTGGTACCTTTCATTTGGCAACCTCTCGTGAACAAACTGATCAGTCAAAGCCACACACGCAAGCCATAGCAAATCATTAGTACTTTTTCTCATTAAATCCGACAACTTATACATCAAACACCCTGACGATTTCCCATGAAAAGTACCCATATGATAATACTCTTTCTTAAACTTCCTAAAAACCTTAACCGGGTCATCTTCATCTTCCGAATCCCTCTTCCTTTTCCTACTCCCATCGCCTTCCCCATCCTCATCATCGCTATCACTATCCTCGTCACTATCCTCCTCCTCCTCAACCTCATAAACGCCATCCACATCACACGCATCCACCAACACCTTCACATCACACCCGTACCTCAAATCACCCTGCACCTCATCATCCTCCGTATACAACACAACCACCCTCTCATTCCTCTCACTCAAATTCCTCAAATGAATCGGCCTATGACTATCCACCACAAAAACACGCGCAAACTCACCAATCTCCAACACTTTCCTTAAATCCCTATGACACCCCCAATTAATCAACAATATAGTCACCGCCTCATCCTCGCCTAACCCCCCACTCAACCCAGGCCCAGCATACTTATAAATCTCCTTAAAACTAGAAACCGGATAACACGCGTACCTAACCGAATCACTTTCCAACACGTGACCTATTATTTTCAACGCGCATAACGAATCGACATCCGATGTGGAAGGGAATATCAATAAAGGGGTATTACCAGCTGACCTTACAGCAGATTCACGCAGCTTACTATAAAATGATTCAATACTTTTTTCTCTAACCATAACTACTACTAATTATGGCTTCAAATTAAAACATAAAAATTAGGGCTAATTGAAATACCTGATTTGAGATTGGATCTGGGTTTGATTTGAATTGAGTTGAGTTGACCTAATTTATTTTGAGGTGATGGTAAGAGAGAGATAAAAGGGGGGAAGTGTGTGTTTTTTTAGTGTGTGTGAAATTGGATTTGAAATGAAAGTGTTTTGATTAGATTTGTTCTGTTTTGTTGTTTTTTTGGGTTTGGAGATTGAAATTTTGAAAATTTGGAGTGGCGGTAAGGTTTGGCGCTGAAAGGAGAAAATTGGAAAATGGGATTTTGGTGGTGAAATTACTTTTGCTCCTTCGTCTTAAAATTGGAAATTTGCATTTTTCGCTTAAATGTGACATTTAGAGCATCCGCAGTGTAAAAATTAACAAAAGTTTTTTACTATATTAAAAATTTTTTTGACAAGGTTTTTACGCATTGCATCTTACACTGTGTTCTCAAGTTGAGTAAAAATGAGGAAGTAAAGTGAAAGCGAGAAAGTTTGTGTTCTCTAGTTTTTTTTAAAAAGTAAAGTGGTGATATTTTAGTTATAAAACTTTCACTCCACTTTTGGGGTGAAAGTCACTTTACTTCTCTCATTACTTTACTTATCTTCTTTCACTTTCATTCATTTTTTTCTTGAATGGATCAATGAAAGAGATATTGGAATGAGAAGGTGAGAAGAAAACAATAACTACATATTTTAAATAAAGAGAAAGAATAAGAGAGATGCATCTATTTTGTAGATCGATCTCAAATTATATTGTAATTTCTTCTCATTCTTCTCATCTTAATTATATTTCTCATTTAATCTTTACTCTTGCATCTAAAGCTTTTTACAAAGATTTGATAAACATCAAGTCTTTGCTAAAAGCTTTCCCTCTAGATGCATCAAGTCATTTAATGCATTAAATGCATCAAGTCTTTAAAGACTTGATGTATTGTAAATGGTAGGTGATTTGCACACTCCATAAAATGATTGGAACACTCTAATTAATTGTGTTTGGACATTTATATTCTCACATGAGTGAAAGTATAAAAATAACTGTAAGGGTATAAATGTCTAAATATCATTAATTGGAGTGTCTCAATCATTTGATTGAGTGTGCAAATCATCTCCCATTGTAGATGCTCTTATAAGGGTGCGTTTGGTTGTAGACGTGATTATATTTGGATTAGGATTTGGTTTAGAATTTAGATTTGATTTTGAGATAAGAGAAAAAAATATATATAATTAATTAAAATTAAAGTTAAAACTATTATTTAAAATTTAAAAGTGTGTATGTGTGTGAGAGAGATAGAGAGATTAAAATTTAAATTGTCAATGTGTGTGAGAGAGTGTAATCCACTCAAACACTACCTCCTTTGTCTCCTATGGGTTTTGTGAGCCCGTTGTGACTATTTCAAATCTAAACCGTCAATCAAACAATTGATTTCTATAACACAAATCCAAACCTCACCCAAATCACTCCAACCAAACACACGCTAAGTAGCATATTGCTAATCTGTAATTCAAAAACGTCAAATAACTTCGGGCCCGTTTGGTTTGATGGTGTCATTACTGTGCGACTATATTTGAGTTATAAAAAATTGTTTTGTGTCATTCCATGCTATATTGAGAGGACTTTTGCTCCATTCCATCTAACATATAAATGTCAGCCACACAAGTAGTCTTTTTTTCTATCATCTTTGTCTTTCTGTTATAAATTTTTTATTTCAAATAATTAAATATTTTTAAGTTAAATATATAAATTAAATAATTATTAATTTTTTCACTCGTACTTTTATTTCAAACCATTCTCAAATCCAAATCCAATTTTAAACCAAGAACTCACTTACAAACCAAACGAGCCCTTAGATCATTGTATTTTTTGTCTTCACTTTCATTGTATATCATTTATTTTACTAACAATTACTGCATTAATATTCAAAAAAAATTGATCACACTTATTGTTATAATACTATATTTTAACTTCTTCACATGGTTCGTTTACAACAAACAGGTGGTTCTAGCAAATGTCCGTTGAGAAGAGATAAATTGGATGGAAAACATTGATGAAATGTAAAATGAAGAAGATGAAAAATAAATAAATTGTTAGATGTTTTGTCATTTTCATCTATAGAACTGTACAAATTGAATATGTTTATGATGTCTTGTGAACACAAATAGAGAAACACAATAGAAAAGGAATATATTTGGATAAAAAAGCTCGTAGATCGATGACATATGTTGTTAGAGCGAACGATGTAGTTAGGTTTGACAAGTCATAGGGCTCTTTTTTTGTAGGATATTGGATTTCACATACACATCAAACCATAACACAAAGTGGGCGTATAAAGGTGAGTTCTAGAGAGAGAAAGTTAGAGGTTTAGGGAACTTGTGGAGAAAGAAAAGATCTTATTATGAGCTCAACTCTACCTGGAAGGTAGAGAGTATTTATAATCTTACAATAAACGCCACACAACGGGTCGTGGATCGAGGCATCTGATGGGTAAAGACCGTCTGTCCTCCACGGTGTTACGAACTAAATACTACTTAACTTAAAAGAACTACGACTACGAGCTTTCTAACGATTACATATACTGAGGTGACCGACTCTTTAATACACGGAATATCTAATTCCTAACAATCTCCCCAAGGAGGTCACCTCAAACATATACTAAAATTACATTGAATACAAACAGATATTACATTAACAATTGTTCTTGCATTCTTGATGTAGTACTTTGCTCAAGCTCGTAGTCATTGATTCCACTCATTGCATGTTTGGTTAATCCAAGTGGAGGTCTTTACCGATCCACGTGATAATATTTTTGAGCCGACTTTTGAGATCATCACCAGCAAAATCTACGAGACATCCATTGTGGTGTTGGTATTATGTGATGTTGTGACTTTCGGACCGACATGCTCACATTCGAATCATGATATCTTCTCATCGAGTAGTGGAAGCTTTGTTGATTCATGATATTGGCGCAGCAGAAAGGAAGCATGGAGTGAAAATATCGAGTCATTGATGCACTTATCATGATTTCTTTTCGGATGAATGTGTAGTGTGAGCATGCGGCTATGGATTGACCGCTTCATTCGATCACCGCAAGCGTCGGGTGTACCGCATAAAAGCATTAGCAATAAAGCGCACGAAAGTGTCTTTGATCACTTCGTTGAATCGAGGTACACGCCCACGGTTCCCCGTTGATCAAGACAAGTATCGCCTGTGATCGGTATAATTCAAGAATTTCCATGACGGGGTTTCGCAATGCTCTAGTTGTTCTCAAACCGAACGCCTCAAAGAAGACAACACGGGTGAGTGAACCAATGAATAGAAATTCACCGATTGATGAAAAGAGATTTGAAAACAAGCGTGTATCGCACAATAGAAATTGTTTTTGCAATACAACGAAGGTTTTAATGAAAATCAATTATCAATCATAAACACCTTTTGATTTGAAATATTCGTACACGGTCGATGTGCTAAAGAAAAGAGTTTTTAAGCACAATGACCGGTTTTCAAAGGAATCAGTCAATCCATAACTCGAACCGAGATTGATTCAAAAGATTGAATCGCCCATTGTTTCGCTCGGTTGTCACATGGTTGATCTATTGAATAGAACTCACATGCCACCCACCAAGAGCTTGTTTGATGTTGGCTCGTAAGGCTTTCCATCTTCATTGTGAATATGTTTGCATATCACTCGGATGTTCCGCAATACCACAAGGATAATGCGTAGGACTCAAGATATAACCTCTTTCCACATTATGTGAAAAGAGAGTCTTCATTGAAAGTGTCCTAATAAGATTTATAGATGATCTCGTGGCTCTAGACTCAATTAGTGCATATTTGGATCTGTATCGGAGACTAGGAGAGGGTCTCTTCTTCAATATCAACAATCTCAAGAGAAAGTCGATAGATAATGTAGGTTCCCGTGAGAATGAAACAAGCCCTTTTAAGAGGAACTTGAGTGGTTTGGGAAGATGTAGTGCATACGCCACCTTTGGGTCCATGACGATTGTCTTCAATACCGATGTTACCATCGAGAGCATATGAATTGTACTGCTTTTCGCCTATGGTTGAAGAAATGGAGGCTATTTCTTTTCACCCTTTTTCATTCAATTCTTTTTCATTCTTCACCCTTGAAGGCTACAGAGACTTCATAGCAAGAACCTTTTGGGTTTATTCCAAGACTTGCTTTGTCTCATCCGCACTCTTCCCATATCTCATTTTCTCCTTTTATCATCATACCTAAGAACTCTACACTAACTAGTGGATAGTCCCTCGGTAGATCCCTCCGGTTCGGCGGATCATGGGAACAAATACCTAACCTTATCATCCTTATATCACCGTACATAAAGTAAAGTTGGCGATCTATTTGGTATTGTTCATCGCCATTTGGAACCAATTGAAAACCATTTGAAAATCAATCCAGATACTTGTGATATATTATCAAAGCATTTTGTACCGAATTGTTTTGATATTTTAGAATAAGAGCTCCCCTCAACATGTGCATCAAATGTTTGAAATCGTTTTGCACACGGAGGCAAGAGAAAGAATTTAACTTCTTTGATTACCATTTTCTAAAGATATCAACATCACTTCCCGATCAAAACAAGTAGATAAAGCATTTTCGGGAAGGATGAGGTTTTCATAATTTTGCTCCCTCAATATGTGCCTCATATTTGAAAATGTTTTGCACATATTATGAAAAGATCGCACATTGAGATAAATTGATCACGTTTCAACTATTTGTGGTTTAAAATAGATGCTCCCCTCAACATGTGCATGGAAAATTTGAAATCGTTTGGCACATGTGGGAAGGAGAGCTTGTACATCCTTATAAAGCCATTTACCGAATTATCGATTAAATCCAATTTAAATCACAAATTCTCCCCGATCACAATTATCAAATCCTTTGAGATTTGTGATCTCTTGTAGATTTAAATTGATTTTGAAAGCTTTTAAGGAGAATTGTGACTTGATTATGAAAGCGTTTTAAGCGATAAGGATCGGATTTTAAGACTTTAAACTCCATTGATTAAACATGCATGAATATCTTTTGAAAACAATTGAATGACAAATAACTTTTTAATTTAATTGAAATCATTCTCCCTCAATCAATGACAAGGTTGTTGATTGAGAGATAGATATTTTGACAAATAAGTCGAGATGATTATCAAAATAGAGTACTAGTTATTTTTCAAAGCGATTAGTTTTCAATGAGATAAATGTTTATAGAATCGATCATGGAATTTTGAAAACATTATAAAGTGTAGCTCGTTCTTTCTTTGAAAAGCGGAGTTATTGCTGAAATGACAATAAACCATTGTTTTACTTTCTCCCAAAAATATTTTTGATTTATTTATTTATTTATTTATTTTATTTTATTTTTATTTTTTTAAACATTCGAACAACATCTAAAGTCCGTGTCATTCTTTGAATGACATCACAAAGACCGTAGATATTATCGAATCGAGGAAAACATGACAAAAGACAATATTTTGGAATTTTCAAGATTTTTCAATTTTATGGATTTTGAAAGTTTTATATTTTCTATTTGCTTTTGAAGGTTTTGTAATTTTGTATTTTGCTTTTCGAAATGATATTTACAAGAGATAGATGAAGGAAACCTTTACTCCTCTCCTTCCTCTTGAAGACGTTTGAGTGTTTCGGGTTGAAGGCTTTAAGGCCAAGTCGTGGAAGAATAAACTCAAAACGTTCTCTAGGAAGAGCTTTGGTGAAGATGTCGCTAACCGGTATTCGGTCCTCACAAAGTAAAGTTCCACCACACCGTTTTCCACTTGTTCCCCGATGAAATGATGTCGAATGTCGATGTGCTTTGCTCTTGAGTGTTGTACGTTGTTGCATGAGAGCAATAGCACTTTTATTATCACAAGACAGAGGATTTTGTTAAATTCAAAGCCATAGTCGATAATTGAGATCTCATCCATAGGATTTGAGCACAACATGATGACATGGCTATGTATTCAGCCTCTGTAGAGGAAATAGAAGTACTCATTTGCTTTTGAAGACCAGCTCACAAGCTTATCACCCAAAACCGAGCACCTCCGACGCATTTCAACGAGTATCTTGACACCGACTTCCGGTGAACAATGTTGGATCAACTCGCTCCTTTGCTAAATCGGGTAGATAGAAGGAACTTTGATAGCGTATCATACCATGCCTTGGAGCTTGCTTTAAACCGAAAGAGCCTTCTTCAAACGATAAACGTGAGTAGGATGCTCTTGATTCAAAAATCCTTCCGGTTGGTCGACGTAGACGACTTCTTTAAGATCTCCGCTCGTAAATGCCGCCTTTACATCCATCGATAGACTACCATGTTCTTACTAGCAAAGATTAGCCAAAAGATTACGATTGCCTCGATTCGAGCAACTGGAGCAAAGATTCTTCAAAGTCAATACCCTCCTCTTGACGGTATCCTTTAGCAACTAATCGAGCCTTGTTCTTCAACACATCACCATGCTCATCAAGTTTCACTTTGAAGATCCATTTTAGAGCAATGATCATAACACAATCGGGCGGTACTAACTCCCATACATCGAGTCGATCAAACTCATGAATTTCATCTTGTATAACATTGAACCGGTTGTCTTCATTCATGGCGGTTTAACATCCTTTGGTTCGATCTTAGAGAGTACGGAGTTGAAGAAGCACCATAAGGCATCGGTTGCAAGTTGTTTTCGTGTGGATCTTGGACGAGAGGGATTTCCAATGATGTTGTCTAATGGATGATCGCAAGTCCATTTTCTAAGGTGTTCATGTGGCGGTTGTTGAGGGACCGAGGTAGCGAGTCGATGTCTCCTCAAGAAGATGGTTACGATGATGATTCGAGAGCAAATATGTTTTCAAATGGAGCATCTTCGTGGAGTAGGAAAGGATTAACTTCATCATTGATGCGTAAGGTTCCATGATGTACATTCGAGATTGATGATTTGTTGATGAGATCGAATTATCGCCAGCAGCGCTTCTTGACTTAATGACATTGAGACTCAAGGATTGACTTCATTCTCGTGAATATGAGCAACCTCTATTGTGGAATTGTCGGTTCAATAGCACTTGGCTCATAGAGTTCATCAAACATCGGATCAAACAATTTATTCAAATCATCTTCATTGGAGGTACATATGGAATAGGTGGAGAATTTGGTACAAGGATGAACCAATGGGACTGTTTTGAAGTGCGGGTCCTAAACTTGGTTGTCCAGAGCCAGTTGACCGGTCACCATCAAACATAACGTGAATTGTTTCCATGATATCTCGGTTCTCTTATTGTAGATTCGGTAACCTTTTTGTTTGGTGCATAGCCTACAAATACTCCAATGTCTCGCTTTGGCTCTCGGTTTTCCTAAATCTTGACCATCATTAGTTGGATAACATAAAGCACCAAACACACGAAGGTATGATAGATCGGGGTTTTCGATTGTGGACAAGTTCGTATGGAGTCTTTCCATGAGATGTGAATTAGAGATCTATTTTGAGTGTAGCAAGCAATGGCAATAACTTCACCCATAGAAACATTGGAACCTTTGAGTAGATCAACATTGTCCTTGCAGCTTCTACAAGAGTTCGGTTTCGTCTTTCAACTACACCGCTCGTTGAGGAGTTCGAGGAACACTTCTTTGAGGACCCGATTCCAACATTTTCATAAAATTCAATGAGTACTTTATTAACAAACTCGGTTCCATTGTCGATTCGGACGATTCGAACTGTTTTGTTGAGTCCGATCCGAAGTTGTTTAATGAGTTTAATGATGACATCCGAGTTTAGTCCTTTGTCCTCAAAAACTTAACCCAAGTGAATCGGGAGTAGTCATCAACCACTACTAACACATATCTCTTCCCATTAATAGTTTGCACTCATTGGACCGCATAGATCCATATGAAGGGTATGAAGAACTTCCATTACGTAGTTTGTGGGTTTTGGTTTGTGGGCATATTTTGTGCTTTTTCCCAATTGACAAGTCGAGCAAAGATGATCTTTTCATATTTTAACTGCAGGTAAGCCTCGACTAGATCCTTTCGGAAAGGTTGTTTATGGTACCAAAGTTCAAGTGATTGAGGCAGCGATGCCATAACCAAGACTTTGTTTTAGAAGCCTTTGACAAGAAAGCATTGGAGAGGACTTCATCATGTCATCGATAGATATGGTGTATAGGTTTGAACCTCGAGTACCTCTTAACAATTCTACACCATCAAGTTCTCTAACGAAACAAGTATGTTTTTAAAGCTACTTCTAGATCGGAATCACGAATTGACCAATAGAGAACAAATTATGACCAAGACCTTCCACATAATATACCGGAAATCACACTTTACCAACCACATAATCTCCATAACCCATAATAGCTCCAAAATGGTGGTTCGAATCTAAGCGTCGATGAATTTACTCACGAAGTTCATGAGCGCGACCGGTCGCATGATCATATGCTTGGAACGACTGAGTCCGTACCACGAGAATGATTTGAAAGATCTGCGGTTGAACACGACAAGAGTGGATAAGCGGATAATTGGGATCCCCATGCAAGAATAGGTTCCATTTGGTTAGTAACAATGGTTGGAACACCCACATCGAAATAGAAGCATTCATATCGTAAATTAGGGCAATGGAATCATTATGAATAGATGCGGTATTAGTGTCGTAGATAGCCCTATTCAAAGTGTGCTCACTTATGGAATAGTTCTACCAAGAGGCATCCATTTTCTAGTGGGCATTGTCTCGATTAGTCTTATGACCAATGTATCCAATGATAGCCTATCTTACTAAATGTTCTTCCCTGTGGTTTCCTTTGTTTTCTAACTTTCTTTCGCCTTTGCCTTTTTGCCTTCTTAGCATGATATTTTCATTGACAACATTCACGGGATTTGACAAGATTAGACAAAGTATTCATACCACATTCATGATTAGCAATGTAATTCAAGTAGACATCATTACAAGGTTTGCAAGAAGTATCGTAATTGAATTAATTACGAGACGCCTATGGCTAATACTAGAATCAACACGATTCGTTTTATTCGACTCAAACTTAAAGTTCCTAGGTTGGTCTTCTACTCTCTTCCAATGCACATTCTTAGCTTACGAGGTCCTATCATTCCTTGTATTGTCTTGAGACTTTGACTTGCTCGCTTTAATGTCACCGATTACTCCTGTAGAGGAATGGGAACATTAATTGGTTTTGCTACTCTTTGCATCTCTGTTTAGATGTTCGGGATCCGAATTACATGTAGGCACACTAAGGTTCACTTTCTTAACACTAGAAGTCTTTGGAATTGTACTCCTAGAAGGCACTAGAGTTCGCTTTCTTAGCATTAACAGATCTGGAATCTGAACTACTTAAAGGCACACTAAGGTTCACATTCAAAACATTGGGCATCGAACATGGAATCAAAGGATTAACTCTCTCACCTAAGGACTTTGGGCATATTGTGATTAAGCATTCTAGAATTTCTTGAGATCGTTTGGCATATAAGCATGCATGCCCAATTGCATTGTCAAGTGGTTTCTCTATTTTATCCTCTTCAACAATCTCACGTAGACATTCTAGACAATCCTTAAGGGATGAGAAATATGTTTGAATAGCAAGTTTGTTATTCCCGAGATGAGGGGAATATATTTCACTGCAAAGCATATTTATTACAAGAGTGAACCTTTGATACACCATTCTCCCATTGGTCATTGGCATTTTCCCTTTTACGACTCTTGATTCTCAATTTCCTTTTGCAATGAAGCTATTTGTTCGTTATTTTTGTTACGAGTGACCTTTATTGATTCAAATAACTCATTGAAATGACGTTTAACCTTTTCATTTTCTTCTAGAAAACTTTCGTTTTCCTTTGTAATGCATTTACTAAGTTTTGAAGATGAAACGTTTGAGAATTCGAGAATCTAGAGGAGGAGGCATTTGGGAGCTGTCATATTGTTCGTTTGACCCTTTAATTGAGAGATTTGGGCTTTCAACTTTACGATCGTGTTGTAATGAGCTTGAATCATTCATCACGTTTGTTAATTTGAACGCATCAAACTCGGAGCATTTGAGGATGTCTTGATATTTGAAGTTTTGACATTTTCTTTAAGATGTTGATATTTTAGTTGTAAATTAAAATGCTCAACTTCTAGTTTAGAAAAATGTTTAACCAAATTGTCGTGATCATCCGGTTCAATTTTCTCATTTAGTTTAGAATTAGTTTTTCAAGCTCAATGACACGATCATGGGAGACTTTGAGACAACAGATAATTCATGAAATTGGGAAGCATTAATAGAACAATTTGTAGCGATGAAAACACATCTTGAGCAACACATTCGATAATAAGAGTCTCATTTAATGTAAGCAAGTTCTTCCTCTCAATCTCATTATATTTTAGTGCTCGCCATAGTCACTAACCTCAACTATCATTGCATCAAACTCCTTTTCCATTTCTTTAATGTCTAAGTTCATTCCCTTTTAAGACTTTCAAAATGATCTTTAGCTGTTTAAAGAAAGGCATGACTTCGATTAAATAACATTCTTTTGTTTGCTCAAAACCCTTTCCCTTGATTATATGTGGGTGTGATCCTTTTCTTACAGGTTTTCTCAAAATCAACAAATAGTTGAAAAATAACATATTGACTTATTAAGGTCTTGCTTTTTGTTACACCCGTATCCCGTCAAGGTATTATTATATAGAAGTATTAAACTTTTGTTAGATTATATATGAATGTTTCTTAAATTTTGTGGCTAGTAAGAAAGAATAAGAACTTTTGTGATCCATATAAAAGAATCCTATAATAGAGGGACTAATGTTGCCATTGAGGCTAAGTAATTTAATTAAAAGAATAAGTTAGTAATTAGATGAGATATCCAGAAATTTTGAAGAAACTTCAAGGTGAAGAAAGGGTCTAGAAGAAGAGAAGAAGAAGACATCAAGAACACATTAAGTGAATCCAAATTCGGACCTATTGGGGTGATTATCAACATAGGGAGAATCTTAATTTCATATCTCTAATTAAGAAACTTAAGGAAGTGGTGATTCTACTTGGTTAAAACCTATTGAACAATTTGAGGTAAGTATAGTGGGTTAATGTATTATCATAATAAATATGATTGTTTGATTATGTTATAGTTGTTGGAGCTTGTTATTGTTAGCTTGGATCCATAGCTTTATATGTCAAGTAGTGTAATTACCAATTTTAAGGTATGTACTTATGTTATAGATGCTCCATGATATTCTTATGTATTGTTATAGTTTTAATTTGCTTTTGACCCATTTACTTACTAAGCAATTGCTTATGTTATAGTTGATGACATTTTGTAGGTCCTAGCAAGGAGGATAAAGGTAAATTACAAGTGTAGGATGGAGTTTGCTTGAGCTCCTAGATAGGCTTGTCTTTTTGAACCAAGGTGTTAAAGTTGAAAGCCCCGAAGAGTCAAGTCGTTTTGGTATATTTCAAGTGTCTTGGTCTTGTTTCCGTGAGTAGTTGTCCCTATGTTCATGTTCTCTAAAATATCAAGTCAATGTGTCATGTTCTTGTAATTATGGGTCATGGAGTTAAAAATGATGTTTGGCGTAAAGCTAATAACTTGTTTTGTTGGTTAAAGTGTTGGAATTATTAGTGATGGTTGCTCTTATATGAGTTACAAGTTGTTTTACAGGTTTGTGGTAATGTTTAAAGGGATAAGTAGTTTTGTTGGGTTAAAGGGTAGTAAGTCTGCACAAAATGTGCGAGTCGGGTTCGGACGGTCGCGTTCGAACCCCGACGCCGTCGCATTTTCACCAAAATCTTACGAGTAGTCACGATTATAATCTGACGCCGTCGCAATTGTTACAAAAAATTTCTGAGCCGTCACAAAGTTCTCAGACGGCGTCGCTCTTATAACCTGACGACGTCACGTTTAAAAATAAAACTTTCAGACTTCCTTTCCTTCGTTGTCATTTGTGTCATTAATGAAAAATTTTAAAATTTCCGTTCTGGGGGCGTAACACTTTTAGTGGCAATAGTCCTAGGAACTAGATGCATTGGTGTATTGGGAGGATACACAGTCGCTTTAGGCATTTTCCTAAGGGGAGGGTTCGTTACAACAAGATTCTCTACTTTTTGCTTATCTAAATCCATTTTCCAGAACACTTGTTCGGGTGTTAACAACGTCTGAGGCTTAAACATGTTCAAAGAAATCCAATTCTCCTTCTTGTAATCATGGGGTGTGATCTTTATTTTCTTCTCTTTACATTTAGGATCATCTAATTTCTTGTTCATCTTTTCCCTAGTGACTTCATCTGATTTCTTATCTTCCTCTGTGCACTTAATGCAACTAAGTTTTTGTCTAGGTTTAAGAATCTCATTGCCATCATAAAGAACCTTATGAGCATTTCTAGCCTTTTTAATGACCTCTGGATTTGGTTCCTCAACAAGGGGAATGATATGCTTATCGCTTAAGACTCTATGCTTAGTGATTAAGTGAGCGATCGAATGGTATTTCCTTATACGTACAACTTATTTTCAAGCTTGTTTTCAAGGTTTTAGATTAGAAAAATCATTCAAAAGTTTTGATTCCTTAGCATTGAATTCTTGCTTAAGCATTTTAACATTTTCTTGAAGTTCTTGTTTTTGCTTAGCGTTTTAAAGCTTTCTTGTAAGGAGTTTAACTCTTGTTTTAATACTTCTTCTCTAAACCTACTTTTTCTAATAGTTATACGCATTTGGTCATCCATTTCACGCTCACGGGTGGTCGGCTCAAATTTTGCACGTTGTTCATAAATAGCAACACGTTCTTTATAGGCATTCGATTCGAGAGATGACAGAATCATCGAGGGCACATGCGTGAATTCATCAAAACATAATCATTGTTGATGCAGAAGATGCATCACTTGGTACAATCTCACTTTCACTTTGTTTCACATATTGATCATATGGGACAACATTAATATTACTCATATTTTCAATATCGACTCAATAATTACGATTGATTGTACCGTTATGTATCTTTTGCTCATCAACTTCATCGTATAATTTTAATACCTCGAAATGAGTTTGTCTTTGGATGGACCACTTGTGGAGATGAAGAGACTTTAGGAGAGACCATTGGAGAAATGCTAGCCATGAAGATGGTTTGTGCGGTGGGTTCTTCATCAACATCAGTCGTATGCATCACAATCGACTACTTGAAAGGCATTATGATGATTATGTCCTATCTCACGAATTGGTTTCATCCACATCGCATCATATGTCTTAGCATTTCCTCACCAAGAACAACAACTCCTCTTCATCCAAAGTCGCACTATTATCCCGAGCTTGCACAAGCAACATCTTATCCACAAGTACTCTGCATTACGAGGCGTTTTGGTGATGTCGGTTCCTTGCAATATGTCCTCACCACCACAATTGTAACATTTGATTGGCTTTGCTTGACCACGATTTCCATTCCTTCCTCTATTCGATTTGCGGCATAACCTCTACCAGCTCCACCTCTTGCTTGTTCAGTCGTCGTTCTTGAACTGGTTTGCACCATAACCTTCCCATCTCGACGGTGGCTTGATTATGTGGATTGGAAGCGTTCGAGATTGTTGTTGGTGTGTGGAAGAGAGTTCATGTTTTGACTAATCGGAAGAGCTAGTTGATTAATGAAGTTTCCACGTGTGCATCGGCATCGACTTGTTTGAACATAGGATCAGGAATGAGTTTATGATTACCATTACCCAAAGGTACAACTTGAGACGCTTTGGTGGTAATCCCAATATTTGAGTAAAAGTCAGTTGAATCATTTGTTGAGCTTGTTTCTCCCTGAGCTTTGAACTGATCAAGAATCCTCTTTTCAAACATGGCATGTCTCTCATTTTGAAGAAGGAAGGCATAGAGTTACTCATAATTCGTATTCTTCAATCCTTTAGTGAGCTTCACAGAAGTGACAAACTTGTGCCATTCGGGATTCATGTTGTTTACAAACTTTGAGTTCGGTGAATGTTAGGCATAGTCATTATGATGTTCCTCATGTCATTCACCGACTTATGAAATCTCACATAGTACTCATAGACACTCTCATCGGTTTCATCTTGAAGTGCTCAAATTCATTATCTGTTGTGATTCTCGGTCTTCAACAGTTAGCTCAAAACCGAGAAAGAAGCATCTTGACATTATCCCATCTGACTTTTGCCTCGGTATTGTGATTGATAAGCTTGTAGATGTCTTTTGGTAGACCTTGCAATATAATGTTAGAAGCTCGGATATCGCATCGAATCTCTTTTCTCCTTATCATCAAGCTCATCATACATCTTTGATCCATCCATTCCGTAAATCGAGTTCCATCTTGAGTATCAAGTACATCTCTAGTAGTCTCAACTCGGTAAGGTCCTTCATCAATGGATTTGAGAATGTTAACCCATTTTCTTTTCAAGACAAGACAATCGATTCGTTGAGCCCAAGAGTCATAGTCGATTCATCAAGCATGGGTGATTTAGTATCCGAGCCGGCAGACTTGAACATCCTCGGCAGCGATGGAGATGATAGTAGGAGCGTTGGTAGACATGTTAACAGATTACACGGATTTTATAACTCTATGATTAAACCGGAAATAGATTCTTTCACGGGATTTTACTTAATCAAGAGAAAACCGTATATAAAAAATCACCCAAGTCGCTAGGAAATCTTGAACCAAGTCGCTATGATCCCAAGTCGCTATAATCCTAAGTTGTTATTACACAGTCAAGTCGCTATATAAACAACTCGCTAAGATTCAAGTCGCTAGGAAAATTTTGACAGCAATTCGCTAAGATCCAAGTCGCTAATGAGTCAAGTCGCTAAATAGCAACTCGCTATGCACTAAATCGCTAACACCAAGTCGCTAACGACCACAAGTACAAGTTGCTAACTTCCACCAAGTCGCTACCCGTAGTGGAGAATCCACTAAGTGTACTGTTTGTCGGCTTGTCTCACTAGACAAGTCGCTAAGCCTAAATCGCTACCTACTCAAACTGTAACTCGCTACCAAATTGTAAAACAAGTCGCTAGCAAGAAAAGCACTCCGTAGGTCAAGTCGCTAGCAAGAAAAATTCACAAACATCACTTTTCAATCCAAAAACAACCCAACCATGATGATTCAAGCTTACCAAATCAAAACCTAAACACTTGTGATGATTCTAAACACAAAAGTACTAACAAAATCCAAGCTTTAACACAAGAAATCAACCAAATGATGCAAAAACCACTAAACTTTTTCAAACTCAAAAACCACCTAAAAACCACTAGAAATCCAAAAATATGTAAGAGATGATCTAACTATGGCTCTTGATACCAATTGTAGGATATTGGATTTCACATACACATCAAACCATAACACAAAGTGGGCGTATAAAGGTGAGTTCTAGAGAGAGAAAGTTAGAGGTTTAGGGAACTTAGTGAGAGAAAGAAAAGATCTTATTATGAGCTCCAACTCTCTACCTTGGAAGGTAGAGTATTTATAGTCTTACAATAAAACGCCACACAACGGTCGTGGATCGAGGCATACAGTGGGTAAAGACCGTCAGTCCTCCACGGTGTTACGTAACTAAATACCACTTAACTTAAAAGAACTACGACTACGAGCTTTCTAACGATTACATATACTTGAGGTGACCGACTCTTTAATACCTGGAATATCTAATTCCTAACATTTTTGCCCAATTGCATCGCCAAACTGCACCCTTTCTTTGTCATTCGCCCGTTGTTCATCACTTTGTCATGCCATTAACGGCTGTCGTTGGTTTTTTTCCTTTTTTTGAGTGAATGTGTTATTTTTTGTGGTGTGTTATGTGACCCACTTGGGCCTATAACAATTATAGTAGGTGAAGGTATTTTAGTTATTGTGTTATTATTGGGTGTGTGTTGAGGTTGCAACCACTAACAATTATTGGTGCAAACTGCACTTAGCTCTCTTATAGTGCTAGGTACAATCTCGTACCAAATGTGGTGTCGTAAGAAAGTAGTGTCACATCAGCACTTTTGGCCCATGACATCAGCTTTGGCTATGGCACCAAAACACCTCTCTCTTGCATAACACTAATTTTCTGGTGCCGTCGTGTTTTTTTTAATAAAACAATATATTTAACTAAAATTTATTTTCATTAATAAAAAACACATTACATAAATATAAAAAAAAACATCAAATTAAAAAAGTACATTAAATAAAAAAAAATATGTAAAATAAAAATTATACGTAAAAATAAAAGTGTTTCGAAGCCAAAATAAAAACCATAGTCCAAAATTACAACAAAAAAAATCAGTTAAAATAAATTTTCTTGTTTCTACATCTTGGCAAGACGGAAAATTTATTTTACGTGAGACAAAGTAAAATAATTTTATATAAAAAAATAATGAATAGGTTAATTATACTTTATAATTTGTTCATCTACATTGTGTTTGCAGTTAGATACTACTGGGTCTCTCTGAATTGGACAAATGTTTGTGTGGCCGCACCCAAATGTAATTAAGATGATACTTGATTAATTTGGTAATATAGTTCAATATCCATATCGAGAAACAAAATTGTTAAACAATTAAGATGACATTTGATCCATGACTAATGTTCAACAAGTATATGTAACAAAGGGATGATTGATTTATAAACCATTTAAACTATACATTTGAGAAAGTATCCTCATATGTTTCTAGGGGCATGGCGTGTTACTTGACACTAACCTTTACTTGTATAATTATTTGTTATTATGTGAGTCTATGGGGTCACACATGTATACACGGAGGTACCAGTTAATATAAAGCATATATTGTATTTACGTTATATATAACCTACATTTAACGGGATCAAGTAATGTACTACTAATTACTAATACTTAGTTAATTGGATTGAATCAAACCAAATGGCAAGCCCATTTGAGATGTCCATATGGCCGACCTATAGGGCTTAGAAAAGGAAGGGAGAAAGCCTTGGTGGTTACGTGTAAATTACACAAGGTTATTATAGGATTTGATTTGGATAATCACGTAACATAATAAGAAAATATCAAGAAGATTTTTGCTCTCCTCCCTCCTCCCCAACACCATTCAGCTGACCATTAGGGTTTACCCTAGGGTTTTGATTTGGATCTTTTAGTATTCTCCTATTGTAGATCAACGCTAGTTAACGTGCTTCGGTTATTTGACTAGCATTGATTTGGTATACAATGACATGTAGTGTGTATGAGCATAGAGTTGATCTACTTTAATCACTTGGGTTTTCGTGTGGAGTAATTGGGTTGAAGAGATAGTCTCCGTTCAATCCTACCGGTTCACGCTAAAAAGGTATATAATTGCTTGTTAATTAACGACTAATCATATGGCACTATAGATCCATGTGAAAACCAAAAATTTCAGGTTAACGCTTATTCTTAATTAGAATGATTTATTCTAATCAAGTAAATAATAGATTTTACGCGTAACCGTTAGGTTATCCCGCGCATAACGAGAAACATATTTGGACATTTTACATCGTGAGCTACCACTTTGTACTAAGGTTTAGTCTACGTTAAGCAAGCATATCTAATCATTTTTTGGGTAAAGGGTTTCCCCGGTAAATTTATTACTCCAAAAAATAATTAAGTACAACAAATGTGGGCGAATCTCACATCTCAGCCCAAAACTAGGCGAAAACAAATGCACCAACTGTGCTTCAAACCTAGCCTTGTTAGGTCACCATAATGTAACACAAGCATCAATATGTAAGAAATAGAGAAGAGATAGAGCGGATGAACACAAACACACAATACACGTATGAGAGTAAACAAGAGTTATGCATAGGTATTATGTGAAAGTAAACAACCAACCTTCTAAGGAAGGTTTACAAAGGTATTTATAGGGGAAGGGACTAAGGCAACACTATAAGTTCCCTTCCTTCCTTATTGGACATGGGCCAAGACTTATGGGCTTTCTACATAAGCCTTGCCATTAATACAAACTTAAAAGCCTAATAAGCAACCTATTACATAATGATTACTAACACTTGAAGTACATGTTAGGAGTGATTCCAACAATCTCCCCCTAAGTGTTGGTAATTAAAAGTGACTCCATCAATCTTGAAAAGTTGTTGGTGTTGATGTAATAGTAGTTGCTTCGACGTCTTCTAACATTCTCCTTTCTTGTGAGAAAAAGTGTCTTGAATCTAACAATCTCCCCAGTGTGAGGATCTTGTTTTCTTTGAAGTTTTCAGCCTTGACGTCTTCAAAATAATAGTTCTTTGTTCTTTGTTCTGGTATGGATATTGTGATGTTATGTTGTTGTAATCTGCATCAGGTCCGCTTCGTTGCTCAAGTGTCTCCACGTCCTTCTCCAACATGCTCACACGCTCTTTGACGTTGGATTTCAGTGTTGATGTAGTTCTCTTTAGTCTGCAAACTTTGTAGATTCTTTGGCTTTGACGAAGAATCATTTTGAATTTTGTGTTGCCTTTCGAGAGAACTTCAATTTATGTTGTTGTTGGTATGAGCATGTGGAGAATCTGCACGATCATCTCCCAGGAGCATCCATAAGAAGAAAACATAAGAATGGGTTAGCGATAAACACAAATCGATCACTGTGGTCGTTTCTTAGGGAATTGACCACTACGATTGTTCTTCGATGAATGTTTTGATTCCATTCACCTTGGTCGGGCAAATCACCGTCCGAATCCCATAAGGGGGGTTGGCATTACATTGAACAAGTTCAAGTAATGACCCACATCTTTAGGACTCGATTCTTGAAAGGAATCTCCTTAGCGGGATTTCCAAAGACTTACAAGTTCGAACTTGAGCGTGTTAACAACTTAGTGTGAAAACACATCTCTCGATTCTAGCAAAGGTCGTTCTGAACGGAGTCCCTCAAGTAGGATAACACGATGAACCAAAGTACACCTACAGTTCGGTGAGTCGTGAGGTACATCAAGCATCACCTCACGATCAGACCATTTGAGACAACACTAAGTGTATCCCACAAGGAGTTATCGAGCGACTGCTTTGTCGTGGCTATTTGATGTTGACCACGGAAGGAGTTTCCATTCAATCACCGAGGATCACGGTTGTGAACCCCTCATAAATGTTCTCGACAGTTGCTAAGATCCGTGAAGGACTCGATAATGTATCACTTGCGTCTTTATTTTGAACGACAAGTGATGAAATGTCAAGTGTTCTAAGAGATCTTTTGATGAATCTCGTGGCTCTAGACTCGTGAGTGCGCTTTGGTTTTCTGAGCGGAGACTAGAGAGAGGTCTCCTTCTTCAATACCAAAGACTCTAAGAGAAAGTCGATAGTTTACGTAGGGTTTCTGTGAGAATGAAACAAGCTTGTTGAGAGAAACTTGAGTGGCTAAGAAGGTTTAGTGCATGCGCCATCGGGTCCATGACGACTTTAATCTTCAATACCGGTGTCATCAAGTGACAACCAGTAGCGTATGAATTAAACCCGGTGTCTTCCCTAAGTTGAATAATTTGGAGGGCTATTTCTTTTCACCCTTTTCTTTACTTTTCTTTTTAATTCTTCAACTCCTTCTTTCTCCGATTCTCATTTTCTCCCTTTTATAATCATACCTAAGGACTTCTAAATTCTAACTATTTGGTGGTGTCCTTGGGTAGATCCCTCTGGCTCTAGCGGATCACATGAAAGTTATTCCTAACCTTAGTCACCTTATAACACCATGACTATCCTAAGTTGCCATAAAACCATTTTCTCGAAAATCTCTCAAAGTGTTTATGAGTGAAAACATTTTGTAACACTTCGAGAGTTTCGTTTTTAGAAATACTCCCCTCCACATGTGCTTAAGTGTTTTGTTGAAATCAGCACGGTGAGGGTAGAGCTCGCACTTTTGAATTGATCGACTCAAGATAGACAATTCCCGCTGAGACACGGTTACGTTATGTAGTTAAAGAGTTGCATTGTCGGCTTTTAGGTGACCACTAGCTCTAATAACTACCTTGAAGGTGTGGACAAACCTCGAAGGTTGTCAAACCCGTCAAAGTTCATGTCTATCAAGAGCTTCTCGAATAGGTACGATCTACTCGGATAAGTCTTGGAAGACAAATCTTTTCGATGTATGACAGTTCAGATCTCGTCAATTCATGGGTTAAGTCTTAGCACACGATGATTCAATCACAATTACAACATATTTGTATCACACAATTTTTCTCCCCCTCAAAAATGGCATATAAATGTTATTTTTGACGAAATTTTGATATCGAATATGTCCATTTTGAGTTTTGTGGGAAGTTTCCATGAAGAACAATTTGTGAACAAAGATTTATAGCAAATACTCCCCCTCCTCAAGTAATATTAACTTTTGAGGTTTTGAAAACATAAGGGGAAGAACTTGTTCTTTTGAGCAAAACTTTGAAAAATGAAAGTTTTACTCAAAAGTAAGAAGCTTTCGCTCCTTTTATATGGATTGTGGCACTGATGCGTACCACAGGGTCCTTTCATTACTAGAACGGGTTGTACACTGTTATGTGTGCACAAGCCATTATTAATTAAACAAAACAGATCATCCAAATATCAATCAAAGAAACAAATTAAGGAGTACCAGGAAATCCTTCAATAACGCCAGGAGTTCTCTCTTGTCTTTGATAACCCGTAAGAGGGAAACTCTAACGTCCACCCACAAAACTCTCCAAATTCCGCATATGATCACGGTGAAACAACCTTTCATCAATCCTCTTGATAAACTTCTTCACATCCCTTTTTTCTCTAGAATTCCACCGCTTCTTCGACCCAATGACTTTATGAATCTCCTTCAACCGATATGCTAACCCATCACAAACCTTCTTCAAAGTATGATCACAGAACTTGTGAAGCTCATTGCATGCCATTAAATAGTTGTGATGTAGTTCACTGCGGTAAACTACTCCAAACTTTGGTTTCTTCACAATGGTGTACTGAGAGAGTTGGTTGATATCGGGAAAGTTGAGCAATGGTTTAGTGAGATTAACTTGCTTCTGGTATGATTCCACGACAAGTTGAAGATCTTCAACACGTTCCTGGATCACTATGCTTATGATGAATATCAGCAGTGACTTGATGTACTGGAGCTGGATGTTGGTGGAGAAATGTCGCATCCGACCTTGTACCTTAGCTAGATACATATCTTCAATGTCGTTGAGCGACAGTCTCGGAAAATCAGCTTCAGTAAAAGTATATTCCTACTCGTCTTGGCGTTTGACTTTGATCTCTTCCAGAAATGAGTAATCCCATTTGGTAGCCAGACTGACATTCATGATAGCAGTGATCCATTTGTCACTGTACACCTCTTTGTTTGATTTCAGAACCTGGCAGCTTTTGTAGTAAAGTCTTCTTCTTGCAGGCCAATGATGAATGCTATATTGTGCATCGAGATCATAATTCACCACCTTATCAACAAACATTCTTGTGGCTTCTTCCTCGATGGCAACATTATTGGAGAAGACTGCTGCCGGGATGTTGAAGGGGAGTGAGGTAACGTATTTCTTGCTTACATCGCTACCGTGTTGAAGAAATTCCAGGTCGTTGTTGAAGAAGTATTGGTATGGAATTCTAGGTTGATCCGGTCGACCAATGGTTGGCAGTGGCTTTGTCCAGTCAGTGTAGTATGGAGTCTTATCTTGTCTTATGAAGTCAATGTTTGATTCAGGGTTTAGCCAATCGATGTTGTTGGACATGGCTCGTGCAATGTTGTCGAGATGATATTCGACTTCAATAGCACTATCGGAGCTATATTTAAGCAGTTGAAACGCATCGTTCTTGATTCGGCATAACTCCTTTTTCGTCATCTTCTTCACTTTGAACTTCTGTTGAATAATTTTGACATGCTCCATGGTTTGACCATCTACCGGTTCTTGGCCTTCCGGTAATTGAGGGGTGTCATCAACAAGCTTGGAAAACCAGTCGTATTCTTCAGTGTCATCTTCATCCAACCAAGATACAACTGAGGTAGACTTTTTCTTCTTTGGCTTGGAGGATGATGTTGGTTGGTGCTTGGTTGATGGTGTTGATGAGGGCGGTTGTTGGGGCTCAGGAATCTCTTCGTCGTCACCACCGGTGTATTCGAAATGATCACCAGTTTTCTCTGATGGTGGTGGAGACTCAGAGTCCTGAGGTTTATCACTAGCAGTAAGGAGTTGTGAAGAGCTTGTGGTGGTGGTGATCCTTGGGGGTTGTGGACGCATAAAGGAGGATTCGCCTATTTTCTTTTGACGTTTAGGCTCAGAATCCTTGTCCGCATCATCGTCTTCTCTTGGTCTCTTATCTTGACCAGCTCCTTCCTTGCAAGTTTTCTTTAGTTGATATGCCAACAATGCTTCAAAAAGTATTGATTCATCAGAAGTTAAAGTTCCAGATCGGGAAGACATCTACATAATCAATTTTGAAATTAAATCAGCTTGAGTGATAAGAGGAGGTGGAACTGGTCGGATTTGCATCATTGCTGGTGTAGTTGAAATTGTATGCTTGACCAATGTCATCAGATGTGGATAGAGTTGCCTTACGAACATTTCTCTTGTGACTCCAGGGAAGGTGTCGAGAAGGAACTTATGAGTGTAGTCCCTAATCTTCTTGTCCATTTCACCCTGAATATCCCTGTTGAGGAAGTCCTTGATCTGGTCTCTTTCCTCCGAGAACTCGTTCATCACATCTTGAAGTAAATTTACTCTGTCGGAAAGCTGATTTAATTTCTTGTTGACCACGTTGCGTTTCCTTGCTTTCCTGACAGCCTTGACAATCTTGGTCTTGGCACGTGATGCCCAAGTGTTGGTGGGTTTCTTGACTGATCGGGATGATGATTTGGTGGTAGCATCTTTGGATGGTGGTGGTGATGAATGAGATGATGAGTCAGATGAAGATGAGTCATTAGATGGCTCAGGGTCTTTTGGTGGCTCAGAAGTTTTTGCAGGGTTATGTTCAGGATTATCTTGAAGATAATCATCAGCTTCCTTTTGAGATTTAGCCTCTTCTTCAGCCTTTTCCCTAGCCTCTTCTTCAGCCCTTTCCTTAGCCGCTTGGTCAATGTCTTCATCGGTTATCTTCTCATTCTTCTCTTGTTCCTCTTCTTCAAAGTCGAATGTGATTTCATTCTCTTGCTGCTGTTGTTCTGTTGATTCCAGAGTGGTGGTACCAGTTACATTATCGGGTTGATTAACCGCATCAAGAACTGGTATGGTTGGTGCACCACCACTGGAACCGCCAGGACCTCTGGTTTGTTGAAGAGTAAATTCTTTAGCAGCATGATGTATCCTCAGCTCCTTAAGAGTCTTATGGTACTCTCTTTCTTCATCCTTAGGTTCATCATCATAGCTTTCTTCTTCTTCCTCGAATCGGAGTCTTTCCTTGTGCGATTTGGGATGAGTGGTTTGTCATCGACTTGGTGAGGTTGTTTACTTTGCGCTTTGGAATAGTGAACCACTTCTTCAGACTCAGTATCCTCAGAGTCTTCGTCCTTTAGTGTAAGTGCCGGGACTTTTCTTTTGAGGGGTGGATTCCTTTTAGGATACTTGAGGGTACTCCCAGTGCTTTCAACGCTTCCAGCTCTGCCAGACCTTCATGTCTTCTTGGTAGGAGTAGCAGAGGTCTTTTCATCCATAAACCCTACTTTGCCTTTGCTCACAGCTTCAATGTATCGACGATACGATGGTAGACTTTTGATATTATCGGTGAGAAGGCAATCCAGAGCCTTGCACCTTGATTCTTTGTTGAGGAGTCCTTGAATCGGCGGTGTTTAATGTGGGCTCATACAACATGTAATGATTGTTGGGGTCGTTAAGTCTCAAGAGAATGTCCCGATTTTTCCTGAGAATATTCTGGATCAACAGCTTCGTGTATCTGATGAAAGGAACCTTTGTCCCAGGCTTCTTGAGATGGGACATCATGTTCTCACATATCAGACTGGCGAAGTCGATGTGATTTTTGTTGACCATGCCCCAAAAGGTTTGCAGATGCATTAGTTTGGGATGCTCGTAACCGCTGTCTCTTCCAGAAACAGACTTGGCGATCATGATGTACAAGGTCCTCCACGGTTGAGGTATGTTCTTTAAATCGACCGAGGAGTGTTTGGTAATAATTCCAGCAGCTTCATCATAGCCAAGATCGACCATGAATTGTAATGTAGCCTCTTCACTTGGAATTGGTACATACTTAGCAGGTTGGATAGCAGAGAGAAGAAGAATTGTTCGCAGATCTGCAATGATGACAGTGACATCCTTATCATTGAGAGTCACTATGACAACATCTTGACCATCAACCTTTTTCATTGTGTGCCAGAATTGATGAATGTAAATTTACAGCACGATTCTTTGAGTTGGTGAGCATATTGTTGTAGGGATGAGTTTTGAGTATGTCCACAACAATCCTGCATGAAGACTCTGAGCAGGTGAAGTTTTCAAAATCGACCCTAAGGTTGTTCTTTCCAATCTTCATGCTGTAATCAGTTAGGAAGATATCTTCCATCGTGAGCTCATTTGGTGCGTTGATATTTTCCATGATGACGTCCATATCGTGATCTGAAAGGTATTGAGACAAGAGAACCAACATATCGAAAGACATTATGTTAGTCAAAAGTTGATTTTATTGTCCAATTATTGAATTTTGTAATGTTAATGAATGTTACGAGTCCAAAGTCACTTGTTGTCCAATAGTCCAAAGTTGTCGTGATAAGTTACGTGATAATCTTATTTTGAATTTTAAACTCCAAATTTTCACTCATTCACACAACATTTTAACCATTATTGCTTATTAGTGACATTTTGGTCTTGTTACATTATGAGTAACTTATTACAAGTTTGTACGCGTAACATTTCATAAGTTTAGATACAAATTATGGCTTAAGCGTAGGATAGTAAGCTTATGCGTAAACAGTGTAACCATACGCGTAGGAATGAGCTTATGCGTAAGAGTTACTCATAGGCGTAAGAAATCTTACGCGTAAGAATGAGCACTTAGCATACAGCTTACGCGTAAGCATAGGTTGGGAGCTTACGCGTAAGGTTTACTTGTAAAAGTAAGCCTTAGGCGTAAGAGTCCAAGTTTACGCATATCCTTAACAGGATACGCGTAGTCCCATTGTATAACCTTATGCATATAAGTTACGCGTAAGATTGTTCTTATGCGTAACGTCTACGCATAAGGTGATCCTTAAGCGTAAGACCATTTTACCCTTGATTCTGAATTGATACGCGTAAAACCTGAAATAGATCAATCATAACACTTCCATTAACAAGTTATTCAAAACACTTTCAATAATCATATGAAATCATAGTTATGTCCAGTTACGAGTAGGAACATGGTTATACGTAAGTATAAACCCTAGAGTCAAATCCTACTCGTAAGAAATCTAGCCATGGAAAATGTACCAAATGATTTCTGGGAAGTCTTAGAAGCAATATGAGTTGTTCACAACAAGTTTTAACATCAAAAACCTCATGAATCAATGCATTTGGTTAATTAAACATGTATAAAACTTATCTCAAGCAACTAATAATCCTCAAACACTCACACATAGAAATACCCAAATTCACGCATAAACCCTAATATCATGAAAATGATTAAAACTGATTTCTGGGTTGAAAAACTTTGATGGAAATGATTATAGAACAAGTTTTTAACCTTTTAACATAAATCATTTCATCAAAACATTCATTTCCAAGATCATTGTTTTACGCGTAAGTATATGAACCAAGAAATCATTCGTTTGGAAAATCAAACCGTTGAAATCATTTGAGATTTAAAACCAATGTTTGTAAATATGATTAGAAGCAAAAACAACTTACAAAATTAGTTTATGAAGTACGGATTTGAACGTGGATTGTTAGGCGTGGATGATGGTTGGTGAAAAATTTAATGTGTGTAATAAATGTAAAAGAGTAGTTTGGTGGAGGGATTTGTATTAAAATGTGTTTCAACTTTTGACAATAATAGTCCCTCCATCTCAACCATTTTCAACCACGGCCCATAACTTCCATTTTGGTTAAGCAAGACCCGATATTTGGAAAGAAACTTGACGACACTCCCCCTTGACTTTAGAGATATTGAAATTTTACAAATTTGAGTCCGAGGAGTGTTTTAAAACAAGAAAAACGTATCCACCATTATCAAAGATACAACCAATATTGGGTAACATGCAAGTACAAGGTTTTATGAAACATAAAAGAATATTTACATTCTCCCCCTCAACACTTGTTCGAGAAATATACTGAAATGTTTGAAAGAGCAAAGTGTTGACGAAAGATTTGTACTTGCAATGTTGGAAGAAATTTAGATAGAAGAATATTTTTGTATTTTATGAGATTTTATATTTTTCTATTTTTGTTTTGAAAAAGATATTTACAAAAGAGGTTTTTAGTGTTTGACTGGTTTTAAGAATGTGTTAAAAGTTCATCCAGTTCCTCTGGAGTCAAACACCTCATACCAATCCGGTGGATCAACTCAGTAAACCTAGCAGGAGCTAAGGCTTTGGTGAGAAGGTCCGCCAGTTGTTGTTCAATACCCACAAAATATAGTTCAACAGTACCCTTTTCCACATTGTAAGATATAACTTTTCACATACACATCAAACCATAACACAAGGTGGCGTATAAGATGGAATTCTAGAGAGAAAGTTAGAGGTTTAGGGAACTTAGTGAGAGAAAGTGAAAATATTATTATGAGCTCCAACTCTCTACCTTGGAAGGTAGAGTATTTATAGTCTTACATAACTCGCCACACTTTGGGCGTGGATCGGGCATACGGTGGGTAAAGACCCGTCCGTCCTCCACGGTGTTACTTAACTAAATAACTACTTAACTTAAAAGAACTACGACTACGAGCTTTAACGATTACATATACTTGAGGTGACCGACTCTTTAATACCGGAATTTCTAATTCCTAACAATCTCCCAAGGGAGGTCACCTCAATAATGTACCAAAATTACATTGAATACAAATAGATATGACATTTAACAATTGATCTTGCATTCTTGATGTAGTCCTTTGCTCCTAAGCTCGTAGTCATTGATTCTTCACAATGCATGTTTGGTTATTCCAAGTGGAGGTCTTTATCGATCCACGTGATGATAAGTTTGAGCCATCTTTGGAGATCATCACTATCAAAAATCTCCGAGACATCCATTGTGGTGTTGTGACTTTGGGACCGACATGCTCACATTCGGATCATGATATCTTCTCATCGAGTAGCGGAAGCATTTGTTGAATCATGATATTGGCGCAGCAGTAGCGAGCACTGGTGTGAAAATATCGAGTCATTGATGCACTAATCATGATTTCTTTTGAGATGAATGTGTTAAGTGAGCATGCGGCTATGGATTGACCGCTTCATTACGATCACCGCAAACGTCGCGACTACACGCATACAACAGATTAGCAACAAATCGCACGAAAGTGTCTTTGATCACTTCGTTGAATTGAGGTACACGGCCCACGGTTCCCGTTGATCAAGATAAATAACGCTTTGTGATCGTAGGATTCCAAAGAATCTCCTTGACGAGGTTTCGCAATTGTTCTAGCCGTTCTCAAACCGAACGTCTCAAAGAAGACAACACGGAGTGAGTGAACCAAATAATTTTAAGTCCACCGATTGATGAAAGAGATTTGAAAAACGATCGTGTATTGCTCAATAGAAATTGTTTTGCAATACAACGAAGGTTTTATTGAAAATCAATTATCAATCATAAAATACCTTTGGTTTGAAAAATGAGTACACGGTCGATGTGCTAAAGAAAGAGTTTATAAGCACAAAGACCGGTTTTCAAAGGTATCCGTCAATCCCTAACTCGAACGAGGTTTGATTCAAGAGATTGAATCGCCCATTGTTTATTCGGTTGTCACATGGTTGATCTATAAAATAGATCTCACATGCCACCTACCAGAGCTTGTTTGATGTTGGCTCGAAGGCTTTCCATCTTCATTGTGAATATGTAAACATATCACTCGGATGTTCCGCAATACCACAAGGATAATGCGTGGGACTCAAGATATAATCTCTCTTTCCACATTGTGTGAAAAGAGAGTCTTCATTGAAAGTGTCCTAATGAGATTTATTGATGATCTCGTGGCTCTAGACTCAATTTGTGCATATTTGGATCCTATAACGGAGACTAGGGAGAGGGTCTCCTTTTCAATATCAACCTTCTCTAAGAGAAAGTCGATAGATAATGTCGGTTCCCCGTGAGAATGAAACAAGCCCTTTTAAGAGGAACTTGAGTGGTTTGGAAAGTTGAAGTGCGGTCGTCCTTTGGGTCCATGACGCCTTGTCTTCAATACCGATGTTACCTTCAAGAGCATATGAATTGAACCCGGTTTACGCCTAAGGTTGAATAAATGGAGGCTATTTGTTTTCACCCTTTTCTCATTCAATTACATTTAATTCTTCAACCCCTTCCGTGCTTACCAAGACTTCATAGCTAGAACCTTGTTGGGTTTATTCCATTGCTAGCTCGGTCTTAGTCCGCACTCTTCCCATATCTCATTTTTCTCCTTTATCATCATACCTAAGGACTTCTACACTACCTAGTGGATTGTCCCTGGTAGATCCCTCCGTTCTCGCGGATCATGGGAACACATACCTAACCTTATCATCCTTATATCACCGTACATGAAGTAAAGTTGGTCGGTCTATTTGGTATTGTTCGTACGCCATTGGATCAATTGAAAACCATTTGAAAATCAATTCGGATACTTGTGATATATAATCAAAGCATTTTGTACTGAATTGTTTTTGATATTTTAGAACGAGAACTCCCCTCAACATGTGCATCAAGTATTTGAAAATGTTTTGCACATGGAGGCAAGAGAAAGAATTAACTTCTTTGATTACCATTTTCTAAAGATATCAACATCACTTCCTCAACGGATGAAGTAGGTATAGCATTTCCGGAAGGATGAGGTTTCAAGAATTTGCTCCCCTCAATATGTGCCTCGAGGTTTGAAAAGAGTTTTGCACATACTAGAGGGACCCCGCATATTAGGATGAATGATCACGTTTCAAATCAAATGTTTAAGATAGATGCTCCCCTCAACATGTGCATTGAAAATTTGAAATCGTTTGTCACATGTAAGGAGGATAGCATGTACATCCGTTTATAACCGTTTACCTAATTATCGGTTTAAATCTAATTTAAATCACACATTCTCCCCGATCACAATTATCAAATCATTTGAGATTTGTGATCTCGTATAGATTTAAATTGATTTTGAAAGCTTTAAGGAGAATTGTGACTTGATTGTGAAAGTGTTTTAAGCGACACGGATCGGATTTTGAGACTTTAAACTCCATTTATAAAACATGCATGTATATCTTTTGAAAACAATTTAATGCCAAATAACTTTTAATTTAATTGAAATCATTCTCCCCTCAATCAACGACATAGGTTGTTGATTGAGAGATAGAGATTTTGACAAATAAGTCCCGATGATTATCAAAATAGAGTTTGAGTTATTTTTCAAAGCATTTGGTTTTCAATGAGATAAATGTTTATAGAATCGAGCATGGAATTTGAAAACATGGTGAAACATGGCTCGTTCTTTCTTTTAAAACCGGGTTATTGCACGAAAATGACAATAAACCATTGTTTCTCTTTCTCCCAAAAATATTTTTTTTGATTTTTTGAATTTTTGATTTTTTTTTTTTTTTTTTTTTTTTATATAAAATTCGAACAACATCTAAAGTCTGTGTCATTCTTTGAATGACAACATCAAGACCTTAGATATTATCGAATCGAGAGAAACATGACAAAATGACAATATTTTTGAAGATTTTTGAATTTTCAAATTTTTATGGATTTTGAAAGTTTTATATTTTTCTATTTGATTTTTGAAGGTTTTATAATTTTGTATTTTGTTTTTCGAAAAGATATATACAAGAGATAAATTAGTTTAAGAGAATGATGAAATGAGTACCGAGATAAAGATATTGTTCAGCACGTTGTAGAAGAAAGGAATCAACATCTCTTAAACTTTCGCCACCAAAGCATCCGAGGCTTCTAAGAAAATCGTGCGAACATGAGCCTTCTCAATTTGAATCTTTGGTAGCTTCCCCAAACCGACAAACATCGAATAAAGACCATTTCCCAAAGAAGTAGAGTTTAATACAAAGCGGTCTCATTGATTGAAGCTCAAGCACCTTGAAGAACACGAGAACACCAAGTAACAAGTTGAAACATTGATCGTCTCGATGGTTATCAAATCCGGATTAGCGATTACGACCGATCACATGAACTGCTGTGCATCCCCGATGTACACCTTACTCTTCAAGATTGACCAGTTGTCTAGTTAGGGGAACAATATATCAACATCTTCATTTTACCAAGTGCATTCCGGTTATATAACATATAACCAATCGACACATAATGTACACATGTACCCAACAAGAGTAGAGACGATGACATCCATGTAACGTATTGAGTCACTAATCATCTCTGTGGATGTCAACTCAAATAATCGAATTAGCTCGATCAAGTGAACATGTTATGCATATAACCGGAAGCACTTTATCATAAAGCGTATATAAGATGTCGATAGGCAATATCATCTCACGTTCAAATATTCTTCTCACATTTCTCCCAATGAACATCAAGTAACAAAAACGAAGGTCTCCAGAGACCACTTCCCCAAATAGTTGGAATAATATATCCTTCCCCAAATAGTTTTGATACCTCGAATCAAGAAAACATAATATATCCATAAACTTGAAATCTTGTGAGAAGAACTCAAATAGCCCAAATGAATCCGTGAGAATCAAGCTGCTACATAAGCTCTCTCGACTATCTTTATCAACCCATATGTAGACAATTTGAAGTGACCACCGTTGAAGAAAACCCGATATACCAAACTTGAAACCAAGTCGAATTCCCGCATTTGTGTCTTAAGCTTGCACTTAAAGATGGAAGAACGGTGTCGAGAATCTATGCTTCAAGCAAATCTCTAAGTACTCACTACTCAAACAAAGTATGAGACATTAACACCTCTTGCGATTATCCACACCGTCATATGCGTGTGACACCGAGTAAAACAAAGTAACTCCTAATAGTGATAGTTAACGGTCTTCAACCATACACCTTGATCGCCGGTAACTAGATAACCCAAGTCTTCAACTCAAATTCTTAAGCCCGAGCAAGTTATCAAATAAGAACACGCCTTTGTGAACGTCAACTTCAACCTCAAATAAGTGATAAATGAGTAACTTCGAAGTAATCAACTTGTGTCAAATGTCCAACACGTGAATAAACATACAATCGGATGTACATTGACCACCGATCGAACCGGAGCAAATGATTCCTCAACATCAATGCATTCTTCCTTAAGGTATACATATAGATTTCGGACTATAGAAACTGATCTGGAAGATTTACCAATTATGTTTTTGAGCGGATGAGGAAGTCATTTTCCTTAATGTTCATGTGGTTGATTTACAGAGTGCACATTTGGAGAAGAACAATGAAACAATGATCCGTGAAGATTTGGCAAAGGAGTACCAAAGAGCGGATCACTATTCATGAGTGCAACTACAATGATAGTCATTAACAATGCCTTGTGAAGTAACTGGAGACAAGGCTTCTTGAGAATTCCAAGAAGTACTTCTTAGATGGTGAACCGGTTGAGTCAATAGAAACCGAGCATGAGCTTCGTGTCGGATGATCAACATTCGTCGGAGGTTAAGAGTACTCATCAAACATATCTTTGAAAACAATGAATCCCAATTATCCTTAGTAATTGAAGCATTAGCGTTGGAGGAGTGTCATCAAAATCAAGCAATGAATCATTGCTAAAGAATCTGAGCAAGTCTAATTGGGGATTAAATTTTGGCTTTTCAATCTTCCCAATTAGTGCTCTCCCTATACCGACGAAGATTTTCAAGTGTTCTTCTCACCGGATTGAGAAGAAGTCTTTAGATCATCAAATGCAATTAGTCTTTAGTCTTCTAATCATGTAGATTTCAAATGTAGATTAGATCAGAGACTCGACCTTCTTCAAGATTATCCGAATGGGGAAATAGACAGTTAACATCTTCTTCACACCAAAGGCATTCCGTTAACTTGTAAATAGCAAATCCCTTAATTAAAATCCTCCCAATCAAACAAGAACAAAAAGATGTTCATCAAAGAAATCACCTCAACAACTAGAAGCACTTTGTCATTTAATCATATCACCGGTGTGAAGATGTCAACCAACGGCTCTTAGAAGAAACTACATGTGAAGATGATCCGATAAGAAGAATCTCGGTTCTTACATGGGTTAGGAGCCATTTGACCATATATTCTCAAATATCACCAACCATGCAAAGAATTCACACTTCTTCTCCCTCAAGAATTTGCATCTGAGATGCCATTCTTGATTAACCAAGTGATTATCATCCAAATGTATTATATTCACACTTCTCCCCACAAAATTAGCACATGATGTCGCCATCTTCATTATATTGAGCAAGAGGAATAAGAGTAATTATCAGTAGTCCGGTTCACTTGATGACCAAGCGCATGGAAAAGCATGAAGCATGTTGATGAAGAATGTCGATGAGAATGGTCATAAACATGAAGATTTTCTTCTTAAGAAGATAAAGCGCCATCAAGCGCATACCTTTCTTTTCTTTGAGGAACGGGCTCAAGTGTTATCTGCAGACGCCATAATGATGAAGTACGAGGCTGAATCGATTTGAGCAGACGTCATTGTTAAGAGCCCGGTCATATGTTTAGAGCCGCCTCAATCCAAATACCAAGGGACGATTTGTCGACGACCGCTTTGGACAATGAGACGAAGATGAGAATTGAAACATTGGATCCCCACATGCGATGGGTTCCTTTTGGTTAGCACAAACAGTCTTTGAATCAACAGAAACCCTAGATGCAATGGCATTATCCCTAGGAGTCGAACTAGTAGAGGCATCGACTTAGTCAAATGACATTTTGTGCTTAATGGGATTATTCTACCGTTGGCTTCCAAACCTTAACAGAACTATTCTCGGCATAGTGGATCTAGTTAAAGAGCAAGGTTTGCCATTCATGAACATTCGACTGTTGGTTTCCTTTGAAATCCTACATTGGTAAAAACCTTCCTCGTAGGTTTCGTGATTGCTTAACTGCTTTGCTTTCCAAACTTTCTTAATCGGGGTATGATTCTTAGATCTCGTAAATAACACATCACATTTATCATGATTACCGGAAAATAAACATTTTTTACATGTTTTGCAGACAACATAAGGCCTCGAATTAATTTCGATAAGCTTAGAGCTAATACTAGAACTAACACGATTCTTTTGTTCAAATCAAACTTCTTGTCCCTATGGTGTTCTTTTACTTCCTTATCATGATCACTTTTAGTTTGCGTAATCCTATCCTTCATTGCATTGCTTCTAGGTTTTGACCCGCTAACTTTAGTGTCAATCTTAACATCTCAGTAGAAGTAACGATGGGAACATTACATGGCTTCACTACTTTATGCATTCCACGGTCTAGAAGTCTTGGGATCGAAATTCTAGGAGGCACATCAAAGGTTGCTTGCTTGAATTTCGACATGGAACAAGGCATATCAAGAGTCACATGCTTGGCTTTAGGCATAGAACAAGGCACAACTATTCTATCTCGCCAATTGCTAGATTTCGGACTTGTGACAATTACATACTCTAAGAGTTCCCGAGATCTTTTGGCATCCATGCGCATAGGCTATAGTACTATCAAAGGTTTTTCTAATCTTTCATCTTCAACAATCTCACGGAGACCCTTCAAACTTTCCTTAAGGTATGAGAGATATGCTTTATGTGCAAGTTCATTATTCCTAATGGGCGGGGAATATATAACATATCGATAGCATATTTATCACAAGCGAAACCTTAGGACGAGTATTTGCAATTGGGGATTGGCAACTTTCCTTTCACCTCACGCTTGATTCTCAATATCGTTAAGTAAAGAAGTTATCTTTTCAATTTGTTTATCATGATTAACTTTAAATGAATCACATAACTCTTTGTTTTGATCATTAACCTTTGAAATTTTAGCTTTAAAACATTCATTTTCCTTTTGTAAGTTATCAATTATGTTTTGAAGTTGGAAATTCGAGAATCTAAAGGTGGAGGCATATGGGAAGCAACACATCCTTCTTTTCACCTTCGGTTGTGAAATTTGGGCTTTCAATCTTTTGATCGTGTTATAATGAGCTCGAATTTGTTCATCACGCTTGCTAATTTCAAAAGCGCATCAAACTCAGAGCATCGGAGGATGTCTTGATATTTGAGGTTTTAACATTTTCTTTGAGATGTTGATGTTTTAATTGCAAAGCAAGATGTTCAACTTCTAATTTAGAATAATGTTTGACCAAGTTATCATGATCATCTGTTCTATTTTCTCATGCAATTTTGAATTTGTTGTTTCAAGCTCAATGACACGATCATGGGAGACTTTCGAGCAACAGATAATTCATGAAATTGAGAAGCATTAATGGAACAATTTGTAGCGATGAAAAACACATCTTGAGCAATACATTCGAAATCGATTCTCATTCGGTGTATGCAAGTTCTTCCTTTCAATCTCACTATATTTTAATTTCTCTCATAGTCACTAACCTCAACAATCATTGCATCAAATACCTTTTCCATTTCTTTAATATCGAATCGTCCCTTTTTAAGACTCTCAAATTGATCTTTTAGTTGTTTAAAGAAAGGCATGACCTCGCTTAAATAGCATTCTTTAGTTTGCTCAAAACCCTTTCCCTTGATTATACCGATGGGTGTGATCCTTTTCTTACAAGTTTTCTCAAAATCAACAAATAGTTGAAAGATAACATATTCATCGATTAAGGTCTTGCTTTTAGTGGCAATAGATCCGGGAACTAAGTGCATTGGTGTATTAGGAGGATACACAGTTGATTTAGGCGATTTCCTACAAGGTGGATTCTTATCAACAAGATTTTTAGCTTTTTGCATTTCCATATCCTTTTCGAACACTTGTTCGGGGGTTAATAAGTCCGAGGCTTAAACTTGTTCAAGGAGATCCAATTTTCTTTAGTGTAATTATGGGGTTTGATCGTTATGTTATTCTTTTACACTTAGGATCATTTAGCTTATCCATTATCTCCTAGATGCAATATCTAGTTTTCTATCTTCCTCGATTGCACTCAATGCAACTAGGTGTCCATCTTAGGTTTAAGAATCTCATTTCCATCATAGATTACACTTTGAGCTGCTTTTGCTTTCTTACCATACTCGTGGATTGGGTTTATCTATAATGGGAACACTTGTGCTTATCGCTTAAGACTACGTGCTTAGTGATCATGTGAGCGATCGAATGGTATTCCTTGTTCGCATAACTTATTTTCAAGCTTGTTTTCAAAGTTTTAGATTGGAAAATCATTCAAAAGTTTTGATTCCTTAGCCTTGAATTCTTGCTAAGCATTTTAACATTTTCTTGAAGTTCGTGTTTTGCTTAGCAGTTTTAGAAAGCTTTTCTTGTAAGGAGTTTAACTCTTGTTTTAATACTTCTTCTAAAATTACTTTTCTAATGATTGCACGATTTGGACATCCATTTCACGCTCACGGGTTGTCAACTCAAACTTAGCACGCTGTTCATAAATAGCAACTTGATCCTTATAGGTATTGAGTTCGGTGGTCAAGGAATCATCGAGCACAAATGCAAAGTGTACTCATGCAATTCATAATCATCATTTTGAGAAGAAGATGCATACCTAGGTACTGCGAAACTTTCATGCAACTTTCCTCTGCATTAACGTGCACAAAGTTGTGGCGGTGCATCTCTATCTTGGGTACATCCAAGCTTCCATGGGCGTTCCTTTGCATTAGCTTGCACGGTTGTGTGGTGCACCTCTCTCTTGTGAACATGAGCATGAAGATTCTATTTTAGCATTGTCCGACTCATCATTATTTGTTTTCTAACATTACGCATTCAAGAACACCCGATTCTTCCACGGATACATTACCCAACTTATCACAACAATCTCTCAACCGCACTCGACACTCATTCACTTTTTCATCCTTTTGTGCGGTTTCCTCAATGTACTTTTTCACATTATCCATGAGTTGGATAAATGTCTCAAAGAATTCTGAATTTCCATTCCAGTATGTTTTGAAGGAAATTCCAGTCAAGTGTTGATCGAATGTTGAATATTCCCATCGATGAATGGTGAAATTGTTTGTAGATTACTTGAAGAGTGCCTTTGAAACATCTTTTGAACTTCTTCATTGGTAAGTTGCGACTTTAAATGCTCTAAGTTCAACAAGAAGCTTCTTGTCAATGTAGGTAAGTCCTCAAGGAAAAGAGCACTACATGTTCGATCCGACTATGGATAACAACTGTATGAGGTGCGAGATGAAGTAGTTGATAGGGCTCAATCTGCATTCCAATTTCATGGCATTCTGTAGCGTGTGCAATTCATTCTCATTGTACTCGTAACATGAAGATCTCACATCCTCGTTGTTTAATTCAAACATCTTTAATTGTTCATGTAGCATCCATTATCATTATTATCCACAAGATCATACAATTTAAGCACTTCAAATCCTGGTCAAGAGAGTAAGACATGATGTGGTAGAATGCACGGATTTTACCAGTCTATGATTTAAACCGAGAAATAGAATCTTCAAGGATTTTACTAAAATCAAGACTAAACCGTTAAGCAATGACCAATGGAATGTGTTAAGACGACTAATGGATCGACACAATGATAGACAATTGTGTGTTAGGTCTTATGATTGTTTGTGGGATAAGCGAGATGTTGTTTGGTTGTGATTCTTGATTGGTTTATGCCCGTTTTCCCGAGAAATTTAGGTCTAAAACTTAAAACCTCAATAACTTCTGCTCGAGCGGATTTAGACCTCAAGATTGATAGTTCATTCGGTCTATTCTCCTCGTTCTCACGGTCGCTTTGATGGGTAGAACGTGAAAGCGGAGTTACGGTTCAAAAGTTATGGCCGTTTGAAGTTTTGACGAAAAATCAACCAAGTCGCTACGAATTCTTGAACCAAGTCGCTAACAACTAATTCGCTACACCACTAAGTCGCTAGAGTTCCAAGTCGCTAGCCGATGTAAGTCGCTAAGTAGTAACTCGCTAAGACTCAAGTAGCTAGCAAAATTTTGGCGACAATTGCTACTCAAGTCGCTAAAGATGCAAGTCGCTAAAAGCAACTCGCTGCACCAAGTCGCTACCACTGTCGCTACCCGTAGTGGAGAGTCCACTACTTGTACCGTAAGTCGCTAGATCTAACTCGCTAGCTCCAACATCGTAAGTCGCTACAAAATGTAAAGCAAGTCGCTACCAAGAAAACACTCAGTGAGCTAAGTCGCTAGCTTGAAAACCATATAAACATCACTTTTCAATCCAAAACAACCCAACCAAGATGATTCAAGCTACCAAATGAAAACCTAAACACTTTTGATGATTCTAAACACAAAAGTACCAACAAAATTCAACCTTTAACACACGAAATCAACCAAATGATGCAAAAACCATTAAACCTTTTCAAACTCAAAAACCACCTAAAAACCACTATAAATCCAAAGATGTGCAAGATATGATCAAACCATGGCTCTTGATACCAATTGTAAGATATAACTTTTCACATACACATCAAACCATAACACAAGGTGGCGTATAAGATGGAATTCTAGAGAGAGAAAGTTAGAGGTTTAGGGAACTTAGTGAGAGAAAGTGAAAATATTATTATGAGCTCCAACTCTCTACCTTGGAAGGTAGAGAGTATTTATAGTCTTACATAACTCGCCACACTTTGGGGCATGGATCGGGGCATACAGATGGGTAAAGACCCGTCCAGTCCTCCACGGTGTTACTTAACTAAATAACTACTTAACTTAAAAGAACTACGACTACGAGCTTTCTAACGATTACATATACTTGAGGTGACCGACTCTTTAATACCGGGAATTTCTAATTCCTAACACACATGCTCCTCTATGAAATGATATCGAAGATCGATGTGCTTTGCTTGGACTTCGAATGTTGGACTGAGTTGCACGAGATTGCAATAGCACTTCGATTGTCGCAGTTCATCGGGATTCTGTCAAATACGTAACCATAGTATGTGAGTTGTGTTCTCATCCAAATGACTTGAGCACAACACGCTGACATGGCTACATATTCTGCTTCGGTTGAGGACAGTGATGTACAATCCTGTTTCTTCGATTGCCATGACACCAATTTATCACCAAGGAATTGCAAAGCACCAAGTACTTTTCCGAGAATCTAAGCAACTGCGTGATCGCTCTAAAAAGCTATTAATTCAAAACCAGAATCCTTCGGATACGGATCCCCAAATGAATGGTTCCCTTTATGTATGGAGGATTCTTTTAGCCTTAGAAAGGTGAGTTTCAGTTGGTCTCGATCGATAACGGAGCAAAGATATACTGAGAAATACAATGTCGGTCTCATCGGTGTTAAATACATGAGAGACCCAATAATACTTGGTATTTGGTAGGGTCAACCAATTTTCCATGAAAATCGACATCCGTTTTTGGTATGTGCCATTGGTGTGGCATAGGTATCACAGCTCATTCCATGTTTGTTTAAAATTTCAAGAGCATATTTGGACTGACTTAGGAAAATACCACGGGGTGATTGATGAACTGGCAGTCCTAGAAAGAACGTAAGGTCACCCATCATGGACATTTCAAAATGTGTTTTCATAAGTTTTGAAAAAGCGTTTGAGTACTTTTTATGTGTTGACCCAAAAATGATGTCATCCACATAGATTTGAACGATTAAAATGTGTTCCCCGTGATATTGTATAAACAGTGTTGGATCGACCGATCCTTTAACAAAATTATGAGATAGGAGAAAGGAGGACAACTCATCGTACCACGCCCGGGGGGCTTTTTTGAGATCGTAGAGAGCCTTGTTTAGTTTGTAGACATGATTAGGGAACTCTGGATCAACAAATCCTTCCGGCCGACTAACATAGACCGTTTCCTTGGTTTACCTTTCAAAAGCGGTTTAACATCCATCCGATAGACCGTGATGTTCATGTGAGCCGCGAATGCCGAAAAATCCGTGCATGACCTCAAGTCTAGCAACTGTGCGAAGGATTCTTCAAGTCGATCCCTCTTCTTGTCAATAACCCTTAGCCACTAGACGTGACTTATTTCGATAACCGTACCTTCAAAGATCCAACTTGTTTTTCCAAATCCATTTAAGACCAATAACATAGACCCTCGTTGGTTCTTCAACCAATTCCCATACTTCAAGACGTTTAAACCGATTAAGTTCTTCTTGCATGGATTCAATCCGGTTGTCATAAGTCATTGCTTCTTTAATGTTTTGGGTTCAGATTGGCAACGGTAAGTGCATAAATGCAATGTTCACCGTTAGTCCGAAGGCGTTGTCTAGTTACTGACCGGTTGATTCGGGTTTCCAATGATGTTCATAAGAGGATGGTCTTTAGTCCAACGATGTGTGGAGGGTTGATGTTGATATACATTATGCGATTAGGTGGATTCAAATGGCTTGTAGATGATTCCGCAACATCGAGTGGCGTAAACATTAGCGAAAGGGTTAAAGAACGCATTTGGATCATAACCGGTGTAGGTACATCATGATTCGAAGATCATCGGTGTTCACGCCATTGGATGCGGTTTGTTTGGTCGTTGTTGTATAATCAATTCGAGGTGCTTCTTCAACAGCTTGTTGTTGTTGCAGGAGTATCGGTATTGGATTATTATCGATTGATCAAAAACATTTGATACATCTAGAGCACATTGATCAATATCATCACTAAACAGAGGAGCAAATAGTTGTTCCATTTGACGACGAGTGTCAGAGGCTTAGTTCGGTGATGATAGGGTTTGGGGAAGTTTAGACGGTTATGACTGGGTTCCAAGCTATTTTGCTCGGAAGCCATTTCAAGAAGCTCATCAAAATTTGCATGAATCGTTTCCATAATCTCCTTGTACGACGATTCCATATTCGGTATCCCTTTGAGTTTTCACAGTATCCAACGAAGATGTCAATGTCAGCTTTACCCTTGAGCTTTCCAAAGTCATCACGATCATTATTGGGTAACAGAGAGCACCAAATACATGAAAGTGTTTAAGATTTGGTTTATGGTTATAGATAAGCTCATAAGGTGTTTTGTTGTGGCGTTTGGTTATCATTGAACGGTTTTGAGTGTAGCATGCAGTTGACACGGCTTCAACCCACAAGTAATCTAGAAGTTTAGCGTTTATTAACATCGTTCTTGCAGCTTCCACTAACGTACGGTTTCGTCTTTCAACAACGCCGTTTTGTTCTGGTGTCCGTGCAATTGATGTTTGATGCTCTATTCCTACTTTCTCATAGTATTCACAAAGAGTTTGATTCACAAATTCAGTTCCTTTGTCGGTTCTAATTTGGCGGACTGAATTCCGGAGCTGAACTTGAATTTTTGTGAGAAAGGTGATGATCATCTGTGGAGCTTGATCTTTACTTCGAAGAAAATAAACCCAAGTCCATCTTGAGTAGTCATCAACAATTACTAGAATGTAGCATTTGCCATTAATCGTTTGCACGCGCATCGGGCCACACAAGTCCATGTGAAGAAGATGAAGCACATGCTGAGTGTTGTGTTCCACCTTGGAAGGAATGTGAGCACGAGTGCTTTTTCCTTGTTCACAAGCTGAGCATAGATGATCTTTAGAATATCGAAACCTTGGGAGACCTTCAACAAGTTTGTAACGTGCAAGATTGGTTATGGTTTGAAAGTTCAAGTGTGAAAGACGACGGTGCCATAGCCAGGATTTTGTAGATGTTGCCTTAGAAAGTAGACATATGGGAGAAGAAGCAATCATGTCTTGCATTGAGATTGTATAAAGACTTGATGTGCGGTTTCCAGACATAAGATCGTTTCCTTGTAGATCATGAATGAAACAAGTTTTCTCCCTAAAAGCAACTTCCAAATCTCCATCACAAAATTGATCGACGGAAAAGAGATTGTGACCGAGACCTTCCACATAATAAACTCTGCTAATTTTGATGTTGCCATTGATGTAATCTCCGTAGCCCATGATAGCTGCAAGTGATCATTCTGAACTCGACGGTGCTAATTAACTTTGAGACAAAGTTTGATAATGATTTGAGATTGCTCGTCATGTGCCGGGAACATCCGTTATCAACAATCCAGAGGATGATCAGATCACCTGCATTACACATGCATTTACATAGGTGGAATAGAAGTAGAGGTGGAACCCGAAGAGTTAGCGGGTTCCGTTACAATTACACACATATTAATCATTTTAGGAATCCATTTAAATCCTGGTATGTTTTGTAACCATCTCTGCCAAGTCTAACTAGTATTTGCTTTGGTCTTAGTGAATGGACTAGGTGATAATTTCTTCCTAGGAGGTGAAGTGGGTACTATGGGTACATCAATGACAGTTGCAGAAACACTAGAAGACGGTTTACCTAGCACAGACTTAGAAACATTAGTGGGCCTAGAGGTATTCCGTTTTCTATTGTTCCGCTTACGAGATAAGATAGTATTAGCAACACATTTATCATGACAACCAGAAAACATGCTTTTACGACAACCAACACAAGATGCTTCAAACATAACATTCAAAGTACTTAAAGGTTCGAAGATTCGTGACATCACTTTTCTATTACATTTTCTAACGAAATGTCTAAAGTGGATGCAACTTGAGTTTTATTCAAAGTCCTAAGGTGTTCTTCTACTTGAGGTCTTTATTGTTCTTCTCTTACGTTGCAACTTCCTATTCTTCCTTGTTTTGCTCTTAAGTCGTGAAGTGCTAACGTTGGGAAAAGAGGCAACTATTCTGTTTCAAAGGAAGGAAGCATTAGTATCTTGTGTTTTGTCATTAGGCGTTCTAGTGTCAATTTTAAACATTCCTGGAGCAAGTGCATTAGTGTTACTAATATTATCTTGCTCATACTTCCGCAACTTTGTTTTCAACTCAACAATATTGTGTAACAAATCTTGATTTTCAGAGCGAATGTTTCCACTAACGTTTAAGACATCCTTAGTGTATGCAAGATGATTATCAAGTTCTTGTGATGCTTTTTCCCGAGTCTTTTTGAGTAAATCAAATATGACACCATATTCAGTTTTGACTTTGGTAATTTCTTGTTCATATTTTGAAACTTGACATTTTAAAGACACGTTTTCATCATCCAGTTGTTCTATTTTTGGATCAAAAGATTTTGAACGCAACTGGTTGATTTTGTTTTGCAAAGCAAGTTCTCGATTTTGACAATCTTTTTGATACCATTGAAGACGACGTTTTGCATTGGAAAGCTCATTTAACAATCGCTCATTTTCAATTTTTAAAGACTTGATTTATGACACATTATCGGTATGCTCAACGTTATCAACAGAATCAACAGCGATATAATCAAATGCATATGCAACAGAATGTAATAGCACAACATTTATGGTATCAGCACATATAACATCTTCCAAGAGTCGGTCAACATGATTTCTTAACATTTTCTTTTTGCGTTTAGTATTTTAAATCGATGTTTCGGTTTTCTCGAAAACTTTTTTCATAAGACCAATCTCCTTCTGAAGATCCCGTTCCCAATATATTGCACACATTTTAAGATTTCAGGCATGTGGTAAAAGCCCTTTCTGTAAAATATCCCTTTGTTGTTGCGCAAATGGCGATTGAAAATGTTCAGCTTTTATTTCAGAATTAACTTCAATTGCATGTTCCAAAGTTTGATGTCACCATGAAAGTGTCAAAGTATTTTAGAACGACATCGCTCGCCTAATGGCTTTATTTCACTAAAAGACGGTAAAGGACCATTAATTTGTGCAACATTGGGTGGGAATCATCATTAGAAGAGAACTCGGGAGTAGGCGTGATAAGCCAAGGTGTGTTAGAATTATCTGTTGTGTGACGAAAGTTATGGCTTTTGAATAGTTAAATGGTTTGTTATAAACAACATTTTCCAATTTTAACCGACTCTCGTCTTCGCATCTAATTCCTCCATACGATTATATTCAACAACACTCATAATTGAATCATCAATTCTATGTTCGTGACTTTGTAAACTTGAGGATTTGGTTTGAATGCTCTATTTGAAAACTTTGGTTTGTAATCGAAGAATTGGTCCATATCCATTCGGATTTGGTTTAAAAGTAAACTTTTGAATTGTTGTGATTGACTCACCATGTTTGTAAACAACATTTCAAACTCTTTGATTTTGTTTTGTAAGTCGACAATTTCCTCAAGATAGTCATCTATTTGTTTCTCGAATGCTTTTTGTACTCACAAAACTGCTTTTGACAAGTTAACAACTCGGACTTGGCTTTTTGAGTTTCAAGTGAGGCGTTAAGTTGTTGTTTATGATCAAATTTCAATTGTTCTATTTGATACAACAAAGCATTCTTGGATGCAACTAGATCACATATCTGTTTTTCCAAAGATTTTTCATTTTGATAAGATTTAGCAAATGCGACTTCAAAACCTTTTTCACGTTTCTCTTTAGTTTGAAAAATGTTGAGTTGGAACTTATAGCATTCATTATCCTTAGTTAACAGTGCAATTTTATCTTGTAATTTCTTATTGATCTCATTGCATTTTTCTAGTTGAGATTGGTTGGTATGAGTTAATTTGGTCATGAGTTCAAGATCTGGATTAGAAAAAAGTTCATCTTGTTCAACTTGAGTCTCAACATAGTCATTATTTAGATCCTCAAATATGACCACGGAGTCAACTTGATTATCAATATTAACCATAAGGTCATCTTGATCGTCAAATATAACTACGGGATCCATTTGATTTTCATCGGAATGAGATGTAGAAGACTCATGTTGAACACTCTGTTCCTTGTCGGATGCAGATGTTAACGGAGATATCAGATCATGTATAAGAATGTTTGGATCCGAAGACGAGACAAGCCATCGATGTCATACACTGGGCTGTGTCACTCATGTGGAGCTCTTGCATGTTTGCCATTAACATCACAATGCATTAGCCTACAAGTCCTCCATGTCATCATCGAATCTGCATTTGCCATGAAGCTCTGTTCCTTGTTGGTAAGAGTTCCACCAGCTTCATCCTTGAGAGCAAAGAGTAAAGCCTCTTTGTGATAAGCGCTGCCTCTTGTCCTCGGCTTTGGGCATGCATTAGCCAGATGACCCTTCTCATTGTAGTTATAGCATCGGAGACCAATAATCCCAGTCTGAGAATTTCCCTGATCAACCACTTGAACCCGTTGTTATGGAGCACCCATGTTATTCCTTCCATTAACGTTAAACCCTTGACCACTATTCATCTGACGACCATTTCCATGATTCTGAACCTCAACCCTTCCATTGTTAACAGTAGCTTGATTCCTTGTATTTGAGGAGGTGCGAATGCGGTTGTTGGATTTGTTAGCAAATCGTCCGAAGGCTCTTGTAATCATAACAAATCCTTGATTCAATGCATCGAAGGCTTCTGCATCCTCATTTTATTCACTATAGAGTGCTTGATCATTGCTGTTGTTGTATGGAACCAATTGAGTCTCTTGGGATTGTTACTGTGATGGATCATATGGTGTAATCTGAGCAGTTGGTTGTGGAGGGTTTGTGAAGACAATTTGCAAGGTCGGGAATTGAGGATAACATGCTTGAGCCCACAAAGCAAGAGTTTGATTATCTGGGAGTGAAGGTGAAGCAGGGACCCCACGGATGATTCTTTCTTTGTCAACTTCCTTTTGGTGATGCTTCAAATAGTCATACAACAATCCGTAGGTAGCTTGATGAAGATTCTTTGCTTGACGGATGAATGTAACATACTTTTCCCAATCAGGACCAAGACAATTTCAGAACTTTGTGTTTATTGCAATCCTTGGCATAATGATATTATGTTTATCCAAGTCATTGATGATGTCCGAGAACCGATGATGATATGACTCTAATGTCTCCCGGTTCAATCATGAAGTGTTCATATGCTAAGTAGATTTTTTATTCTATTTCCTTTTGATTGAGTTCGATGCCTTCCATTAGAAGATGAATGTGCTCCCACATTGCTTTAGCGATCTTCGAGCATCAACACTACGAAGTATCGGATTGGGTAATCCCAAAGGATATATTGCATTGCAAGTTCATCGACTTCTAAGCGAAAAAGTTGGTCAAGAGTAAGTTGATCAAGACCGACAACGTTGGTGATATCATCTCTTGGTGGATTGGCGATCGGATCTCCGGCATGATGATAGTAGGCATCTGAAAAGGACCTTCAAGGATGACCTTCTTCAAAAACTTACCATGTGGCTTCTTGAGATCACAAAACCTAAAGAACCTTATCACCCATTGATCGTAGTTTACGAGAGTGAGCATTGGAGGTCTGTCAATGGATCCAACTTCATGAATAGATTGTTGACTACTTAAAGCTTCACACATCTTTGCAAACCAAGAGGGTTCCTTTGGTGTTGTAACATTCATAGCATACTTGGCGGGATACTTATTTTGAAAGTATGTATAATGTTGTACTTGTTGACGAGGGTTTGGTGGAACCATTTGTGGTGAAAGAGGATTTGCTCCTTGAGGAAAGTGTTGAAATTGTTGCAATTGTTGTGGAGATGGTGGAGGATATTGTTGATAGAATTGTTGTTGTTGTTGTTGTTGAGGATACTCATGAGGAAAGTAGCAAGAGTATGGTGGTTGAGACATCTTGAAACTTGTGTTGATGATGGATCTTTGTAGTCGAATGAAACTTAGAGTTTGTTGATGAAGTAACCTTATGCGTAGAAGCCAGCTTAGGTGTAGAAATATCCTTACGCGTAATACCCAACTTACGTGTAGACAGGAGTTTACGTGTATGAATTGCTTACACGTAGACTTGAGAAAAACTTAGCTTAAGCGTAAACTAGAGACTTAGTAGTAGAATCCTTATGCGTAATACTTCCTTAGGCGTAAGACAAGCTTAGGCGTAGGAAATGTTTAGGCAAAGAAGATTCTACGCATAAGAATTAAGCTTAGGCGTAAAACTAGGGTTTTACCCAAAAATCTTTTACACTTATACCAGTGTAAAAGATATCCAAAGTCGAAGTGTTTTCAGGCTTATCCAAGCAAGAAAACACTGAGTAAACCAACAGCTGTGAAGATCAAATGATGAATTTCTTACGCGTAACAGGCAGCTTATGCGTAGACTTTGTGCTTACGAGTAAAACTAGGGTTTTGTTACGAGTAGAAAATACCAACTTTCACCAAAATTGATTTTTATGCCCTAAAGAGTTTTGTAACCTGATTTTAATGATGAAAGAGCTTCAATATCACCAAAATAACATGATAGTTTGAAACTTGATGATCAAAAACTACTTTTATCCTTACGCGTAACAAAATGTACACGAATAAACCAAGCTTAAAAAATAACTCTACACACGTAAAGTTTCAAACTTGATGCACAAAACTTATACTTTAACACTAAATAAACTTTAATCCATAAGAATCTTGAGTGTACAAGTGTAAAAAATAAAGATTTAAGCGTATGAAAGTTTATGCTTATGAAACCCACGCGTAAAGAGATAAAACTTCAAAAACAAAGTGTTTCACCCAACTAGATGGCGATTGATACCACTGTTAGGTCACCATAATGTAACACAAGCATCAATATGTAAGAAATAGAGAAGAGATAGAGTGGATGAACACAAACACACAATACACGTATGAGAGTAAACAAGAGTTATGCGTAGGTATTATGTGAAAGTAAACAACCAACCTTCAAAGGAAGGTTTACAAAGGTATTTATAGGGGAAGGGACTAGGGCAACACTATAAGTTCCCTTCCTTCCTTATTGGACATGGGCCAAGGCTTATGGGCTTTTTACATAAGCCTTGCCATTAATACAAACCATAAAGCCTAATTAAGCAACCTATTACATAATGATTACTAACACTTGAAGTACATGTTAGGAGTGATTCCAACAAACCTATCAAAAGAATGACATATCCCACCTATGAGACCCAATTACAACCGCTACTTAAGCTGACCACGAAGACTAATATCAAAAGAATCAGCAAACTGCATTTGAGCATCAGTCAAACCAAGATCATCAAATTCATCATCATCGTATGGATCTTCATAATGAACTTCCTTCCATTATTCATACAAGATTTTATGTCCCCCTCCACTGTCACTTTTAGAAGCTTTGTGAACATTTGAGCTCGTATAAGCCATAAAAGTGGCAGTTTCAACATAAACCTCTAACAGTTCATCATCATTGTCCTCATTAACTAGATCATAAACCTTATTAAAGTCACACTATAAGAACTAGGAAGCATTGATATACAAGGTTTTAGCGGCTTCCCATCATCACCCAATAGCTCAAGCTTCCCATCAAGCATCAGACTTTTCAGTTCATTAATCCTTGCAACTAAAGGTGTAATACTTGGACTACCAAATGTTGAACCAGCTACATCTTGGAAAATTTTCTTACATGAATTTGATGATCCCTTATTTGATCCAAGCTCGTGATCTTTCTCAATCAAATTAAGCGCATCAAAAGGATTAGATGGGCTCGTCTCTATATCAGAATTCTTTTTTGTACCACTTGAACTAGCACCATTCTTATTAGAGACGGCTTTGTAAACTTGTTTCTTAGGTTTAACCTGAAACTTAGATCCCACAATAGTACCACGAGAAGTCTGTTTAGCAGGCTATTGGAAATCATCATTCGTTGGTTTTTCAACAACCCATTTTGGACAAAACATATCATCATGCCCAAATGTCATACACACACTACATTTAGATGGTTCTCATTCATACTCCACCCTCATCGTGTAACGAACGTATCCATCATCTTCCACATTAGGAATTGCAATAGTGATAAGGATTTAAAACGTACGCCTTTAGGGGGTCATTTAAGCCCTAAATCGACCAATTTTATATCCGTTACTACTTAATTTTGTTCATTTTCACTTTTTAGGTCTTTAGGAAGAAAAATGCTGGAATAAAGCACATTTGGACGAAAAGGAGAGAATACATGAAGAAAATGGCAAAGTCAAGTCAAAGCCTCACAAGACTGATCAACAGTACCTGACGGCGTCCCAACCAAAGGGCGACGCTGTCCCTCTATAGTGACTTGATCAAAACATGCACGCGACGACTCAGTGGAAATTTTGGTCGCATAACCTGACGCGTCATGCTTTAATAATGGAGGGCATCACTCACACTTTTCAACTCAGATGGCCCATATCTAGAATCAAGACGACGTCCCAACTGAAGACCGACGGCGTTACAACTCTAAGGTGACATCGTCCCATCAATGAATTGGCCCAGACGAAACCCTAATGACGGCGAGATGATAGCGTCCCATGTAAAAGGTGACGTCGTCGCAGTTGTAAATCTATACATAGAATTCGATTTTTCTATATTTTAAGAGGTAGACTTTTGGAGGAAAAACCCTAAATCGTTTGTAGTCCGAATTGGACAGTATCTTAGGGTCCCATACCCTATTTTACACATCGAGATAAGTATTTTAATCCAAAGTATCATTATGTCTATCCTATACTCGATTGATTGTCTGTATGCTTACTTGTTTACCATGTCTAGCTAAATTTCTTGTATGTTTGCTTAGATCTATGAAACCTAGTTATTGATTATTGTTAGGTTGTTTCTTATCTTAATTAAAACTTGGCTTAGGAGTGCAACTAGGCATCATTCATTGTATTTAATGCTTGAGTGTGCTTTATGATGATATGGTCTGTGGATGAAATAGCTTAGGCTTGCCGACTTCGTAGGTCATATACGAGAGATAACCTCAAAGAACTAGGGGGCACACATACCCTACGCCCTTTTGGAATACAACGCGTTAAGATAAGGACGTGACAACTTAACCGACCAATAAAAGATAACTAGGGAGTAATAGTATCTAGGTGACACATTTTTAATCATCATACGAGCACACCTCAATTAGACATAAGCTACCCGTAGTAACTAGATAATTAGATAATTAGACAATTAGATAAGTAGAGTAATCGGTAGAAATACCACCCCCCAACCAATTGCCCCGAGATATTTACCTTGTCTTTCTAAAAAACCATAAAAAAGATTAAAAAAAAAATCATCCTCAACCCCCACCTTCTCGTCATAAATTTTTTACTAGCATTCCTATTCCCCTAGAGAATGATATCAATCCCCGAGGCTTACCAAATACTACACTACAACGATTAGGTTCACTGCCTAGGAGGTTGAAAAACTTTCTCCACGAAAAGGAAGTTTTTTTCACCCCGAACGCGCCTTCCGCGCGCATCATGTTTTTGGCGCTGCTGCCATGGAATAGAGTAGCTAGTTAGATCTCTATCTCGTTTAGGTTCCCTTGCTTGATTCCTATCAAGTAAGATTTTTTTCGCATTTTCATTAGCTTCCTTGTAGTCTATCCCCCTTCTTCGTGTCTTTGTTCGTAACATCATCACTTTTCATCATGGAAGGTGATAACCCACCACCAAATCAACGAATTCCAATCGACCCACCACCAATTGACCCGCCAAGAGGCCATACTCTTGGTGAATACTCTAGACGGAGCCACCAAGGCTATAGGAACACCATTGAGCTCCCCGATCAAGCTCAAACTACGGCCTTCCAATCCGACACCATCCGGTTGGTGCAAAACGGATGTGCATTCCATGGACTTTGTTCCAAGATCCTAATCAACATCTCAAGGATTTCCTTAAAATTGTTGACTCTATCGACTTTGATGCTACCACACGGGAGACCACGCGCTTGCGTCTCTTCCAACTCTCTCTACGGGACCAAGCTAGTAATTGGCTTGAGCGACTTCCCGTCGGATCCATCTCAAGTTGGGATGATCTCACCACTCGTTTCCTCGCCCAATTTTTCCCACCGGGGAGAACTACCAAACTAAGGACCGACATCTTGATGTTCCAATAACGTCAAGGTGAAACTCTCTATGAGGTTTGGACTCGATTCAAGGACTTGCTCCATAAAGTCCCTCATCACGGCATCGATCTTTGGCTTCAAGTCCAAATCTTTTATGATCATGTCAATTTCTCAACTAGGCAAACCATCAACCAAGCGGCCGGTGGCAAACTTAGTGAATTCACCGCGGATGAATCATGGGGTACATTAGAGGACCTTACCCTCTATGACAACGAATGTTGGAATGACCCCCGTGAATTGCCCAAAACCTTCAAGGCAATCTCCTTGCCTCCCATTGACTCACAACCTTCCAATCGTAGGATGCTCGAACTTGAAGATCAAGTCTTATTCCTAATGAGCTCTTACGAGAATCCAAAGCCTTCACACCAAGTGAACAAAATCACTCTACCTTGTGAATTATGTAGTGGTCCCCATGACACTCATGATTGCACAAGACTCCCCGAACAAGCTTTTGCGGACTACGCCTCCATGCGTACCGACGGAGCTGGAGAGAAGTGGTACTGATAAGGTTTTAAAAGGTACCATTTTGAGGGTCGTTTAAGTCCTTATTTGATCACTTTTGTATTCGTTATTGCTTAATATCGTTCCTTTTCACTTTTAGGTCTCGTGAAGGCAAAATCTGTGGAATGGCACTTATTTGGACGGAAAGCGCGAATATATGAAGAAAATGGCCAAAGTCGAAATCAAGGCACTCACGATTCTTTGAATGTAGAAAGCGACGGCGTTAGGTGCTATTCTGACGCCGTCCCAAAATTATTGTGACGACGAACCCAAAACTCGTATTTTCAAGAGACGGCGTCTAGTGGTGAAAGAGTAGGTCGTCGCTACTCGACGGCCTAGATGCAATCCGACGACGCCGGTCAAGAGGACGGCGTCACGGACATAAGGTGATGCCGTCGCAAGGTTAACGTGGCCAAGACGAAACCCTAATGGCGGCGACACGGCGGCGTCACTAAACATAAGGTGGCGCCACGCAATTGTAATCTTATATATAGAATCCGAATTTTTCGGTCTTTTGTGGAGAGTCTTTGGAGTAAAACCTAAACCGAACCTAAGGTGTCTTGTACAGTATTTTAGGGTTTTAACCCTATCTTACACCAAGATAAGTCTTTGCTTCACTAATTCAATTATGTCTTTAATTATTTGTGTGTATGCTTGCATGTTCTCCATGTCCGGCTAATTTATTTGTGTGTTTGCTTAGGAAGTATGAAATTTAATTATTGAATATTGATTGGTTGTTTCTTATCTTAGTTGATTTATGATCTAGTAATGCGATAGGTCATCCGTTGTGCACTTAATGCTTTATTCATCTTTGTGAACCGTAGAGTATAATTACGAGTGATTGTAGTCTAAACCATCCAAGAGCGCCTTAGAGTAGGAGTCTATAATCTCTAGTGGGTTTGTAGACAAGACCCTTTGGTAAGTTCAAAGAGTTAGGGAGAAACGCATACCCTACAACTTTAGAAACACAACGCAACTAGGAATAAGGCGTGACACTCAACCATCAATAGGAGATAATTAAGGAGTAATACAAACTAAGTAAACACATCTTTAAACTATCATACGAGCACACATTAATTAGACATAGACTCCCACAACCTTAGTTTAGATAATTAGATAATAGTAGAGTAATCGGTAGAAATACCAACCCCCAATCCAATACCCGAGATTCGTACCTTTCCATTTTCATAAAATATAAAAAGATAAAAATAATCTTCCTCAACCTTAACCTTAGCGTAGTAACTCCCTACTAGCATTCCTATTCCCCAGAGAACGATATCAATACCCGTGGCTTACCCTAATTACTACACTACAACGATTAGGTTCATCGCTAGGGTGTTATAAAACTTGCTCAAGAAAAGGAAGTTCCTTTGACCCCGAACGACGCGTGTAGCGTTATCAAGTTTTGGCGCATTGCGGGGAATAGAATAGCTAGTTAGTAGTCCACCTCGTTTAGGTTTCTTTGCTTGATTCCTATCAAGTAAATTTTTCTTATTTTTAGATTTCTCTTAGTCTATCCCCTTCTTCGTAACCTTTGTTAGTAATTCCATCACTTTTCATCATGGAAGGTGATAATCCACTACCCTTCATCAACCCACCACCAAATGACCCGCCAAGAGCCCGTACTCTTGGTGAATACCGAGACCAAGCCACCTAGGCTATAGGAACACCATTGAGCTTCCGACCAAGCCCAAACTACTACCTGCGATCCGACACCATCCGGTTGGTGCAAACGGATGTGCATTCCATGGACTTCGTTCGAAGATCCAAATCAAGATCTCGAGGTTTCCTCAAAATCGTCGATTCCATCGACCTTGATGCTACTACTCGGGAGACCACGCTGCGTCTCTTCCAATTCTCTACGGGACCAAGCTAGTAATTGGCTTGAGCGACTTCATGGCTCCATCTCAAGTTGGGATGATCTTACCTCTCGCTTCCTTGCTCAATTTTTCCCACGGAGAGAACCACTAAGCTTAGGAATGACATCTTGATGTTCCAACAACGTCAAGGTGAATCTCTCTGAAGCATGGACCCGATTCAAGGACTTACTTCATAAAGTCCTCATCACGGCATTGATCTTTGGCTCCAAGTCCAAATCTTTATGATCATGTCAACTTTCCCACTAAGCGATCCATTGACCAAGCGGCGGTGGAAAACTTAGTGATTTCACATGAGAAGAATCATGGGAAATAATAGAGGACCTCGCCTCTATGACAACAAAAGTTGGGATGACCCCGTGAGTCGCCCAAAACCGTCAAGGCAATCTCCTTGCCTCCTCCCGACCGTAGGATAATCGAACTTGAAGATCAAGTTAAATTCCTCATGTGCTCCTACAAAATCCTAAGTCCTCACGACAAGTGAATCAAATCACTCTACCTTGTGAGTTATGCGGTGGTCCCCATGACACTCGTGATTGCACAAGGCTCTCCGAACAAGCTTTTGCGGACTACGCCCCATACGCATCGAGCGGAGCGGGAGAGAAGTGGTACACTTTCAAACCCGAACAAAACAACTTAGGAAACTCATACAACCCCTCATGGAGAAATCACCCTAATCTTAAGTGGAACCAAAACTCAAGCACACCCCAAAGCTCATCTAGTTCGCCTAATAGGTTCAATTCTTCTAATACCGGAACCCTACTAATCTTGAGGCAATTGCATCTAGATTTTGTCATCTCAAGAAACTCGATTGAATAAGCTTAAAGCCGATTTTAAGCAAAAACAAAGCGAGATGACAACCAAGCTTGATGCCCTCTTAAAAGCCTTCAATGAGCGGGAAGTTGGAGCACTCCCAAGTGATACCATAAAGAACCCAAAGTGAATTCGATTGCATCGACTTCATGTTCTCGTTCACCATAGGAGAATGCACATCCATGCCCTCTCATCCAACGATTCACTCGGTAAATGCTATCAAAAGGGTTCCAAGCCATCCAAGAGATACCAAGGCCCGACACCTTTGGAAAAGCCTACTCTTGAGAAACCCGTCACCAAGAATCCAAACCTAGTTTAGAGGAGGAGTACAAGGAACTCCATCAAGAAAAACCGATTCTTGAAGTCTTAGCTCATGCGCCTTATTATAATGCTTTAAAAGAAAAATATGAGTTAGAACTTAGGCTTGGAAAACATGGGTCCGCCTTTGTGCGAAACAACTTACCTAAGAAGTTAGACGATCCCGGGCTATTCACCCTTCCGTGTAGACTTGGGACTTCCAAGCCACTCGATGCTTTAGCCGATTTAGGATCATGCATCAATCTCGTTCCGTTGTCCCTTCATAGAAGCCTCAACCTAGGTAAAATTGAACCAACGGAAACTATCTTAGGATTAGCGGACGGTAGTATAGCACGTCCGGTAGGAATAATAAAGGACATGGTAGTACATGTTGGAGAGTTGACTCTTTTGGCCGACTTTCATGTACTAGACATGAATAAGGACCCGACATGCCCATTACTAGTTGGAAGAGGATTTTTAGCTACCGCTAGTGCCATCATCGATTGTAAGATGTCCAAAATAGTGGTAGGAGAGGGGAGTGCTAGATCCGTTTACGATATTAAAAAGCATGCATACTATAAGGATGAGGAAATCCCACAAGAGATAGGGTTGGATAGAGAGCCTTCTCGATATGGACCTTGGATTGATAAGAAAATCATAGGCCCCCAAAGACCTTTTTACCTAGATAAGGCCTTTGCTAGTGCAACAACTTTCCAAGAACAAGAAATGGCTAGGGACATAGAAGTGAACCCGTTCGAGGACGCCTTAGTATTTAGGAAGATGACCGAGTTCCTAGGAAGCTTGCCTGTTAACCTTGTCATGAATAAATGGATAGTTGAGAAATCCGAACACATGTGGAATTGGAATAGACCGCCTAGTGATGGTAATGGAAGGTGGCACATTAGGATACAAATCTATGATCCCGATGGTGAGATGTTTGAAAAGGCATATTTAACCGAAGCGTACTACTAGGAACTTGAATGATAAGTTTGATCCTTACGACATTGTTGAGGATAGACTTACGATATATCGATGCGTAGGAGCATGACTACGAGTCTAGCTACAAGACTCTTTAATAAAGAAAAGCGCTTAATTGTTTTCTTGTAGTGGAGGCAACCCATGCTTAATTGTTTGCTTGTTAGTGTCATATATATTTTATTAATTGTTTATCCTCATGTTTAAATTTGTAAAAATGCTTTATTTTGTTTTAACCTCGTCTTAATTGCATATAAAGGTATTTTACATAAGGGATAAGTGTAGGAGGATTACACACGTTTTCAAAAGAAACGTAAACATGAGAATAACAATTAACTAAAATATATATATGTTTATTTGTTCGAGTCAAATGCTTGTATCGAGTCATAATGGATGTTTTGCGAGATTTTCTAGATTCTAAAGATGTAAATTTTCCGTAATTTTTTCGTAAAATCGCAGACCGCTTTTTGTCGGGATAACCGACGTCAGATTGCAACTTTGACGCGAGAAGAAGGAGTAAAACATCGATTACTTTTTCTCGTTTTCCGAGCTACTTGTAAATTTTGGAATTTTCCGGTCTTAATTTTCTTAGAAATTCAGTAAACATCCATTCCACAAGCATTATATCCTAGTTTAAATCGAGTCTTATATATATTATTACCGCCGATTTTACGCGAAGGTTTCGTTTGTTTTCTTCAAGTGTGCAGGTTTAGTTTGTCAAGAAGAAGTTACATAAGATTGGAAGGAGCTTTTCATAATAATTCTTCTTGAAAAGAATTTAACCACCACTTTACGGATCCTACCGAGCTAATCGGGGAGTATTAGTTTCTTCGTTTTAATTACCTTCTTTTATCATATCTTTGATACTTTTGGGGAACATTGGGGACAATGTTCAGTTTAAGTGTAGGGAGGGAAAATAAAACGGGAACTTTGAAACTATGCTTATCCTTGACTATTTGCTTCGTCCAATTGTATTTGTGTAATAAACCATGAGAAAATGTCGGTTAGGGTAATTTTGGCACCAAATTTAAAATTTTTCATAATATATAGGAGTGGGCCATTAGTCTTAACAAAAGCGTCTCACGGATAGGAAGTTGCATGACTAGCACAAAAACCCTTACCACCCAAATTCCACCCAAAATGTGAGGATCGCCCTTAGATTAGTAGGAATAAAAGCATTCATCTTTAATGCTTAGAGTGTGAACCGGTAGTATAATAGATTCTAGAACTTGTTTTGTGATGCATTCCGAGATCGCAAGTGAGGCTACACTTGTGTAGTTAGGAATAACTAAATGATAAGAGGCATTAGGATAACCCTTGTTTGATACCCGTAATATAATTACTTCTTCCATATCGGTTGAGTAATTCCCCACACCCTTTGCGTTGTACTCATTTTAGTACACGATACCCTAGTTAACCCCTCGAGCCTATCCTTTTCGCGGTTCTCGTGATATTTCGGTTTTCCGAATATCAATGAAGAGCATTGTTTACACCCCACCCCAAATATACACCCAAATCGCCTTAGCCTACCCCTTATGCACTCACTTTTAGTGCAAATGTTTGTTATCACCCCAAACCCTTAGTTCAATTATCTAGTTGCTTGCATAAGTTGCTAAGTCGAGTCATATCCTTTGTATACGATTTTGGGATGATTGGGATTCATGGGAAAAGTTAAAGTTTATGAAATGACGGGAAGGAACGTTAAATTCAAATTCCTTTGTTTCGTAATAATGTACCCCAAGTGTTTTGATCTTTTCAATCGGGTCAAATTAGTATTAGAGTAATAAAAACTCAAGTGTAGGGATATGCTTATAAATCCCTAGTATTTTGATGTTATCTTAGAGGATGGTAGAGTAAAAGTGTATGAATCGAAAAAAAAAAAAAAAAAAAAAAAAAAAATACGGGCTACCATCCCACATCTATCCTTTAATTTTATGTTTGTTTATTCCAGTTATCTAGAGTTTAGAAGTGTCGAGTCTTGGCTTAGCAACGCCATTCTTCATATGCATTTAACATAGAGATTTTTGACTTGCCACCACTAAATAGCCTATCCCACCAAACCCTTATTTCCCTACCGTAAGCCTAACGTTACAACCCTTTAAAGACCTCTTTGATAGTCTTTCCTAGGTGCTTACACCAAAGCGATGGAGGTTTGATCTATTCTCAAGCCTATGGTAATCTATGTACTAGGACCGGTTAATGAGTGTTTATCTTCCATTTCCTATATTGTTATATTTCATTTATACACCTGAGAGAGATGTGAGTATCCAAACACCCCATGTGAGGTGCTAGTATGTAATTTCCGTGCTTGTTATGAATTTCTGGGGCTTATATGTGTTGTGGACCGTTTTGAATTAATGCTTGAATGACCCCTAACTTATAAATTAATTGGCTAAAAGCACATTTGATTGAGGACAAGCAAATAACAAGTGTAGGGATATTTGATAAGGTTTTAAAAGGTACCATTTTGAGGGTCGTTTAAGTCCTTATTTGATCACTTTGTATCCGTTATTGCTTAATATCGTTCCTTTTCACTTTTAGGTCTCGTGAAGGCAAAATCTTTGGAATGGCACTTATTTGGACGGAAAGGCGAATATATGAAGAAAATGGCCAAAGTCGAAATCAAGGCACTCACATTCTTGAATGTAGAAGGCGACGGCGTCGGGTGCTATTTTGACGCCGTCCTGCAAATTGTTGTGACGGACGAACCCAAAACTCGTATTTTCAAGAGGCGGCGTCTAGTGGTGAAAGAGTAGGCCGTCGCTACTCGCACGGCCTAGATGCAATCCGACGACGCCGAAGTCAAGAGGACGGCGTCACGGACATAAGGTGACGCCGTCGCAAGGTTAACGTGGCCAAGACGAAACCCTAATGGCGGCGACACGGCGGCGCCACTAAACATAAGGTGACGCCGTCGCAATTGTAATCTTATATATAGAATCCAATTTTTCGGTCTTTGTGTGGAGAGTCTTTGGAGTAAAACCTAAAACCGAACCTAAGGTGTCTTGTACAAGATTTTAGGGTTTTAACCCTATCTTACACCAAGATAAGTCTTTGCTTCATTAATTCAATTATGTCTTTAATTATTTGTGTGTATGCTTGCATGTTCTCCATGTCCGCTAATTTATTTGTGTGTTTGCTTAGGAAGTATGAAATTTAATTATTGAATATTGATTGGTTGTTTCTTATCTTAGTTGATTTATGATCTAGTAATGCGATAGGTCATCCGTTGTGCACTTAATGCTTGATTCATCTTTGTGAACCGTAGAGTATAATTACCGAGTGATTGTAGTCTAAACCATCCAAGAGCGCCTTAGAGTAGGAGTCTATAATCTCTAGTGGGTTTGTAGACAAGACCCTTTGGTAAGTTCAAAGAGTTAGGGAGAAACGATACCCTACAACTTTAGAAACACAACGCAACTAGGAATAAGACGTGACACTCAACCATCAATAGGAGATAATTAAGGAGTAATACAAACTAAGTAAACACATCTTTAAACTATCATACGAGCACACATTAATTAGACATAGACTCCCACAACCTTAGTTTAGATAATTAGATAATAGTAGAGTAATCGGTAGAAATACCAACCCCCAAATCCAATACCCGAGATTAGTACCTTTCCATTTTCATAAAATATAAAAGATAAAAATAATCTTCCTCAACCTTAACCTTAGCGTAGTAACTCCTACTAGCATTCCTATTCCCCAGAGAACGATATCAATACCCGTGGCTTACCCTAATTACTACACTACAACGATTAGGTTCACTGCCTAGGGTGTTATAAAACTTGCTCGAAGAAAAGGAAGTTCCTTTGACCCCGAACGACGCGTGTAGCGTTATCAGGTACACTTTCGAGCCCGAACAAAAAACTTAGGAAATTCCTACAACCCCTCATGGAGAAATCACCATAACCTTAGGTGGAGTCAAAACTCAAACCCGTCCCAAAATAACTCATCTAGTCCACCCAATAGGTCCCAACCAAATCACACCTCCTACAACAACCCTCCAAACACCGGAAGTTCCACTAGTCTTGAGGCAATGGTGTCCAAATTCATGTCATCTTAAGAAGCTCGATTGACTAAGCTTGAATCCGATTTCAAGCAACGACAAAGCAAGATGACAACCAAGCTCGACACCCTCTTAAAAGCCTTCAATGACCGGGATACTGGAGCACTCCCAAGTGACACTATAAAGAAACCAAAAGTGAATTTGATTTCATCGACTTCGTGTTATTGCTCACCAAGGGAGAGTACATATTCATGCCCCTCACACCCAAAAGTCCACTCGGTTAACGCCATCAACACGGGTTCCAAAAGATCCTTCATGAGATACCAAGGCCCCGAGCCAACGATCGATCCAACTCTTGAGGAACCTATCAATCAAGAACCTAAACCCACTCTTGAAGAAGAGTATAAAGAGCTCCACCAAGAAAAACCGGTTCTTGAAGTCTTGACTCATGCACCTTACTATAATGCCTTAAAAGATAAATATGAGCAAGAACTAAAATTAGGAGAACATGGGTCCGCATTTGTGCAAAATAAGTTACCTAAGAAGTTAGATGATCCCGGGCTATTCATTCTTCCGTGTAGCATTGGAAATTCCAAAGCTTTCGACACATTAGCCAACTTAGGGTCAAGCATCAACCTTCTTCCGTTGTCCCTCCATAGAAGCATTAACCTAGGTAAAATAGAACCAATGGAAACTATCTTAGGTTTAGCGGACGGTAGTATTTCATATCCGGTAGGGATAGTAAAGGACATGGTAGTGCACGTAGGTCGATTAACTCTTTTGGCGGATTTCCATGTGCTAGACATGAATAAAGACCCGACATGCCCATTGTTAGTAGAAAGAGGAATCTTAGCTACCGCTAGTGCCATAATTGATTGTAAGATGTCTAAGATAGTGGTAGGAGAAGGGAGTGTTAGGTCAATTTACGATGTCAAGAAACATATCTACTACAAAGAGGATGAAAAAATACCCTATGAGATCATGTTGGATAGAAAAGCATCTCGATATGGACCTTGGACCAATAGAGATTTTGTAGGCCCTTAACGACCTTTTTATCTAGAAGAGACCTTTGTGAGTAACTCAACTCTCAATGAACAACAATTGGCTAGGGACATTGAAGTGAACCCGTTCGAGGATACTTTAGTGTTTAGGAAGATGACCGAATTTGTAGGAACCTTGCCCATTAATCTTAACATGAATAAGTGGAAAGTTGAGAGTGAGAAGCCTAAGTATAATTGGAGTTGGGATAGACTACCTAGTGATGGGAATGGAGAATGGCACATTAGGATGACAATCTATGGCCCCGATGGAGAGAAGTTTGAAAAGGCATACCGGACTAAGCGTACTATTAGGAAGTTAAAAGATAAGTTTGATCCCTATGAAATTATTGAGGATAAACTTACTTACATGAGTACGTAGGGGCACGACTTCTAGTCTAGCTACAAGACTCATAAATAAAGAAAAGCGCTTCGTGGGAGGCAACCCATGCTTAACTGTTTGCTTGTTTTTGTGTGTCTTATATCTTTTTCATTGCTGTTTATTCTCATGTTAGACTTTGTGAAAATGCTTTATTTTGTCTTTAACCTCGTCTTAATTACATATAAAGGTATTTTACAAAAAGATAAGTGTAGGGAAGATCACATACGTTTTTGAAGAACATGAACATGAGAATTGCAATTAGTGAAATTGATATATTTGTGTATTTGTTAGAGTCAAATGCTTGTATCGAGTCATAATGGATGTTTTGCAGAATTTTCGAGGTTTAAAGATGTAATTTTTCCGAATTTTTCGAAAAACGCAAAGATGCCACTTTCTGTTAGGACAACTCGACGTCGAGATTAAAGCATGACGACGTCGGGCTATGCGTAAAGCATTTATCATTTTTCGTTTTACGTGCTACTTAAAAATTTTGAAATTCCTGTGTCTTAATTTTCCGAAAGCGAAAACATCCATTCCACAAGCATTATATCTTACTTGATTTCTAGTGTAGTTGTGTCATATATAGTTTTACCGCCGATATTAAGCGAAGGTTTAAATCATTTTTCTTATAAGTGTGCAGGTTATATTTGGCAAGAAAAAGAAACACTCATTGGATGAAGCTTATTACTCATGCATTCTTCTTGGAAAAGAATTTAACCGCAACTTCATACATATCCTACCGAGATAATCAGGGGAGTACTAGTTTCTTTTCCTTACTTACCTTCCTTTATCATAACTTTGATCCTTTCGAGGAACATTGAGGACAATGTTCAGTTTAAGTGTAGGGAGGGAGAATAAAACAGGAACTTAGAAACTATTCACTCACTTGATTATTTGTCTTGTCCTTGGTAATTTGTGTAATAAACTATGAGAAATATTCGTTAGGGCAATTTTAGCACCAAATTTAAAATTTTTTATGACATTTACGAGCTAAACTTTAGTCTTAATAAAGCGTCTCATGGATAGGAAGTATATGACTAGCACAAAAACCGTTTACCACTCAAATTTCACCCCAAAAATGTGAGGTTCGCCCCTAGATCTTTAGGAATAAAAGCATTCACCTTTAATGCTTAGAGAGTGTACCGGTAGTATAATAGATTCTAGAACTTGTTTTGTGATTCATTCCAAAATTGCTAGTGAGACTACACTTGTGTAGTTAGCAATAAATAAATGAAAAGAGGCATTAGGATAACCTTTGTTTGAAACCTGTATTATAATTACATCTTCCACATCAGTTGAGTAATTACCCACACCCTTGCGATGTACTCATCTTTAGTACACGATACCCCTAGTTAAACCCTCAGAGCCTATCCTTTTCGCGGTTCTTGTGATGTTTCAGTTTTTCGGAATATCAATGAAGAGCATTGTTTACAATCCACCCCCAAATGTACACCCAAATCGTCTTAGCCTACCTTGTATGCACTCATCTTTAAGTGCATTATTGTTATCATTACTTAACCCTTAGTTCAAATATCTAGTTACTTGCATGATTGCTAAGTCGAGTCGTATATTTTGTACATAGTTTTGGGGACGATTGGGACTCATGGTAAAAAGTAATATTTTATGGAGTAACGAGAAAGAACGATAAATTCAAATTCCCTTTGTTTGCGTAATTAAATACTCCAAGTGTTTTGATCTTTTCAAATCGGGTCAATTATTGTTAGAGAAATAAAAGCTCAAGTGTAGGGATGCTCCTATAAATCTCTTATATTTTGATGTTATCGTAGAGGATGGTAGAGTAAAAAGGTATGAAAAAAAAAATCGAAAAAAAAAGAAAAAAAATAGAGTGTTCTAAAAAAAATGAAAAATGAAGAAAAACATACGGGCTACCATCCTACATCTATCTTTATGTTTATGTTTTTAAAATTTATCTTTGTTTTGTTTCAAGTTATCTAGAGTTAGTGAGTCGAGTCTTGGCTTAGCTATGTCACGCTTTTCATGCTTGTAACATAAGATTTTTGACTTGCCACCACTAAATATCCCTATCCAACAAAACCCTTTGTTTCCCTACCGTAAGCCTAACGTTACAACCCTTCTAAAGACCTCTTAGATAGTTGTTCCTAGGTGCTTACGCCAAAGCGGTGGATGTTTGATCTAGTCTCAAGCTTATGGTAATCTATGTACTATGCCAGGTAATGAGTGTTTATCTTTCATTTCTATTTATTATATTTCATATAAACCCGAGAGATGAGAGAATCCAAACACCACTTGTGCGGTGCTAGTATATAATTTCCGTGCTTGTTATACTATTGCGGTGCTTTTACTTGTTATGAATTATTTTAAACCAATGCTTCATGCCCCCTAACTTATAAATTGGTTGGTCAAAAGCACATTTGCTTGAGGACAAGCAAATACCAAGTGTAGGGATATTTGATAATGATTTAAAACGTATGCTTTTAGGGGGTCATTTAAGCCCTAAATCGACCAATTTTATATCCGTTACTGCTTAATTTTGTTCCTTTTCACTTCTTAGGTCTTTTGGAAGCAAAATGCTGGAATGAAGCACATTTGGACGAAATGGAGCAAATGCATGAAGAAAATGGCAAAGTCAAGATCAAAGCCTCACAAGACTGATCAACAGTACCTGACGGTGTCCCAACCAAAGGGCGATGACGTCCCTCTATGATGACTTGATCAAAACATGCATGCGACGGTTCAGTGGAAATTTTGATCACATAACCTGACAACATCAAGCTTTAATAATGGAGGGCGTCACTCACAGTTTTCAACTGAGACGACCCAGATCTAGAATCAAGACGACGTCACAACTGAAGACTCGACGGCGTCACAACTCTAAGGTGACGTCGTCCCATCGATGACTTGGCCCAGACGAAACCCTAATAACGGCGAGCTGACGGCGTCCCATGCAAAAGGTGATGCCGTCGCAGTTGTAAATCTATATATAGAATTCGATTTTTCTATATTTTAAGAGGTAGACTTTTGGAGAAAAAAACCCTAAATCGTTTGTAGTCCGAATTGGACATTATCTTAGGGTCCCATACCTTATTTTACACATCAAGATAAGTATTTTAATCCAAAGTATCATTATTTCTATCCTATACTCGATTGATTGTGTGTATGCTTTCTTGTTTACCATGTCTAGCTAAATTTCTTATGTGTTTGCTTAGATCTATGAAACCTAGTTATTGATTATTGTTAGGTTGTTTCTTATCTTAATTGAAAATCGGCTTAGGAGTGCAACTAGGCATCATTCGTTGTATTTAATGCTTGAGTATGCTTTATGATGATATGGTCTATGGATGAAATAGCTTAGGCTTGCCTACTTCGTAGGTCATATACGAGAGATAACCTCAAAGAACTAGGGGGCACACATACCCTACGACCTTTAGGAATACAACGCGTTAATATAAAGCATATATTGTATTTACGTTATATATAACCTACATTTAACGGGATCAAGTAATGGGCTACTAATTACTAATACTTAGTTAATTGGATTGGATCAAACCAAATGGCAAGCCCATTTGATATGTCCATATGGCCGACCTATAGGGCTTAGAAAAGTAAGGGATAAAGCCTTTGTGGTTACGTGTAAATTACACAAGGTTATTATAGGATTTGATTTGGATAATCACGTAACATAATAAGAAAATATCAAAAAGATTTTTGCTCTCCTCCCTCCTCCCCAACACCATTCAGCCGACCATTAGGGTTTACCCTAGGGTTCTGATTTGGATCTTTTAGTCTTCTCCTATTGTAGATCAACACTAGTTAACGTGCTTCGGTTATTTGACTAGCATTGATTTGGCATACAATAACATGTAGTGTGTATGAGCATAGAGGTGATCTACTTTGATCACTTGGGTTTTCGTGTGGAGTAATTGGGTTGAAGAGATAGTCTCCGTTCAATCGTACCGGTTCACGCTAAAAAGGTATATAATTACTTGTTAATTAACGACTAATCATATGGCACTATAGATCCATGTGAAAATCGAAAATTTCAGGTTAACGCTTATTCTTAATTAGAATAATTTATTCTAATCAAGTAAATAATAGATTTTACGCGTAACCGTTAGGTTATCCCGCGCATAACGGGAAACATATTTGGACATTTTACATCGTGAACTACCACTTTGTACTAAGGTTTAGTCTACGTTAAGCAAGCATATCTAATCTTTTTTTGGGTAAAGGGTTTCCCCGGTAAATTTATTACTCCAAAAAATAATTAAGTACAACAAATGTGGGCGAATCTAACATCTCAGCCCAAAACTAGGCGAAAAAAAATGCACCAACTGTTTGTAGACTTTTGGAGGAAAAACCCTAAATCGTTTGTAGTCCGAATTGGACAGTATCTTAGGGTCCCATACCCTATTTTACACATCGAGATAAGTATTTTAATCCAAAGTTTCATTATGTCTATCCTATACTCGATTGATTGTCTGTATGCTTGCTTGTTTACCATGTCTAGCTAAATTTCTTGTGTGTTTGCTTAGATCTATGAAACCTAGTTATTGATTATTGTTAGGTTGTTTCTTATCTTAATTGAAAATTGGCTTAGGAGTGCAACTAGGCATCATTCGTTGTATTTAATGCTTGAGTATGCTTTATGATGATATGGTCTATGGATGAAATAGCTTAGGCTTACCGACTTCGTAGGTCATATACGAGAGATAACCTCAAAGAACTAGGGGGCACACATACCCTAAGACCTTTAGGAATACAACGCGTTAAGATAAGGACGTGACAACTCAACCGACCAATAAAAGATAACTAGGGAGTAATAGTATCTAGGTGAACACATTTTTAATCATCATACAAGCACACCTCAATTAGACATAAGCTACCCGTAGTAACTAGATAATTAGATAATTATACAATTAGATAAGTAGAGTAATCGGTAAAAGTACCACCCCCCAACCAATTGCCCCGAGATATTTACCTTAGCTTTCTAAAAAACCATAAAAAAGATAAAAAAAAAAAAGAATCGTCCTCAACCCCCTCCTTCTCGTCATAAATTTCTTACTAGCATTCCTATTCCCCTAGAGAACGATATCAATCCCCGAGGCTTACCTAATACTACACTACAACGATTAGGTTCACTGCCTAGGAGGTTGAAAAACTTGATCAACGAAAAGGAAGTTTCTTTCACCTCGAACGCGCCTTCTGCACGCATCAAATAACCATCTCCTCCTTTAATTCTCGATCAACCCTAATATCAATCAAATCACGAGCATAATCCATACCACCCCATGATTGATGACACGTAGAACTCGTATATGATCAAGCATAATCGGGTTGCCAAGCTTAGTAGCCATCACACTCAATCCTACTTCAGTAAACGCCACAATAGGAATATCATGGAATTTTTCCCAAATGTAAGTAAATTAGCATTGTATCCATTTCTTCAAGTTGATAGGTACATATTGAATAAACTATGAACCATTCTCCAATACCCCATTCATACCCTCAATGGAAGCTAACTTGAATAAGAAGAAGCCCTTTGAGTTTATTATTACTCGAACTAAGCCATACTTCTTCCATGCATTTTTAACATAGTACTCAACAACCAGAAATGCTACTCTTTTAATCACGAAATAACCATACAAGCTAAAGCCAAATCTTGAATGAACTTCTAAAACAGAAGCTTTAGGAATTTTAACTTTGGCCTTTGCGTTAATAGGTTTATCCATGTCAAGAGCTCTAAAGTTTACCTTATCATTATTACCTCATTATTCATCAAACTAGCAAATGATATTGGAACCTCATTAATAGGTATATTGGTAGGATTTGTACCCACTTTATTAGTAATATTGTTGGCACTTCGCATTGCCTCTTCAAAGCTCATACACGTTGAAATAGTAGACTGATCAGTAGTACTATCATTCTTCACAGATTCACAAACATGATCATTTGAAACAACATGCTCATGTACATTCATTTAAGAAATATGAGCCTTGACACATCCCTTTTTAGTAACACTAGTTGAATCAGATGACACAACTACATGTGTAGCCTCATTTGTTATATCCATAACAACCTCAGGTGTAGTATCCTTCGACATCAAATGACACAACTTTGGGAAGCTTGTGTCGATATCAAAGTTCCTAGCATCGACAGTCATGTTTTGATCCACCCAAAACCAATAAACCACTTTTCATACTCAATCAACACATAAACAACCGTAACCAGAAGCACAATAATCGTCAAGCTTCTATAACGCATAAACCCTAAAAATTAGGGTTTAGAAAAATGAACACCCTTCCATCTTCACATGATTAAACTCTTTAAACCAATACACAATCAATCGAATAATAAAATAGATGAAAACCCATTATCAATTTAGTTCGGCTTATAATTATGAACTACAACAACGAATGATATGTACCCAAAACAATTGTTTATTATCTATGCACGCTCACCGAGAACAATAATAATATATATATTATGTATATGAATTCCTTGTAGTCGCCAAATATAATATAATAATAAACGACTCAGGTTGTTAGGATATCGCACGATCACCAATGTCACCAAGGGTGGGAGTCATTACTTTTTTTTCTCTCAAGTACTTTCTCATAATCATTTTTAGTGATCATATGCATTCAAACTCATTGTCTACACATAGTTTACTTTTTTGTATCATTTTACATGCATGTATGCACAACATACCCAACATAATTCACCACCTTTTACCAACTCCTTAAACACTTGTATACTTTCAAAAGCTATCATTTTCCCTCCCTTTTCTTACCTTAAAACAGGTCCTCCCCTTTAGGTATACACAAACCATCATTTTTTAACCTTATTTCCCCCAAACTTTCTAATACATACTAAACACCATTTGACTAATGCAAGGTCACTAACCCCCCTCCTGTCACCATCAAACTTATGGCTCAAGGAGCTCTTTGTGTATTTCGAATGGTATCTTGTGACTCCTAAGATCCTTTTAAACCAACCAAAAACATTACAACTTAGTTGAATCAAGTAATTAGCTAGTTAATCCCACCTCATGCTCTATAAATAAGACCATTATCCCACTCAAACAAAATACACAAAAACACACTCTTTCTCTCCACTTTCAGCTGATCTCAAGGTATAATAACAAGGGTTAAGGGTTTTCTAGGGATTTCAATAGTTTTTTGATGTATTTCTAGGGTTTTATAACTTTTGGGTTGGTATAAATTCACTTCACAACCATTATACTTATCCATATTTCATGTAAGTGTCTAAATAAACTCATTTTAATCTTATTTAGCATGTCTTGGTAAATCTCTTTCAACCATAAGATACCATAACGTCTTAGGAAAGTTTTAAGCTAAGAATCATGAATTTTGGCAGTGGTTTGGTATTCCAAAACGAATTTATGCAAACAAGTGTTCAACATGTATAGTTGTTGGAACCCGTGTCTTGTAACAACATTTTGAAGGTCTTAAACTTTGAACCAATTAGTGTAACTATATGGCTCTTAAATCTAAGACATATATATATATCTAAATTCCAAAAATAAGAATCAATGAATTTCATTAAGAATTGAGGAAGTTATGGTCTTCCAAAGTCGGGTCATAAAATATGGCAAAAGCTGTCTTTTTGAACTAAATAAGAAAAGTTATGTTTCACTCTTTTTCCTAAATCATTTTCTTATAAAACTTTATAAAACTTAAACAAAAGTTTATATGGGTGATATAACTTCTCAAAACTCATGTGCATATAGAACATATCATTGTGACCTTAATGTGTCTTATTGATTTAGCTCGCGGTTAGGTCACACGGTTTACATTGTGCTTGCTTTATTTACTCTTGTTACCTTTACTTACTAAGGTGAGATTTGTATCCCCGTTTTTATACTTTTCTTAGGGGAAAATGGTGCTCAAAACATTTTATATCTTTATGTTGTGCTACATTGTCTTTCATACTTTTCGGATAAGATGTGCGTTCGTATTTGCAATATGTGCCTTAATATGTTATTCGTTATTCTTTCACAACTGTTTATCTGCGAGTTAGAGACAACGGAGAGGTATTTATAATACCATTTGGCCGGCGCCCCCACACTTGTAGTTGGTATACTAGTCGTTTAGGCCAAATTTCGTCCCTTAGAATCTCGACAATGGGTGAATATGATCAGGCCTACTGTGTGATACTTGTCGCGAGGTTTAGTTGTACCATCGTGTGTCATATTAAGTGCTTGCATATTTATATCATTCACACATATGTCCTACTCGTACTTAACAACAACATTTATGTTATACTAAACCTGCGAACTCACCAACCTTGTGTTGACACTTTCGAGCATCCTTTTTAGGTAATACTAATGCTTAAGGAGTTAAGAGTTTCAAGATTCTAGTAAGACCACTAAGGAGGCCTTACGTAAAAAGTGTGCAATGTGACTCTGTTGGACTTATTTAATGCATCTATTTTATCCTTAGCATGCATATTTCGTTCTAGACTTATCCCGGGTTGTGGGACTAAAACTTTATTTTCATTTCACTATGTTTGTCGTGAAAATGACTAGTTACGACACAAGTTCCCTTATGCATTGGACAATGTCATGACACATTGTATGAATTTATTTAGAATTTCTCTATTATTTATATATCAATGTCTTATGACGATTTCGTTCATTACACTTTGTGTTTCCGCCATGGACGGGTATGACAGATCGGTATCAGAGCCATTGGTTATAGATAATTGGGTGGTTTGACCTAGACTATAACCTAAGAGCCAACATATAGCCTGCATAATAGGGACTATGTGTACATTATATATGCATATACATACACACACTGATGATATCAAATAACAAAAGTTTATTGCCATCATTTATCCTATATATATTGCTTGTTTTGTATTACTTTATATGAAAATTGATACTTAATCGCTTACTTTTGTAAATCTTAGTTGAAAACAAGCATTTGGTGAAAGTTAGCTATTTTGGACGTAAAATGAAGCAAAACGGATCATATTGGTAAATTCTACTAAACTAAAGGAAGATACGCGGTATCATTCTAGATGGATACGCCGTACATCAACACTTAGATGGATACGTCGTACATAACACAGAGTCTGACTTATCTGCTCCAGATACGCCGCATAACTACTTATACATGCGCCGTATCACCCTGAAGACTTCACCAAGAAATACCTAGATTAGAAGACACATACGCCGTATCATAACTGAATATCCGTCGTATCATATGACGGTGTACGAATATTCTAGAATAAAATAATCTTGGACCCCATGCGAAGTTCCCTAGATACGACGTATCGAGTAAACTAATACACCGTATCGATGCCGTTTCCAGAAAGTGTAAATACCGGAACAACAGCCTCAGAGACAAAATTTTGACACACATATATCCAGAGAAGGCGATGGCCAGACCACACTAGACACGCCCAAAAGAAGTTCCGGAGGCATAAGTATGTCCTGTTAGTACTTTTTAATTCATAAGTAGATTTCACTTTAATAGTTTAATCGTATTAGTACTCTTTAATCTATCAGGATTGCGTGCCTTGTCTCAAATGGTTGACTCACATTTAATAAAAGCTTTCCCATCGATTAAAGTTTATTTGATGTTTATTTGGATGTTCATGTGTATGCTTTGATTACCTCTTGATTATTGTGGCTTGTTTGCGATGCCATACGCCTCCCACAATTACTTCATTAACATCTTAGGATAGTTGATGTAATCCCTAACGGGATAAATAATTTAACTAAGTAATCATTAAGTTTGCACTTAGTACATATTCGGGATTAGCTGTGACAGAGCTTTTCAATAATAAGACTTAAAACTGAATCTAGGGTATTTAGCTAAGCTAAACGTATGAAAGAATACGCTCACACGAACAACCAACGAGAAAGACCAGAATTAATACTTATCTTATATAGCTAAGCAATTACATGAATATAATCTACTTTACTATCGGACAAACCTCTCATTTGTCATCTGTTTCCTATATGTGTACGTGTGTGTCTATCACCTTGTTACTTTTAGTTTTACTTAATCTAAACATCGTGCCAGTATCTCAGGCTGAAAACCCCCTTTGCGTTATATTAGGTTTAGTTAGAGTAACTTTAGGACTAAAATACTGATAGATATTTAAATGTTAACGATCCACTCTTAGTGATCGACACTTTACTTACCAACTAAGCTACACTGATCGGGTATACGGCTCGTTAGTGTTTGTTATAGGTTAAGTCGGCTATATATAAATATAAAACTTGATAAAAATAATTTACCTACACACAACGAAACACATCAAGTTTTTTTGGCACCGCTGCCGGGGGTGAATTGTTTAATACTTGCATATATGTTAGTATTTAGATTTTTAACCTTATTTTAATCTTTTTCCTTATATTTTTTTACTAACTCTGTTATATATTTGTATTGCTTTTCCTGCATTTTTCTTGTTTTTATTTTCTTTTTATATTTTTTTGTTTTCTGCATATTTTCTGTTTCTTGTAATTTGCTTATCTGAAAAATACAGCGTATTTAATCTCATAGATACGGCGTAGTGCGTTTTTATTATTCGTACAACATATCTTATTTAATATTTGAGTACGATGCACCTATTATCATAAATATGGCGTATTCTGTTTTTAACCAGAATTAATTAAATCCTAAAAATTTATACGGCGCATAAGCTTCTGCTTGTACGACGTATTATTTATTTTTCAAAAATAGATCCGAGTTTTTAAATAATAAAGTACGACGTATCGATTAACCTCGATACGACGTATCGATTAACCTCGATACGACGTATCTATTTTCTAAATCTAAAGGCTAAATTTTTTAAACGTAACTGTAGTACGACGCTTAAGCTTTCACTTATACGACGTATTTATATTCTTTAAATAAGCAATTTTATTTTAGAAAATTTAAATATACACCGCACTGGTTCTTGTCAGTACGGCGAATAATTTTATCTGATTAAAAGGCTGATTTTATTTTTATTTTGAGTATACGGCGTATCCAGAAAACCGGATACGGCGTACCGTCTGCAGATATCAGCAACTTTTATTTTTCATATTCCAATCTGGTTCTTAGTTTTCTATTATTATCTTCGGATTGGTCCACTCTTAGTTTCCTTGGTTGTTTTGTTTTTTAGGTAATCATGAAAGACATTGATGACATGACCATGGAGGAATATGTCCAATATGAATCCGACATGGCAATTAAGAATAGTCGGGTTTATCATTGGCAATATGCAAGATACGGTAAAGAAAAATGGTACAATAATTATGGTGATATGGACTGCATAAGGTACGTAGATGATGAATATCCAGCTATCAAATATAATTTGGGTACGGATGATGAAGAACACTTCGAATCCGATATTGTGAAGCAAGAAGCGAAGGGATGGTATTTGGATGATGAAGATGATTTTTATACAAAACCTTATGATGAGTATCCCGCAATAGTATGTAATCATGAATCACCATTTGACCATTCATCTGAAAAGTGTTCAATTTCTGATTTCGAAGGGTTTGGTGAGCAGTTTGATGCGATAGAATATGGGGATTTACCTCATTTGGATACCATACTCCTACCTTGTTTACAACCACAAGATGATGAGATGAATAATTCCGGGGATGACAAAAGTGATGTGGAGGTCGTTGATGACACGGGAATCATTGATGACCTTTCTTTAGAAACACAAGAAGGAAATAGGAATTTAGATCTCACAAACTCTGAAAGGCTAACACAGTTTTAGACTTATATTATAGAAATATGGCCTAATGCAAAACATGTGGATGAACCATATCATCCACTTATCTCTTTCCTTGGACAATTGAAGGTGGAAAATGAAGAGGAACCAAGTAAGAAGCAGTTAGAGAAGACGAAAGCTAAGAGTCAACAGTTGGAAAAATCAAGTCCACAAGCTCATGTGGAAGCTACAAAACAGAATGGTGACACTTTTGACTCTTCTTTTAATACTAATGATATTCCTAGAGTTCCTAAATAGGTTGAAGAGCTGGAAGACGATGTGGTGGAACCTATTACCATACAACCAATCGTGAATATCACACCACATGACGACATGCATGACACACTTGTTATCCACCAAATTTTGGTTGATCTTCCAAAGGAATTCGATGATGAGATCTTGAATAAAACCTTAAATGAAGAGCAAGCTAATATAAAAGAAGGGGGACCGAAGATGTACTCTCCAAAGACCCTTTCTTAACTTGTTTGGAAGATGAGGGATGCCTTACTACCAACAAGATCATTGTATAAGGAAAACTGTTCAAGCTTCCTCAAAATACTAGTCTATCCAATGAGGTATTCGAGACATCAAATTCATCAACCAAATCGGTAAGGTAATGAGTGGAGATCACTACCCACTAAGGTACCAATTTTACTTATTGTACCTCCTTACTATAGCAAGTTTACACTCCTTTAGTGTTTATTGCTATTATCACCCGCACTTGATCTCAAGTGGGGGGGACGTACACCCTTTTACACAGTAAATAAGGGTGGAGTCAGGCTCGTGACTCGAACAAAAACAAGCGCTTCGTGAGAGGCAACCCATGTTATTTCTATCGAGTCTGTGAGATTAGTAAGCTGATATGGCGTATCCATAACTGTGGATACGGCGTATTGACCTTACTGATCATTATCTATTTTTAATTTTTCACACATTTATTTTAATTTTGTATTTTAAACTTTCTGTCAGATGGTTTTTGATACGGCACATCCTGGTTTGGGACTCGGCGTATCACATCTGACTTATTATTTATTTTAATTTTTATCTCAGGCTCGATACGGCGTATCTTAATTAATAAGGTACGCGATCGATCGACTTGATGATTTCTGATTTTATTTTTAGCTAACCATAAGTTAACCATGTGTTTGAATCGACCGAGTCGGATCGACATGCTAAAATGTGTTTGTTTATTTTGAAACATCTGGACACAGGCGTTGGCATATACCTCAATAGACATGAGGGACCCTCGACTACCTCTTTCTCTCGATTTCTTTCTTGGGGTAATCTACCCAAGCACCCCAATATTTGCTTCCCAAGCACCCCATAGGGTGGGGCCCCGTCCGTACAACCATCCTTTGCATTTTTTAATTTAATTGTGTAGAGTTAATTTGTGTATTTAATTGTGTAGAGTTAATTTGTAGTATTTTTTAAATTGTGTAGTGTTTTTATATGTATAGTGTATTTATTTGTGTAGTGTTTTTATATGTATAGTGTATTTATTTGTGTAGTGTATTTATTTGTGTAGTGTTTTTATATGTAGAGTATTTATTTTACGTTATGTTTTTTTAATTGTGTATTTTTTTCCATTTAATTAAACAATAACAATAAAACATTAAACATTAAAACATTAAACAAGTACAACAACAAATGCTACTACTACAACGAAATCTACTCCACATGAAGATTATTAATGTCATCTATAAGTTCATAGAGTATTCCACTCGACTGACATGCGTGATCAACTGGATTTCTTGCCAATTCCAGTGATGCCTCCAACGTATTTATTCTTGCCTTTAACAAATTGTTTTGAGACAATAGCATGTTGATCGTGTTATCTTTAGTTTCGCAGTTTGAGCCTCTGCGTTGAAGAAGAGCCTTGACCAAAGTACTTTTGTTGAAATACATCCTTCCACATAAAGTATCGACACCCATAGTCTTGGTCCCCGGTCATTACATGGTGAAACAATTATAAGAAATGTATTCTTAACAAACAAGTTATTGATATATTTACGTAAATAAGCAAACGTTTAATTATTTACCTTTGATAAAGGACATGCATAATACTTGGACATGCATAATACTTCTGACCACAACTTTTGGGCTTTTGGGATGTTCTTTCAATTATAAGTCCCCGTCAACAACGACGCAAGAAAGGATTTTCTTGTTGCATCTAGCCAAAAGAATTTGTATAATTATTTACAACATAAATCAAGTAATATCATGGTTCACAAAATTAGAAGCTTGAATACATAAATAACCAATCTTGTTATAGATTAATAGTTGATACATGGTTCACAAAATCACAATATAACTAGAAAGTAAGATCAATCACGCCCGAGGCGTAGTCGCTCAATGATCTTGCCATCCGTCCCACACAAAACTCTAACTCGTAATCGTCTCCTCAATGCGAAATCTCGCTCATACTCGTCAACGCGAGACGGTTGTAACAAAAGATGAGGAAGAACCAAGGACGGTGTATAAAATTCTCCTCATCTGCACTGGAGATATAGGCGGAGAGGAGGCACATAAGATGGAGAAGAAGGCACATAACTGGACTCTCAACACGAGCGGGTGTGTTGACACATGAATGTCCCTCCACTGAATGTCATCCGATTCCGTAACAAAAGATGAGGAAGAACCGAGGAGCGTAAGGCGAAATCGTAACAAAAGATGAGGAGTCGTTTACTATAAATCGAGAATCCGTAATCGTCTATACATGTTTTGTCGTTTACAATATAAATCGGTAATCTTCTATACATGTTTTGTCGTTTACAATACAAATCGAGAATCGTTTTCTATAAATCGATGTCGTTTGCAACATATGTCTATACTACGTCCTTCTAAACATGCTTTTTCGATTCGAAGAAACGAGTTTCCCATCCCATGCCACATTATTTCGAACCATCTCCATTGTGGGTGAGTATGCGGTAGTGGTGAGTTTTCATCCAAAACCGCATGAGCGAGTGAGCGACATGGTCTTCCCCACATGAAGAATAACAACGGGATAATAGTTGTCTTTGTCTCTGGACTGACCTAAGCGGAAGAAAAGTAGTAGATGCTCTATTGGATATGCATACAATTGGATGGTTAAGAGCTGAAGCAATAGCCGCTCCCATGTCTGGCATAATCATCCAATAATCGTGGGGTGCATATCCCGATTCAAACCAATTTAGCGAGTTGAAATATGTGTAAACCAAGTCCCCACATTTCCTCGTAAAGTTCACGGTGATTGTCTACCTCTTCCCACGACAAGAGTTCAAGTGCGGGCCATATCCGTTCGGGATGACCAATACCTACGCCAAGAGCTCGATAGCCATAATTTCCATCACCTTCCATGTTAACAATCCCTAGGATCTACCGTCGGAAAAGAGGTGGAATTCGAGCCATAAAATATTCGCTATCGTCATCTAGAATGTACAACTCGTGTCTTAAATCGCCTCGCTAGGTTCTTCGTTCAAGTATGGGATGCTAGAAGGCTCTCCCACGTATGAACTATGTCTCATGGTTTCTTCATTTAAGTCTCGGACTTTTTAGGTTTTGTATAGCTGCGGTGCCCGTGGGGGTTCTTTGTTCAAATCGGGATATTTTGTTTAGCCTTGGACTTTTTATCCTTTGCGCTCGGACGTCCATGAGTACTTTCTTTAACAAAGAAGTTGACGGGTTGACACATTCGGGAGCGATATACCTCGATCATGTTTAACATATTTTTCTTGACAAAGCAGCGATGTTTTGGTAAAACATCTTGGAATTTTCTACGTCATCTTGACAAGAAAGATATTGAGGCTCTTCGGGATCTTGAGGCTCTTCAGCGTATGAGTATGTCGGACTCTAGTCCGGGAACATAGTGTTCTCCAAAATTATCAACAACATTAAGCGGAATAGGCGATCCTGGTTTGAAAAAAGTGACTAGTATAAATTATCGGTATTGACGGGAGAATAACTTGATAGGCATAAATTTAATATACATACCATGAATCAAGGTAATCTGATTCGTGATAGCATGGTAAACCATAAACTAACCGCAATCGATGACCAAATTCATGTGCGCCCACATCCCGCTCACTTTCTGCAGTATGAGTAGTAAAGCATCTTTTGAAACATTATACCGCAATTCGTTAAATAGTGTGCCCTTACACGAATGCGCTTGATTTTGCTTGTATTAAAAGAGTCTCTTATCGTAGTTTCTTGCGCAACTATAATCTTGTCGACCGAACACAACAATGTGTCTAAGTTGGACCGTGGAGCCCAAGTATAACTTCAACAACGCGTGTTGACCCTCAACTCTACATGTTGTTGTCCGTCAAGCTGCGACATTGATCGGTAATGTATGACACAAACATGCATCGTAATGTTGCGACCGATTATTAAAATACCGCAAAACGTCGAGAAAACAATGAATTAATAAAGTGAGAAAACAATTCGAGTAGTTATTTATTAAATAATAATAAAAATGTATTAAATAGGTAAGTACCGCCTTGGACAAATAAATCCTATAGGTGCCGATCATAGTGTGTGAACACATCTTGGTTGGAGCTTTAACCATCAAATCCCATGTCCATCTAACGGACGCATACTCCTCTTCCGTAGCGAATTTGTGTCTGCAATGCTTGAGCACATTTTGATTGATATGCCATCGACAGAGTAACTGTTAGCGTTTGGGAATTTCGCTCGCATGCCCCAAGCAACGCTAAATCTCGTCGGTGACGATAACCCGAGGGTAATATTGTTCTTCTATCACTAACTTAAAACATTTCAACACCCATTTGAAATTTGGGTCTTTTCACAGTTCAAAAAGCTAAACGCCATTGAGAATGTTACATTTGTTGAAGTAACTCCAACAATTGTAAAGAATGGCGGTTTAAACAACGTGGTGTTGTATGTGGAGTCCATCGACATGATTTCCGGAATGTTGTCCACGTGGCATATGACGTCGGGTGAACAAAAATATTTTCTCAAGCTCATTAGTGTGGTCATTTACCCGGGTAATATGTATAACCTTTACGCCTCAAATGTGCTAAAAGGAGTTGTATCGAGTCATATCACCACGAATGGCGCTGCGTATCTTGTTTTGTGCATTATATATCGTTTAATGTTAGACACGTTATTCGGATCGCTCTCTTTTAGTGAAGAAAGTATAATACGTGGTGCTACTTGATGTATTGTCAATTACTCCACCAAAACTAACTCATTTTCTTTTAATCGCATGGCCTGTGAAAAACCATGGAACGAGTCTACAAAATCATGATTATGCCTCGGACACTTGACCCTCAAGATCCAACCATTAGTTTTAGCGGTACCATTCGACCTTTTATATATTTCGCCAAGAATCGAATGGGCAATTAGTTTTAGCGGTACCATCTGCCGTTGAAGTTTATCTTCTAAACCTTCACGTGCGGGCGTCCAACACTTATATTCGATTTAGTACTTATAGCCCCTATTTGTTTTAGTTCTTCCTTTAACAATAAGAAAACCGTTCGATTGAGCGATGATTGCACCCAATTAGTTAAAACAACTTCATCACGGAACACCTAAAAATAAAAATACAACTTTTATAACTTTCATTTTAACATATAATTTATAACTTTTTACGCTTTTTAACAACTTTATTTATTTTACAACTTTTAAAAACTTTGTACCTTTTATAAAAATACAACTTTTATAAAACCATTTTTAACAACATTTGTATACATTTTTACAAACTTTTGTATCCTTTTTTTAAAAAACTTTTGTATAATTTTTTTTAACTTTACAACATTTGTATAATTTATAACTTTTGTTAACTTATAACTTTGTATACTTTTTTTTACAACAATTGTATAAAACTTATATTAGTTTTATTTTAAAAAACTTATAATAGTTTTATTTTAAAAAACTTATATACGTGTGTGGTGTTGGACCCGTTTACGCGTTCGTTTCTTGTGGTTTTGTTATCTGTGTGCGCACATGGTTTTTCTTTGTGGTTTTGTTACTAGTACTCTGACTCTCTCTCTCACCTCTCATATCACACGGTCTCTCTCTCTCTGAGTTGATTGTTAGTTTTTTAGATCTAGATCTAAAAACTTTTTAGATCTAACAAGTAATAATCTTGTTAGATCGTTGGTTACTGGGTTTCGTTGCTTATTTTTAGATATAACAAGTTTTTATATGTTGTGGTGATGTTTACGTGAGGTTGGTTACTTGGGTATATGTTTTATACGTTGAAAAAGTTGAAAAGTTGTGGTATCATTTATCCGAAAAGTTTTGAAAAGTTTACTTGTTAGATCTAAAAAAAATGAAAAGTGTGGTGGTGATGTTTCTGTGAGGTTGGTTATTTGTTTTGTTGCTTATTTTTTAGATCTGACAAGTTTTTTAATTTTCAAAGGTTTTTAGATCTTTAAAAAAATTGAAAAGTTGTGGTATCTGTTTATCTGTAAAGTTTTGAAAAGTTGACTTGTTAGATCTAAAAAAAATGAAAAGTTGGTGGTGATGTTTCTGTGAGGTTGGTTACTTGGGTTTCGTTGCTTATTTTTAGATCTAACAAGTTTTTTAATTTTCAAAGGTTTTTAGATCTTCAAAAAAATTGAAAAGTTGTTGTATCTGTTTATCTGAAAAGTTTTGAAAAGTTGACTTGTTAGATCTAAAAAAAATGAAAAGTTGGTGGTGATGTTTCTGTGAGGTTGGTTACTTGGGTTTCGTTGCTTATTTTTTAGATCTAACAAGTTTTTTAATTTTCAAAGGTTTTTAGATCTTGAAAAAAATTGAAAAGTTGTTGTATCTGTTTATCTTAAAAGTTTTGAAAAGTTTACTTGTTAGATCTAAAAAAAATGAAAAGTTGGTGGTGATGTTTCTGTGAGGTTGGTTAGTTAGGTTTCGTTGCTTATTTTTTAGATCTAACAAGTTTTTTAATTTTGAAAGGTTTTTAGATCTTGAAAAAAATTGAAAAGTTGTTGTATCTGTTTATCTGAAAAGTTTTGAAAAGTTTACTTGTTAGATCTAAAAAATGAAAAGTGTGGTGGTGATGTTTCGTGAGGTTGGTTACTTGTTTCGTTGCTTATTTTTAGATCTAATAAGTTTTATATTTTGAAACGTTTTTAGATCTTGAAAAAATTGAAAAGTTGTATCTCATTTATCCGAAAAGTTTTGAAAAGTTTACTTGTTAGATCTAAAAGAAAATGAAAAGTGTGGTGGTGATGTTTCGTGAGGTTATCTGCTTTGTGGTGGTGATATTTTCATTGCAATGACTTATTTTTTGTGGTGATGTTTTGCAGGTGATAGCCTAATGAGTCACCCGATTATTTGTTGTGGTGATGTTTCTGTTGAAACTTGTTTGGGTGCCTATGCAGTTTCATTACTGGATGGTAAAGTGAGCAGTTTTATCTCACTTTGCAACTTTAAATGAAATAAATAGGTTTAAAAAAAAGGCTATGATGATTTTTATTAAAAAAAAAAAGCTTAAGAGTTTTGGCATGGCAAATATGAATGGACGGTAAAGTGAGTTTATATCTCACTTTGCAACATTCATATTTGCGTACCAACATGATATAAAGAGCTAATAATCTGAGTCTTACCTCTGTGTGTCAAATGGTGAACTAGACATGGTTGTTGTTTGTGGTGTTGTTGCTTGTTGGTGTTGTTGCTTGTGGTGCTGTTGCTTGTGGTGTTGTTACTTTCTTGCTAGTTTGTGTTGTTGCTTGTTCTTTGGTTGGTGAATTTGCTAGTTGGTATTGTTGCTTTCTTGCTAGTTTGTGTTGTTGCTTGTTGCTGGTTGGTGTTGTTGCTTTCTTGTGCCATTATAAGCCTGAATTGCCTGCAGTTTGAGAATATTGTTTACTTTCTTGTGAACTTTTGCAGTTTTGGAATCCTACTTACCACTTGCATACTGAAAAGGTGTAAACGTGAAATTTGTTGAACTTGTGAGGCTTGTGTCCTGAGAACTTGTGACTTGTGCAGTTAGTCAAGTGACTTGTGCAGTTTGAGACTTGTGAGACTTGTGCAGTTTTGGACTTGTGAGACTTGTGTAGTTTGACAATCCTGTGAACTTGTGACTTTGCGCAGTTGTGACTTAAAATTTTCCGAGGCGATGATGATAACCGAAACCGAATGGATGGTAAAGTGAGATCAAATCTCACTTTGCAACCTTCGAATTTGAGCCTTAAAATTTTCCGAGGCGATGATGATAACCGAAACCGAATGGACGGTAAAGTGAGATAAAATCTCACTTTGCAACCTTCGAATCTGAGCCTCAAAATTTTACGACTACGTTTTTTAAAAGTTATAAACCGAAACTAATAGTTGTAAAACCAAAAAAAACTTGTAAAAAGTTATAAAACTTTGTAAACAAAACTTGTAAAAAACTTGTAAAAAAAGTTGTAAAACTAAAAAAAAAAGTTGTAAAACTTAAAAAAAAAAACTTGTAAAAAAACATTTTGTATAACTAAGTTTGCTGCCACAGCAGCCCAAGCACCCAATCTTTTAAGATTTTGACACGAAAATCGAGAAAAAACATTCCCCCATCACCTCACCCAATGATTGAGAACCCCAAACACCCCCTACAACCCCCTGCATGGGATGCCTGCATAGCATGACCCTTCTTTCTTTACTTTTTTTTAACAATTTCTTTCTTTACTAGCAAAAGCAAAAGTTTCTTTTTACTTGTGACGTAAAATAATATTATTATTTTTTATCTAAAGAGGCAATAATATATACTTTCTCCGTCTCAAAATTATAGTCCATATTTCTTTTTTAAGATGTCTCAAAATAATTGTTCACTTTCCCTTTTAAGTAAAAACTAGGGAATATAGGGGAGAAATATTCTATTTAAGCGGTTAAAAATTAAAATGACTCCACTTTTATTAAACTTTGTAATTTCTCTCTCATGACAATAATTTTGAGACGGAGAGAGTAACTGATAAATGTTTGCTTGTTTATTTTGTAATGTACTGTTAATCTATACCGTCGTTAGGTATGCCCATATGAATTGTTCTAATTGCGAGTTAATGCTATATCAAAGTAATTTTTTTACTACTTAAATATGACTTAAATATTTTACTTATATGTAAAAAATTAAATTGCATATGAATTAGACCTTTTATATATAATTTGAAAATTACTATGAATATTTTGCAAATACTAATAGTTTAATTCATTCGGACATTTTACAAAAACAAACAACATTATTTCATTCAAATTCGGACTTTATAACCACCTCTTAACAATAAGATAAGGTAGTTAGATTCGCATCAAAACATCTTAATGAAACAAACACACCCTAATACCGTAAAACGCCTAAAACACTCAAATTTTAACCATTTTGACCAATTCTTTTGCAAAATCCTTTATATAATCACTATATCTTCGAAAACAACAACTTTAAAGATCAAATTAGAAAAATGATTTTGAAGCAAAAGGATGTGAGTACTAAGATACCATTTTACCCAAAACCAATAAAAACGTGAATCTAACCAAACAAACACTCCTAGATCAATGTTGCGAATGATACCAATTGCGGGACCTAAGTTTGATCAACTAAACACACGACTAAGATGGTGAAGAGGGTGACGTGAGTATGTGTAGAGGATAGAAAGAGACAAAGAGAGAAATGGAACTATATTATCAAACACACGCTTACACCTTCAAGCACACCTACAAATGAGCTAGTTGGTGGCTTTTATACTTAGAGTGAGGCGCCACTATGGGCCTTCGTGTGAGCTTTGTTTGGTTTGTGGATTAGACTTGGGTTACAACATAATATATAGATTAGCTTACTATAACCAGTAACCTATTCGTTTAGTCCAATCCATGAGCCAATTAATTATTCTATTATAATTACTATAACACATTACAAAGTTCCTAACCATATAATGACTGTCACTTTCTTTAATGCTAACAGATAGTTCAAAGTGGTTGTTAACGGCTTATATTCACAAGTAGTTAATAAACGGCGTGATAAACTTAATTACATTTTATACACCAAAAAAGTTACACCTCCTAATCACAAAATAAGATATTGTACTTATATCAAATTTAAAAAGTATATGTATCATCTTATTAAATGAATTCACGGATATACATCTTATAAAGTTACTTTTATGTATCTTGTTACTGTTATCAACAATCTTTTATATTATATTCGTCCCACATAAATATGAGGTATGAGCAAAAGAGTGTTTATAAAGCAAGATATACTTTAATATTAAAAAAGTTATGTGAAGGTGAGACTACGAAACATTTATTAATATTTCACTTTCTTATATTATAGACTTAACACTTAGCACATTTGCATCATATACCATTAATAAATTTGTACAAATATATTTCCATAAAAAAACATTTATTTTATTTTTGCGAATTAACTTGGTGAAAATTTCATAGGGTGTTGTGTTGGTTATGGAGGGAATTTTTCAATATAAAAACTTATTAACATAAAAATATATGAAAAAACTTAAAAAGTCTCATGTCCAACATCAAATGATTATTAAGAATACATGCTATATTTTGGAATATAAATCGTGTAACACATTATAAATGAGGTATTTAATAAGTTATAGTATGAAAGTTATAATACGGAGTATTACCTAAAGTTTAAGTACACAAATCTATAATACATAAAGCTTATCCCCTTAATTTAATATGCAAGGGGTTGTGCAGACAACCAAAAGTACGGTACATACATGTCTATGCATACCGAAATAACTACAACTCAACTCATTTTAGGAGGCCCTCATATTCAATGCATACTCGGTTTGGTTTATGAAGAGTCACAATAAACACATATTGAATGTCGGAAACACAAAAGGATCGCAATTTGCACCTCAAAGAATATGGATCAATCTACAATTAAAACACTACTAAATGGAACTCGATAAATAAGGCTCAGAACCCATTATTTACCCGGACATTGTGGGTAGGCGTACAAGTAAAAACGACCGTTATTTATAAAATTATGGTCGAGAAATCGGGCGCAAATGTCGTATTGTTCCCGGACGAATTGAAATTGGATGAGACCCAACGATCGTAGTGATGCTCAGAGGATGTGGGATATAAATGCTCCTTCGGCCGATACTTGAGCACCGATTTCTTGATCTCGATGCTAAAGTATGTTGACATCCATGTTTGAAAACCTAAATAATGCCAATGTGTAATAAAAAGATATCAAATGTCTATGTTGTTTATCAATTTTTCTTATCTACTTTTGATGCGTGGACATGTTATCCATTGTACCGCCAAGGCAACGGTAGCTCACAATTTCTTGAGGTTAAAAGAGGTGCTATATATTCGGTTAAAAATTTTGTAGTCATGCAAAACAGAGAAGATTTTCGATCGGGAAGGGACGATACGCTCATGCTTGAGTTTAATGGATCAACAAGCATAAGGAAATCTTTGGTTATATCTAAGGGATTTGTTAGGTATCCGTTACAATTGGTTGATTTTGATCATATCAAGCCCACGAAAACAAGTACCTCATTGGTAATGTGTCGTTTCTTTAAGTATCTTAAAATTATTTGTTTTAAATATTGTTGCTATAAAAGCTTTTACATTTCGGATGTCAGAGGTTATGTGACAAATGTTGGTAGGATGAACTATACCAAAACATGATACAAAAACCTTGATTTCTACCTGGCGAATCATATGTTGAAATTTATATTTGTTGCAAAGGATGTTGTGAAAATTAAAATATTTTTGCCAATGTGTATTAGGAAACTTACTTTTCTCTTTATTTCGATTCCCTTTGTAATCAGGGGCCAGCCCATACGGGTGACCCCTGGGAGGGCTTCTTGATGTGTTGATTGAGAAGAAGGCGACGATGTAGGCATGTGTGTGTTGTGGTGACTTCAACCTCTCAAAACAATATAACGATGAAGTGGCGATTGACTATTTACCTTTGCATGTTCAACACTTTCCTTTTACAAATTTAACCTTTAATATTACCCGCCGATAAGCTCTATCTATCCAGCAGTTCATCCACCCAACTCCTAGATTCCGTCGACATTCCTGCAATTAAAGAATTGAATTCAGACATTTGGTAATAAGCTAATTTTTATTGTTGAATACATCCTATAACCAACAAATTTTAACAAATCATTCAACTGTTTGTTAGCATCACTGATGCTTCAAAAGGAGGTCCGCGTGTAGATAGCTCTGAACCAAAAGAACGATCTATCGAGAATCTGCTCATGTGGGCCCGAAATAAAAGGAATGATGTATGTATTATTTTGCACCCGCCATCTCTATATTATCTTTATAGTGCATAACATTTATAACCCTTATTTATACATTGCATCGCCGTTTTCATAATTAAGGCCAAGATTGATAATGTGCGACTAGAAAGGGATGGAATTTCCCATCATGTGGGGAGACAACCGCAGGAAAGGGCTACTAGAAAGAATGGGAGATTTTGGTGCGAGTCATGCAACAGACGATTGAATACCCGTAATAAGGTAATGACATATTTGTAGCTTATAGTTTGATTGTTTGAATGTGTTAAATAAAATTGCTCACCTTGACATTTGCCATCTGTCAATGCTTTCTTCGAGATATCATCTTGAACTTGGTATATCCGATGATACCGATCAGACTGTGGTGGTCCTTTTTGATGATGCATCCGTTGAATTGATCGGGTTCCCAGCTTCGGCGTTAGTGTAGGATGAGGATGAGGTACATTTATAAATCCCCAAGTACTTACACCCTATTACATCATTTCCATTACTCACGGCTTACTCTACAGGGTTTAGACGATCATGCAAACTTGCCATCACCTATAGCTGACCTCATTGGGACAACACACGTGTTTGAAATCAAATCACACATATTATGAATATGGAACATTCGAGAGTTTTACGTGTTGGAAAGTTGACCCGCATAATCCATCACCGAACCCACAAGCGCAAGCACCGTTGATAATGAAACCGCTTTACATGCTCATCATCCAAGTCACCCGGCCAGTCGCCAACCCTCACTACACCGTCCAAGGCTGCAGAAGATAGGATAAGGAAGAGGTAGTCAAAACAAACAAAAAAACATCAAAACAACATGTATTTTGATAAGGTTTTAAAAGGTACCATTTTGAGGGGTCGTTTAAGTCCTTATTTGATCACTTTTGTATCCGTTATTGCTTAATATCGTTCCTTTTCACTTTTTAGGTCTCGTGAAGGCAAAATGCCGGAATGGCACTTATTTGACGGAAAGCGCGAATATATGAAGAAAATGGCCAAAGTCGAAATCAAGGCACTCACAGATTCTTTGAATGTAGAAGCGACGGCGTCAGTGCTATTTGCGATGCCGTCCCTGCACTATTGTGACGGACGTAACCCAAAACTCGTATTTTCAAGAGACGGCGTCTAGTGGTGAAAGAGTAGGCCGTCGCTACTCGCACGGCCTAGATGCAATCCGACGACGCCGGTCAAGAGGACGGCGTCACGGACATAAGGTGACGCCGTCGCAAGGTTAACGTGGCCAAGACGAAACCCTAATGAGCGGCGACACGGCGGCCACTAAACATAAGGTGACGCCGTCGCAATTGTAATCTTATATATAGAATCCGAATTTTTCGCCTTTGTGTGGAGAGTCTTTGGAGTAAAACCTAAAACCGAACCTAAGGTGTCTTGTAAGATTTTAGGGTTTTAACCCTATCTTACACCAAGATAAGTCTTTGCTTCATTAATTCAATTATGTCTTTAATTATTTGTGTGTATGCTTGCATGTTCTCCATGTCCGGCTAATTTATTTGTGTGTTTGCTTAGGAAGTATGAAATTTAATTATTGAATATTGATTGGTTGTTTCTTATCTTAGTTGATTTATGATCTAGTAATGCGATAGGTCATCCGTTGTGCACTTAATGCTTGATTCATCTTTGTGAACCGTAGAGTATAATTACCTGAGTGATTGTAGTCTAAACCATCCGAAGAGCGCCTTAGAGTAGGAGTCTATAATCTCTAGTGGGTTTGTAGACAAGACCCTTTGGTAAGTTAAAAGAGTTAGGGAGAAACATACCTACAACTTTAGAAACACAACGCAACTAGAATAAGACGTGACACTCAACCATCAATAGAGATAATTAAGGAGTAATACAAACTAAGTAAACACATCTTTAAACTATCATACGAGCACACATTAATTAGACATAGACTCCCACAACCTTAGTTTAGATAATTAGATAATAGTAGAGTAATCGGTAGAAATACCAACCCCCAAATCCAATACCCGAGATTCGTACCTTTCCATTTTCATAAAATATAAAAGATAAAAATAATCTTCCTCAACCTTAACCTTAGCGTAGTAACTCCCTACTAGCATTCCTATTCCCCAGAGAACGATATCAATACCCGTGGCTTACCCTAATTACTACACTACAATGATTAGGTTCATCGCCTAGGGTGTTATAAAACTTGCTCAAGAAAAGGAAGTTCCTTTGACCCCGAACGACGCGTGTAGCGTTATCAAGTTTTGGCGCCACGCGGGAATAGAATAGCTAGTTAGTAGTCCACCTCGCTTAGGTTTCTTTGCTTGATTCCTATCAAGTAAACTTTTTCTCATTTTTAGATTTCTCTTAGTCTATCCCCTTCTTCGTAACCTTTGTTCGTAACACCCATCACTCTTCATCATGGAGAATGATAACCAACCACCACTCGATAACCAACAACCAACCAACGCTTCACCACGAACAAATACCCACCGCTTGACCCACCTCGCTAACCAACTCGAGCCCGTATCATGAGTGAGATTGGAGAGCTTAGGAAATTAAATATGATAATTGAGAATACACTTAAGGAAGCCCTTAAGGAATCGATCAACCTCTAGATAGTGATTCGACTACAAGTGATTCGGATGATGATCTAGAAAAGGAAAGTATAAGATGTTAGAATTTATGAAGGGTAGTAAGGAAAAGGAGAACTTAGGGAGTACTTTGGTTCATACCCTAAAAGGAAAGAAACCGCTTATCACCATAATGTGATTAATTTTCCAAGACCACCTTCGAGCCTCGTATAAGGAGGGAAACCCTAAAACATCAAAATACCGTGTATGATTGGATACTTATACAGGATCACACCTACATTGATTATAAGGCACCCATGAATATTATGTCTAGGCTCTATTACAATTAGATCATGAGCAAAAGCTAGAGCCTATGAGGACCCCTTTCACCCTAGAAAAGCAAGTAACTATGTGGGGAGGGTTAAGGGATTGCACGTGTTCATAGGTAACTTCACATATAGGTGTGATTTCATGATTCGGAAAATGTCAAAGGAATCATTGATGGGTTTTAGGAGATGTGATACTTGGGAAACCATTTATAGAAGAGTCTAAGATGGTTTATGATGAAGAGAAAGGGATAATCGAGTTCTCTAATGAAACCGAGAATGTTAATATATAATGCCCCACAAAATAAGAATTTTGAGGGCATGGATAATTTAGATGTTGATAACATTCCAAGATTCAAGTAGACTGGAAGAACAAAGTTTACTACATCGCTTGTCTTGAACTAGGGCCCGAATATATTCGTGATGAAAGAAGAGTTAAGGAGATTGAATGGGCCTCTAAGATTAGGGCAACGAGAGCACGACTATGAGTCTAGCTACAAGACTCTTAAATAAAGAAAAGCGCTTTGTGGGAGGCAACCCATGCTTAATTGTTTGCTTGTTAGTGTCATATATCTTTTATTAATTGTTTATCCTTATGTTTAAATTTGTAAAATGCTTTATTTTGTTTTTAACCTCGCCTTAATTGCATATAAAGGTATTTTACATAAGGGATAAGTGTGGGAGGATTACACACGCTTTCAAAAGAAACGTAAACATGAGAATAACAATTAACTAAAAGATATATATGTTTGTTTGTTCGAGTCAAATGCTTGTATCGAGTCATAATGGATGTTTTGCGTAAATTTTCCGATTCTAAAGATGTAAATTTTCCGAATTTTTCCGTAAAATCGCACCGCTTTTTGTCAGGATAACCGACGGCGTCAGATTGCAACGACGGCGCCGTGAAGGAGTAAAACATTAGATTACTTTTTCTCGTTTTTCGAGCTACTTATAAATTTTGGAATTTTCCGGTCTTAATTTTCTTAGAAATTCAGTAAACATCCATTCCACAAGCATTATATCCTAGTTTAAATCGAGTCTTATATATATTATTACCACCGATTTTACGTGAAGGTTTCGCTTTGTTTTCTTCAAGTGTGCGAGTTTAGTTTGTCAAGAAGAAGTTACATAAGATTGGAAGGAGCTTTTCACGCAATAATTCTTCTTGAAAAGAATTTAACCACCACTTTACACGGATCCTACCGAGCTAATCGTGGGAGTATTAGTTTTTTCGCTTTTAATTACCTTCTTTATCATATCTTTGATACTTTCGGGAACATTGGGGACAATGTTCGGTTTAAGTGTAGGAGGGAAAATAAAACGGAACTTTGAAACTATGCTTATCCTTGACTATTTGCTTCATTCAATTGTATTTGTGTAATAAACCATGAGAAAATGTCGGTTAGGGTAATTTTGGCACCAAATTTAAAATTTTTCATAATATATAGGAGTGGGCCATTAGTCTTAACAAAAGCGCCTCACGGATAGGAAGTTGCATGACTAGCACAAAAACCCTTACCACCCAAATTCCACCCAAAATGCGAGGATCGCCTTAGATTAGTAGGAATAAAAGCATTCATCTTTAATGCTTAGAGTGTGAACCGGTAGTATATTAGATTCTAGAACTTGTTTTGTGATGCATTCGAGATCGCAAGTGAGGCTACACTTGTGTAGTTAGGAATAACTAAATGAAAGAGGCATTAGGATAACCCTTGTTTAATACCGTAATATAATTACTTCTTCCACATCGGTTGAGTAATTCCCCACACCCTTTGCGTTGTACTCATTTTAGTACACGATACCCCTAGTTAACCCTCGAGCCTATCCTTTTCGCGGTTCTCGTGATATTTCGGTTTTTCCGAATATCAATGAAGAGCATTGTTTACACCCCACCCCAAATATACACCCAAATCGCCTTAGCCTACCCCTTATGCACTCACTTTTAGTGCAAATGTTTGTTATCACCCCAAACCCTTAGTTCAATTATCTAGTTGCTTGCATAAGTTGCTAAGTCGAGTCATATCCTTTGTATACGCTTTGGGATGATTGGGATTCATGGGAAAAGTTAAAGTTTATGAAATGACGGAAGGGAACGTTAAATTCAAATTCCCTTTGTTTATGTAATAATGTACCCCAAGTGTTTTAATCTTTTCAAATCGGGTCAAATTAGTGTTAGAGTAATAAAACTCAAGTGTAGGGATATGCTTATAAACCCTAGTATTTTGATGTTATCTTAGAGGATGGTAGAGTAAAAGTGTATGAATAAAAAAAAAAATAGATAGAAAAGAGAAAAGAAAAAATAGAGTGAAAAAAAAAAAAAAAAAAAAACATACACGGGCTTCCATCCTACATCTATCCTTTAATTTTATGTTTGTTTATTTCAGTTATCTAGAGTTTAGAAGTGTCGAGTCTTGGCTTAGCAACGCCATTCTTCATATGCATTTAACACGTAGATTTTGACTTGCCACCACTAAATAGCCTATCCCACCAAACCCTTATTTCCTACCGTAAGCCTAACGTTACAACCCTTTAAAGACCTCTTTGATAGTCTTTCCTAGGTGCTTACGCCAAAGCGATGGAGGTTTGATCTATTCTCAAGCCTATGGTAATCTATGTACTAGGACCGGTTAATGAGTGTTTATCTTCCATTTCTATATTGTTATATTTCATTTATACACCGAGAGAGATGTGAGTATCCAAACACCCCATGTGAGGTGCTAGTATGTATTCCGTGCTTGTTATGACTTTTATGGGCTTATATGTGTTGTGGACCGCTTTGAATTAATGCTGAATGACCCTAACTTATAAATTAATTGGCTAAAAGCACATTTGCTTGAGGACAAGCAAATAACAAGTGTAGGGATATTTGATAAGGTTTTAAAAGGTACCATTTTGAGGGGTCGTTTAAGTCCTTATTTGATCACTTTTGTATCCGTTATTGCTTAATATCGTTCCTTTTCACTTTTTAGGTCTCGTGAAGGCAAAATGTTGGAATGGCACTTATTTGGACGGAAAGGCGCGAATATATGAAGAAAATGGCCAAAGTCGAAATCAAGGCACTCACAGTTGCTGAATGTAGAAGGCGACGGCGTCAGGTGCTATTTGCGACGCCTGCCTCGAATTATTGTGACGGACGTAACCCAAAACTCAGATTTTCAAGAGACGGCGCCTAGTGGTGAAAGAGTAGGCCGTCGCTACTCGCACGGCCCAGATGCAATCCGCACGACGCCGGTCAAGAGGACGGCGTCACGGACATAAGGTGACGCCGTCGCAAGGTTAACGTGGCCAAGACGAAACCCTAATGGCGGCGACACGACGCGCCACTAAACATAAGGTGACGCCGTCGCAATTGTAATCTTATATATAGAATCCGAATTTTTCGCCTTTGTGTGGAGAGTCTTTGGAGTAAAACCTAAACCGAACCTAAGGTGTCTTGTACAAGATTTTAGGGTTTTAACCCTATCTTACACCAAGATAAGTCTTTGCTTCATTAATTCAATTATGTCTTTAATTATTTGTGTGTATGCTTGCATGTTCTCCATGTCCCGCTAATTTATTTGTGTGTTTGCTTAGGAAGTATGAAATTTAATTATTGAATATTGATTGGTTGTTTCTTATCTTAGTTGATTTATGATCTAGTAATGCGATAGGTCATCCGTTGTGCACTTAATGCTTGATTCATCTTTGTGAACCGTAGAGTATAATTACCGAGTGATTGTAGTCTAAACCATCCCAAGAGCGCCTTAGAGTAGGAGTCTATAATCTCTAGTGGGTTTGTAGACAAGACCCTTTGGTAAGTTCAAAGAGTTGGGAGAAACGATACCCTACAACTTTAGAAACACAACGCAACTAGGAATAAGACGTGACACTCAACCATCAATAGGAGATAATTAAGGAGTAATACAAACTAAGTAAACACATCTTTAAACTATCATACGAGCACACATTAATTAGACATAGACTCCCACAACCTTAGTTTAGATAATTAGATAATAGTAGAGTAATCGGTAGAAATACCAACCCCCAAATCCAATACCCGAGATTCGTACCTTTCCATTTTCATAAAATATAAAAAGATAAAACATAATCTTCCTCAACCTTAACCTTAGCGTAGTAACTCCCTACTAGCATTCCTATTCCCCTAGAGAACGATATCAATACCCGTGGCTTACCCTAATTACTACACTACAACGATTAGGTTCACCGCTTAGGTGTTATAAAACTGCTCAAGAAAAGGAAGTTCCTTTGACCCGAACGACGCGCAGAAGCGTTATCATATTTGTATAAATGCACGATCGATGGAATTCCATTGTTTGCGTGGTGGTTATTGATGATTCAAATGACGAAAATGAACTGTCACGGATAATGATGTATGTGGTGATGAGTCTAATATTGCAAGTAATAATACATCTTCAACATCCACCCATCATTCAAGCGACTGATAAAGACCAATCCTGCAAATGATAATAAAGATAAGAGGTTAGCACCGTTAAAACATTTGGGTGACAATAAAATATCTTTTACTCTATTTATCTTGCTACTGCAATACATTTAACGTAATAATCATGTTCCGTTGTATGCAGTGTTGCTATTGAGAATTCGGCCGAGGATATTGAATTGGTAACTATAGACGTTGAGCAGAATGGTGATGATAGCACCCTAACCGTTAAGAAGAAACAAAGACGGTGAGCCCATATTGATTGTCACTTTTTGTCGTTAAACCTTTACGCTTGACCGCATAATAACCCGCTTCTCCCTATATATTTTGCAAACAGTTTGTTGTAGAAGAATCGGAATGACCCCAACCAAGGAGCGCCCCATCAAGACTTTATAAAACAAATGCTTATGACAATAATAATACATTTGATAAAAACTACTTTTGGGATTTTGTTTTAATTTTGTTTTAGTTGTTCTTTGGAAGACACAATACTCAACTGTTCCGTTACATTTGGCTTTATTTTTGTTTGACAATATATTTTGGTTTGCCATCAGACGAAATATTCTTACTTTTTGTGCTAAACTCCATTTGATATACCTCCAAGATGAACATACTGTGGCTTTGGACACTTGCTACATGAGATCAAATAGATATGTGTGTTAGTAATGCGAAATGTACAAGATAGTTCTATTAATGAACCAAACGTTCATATGTATATACTATTTCATGTAATAGTTGGCAAGGATAGTTTTTTTTTTCGGTTTCTCCATCAGGCATGGTTACCATATGTAATGTCTCATGAACAAAATAAATATGTGAATTAACCAAATGTTAGTATCTGTATACTGTTTCATGTGATAACCGTTTAACCAAACATCTAATTAATGAAACTCATTTCTATGTAATTTACTAATTTTCCTGTTGTATCCCCTTTTTTCATTCACTCGTATAACCCTTTCATGTGATAAACGTGTAACCAAACATCTAATTAATGAAGCGTACTTCTGTATAATTCTCTAATTCTCCTGTAATGATCATATAACCCTTTAAATAATTGATCGACTTAAAGTACATAAAGCGTCATCTAAATTCATTAACACATGTGATTGATTCATTGTGAATACCTAATCAAAAGTTTTTAAAAACTTGCTGAAATTATCCAAAGGTTAAGACGGTGTTGTTTTAAATCTATATGCAGAATACAGAAAACAAATTGTTTGCATTTGTTGTCAACAAATCCGCTGGCACAACATGTGTATTCAAATGCGATTAAGAGGTTTTTACTTTCTCCATATGTTATATAGATGAACCATAATTAATTTGTCTGTTATTATTGGAAAAAAATCAGTCTCATTATTAAATCAATAATAAGAATCATAAAAAACTGGAGATACTTACCATACAAGCCTGCTCATTGTTCATCGTACTTATTGCATCGATTCAACACTAGAATACCAAGAGATGCTTTAATATACATCTTGCTTCTATATCTTTCCAAACCCGCAAGGTTATGTGTTGCAATATTGATACATATCCTCCAAATAATAAATGAATACAGTACATCTCAATTTAACAAGATAGTATACCTTCCAATTATGTATATGGTTAAATCCATCTTTGTTTTTTCACATGTGGTCACAAAATGATCATGCTCGTGTTCCATCCCTCGGACATGTTGCACAAATATTTCGTTATTGATTCGAAAACAATTATCAGTCAAAGTGGAATAACACAAAGCTATTGTGGTTTACGGCTAAATGAAATTGTCAAATCATTTACAGGTATACACCGGTTCCAAACATTCACTTGCATTATTATAGTACAAAATTGTTGCAACAATTGATACCTGATTCGCATGTTCACCGTAATTTGTTAGGACAAACATCACGCTCAGTGGGCGATCTACCAGATATGACGGTGAATCAAATGGATTCTGCTTCAAAACAACCCTTTATGTATAAAAGAAGAAGAAGAGCAGGTGTTTAACTAACCAAATTATATTTGGCAGACAATTATTTCCGTAATAATGAATAGTACCTTAATGTTATTCATACAGGGACACTCTCTCAAGCACTAAAAAATCCCACACGGAGCCGCACATGCATCTGCAGGTAGTTTCATATTTTATAATTGATGCCTTATGTTATTTGATGGATAAAAATGTTGTTGTTCTCAATTAAATTTACCTTTTTTTGCAAGGTGTTCCCGTTGTTTACCATAATATTGGCCATCCATCATTTGAGTGTCAAAATTGCAAAGCGATTATGTGGTATCAGGAGAGAAGCGATAAATCAAAGAGCGCTACCAACCCAACTTTTTCCATTTGCTGCCAAGAGGAAAAACTTCTTTTTCCAAGATTTAATGAGGCGCCTTGATGAGTGTCTAAATACTCATCATTTTTGTACAATATAAACTGCAAAATCATCTGAAAACACTCAGAAACACATCAAAATGATCAAAATATCACAAATCGTTGTTTTATGTGTTTTAAATGCAAAATATCAAAATCGATGAAAACATATCAAATTTGCAAAATTGCGCTTTAGTCCCCAAGTTTCTAAAATTGTCAAAAATAGTCCCTGAGTCAAAATTTCAAAAGAAAAGTCACCAAAGGTCCTTTTTAAATCATAACTTGTCAAATTTAGTCCTTTGGTGAAAAATATGAAAAGTTTGAGAAAATTACAAGTTTGGTCCTCCAACTTTGAAAATTGGCAAAAATGGTCCCTGGAAAATTGAAATTGGCAACTTTGGTCCTTGTAATATTAACACTTGTCAATTTCAGTCCCTGAAACATCTTTGCATAATTGGCGATCAGTCCCTACAATTCCGTAAATTACAATCGAGTCCCTATGTTATTTAGAACCTATTCCTACCCTTCGCCTTGTCACAATACAAATGACCCCGCCTTTTACTTTTGGACCCCTTTGGATTTAATACCCAACAAACCTTGTTTGACTCCTCCTTCCTCCCCTCATGGGTTACCTTCCATATCCATCATCACCCCCTCGCTACTCCTCCGATAACACTCCATCAATCACCAACCCTACCTCCTATCCCCTCCAAACACAACAAGCCAAGGAGTGCATTAAATGCCCTCTCCAATATCTCACTCAAGCACAAGTGTTAAACATGGTTTTGGCGCCAAAAATACTTGAATGGCCAAGATCAAATTCACATTCAATGGTTGAGATTGTTCTTGGAACTATTCATAGAGGAGAGAAGGAGTTTTGAGCATATAAAAGGAGGAAGAAGCAACAAGCCGTAGTAGTTAGTTTTATTTTTAGTTTAAGTATATGTCGTTTTAGCTTATTATAGCTTTCAGCTTGTAATTTTTAAGGTCTTTTGTATCAAATTAACTTGTTTAAGTATATTGTAACTCTTTAAGTTTCAATTCCAAGTTTATGTCCTTATTTCAAATTTCAAGCCACCGCTAGAATTTTCATTTTCCATCTCGATATCCTCGGCTTCAATGAGCTTGTTTACAAGCTCAAACAAGCTTATTTTAACTTATTAAAGCTTTTATAAGCTCATATTTCATTTTCAAGCAATTTTGAATGAAGGTAAACAAAAGTCAACAAAAGTCAACTGTTTAAGCTTAGTTGGATTTGAGCATGGTTTGGTGTTACAGACATCTGATATGGGTTGGATTAGGTTCAATGAGTGTAGTCATGGGTCTTGGTTTAGCCTGCAAGCAAGTGGGGCACCTGTGAGTGAGCTTCTCACTTTTAGCTTTTCATCCCATTTGCATAGTAAGCTTGTATCTTTATCCGTGTTTAATTTCGGTTCATACTTGTTTATTCAAGATCAATTCAGTCTTTAGACTTGATGTAATCAAGAAATCATGCTTGTTCAAAGAATTTGTCCGCTTTTCATGTATTAGAAATCATACCAACTTCGCTTTCATTGTCATTTACTTTTGAATGTAGTGTAATTTCATTTCTAAGTTTGTAATTTCGCTTTATTAAAGATAATTTCGTTTTCAATTCACTTTCATTGTTTGAATTTACTAAACACTTGATTATTGTTAATTGTTGAGTTAAGTTTTCATTATCGTTTTATTAAACTCACAAAAGCTTCTAAAAGCTTTTGTGAGTTCATTATTGTCCAAAATCGGTCTTAATTTCATTTTCTTCAAAAAGTCAAAATAAGTCAAAGTTAATAGTCAACCGAGTTTTGCTTAACTCCGATTTAAAGATGTTGAAAAGATGAGTTTATCGTTTTATTGGTGAGTTCAAATCGCCTTATCTATTTTCATCCTAGATGTAAAGTAGAAGTGCAATTTCATGATATGAAGGAGTGTTTGGTTTATTACCATTTCTAGGATTCAAGCTATTTTAAGAGATTAATTTTGAGTCATTTAGCTTTGGTCCTAGTTTTATAACTTTCTCAATCAAGGTTTCAAGTTCAAAACATTTAGTGTGTCAAGTCTATTTTCAACCTCGGTTTGAAAATCATCATCGATCCATTTGCTCCATTTGCAGCCTTTTCTCATTGTTCATGTGAGCATAAGTAGAGCTTGATTGTGATTTCCTAGATAGTTTGTAGACTTGATATTCAGCTTTTAGCTTTTAGTTGCAGCTTAGGAGCTTCTCGATAGCTTATTTAGGTGCTTTTCTAGGCCCGCACTCATCCTCTTTCCCTTTAAGTCTCATTGCATGCTTTTAAACAAGTGCTTATATTCATTTTGCTATTACTTATTTGCTCGATCTAGTTGCTTATTTAGGTCCTCTATTAGTTGTTCATTGGTATTGCTAGCTTACCTTAGGAATTATATAGCTTATTAGGATGACTTATTGAGTCCGAAATCGCACCTATCTGTTTTATTGTTATTGCTTCAGCAGATTTTGATGTTTTAGCCCTTTTGTTTGATCCAGAATCGCTTCATTATCGGTCTTCTTGAGTGAAATTTTGATATACACTCGCGCTGTGTGGTCTTGAGATCTCCATTGTTAGTTTTATTTCACTTATTGGATAAGCAGCTAGTACTAGAAAGTAGGTCCCATAACTGTTTTGCTTAAGTATCGCTTGCTCAATTCATAGATAGATTACTTATTAGGTGTTAGGAATAGTTTTAATCTGTTATTCTAGAGTTATTATAGTATAAGTTTGCTTCTGTATTGGTTTGGTAGCTTATCTTGCTTATTAGCTCATTTTCCATTGCTTATTCCATCTCCATTTACATAGCAGCCTTAGATTCTTCCGCATAAGCCCTTGTTTTCTTATTTTTTATAGATTTAGAATAACATTTTAGAATTTCCCTGAAATTTTCATAATTTTTAGTTACTGTTTGGTATTTTTCTTAAATAAAATCAGTTTTTAATGATTTTTAATTAGCTTTAATTGCAATTAATTGAGAAAAAGTTCCAAAAAATAATTTTTCAATTTTAATAGATTAAGATAAATATAAAAAGCATAAAAAATATTTTTCCTCAATTTTCTCCTTTCATTTGGTATTTTTCATAGATTTAACTAGATTTAAATAGTTTTTAATTCATAGAAAATAGGAAATTAATCAGAAAAATACAAAAATAGTTTTGAAAATTCTAGTTTGTTATTTTAGACTTTTCCATTTCATAATTTTATTTTTCTAGCTTTATTTCCTAATTTCTTGTAATTTAGATAATTATTTAATAGTTAAAATTAGTTTTTAATTAATAGTAATTAATTAATTAGTTATAAAAATAATTTTCTTTTTCTAAAAAGTTTCTTATATCATTAGGTTTGTAAAATGTATTTTCATATTTTTAGGATTTATATTTTATAAGTTTCACGCTTTTATTTTGTACGCTTACGTTATTTGTATTTAAACGTTAGTTTTAGGTTTTAAACGCTCATCACTTTAAATATAGTGATAGCGTTTATTTAATAGATTTTATCTTTTAATTTTCTTTAATTTGCATTTAAGCCGCTTTTAATTTGTTGGCTTTTTCCCGTAGCTATAATCATTCCCAAATCCCTTTATCGCTCAAATTCCTCGATCACTAAACGCTTGATAATCCATTGCATTCATTGGGACATAACGACCGGGAAACACTATACTCCTCGATCTTCATTGATTTCGTGCTTGTTGTTTTAAGTTTCTTACGCTATGTGAGAAAGCTTGACGGTTTCATGCGCAAGATCAAATTTTAGCGCCACGCCGGGAGTCATGGCTTATCTTCCGCTCTAGCAGATTAGTGATTTGGATATTCACTCTTTGTTCATACCATCCATCCAGATATGTTTATACTTTCTTATCCAAAATCCAAAACACTCTTCTCATTCCTCTTATCCGTATGATTCTATTTCTCTTACCCTCGCACTGCTTGATTCTACATTTCTTTATCCTCAAACCCGCTTAATTCTTCATCTCTTATCCTCTTACCCGCTTAATTCTTCATGTCATGGTTTCGACATGTTCCCGGTGTGGAGGTCCATTTAACGGTGGAAATTGTCATGATGTACCAATGTGGGTTTTGAGACAAGTTTGTCGGTAATCCCGATCCCATTTCAAATAATGAAACACCCGATTTTTCCTACCTACCTCCACATCCCCAATACGAATCCTACTCATGCGAAGTTTTGTGGGAATGATTCTCATTACGGTTTTGATTGTCCACCACGGGTTCCGCTTGTCTATGAGCCGAACCATGTTACAATCGAACTTTGGTGAAAGTTATTCTCCCAATTATCTCTCATGAGAATTGCGGGGTCCTCATGAGACTTTTGAATGTCAACCGATGAATCAAAATTTTCAAAATTCCAATTCTCCGGTTTTGACAATTTCCAACCCCACAAGATTCCATCACCATCGACTTCCGAGCCTTCACATCATCTAAATGATTACGAGGAGTGTAATCTCCCACAAAGTTCAAGAAATACGATTCGAAAGAAACTACAAATGAAAAGAATGGTGTGTAAGCTTCAGAGATGAATATAAGAATCGATATGATGACGATGATGATGAGGATAGTATTCAAATGAAGGAATACTATGATTACGACGAGGAGAGTGTTACTCAATTGAACGATCTTATTTCTCAACTCCCGCCTATTGCTATCACACCTATCTTACCTTTTATTGCTTCCAAAGACTCTCTCATAATGGGGACGAGCCTTCTAGCACTATTCCGAAATGGAATCGTCTAGTGTTGAGAGCCTTGTTCCAACCCCAGTGAGTCCGAGGTTATCTCCGTAATATGTGTGATGAGCCTCTTAATGATGATTCTTCCTCCTCTTGACATTCCATATGATCATGTCGAGATGTTCTCCGATTCGATAACGATTGTACTTCGCTTGACGATTCTTTATCCTATGGAGACATCGATTATGTCGAGGAGCTACCTTCCGAGCTAGTTAGCTTAGAGGAAGTGAGAAATTCGATGATCCGAAATTGAGGACGAGATACTTCGTGAACAATTGTTCAATATAAATCTCCTCGCTTCTAAGATCGAATCATTTTGTGCTAAGTCGCTTCATCTCCTATCCCCCTGTGGATAGTGACTCTACATTGGACAAGCCCGAGCTTGAGGCTTTTTCCAATGATTCTTTCATGAAGAGTTCTCCGTGAACTCTCTCATGACATATCTCCTCCGGAATATGATCATTTCCATTTTGATCTTGAGGATGATATTGGCTCGGAGGAAGGTGTACTCTATCATAAGAGTTTGCTTATTGATGATACTACCTTCACCCTTCCTCCGAGATATGTCTACATTCGAGGATGAAGAATGGATCTTGATTGTTATCAACATCTTTCTTCCATTCCTCACATATGATGTGACTTCCTCTCTTCTTCACTCCTTCGTGAATGAAGACACTATCTTTGATCCCGCATTTTCATTTATCATTTTGAGCGGTTCTATGTATATCTCATCGGTGTGGAACTTTCACGTGCTTCAAATGTTTGTCCAAACATCTTGAATGAAAGTCCGATGGAGATTGTTTCTTCCACTTTGCTTCCCATGAACCAATGAATTGGGTCGAGTCAAGCTAGCGACTGAAATCAAAAACAAGAGACACACCATATGGGTTTTCACCCATATTTCGACTTCTTACCCCTTTCTACCACCTAAGTGTGGGGTGATGCCCCACATGTTAAAAAAAAAAAAAAAAAAAAAATCTTTCAAATAATGGCCGTAATATTTCCTTTTACGTTCTTTTGTTTCGCATAATCCGCAGACTTTGAATATTGAGGGCAATATTCATTTCTAAGTGTGGGGAATTCTCACGAATTTTATCATATAATTATACCAATTCCCGCTTTTGGCCAAAATTTTTTTTGGAGCAAGTGTTCTACACTTACTCATTTGGTTATCATCCGCCATGTCTCAGAAGACAAAAGGATTGGCTAATCCAGAGCAAACGGCTCTTGGTAAAGATTTATCAAACCGCTTATATGGCTTGCAATTTGCCCAAAATTGTATGGTATTCATTCACCATATCCTAAAAGTGAAGAGTTGGCTAGCCCGCAAGATTATGGCTTGTGGTAAAGGCGTGGAAAACCATAATTGGTAATCGACTCACCAAAGATAATATTGATAATTTATCTAAGAGTTGGCTAGTCCGTATGGGTACGGCTCGTAAAGACAAACCAAACCGTTGAAAGTCGGTGGTTTGCTCAAAATCACATGGTTATCGATGTACCATGGTTCTTACTTGAACCGAAACATTTGGCTACTCCGTAAGTGATGGCTTTTGGTAAAGAGTTTAAAATCCATTATGTTTTTCAAATCATTGCTAGGGACTAGCAATATCTCGATGTGGGGATTGATGAGTGTCTAAATACTCATCATTTTGTACAATATAAACCGCAAAATCATCCGAAACACCGTAAACACATCAAAATGATCAAAATATCACAAATCGTTGTTTTATGTGTTTTAAATGCAAAATATCAAAATCGATGAAAACATATCAAATTTGCAAAATTGCGCTTTAGTCCCCAAGTTTCTAAAATTGTCAAAACTAGTCCCCGAGTCAAAATTTCAAAAGAAAAGTCACCAAAGGTCCTTTTTAAATCATAACTTGTCAAATTTAGTCCTTTGGTGAAAAATATGAAAAGTTTGAGAAAATTACAAGTTTGGTCCTCCAACTTTGAAAATTGGCAAAATGGTCCTCGGAAAATTGAAATTGGCAACTTTGGTCCTTGTAATATTAACACTTGTCAATTTCAGTCCCTCGAAACATCTTTGCATAATTGGCGATCAGTCCCTACAATTCCGTAAATTACAATCGAGTCCCTATGTTATTTAGAACCTTACTACCCTGACTTGTCACAATACAAATGACCCCCGCCTTTTACTTTTGGACCCCTCTTTATTAATATCCACCAAACCTTGTTTGACTCCTCCTTCCTCTCTCCCTCACGGGTTACCTTCCATATCCATCATCACCTAGCCTCGCTACTCCTCCGATAACACTCCATCAATCACCAACCCTACCTCCTATCCCTCCAAACACAACAAGCCAAGGGTGCATTAAATGCCTTCTCCAATATCTCACTCAAGCACAAGTCGTTAAACATGGTTTTGGCGCCAAAATACTTGAATGGCCAAGATCAAATTCACACATTCAATGGTTGAGATTGTTCTTGGGAACTATTCATAGAGTGAGAGAAGGAGTTTTGAGCATATAAAAGGAGGAAGAAGCAACAAGTCGGAAGAGTTAGTTTTATTTTTAGTTTAAGTATATGTCGCTTTTAGCTTATTATAGCTTTCATTGTAATTTTAAGGTCTTTTGTATCAAATTAACTTGTTTAAGTATATTGTAACTCTTTAAGTTTCAATTCCAAGTTTATGTCCTTATTTCAAATTTCAAGCCACCGCTAGAATTTTCATTTTCCATCTCTCGATATCCTCGCTTCAATGAGCTTGTTTACAAGCTCAAACAAGTTTATTTTAACTTATTAAAGCTTTCTATAAGCTCATATTTCATTTTCAAGCAATTTTGAATGAAGGTAAACAAAAGTCAACAAAAGTCAACTGCTTAAGCTTAGTTGGATTTGAGCATGGTTTGGTGTTGCGTACATCCGATATGGGTTGGATTAGGTTCAATGAGTGTAGTCATGGGTCTTGGTTTAGCCTGCAAGCAAGTGGGGCACCCGTGAGTGAGCTTCACTTTAGCTTTTCATCCCATTTGCATAGTAAGCCCGTATCTTTATCTCGTGTTTAATTTCGTTCATACTTGTTTATTCAAGATCAATTCAGTCTTTAGACTTGATGTAATCAAGAAATCATGCTTGTTCAAAGAATTTGTCCGATTTTCATGTATTAGAATCATTACCAACTTCGCTTTCATTGTCATTTACTTTTGAATGTAGTGTAATTTCATTTCTAAGTTTGTAATTTCGCTTTTATTAAAGATAATTTCGCTTTTCAATTCACTTTCATTGTTTGAATTTACTAAACACTTGATTATTGTTAATTGTTGAGTTAAGTTTTCATTACTGTTTTATTAAACTCACAAAAGCTTCTAAAAGCTTTTGTGAGTTCATTATTGTCCAAAATCGGTCTTAATTTCATTTTCTTCAAAAAGTCAAAATAAGTCAAAGTTAATAGTCAACCGAGTTTTGCTTAACTTTGATTTAAAGATGTTGAAAAGATGAGTTTATCGTTTTATTGGTGAGTTCAAATCGGTCTTATCTATTTTCATCCTAGATGTAAAGTAGAAGTGCAATTTCATGATATGAAGGAGTGTTTGGTTTATTACCATTTCTAGGATTCAAGCTATTTTAAGAGATTAATTTTGAGTCATTTAGCTTTGGTCCTAGTTTTATAACTTTCTCAATCAAGGTTTCAAGTTCAAAACATTTAGTGTGTCAAGTCTATTTTCAACCTCAGTTTGAAAATCATCATCATCCATTTCATGCTCCATTTGCAGCTTTTCTCATTGTTCATGTGAGCATAAGTAGAGCTTGATTGTGATTTCCTAGATAGTTTGTAGACTTGATATTCAGCTTTTAGCTTTTAGTTGCAGCTTAGGAGCTTCTCAAATAGCTTATTTAGGTGCTTTTCTAGGCCCTGCTATTCGTCCTCTTTCCCTTTAAGTCTCTGGTGCGCTTTTAAACAAGTGCTTATATTCATTTTGCTATTACTTATTTGCTCATCTAGTTGCTTATTTAGGTCCTCTATTAGTTGTTCATTGGTATTGCTAGCTTACCTTAGGAATTATATAGCTTATTAGGATGACTTATTGAGTCCGAATCGCAACTATCTCTGTCTTCATCATATTGCTTCAGCAGATTTTGATGTTTTAGCCCTTTTGTTTGATCAGAATCGCTTCATTACTAGTCTTCTTGAGCTGAAATTTTGGATATACACTCTCGCGTGTGGTCTTGAGATCTCCATCGTTAGTTTTTATTTCACTTATTGGATAATGCTAGTACTAGAAAGTAGGTCCCATAACTGCTTTTGCTTAAGTATCGCTTGCTCAATTCATAGATGGATTACTTATTAGGTGTTAGGAATAGTTTTAATCTGTTATTCTAGAGTTATTATAGTATAAGTTTGCTTCTGTATTGGTTTGGTAGCTTATCTTGCTTATTAGCTTATTTTCCATTGCTTATTCCATCTCCATTTACATAGCAGCCTTAGATTCTTCCGCATAAGCCCTTGTTTTCTTATTTTTTATAGATTTAGAATAACATTTTAGAATTTCCTGAAATTTTCATAATTTTAGTTACTGTTTAGTATTTTTCTTAAATAAATTCGCTTTTAATGACTTTTAATTAGCTTTAATTGCAATTAATTGAGAAAAGTTCCAAAAATAATTTTTCCATTTTAATAGATTAAGATAAATATAAAAAGCATAAAAATATTTTTCCTCAATTTTCTCCTTTCATTTGGTATTTTCAAAGATTTAACTAGATTTAAATAGTTTTAATTATAGAAAATAGGAAATTAATCATAAAAATACAAAAATAGTTTTGAAAATTCTAGTTTGATATTTTAGACTTTTCCATTTCATAATTTTATTTTTCTAGCTTTATTTCCTAATTTCTTGTAATTTAGATAATTATTTAATAGTTAAAATTAGTTTTTAATTAATAGTAATTAATTAATTAGTTATAAAAATAATTTTCTTTTTCTAAAAAGTTTCTTATATCATTAGGTTTGTAAAATGTATTTTCATATTTTTAGGATTTATATTTTATAAGTTTCACTTTTTATTTGACGCTTACGTTATTTGTATTTAAGTTTTAGTTTTAGGTTTTAAACGCTCATCACTTTAAATATAGTGATAGCGTTTATTTAATAGATTTTATCTTTTAATTTTCTTTAATTTGCATTTAAGCCGTTTTAATTTGTTGGCTTTTCCCGTAGCTATAATCATTCCCAATTCCCTTTATCGCTCAAATTCCTCGATCACTAAACGCTTGATAATCCATTCGCACATTTGGGACATAACGACCGGGAAACACTATACTCCTCGGATCTTCATTGATTTCGTGCTTGTCGCTTTAAGCTTTCTTACGCTATGTGAGAAAGCTTGACTGCTTGCGCCAGATCACGCCTTCACCTCTTAAAGAGTTTATGGACTATAATAATCCCGCAAGTTTAAGATTCAAAGACCGGATCGTGGTATATAATGGCATATTTTGTTACACATCTTTGGAGCAAGAATAGACCATTCAATTAACACGGGCAGGGGGTCCATATACCTTTAGAGTAAATGGCCAAAGCTATCATCAAATAGGTCTCTTCTTCCAAAACAGGCATTCAACCTAAATATGCACATCTATACTTTTTGACATCGGAAATGAAGTGAAAACCGAATGAGAGCTTTTATAGACAAAGATGGGGATGTGTTGGATCCAAGTATAGTAGCGAGATTGATTAAAATGTTTGATCAATCAAATTCAATCACTAAGGCATTTCGAATGGCTCGGGATTGGTGCGAGAACCACAATTCAGCCACCTTTGAACTACGACTAATAAGTGGACATAGTACATCTCGGCAATACAACGCACCAACCGTGGCCGAAATAGCAGCTCTAATTACTAATGACTTTGGTGATGGTATTCCTACAAGAGATATTATTGTAAGTAACAGGGATGAAGGTTTGAAACGTATTTCTGAGTTGCATTCAGAATACATGGCACTCAATATCCATTGTTATTCCATATGGGGAGGAAGGATTTCATGAAAAGATACCATATTACAACAACATGGATGTACGCAAGACCAAAAGGGCTTTTGTCACAATGAAAGAATACTATTCATATATCATACAAAGAAAAAATAACCAAGGTACTACATCGCTAGAGGTGGGCGATTATTCCAACAATACTTGGTGGATTCATATGTCGTTGAAGAACAGAGGCTAAAATGGACCAGAAAATCAAGATACGCTGCTGCTGATCTATATCATAATGTTTTGTGACACTGTAAGGGGGATACAAGTGCAAAGCAGACTGGAAAACGAATCGCTCGCCAAGAAGTTTTATAGGCGGTCCAAGGTATATGATGCAAAACTACCAGATGCAATGGCTATATGTCAGCGATGGGAATCTGCACTGCTCATCACGCTCATCGCTAATCCAAATGGCCCGAGATTGCAGAATGCTAAAGCACGCCCCGCCAAAAGTCCATGACCGCCCGTATGGCAACACGTGTGTTCAAGATTAAACTTATCGAATCATAAACGACCTTACAAAATTCATATTTTGGCAAGTCACGAGGAGGTAAAAAATTAACCCATAATTTTAATCATAACTCTTTATATATACATTATGTATTATCTTATGTTTTTTCCAATTATATTGCAGATTGTGTATGTCATAGAATTTCAAAACGGACCGCCACATGCTCATATCCCACGTGGCTAGAAGAAGAATTGAAATGCAAAACCCCATCCCGTATAAATGATATAATTACAATTGAGATACCATGTCGAATCAATGATCCGGATGGGTATAAAGTAGTAACCGAGTTTATGTTACATGGACCTTATGTAAAGATGATAAAAAGCCCCATGTACAATTGAGGGTAAGTGCTCAAAACATTTTCCTAAACCTTTGTGGTTGAAACAATTGTTGATAACGATGGTTATGCTATTTATTGCCGGAGGAATAATAACGCCGCCATATAAAAGGGAAATTCAAGTACGATAATGATATGTGGTGCCTCACAACCGTTATCTCCTCATGAAATACCAGCCCACATTAACGTGGAATGGTGCAACAGATCGAAGCAATTAAGTACTTATTCAAGTACTTAAATAAAGGTCCCGATAGAGCCACAATTGTTATACAAGAGAATGTTAAAATGATGGTGATGTAGCAAATGTACAAGTTTTGAGGGACGAAATAAATAACTATTTGAATTGTCGCTTTAGCTCCATGTGAGGCGGTGTGGCGTTTGTTTTCATACGACATACATTACTCATATCCGTCTCATATGAAGCTTAATTACCACTTCGAATCAAGACGCAATCACAACACGTGACTCGTAAAACTTACCCGCCTCTAATTCAAAGGGAAGGTATCAACATGACCATGTTCACCGATTGGTTTGAATTAAACAAGCGTGATACGTGGTTTAATCAATATACGTATGTTAAGATACCTACACATTACGCGTGGCATGAGAAAGACAAACGTGGAAAACGCAATTGCAAAATGCATCGGCCGGATTGTTTACTCGCACCGCGTCCGGAGACCGATATTATCTTAGAATGTTGTTGAACATTGCTAGAGGTCATGATTCTTGGGAAAACTCATGATCTGCTCACGACAAACTATGTTCCACTTTCAAGGAAGCATGTTTTGAATATGGCCTTTAAATGATGACACGGAATGGACACATGGTATATCGTAAGCAAGTGTATGGATGTTTGGACCACAGTTACATGACATATTTGTAACAATTTTAATCTTTATGATGTTAGCGCACTTTAAAATTTTGGGAAGAAAATTGAAGTTTCTATCAAGATCTTCTACACAAGAAAAGGAAAATGTTTAATTATCCCGACTTGGAGTCGACTTGACCACCAACTAAAGAACTATTGTTCGATAGAGATCCAAGAGTTGTTAAATAGAAATGGAGATCTTTATCGATTTCCAAGACCTACCAGGTTCGACCCAAGGTTACTAACCAACATGGACAATCGCCTCATACGAGAAGTGTCGAATTATGATATGAAACAAAGTAAGATTGAACATCAAGAACTTCATTCATTGTTAAATCCCGAACAACGCTTAATCTATGAAGAGGTGATTGAATCATCCATGGTAAAAAGGCAACTTTACTTGCTCACGGTCCAGCGGAACTGAAAGACGCTTTTATACAAGAGTATCATCTCAAGATTAAGATCGTAACGCATGATAGTGCTCATTGTTGCATCTTCGTGTATAAATTTATGCTAAATTCTAAACAACAACTATTTTAAAATGGATAAAATTTGTGACCGATTAACACTTTCAATTTGGGTAGGAATAGCTTCATTGTTACTACCAGTGGGAGAACCGCGATAGCCGCTTTGTTATACCGCTTGAATTATTAGAGAACAAAGACATGCGGCATAAAACAAAATACGATATGTCTCGAACTCATACAGAAGTTAAACTTATTATATGGGATGAAGTCTGATGACTCAAAAGTATGCTTTTAAGCATTGGATAAGACGCCAAGGATATTTTAGGATATCATGATCCCGACAAGAGGAATCGAATATTCGAGGAGCGACGGTCTTGCTTGAGGCGACTTTCGACAAGCGTCGCCATTATACCAAAAGGAAGCAGGGCATACATTGTTCAATCGTGCATAAACCAATCAACTATGGAAGCATTGCAATGTATTTAGACTTACACGTAGCATGCGTGTCAACGAGTATACCGAGAACGGGAGGTTGATACTCAAAACAAGATTTCAATAGATGGGTTTTGGCCGTGGGGATGGAAACGCGCAAGAAAATGCAAAGAAGGGAGGACGACCCAAGTTGGATTGACATTCCGAAATATTCCTAATTAAATCGTGGATTGTCCAATAAAATTATTGTCATGCATACATACCCCGATTTTACAACGAGGCAAACCGACGATGTGTACTTCAAAGAAAGGGCAATACTAACTCCTGAATGATGACGCCGATGACATCAATGAGTGCATGTTTAAACAGCTTATCGTGGGAATCTGTTACATACAATAAGTAGATGAGATTTGCAAGGCATCTACAGTACCTACAACAACACGAACACTATCCGATCGAATTTCTTAATTCCTTAAATTTCCCGGATGCCCCCACATGCTCTTCACTTAAAAAGGAATTACCAATTATGCTATCATGAACATCAATCCAAGCAAAGGGTCGTGTAATGGAACAAGGTTGCTCATCATGATCTAGGCCGCTTTGTTATTCACGCTAAGGTCGACAGTTCAAATATAGGGATAACGTTATTATACGTGGATTATACCGACATCAACGCAATCCAAGTGGCCATTTATTCTAAAACGGCGACAATTCCCTGTAAGACCGTGTTATGCAATGACAATTAACAAAAGTTAGGGTCAATCACTTAATTACGTTGGCCTCGATTTGCCTTCTCCCGTATTCAGCCATGGTCAGCTTTATGTCGCGCTATCTAGACTTACCAGTCCTGACGGCCTTAAGATACTAATGATTGAAGACAAGGACCCGAGCTTAAGAATTGACGCGTAACATTGTTTTCAAAGAAACATTCAAGAACCTAACGAGGACATATATGTGATGTTCAAGCACAGCTTATTTATTATTACTTGTTATTTGCCACGAACACTCATAATGTGCATGATATTGTTCCGACTCTTAACATGTATTCATAGTGCACCACGGTTACTCTATAATCAAATAACCACAAACCGTAGTAGGCACGACTTAATCAGAAACCTTAAAACAAAAAATTTACTATGATACACTCGCACTCAAAAGTCAAAGACGCCAAACTATAGACGTAAAACCAACCACCTTCAAACACAAATAACCACCAAAATCCAACACCAACTTCTCAATCCCTTAACCTACTCATCGCCGTAAACTAAGACAATAGCTAAACAAAGAACAATTAAGGGATTAAACAGAACACACACCCAAGATTAACAAGACTTGGCGAGAGAATGGGTGTGACCAGAGCAGTATTCACACCTCTCAAGGAGGCAGATCAAGAAGTTAGTCACACCGTCAGCACCTCTCGACCAAAGAAAAGTTAATCTTAAAGGAAAGAACATAAACTTACAGCATATAAAGATGATCATGAAACGAGTCACAACACTCTTAAATAAGAGATATTGATTAAAGAATGTCCCAAAATGAATAGCCTCCGATCCGATCAGGTCTCAACACAAGCACCCTTAATCACCAATAACCCATCTAACTCGCATAACGATGCCACCAATAACTAAAATCTTTAACCATGTGCGATAGTATTGAAATTAAGTAGAATAATGTAAAAAAACACGATATGCACTGGTCACATATAAATGGATTACATATATCGATTTAACAACATAAAGCAGACAAGTAAACTTGCCATTCAATACGATCAAACATATACCCAAATTACCATTAACTATAAACCTTAAAACAACCAAAATTTAGCTCGAGAAAGTCATTGATGCGTGCCAAACAAGCTTAATCACAAGCCCACCACTGTGAATGGCCGAATCGTAATAAGCTTAAAACCGCTTAATCACGAATGCAATGAAGATCGGAGAATGATGGATTCCCGGTCGTTAAGTCCCACGGAGACTCAATGGTGTAAACACTTGATCGATGATAGAATGATCACTAAGGATAGTGATCGAAAGGATTTAGATTGAATTATTACACTACCGATTGATTGGAATGGAATGGATACGTAATTGAAAGCTAAAATTATGACTTAGAAAAATCTAAGATATTATAAAACTTATTTGAAAACCGAAAATATATTTTTTAGACTTTTAAATAATTATTATTAATTAAAACTAATTTAAACTAATTAAAATTAAGAAAAATAACAAATGAACAAGAAAAATTATGAAACTTTACAGAAAATCTAAAATATTATTCTAAACCCAGGAAAAATATAAAAGTTAGATAAGCCTACAAATAAGTCGAATTGGGCAAATAAGCGCTTGAATAAGCTAATAAATAAGCTATAAGCTATCCAAAATCTACCATAAGCTACTACATTAAATCTAACCTAAAATGAGCTAATGCAACTGATTAGAACCTAAAAAGCACAAGCTATAGAAAAAGCTTGAGACCGGTTTCAAGTCTCAACAAGCCAAACTACCTAACTAGCTATTTTTATTTTTGGTTTTCTTGAATTTTCTTTACAAAACTATTTTACTACGAAAATAAGCAACTTTTGTGAAGACACATTTTGTGGAACTCAAAGATAAGCGAATGCAAGGCAATAAGCTCAACAGGAGCTTTTTGGCTTAAAAGTGAGGTTATAAGCTCACAACAACTAACAAACTGGAACCAAAGGTTGAATAAGCTATAAAAAGTTATGGGAACTTAGAATAAGCAACAAAACAAGAAAACACACTAAATAAGTAGAAATAAGAAATAAGCAAAAGGAAATTTTGTAAAAAGGGCTTAAAAGAAGCTAGTAAATAAGCAGCTAATAAGTCGATTAGAAGTGAACTATTATTTTCTAATTTAGTTAAGCGCTAAACTTTAATATCCCAAAAGCATAAGTCTTAACTCCTAATATTAAGTCCTACATGAAATTCACAAGTTTATTCAAAACGGGTTTTATGAAATTTTGACTATGCTCTATGCAAAGTGGGTAAAATCGATTTTGACCCAAAATGGGTTGGACCAGATTTTAGACAGTTGCAATAAACCAATTGGAACTTGTTTGAACCACTATTAACAACTAAAAAGACTAAATACTACAAATTTAATAAAATGACTCAAAATACACTATAAAACTTGAAATTTGGAAAACTATCAAAACTCAAGTAAACTCTATAAAACCGAAACTTTTGCTTCAAAACTAACTTTAACACTAAATTGATGTGATTGAATTAAGAACTTTGAAAAAATTGATTTTGAGCTCAAATTGAGCTTATTCCAAACACACCTTAAATTAGACCAAAATGAGATTTTCAAAGCATAAGACGTGTAAACCAATTTCATCAAATCCAGAGATCATATTGTGTCAAAATAGACCTTTTAAGCTTAAACAAGTAGTCACAAATGTTCAAACCTAGGATTGTCAAAACTAGCATATATAGTCAAAATACCAAATCAAACCACAATCAAATCCAAAACATAACAACTTAAGATTAAGCTCTAAAATCATTAACAAACAAAGAAAGAAACACGTAAACATGATAATTAAAGCATATAAAAGACTAGAACAACAAAATGCAAAAATGGTAAAATGAAGCTTACAAGTAAATCCAAGTGAAAATGAGAACCAAGGCCACATAACACTTCCTATAGCCTCCTCGAGGCACTAGTACCATATAAATCCGTAATCTAGCCAAAACCGGTTTGACTTTCAATTTTGACCACAGTTGACTTTTGTTGACCCGTGTTGACTTTTGTTGACTTTTTAGAAAATTGCAATTAAGGCTGAAACTACTTAATATATCTTCAATAAGCTCATAAGAGCTTATTTCAACAACTATTTCAGTTTATAACATTAAAATCAAACAAGAACATTTTTATGGAAAATTAGAACAAGTATGAAACATGGAATCAAGATTAAAAACACTTGAATTATAACTAAATTCACTTGTACAATACGTAAATTACAAAACCCAACAAACTTTTACATGAAACTTAAAGCAGAAATTAAATTTACACTACGAAAATGGTCTAAAACTGTGACAACTTCTTTCTTCTGTCTTCATTCTCTTTTATAGCTCTCACAAAGTCTTCTCTCATCATTCTTGGCCCTTGATTTAGTCAAAACGATCCCAACCCTTGATTTTGCTTTTTGGCTCCAAAAGTCTTGAGCAGGTTTTTAGCAATTAAGGAATTTTGGGTGTTTATGGAGGTGGAGGGGACAAACTGTGAAATAGGCATGGAGCTAGAGGTGAGGTGGAAGCCAAGTGGTAGTGGTTTTGAGCAGTGGTAAGTTTCAGTGTGTGAGGGAGAGGGAAAACAGGAAGTTTGGTTTGACTGGTATTGACCAGATATTATTTAAGGACCAAATATTATTTAGTGGAATTATATGTCAAACGTATGCCTTCAAGCAGAAACCATCAACAGATTATAACTTCAAGTAGAAACCATTGATTTCAAAGAATCAATTTTTTTTTTTTTTTTTTTTTTTAACTTCAACAGAAACCATTGATTTCAGTAGAATCAATTTATTTTTATTTTTATTTTTTTTTTTTTTTATTTTATTTTTTAATTTTGAAACCGATATGAAAATTTAGATTTATAGTCAAAAGTAACTTACAATGGTTTGTAAACTTAAAAGTGATACAAGGAAACCAAATTACACCATTTAAACTAAAACTAAGACATTTTAAATAAAAAATGACATTAAAGAAAAAATGAAACTAGCTATCCCCTTTGAAACTGCTTCTTCTTCTCTTTTTATACTCCCACTAGCTTTCTCTCACATCCTTCATTGAATCCCACCACAAATCCTGGCCCTTGGATGGCTTTAAACAGTTTTTAGCCATAGATTGATTTTGGCGGGAAATGGGAATTTGACAGGTGGAGGAGTTGAGTGTTTAGGAGGGTGAAGGTAATAAATGGTTTTTGTTTTGTGTTGAGGTGGAGGAGACAAGGGAGTGATAAGGGTGAGCTGGGGGGATGGTGTTTTGATTGAGCAGTGATAGCAGGTGGAGAAGAAGAAAAATGGGCGCCAAGTGGGTGATTTGTTTGACTGTTGTGTTGACTGGATATTAGTAAGCCAGGGGGTCCAAAATGCATATGTGATGGGTCCAAGGGAAAGGCAGGGGTCACAATTGTTGACAAGTGGTCCAAATGAGGAGTGTAGTGGTTTTAAATACAAGGACTCTTTTTGTAATTTCGAAAACTCAAGGACCTAGGTCGCCAATCTTGAAAAGTTGTTCCAAGGATTAAAAGTGACAAGTTTCAATAATATAAGGACTAAACTTGACAATTTCCAAATTCCAAGGACCATTTTGACAATTTTCAAACTTGAGGACCAAAGTTGTAATTTTGCAAATTTTATATTTCAAGGGTTTGTTTTGACAACTTTTGAATCCCATGGACCTTAAATGACATTTTCCTTTATTTAGATTTACAGGACTATTTTGACAACTTTTGAAACTGGGGACTAAACCGCCAATTTTGCAAATTTGATACGCTTTTCATCCGATTTTGATATTTTGCATTTAAAACACATAAAACACTAATTTGTGATATTTTGATCATTTTGATGTGTTTCGAGCGTTTCGGATGATTTTGCGCTTTAGATTACACAAAAATGATGAGTATTTAGACACTCATCAATCCCCACACTAAGATATTGCTAGTCCCTAGCAATGATTTGAGAAAACTTAATGGATTTTAATCTCTTTACCAAAAGCCATTACTCGAGTAGCCAAATGTTTTAGTTCAAGTAAGAACCTTGGTACAATGATAACCAAATGATTTTGAGCAAATCACCACCGTCAACGGTTTTGATTTGTCTTTACGAAGCCGCTTTGCTTCGGACTAGCCAACTCTTAGATAAAATATCTTTGGTGAGTGATTACCAATTATGGTTTTCCATCGCCTTTACCACAAGCCATAAACTTGCGGGCTAGCCAACTCTTCACTAATTAAAGATATGGTGAGTCAACACCATACAATTTTGGGCAATTGCAAGTCAGAAACGGATTTGATATATCTTTACCAAGAGCCGCTTGCTCTCGGATTAGCCAATCCTTTTGTGGGTTAGACATGGCGGATCGATTACCATTTGTTGTGTTTAGTACATAGTACTTCCACTAAAAAAAATTTTAATTTGGCCATTTTGGGGAAAAGGGACTAAAAGGGTATTTTTATAATCAAATTCGCTGAATTTCCCCACACTTAGAAATGAATATTGTCCTCAATATTCAAAGTACCTACTGTTATGCTTAATCCTTGAACGTAAAAAGATAACATTACTAGCCAAGTGTAGAAACACAACAATTATTCTCTTTTTTTTTAATATTTACAATTTTCATTCATTTTTTAGATCTATATACAACATGTGGGGCATCTCCCCCACACTAGGGTGGTAGAACAGAGAAAGAAGACAGAAATATGGGTGAAAACCCATATGGTGCTACTGTTTTTGATTCTCGAGTCGCTAGCTTGACTCGACCCCGAATTCATTTGTTCATGGGGAAGTAAGTGGAAGAGACAATCTCCATCGGACTTTCATTCAATGATGTTTGTATAAATATTGAAGTACGTGAAAGTTCCACACCGACGAGATATCTGAGAGAAAGACCCGGCCACAAATGATAAATGAAATGCCGGGTCAAAGATAGTATCTTCACTCCCGTGGGAGTTAAGACATGGAGAAGTCACACCGTATGTGACGAAAGGAAGAAAGGTTCGGATGATGTACGTTTCAAGCTCAAACATCTCATTAAAATTTTCATCCATGTGCATTTTTGTTCCAACGAGTATCTCTGGATTAAAATTTTTGTCTTCGCCAGAGGGCTCAACGGGATACTCGAAAGACATCTCATCAGTGAGGATAGAATCGTCATCACATGATGGAAGAGATAAGTTAGAATACGAGAGGTGGGACAAGTGGTGTGCTCGAGCTAGCAATTTCCACCACTTCCGTGATGGTCTCAGATCGGCCTCGGACATTTCATCGAAAGAGGATTTACTTTCCCAAAAGTGTAGTCATTATTAAATTCAAAAAGAGGATTTGAGAAAATCCGGAAGTAACCTCGTAAATGTCGAGAGAATCACAAAAGGCAAATCACAATCACTATCGGATATATCCTCGGACTCACTGGGATTGGGACGAAGTTCTCAACATTAGACGATTCCGCTTTGAATAGTGTTGAGATGCTTATCCCCATGGTGAGAGAGTCTTTGAAGCAATAATAGGTAAGATAGGTGTGATAGCAATAGATCGAGGAGTTGAGAAGTAAAATCGTTCAATTGAATAGCACTCTCCTCGTCAGTCCTCATAATATTCCCTCATTTGAATAGTATCCTCATCATCATCGTCATCATATCGGATTCTTATATTCATCTCGTCAAGCTTACATACCATTCTTTTCATTTGTAGTTTCATTCGAATGCGTATTTCTTCGAACTTTGTGGAAGATTACACTCGTAATCATTGAAATCTTTGTGAAGGCTCTAAGTCCGATGACCGATGGAATCTTGTGGGGTTGGAAATTGTCAAACCGGAGAATTGGAATTGTGAAAATTTTGATTCATCGGTTGACATTCAAAAGTCGCATGAGGACCCCGCATTCTCACAATGAGATAATTGGGAAAATAACTTTCACCAAAGTTCGATTGTAACACGGTTCCGGCTCATAGACAAGCGGGACCCGTGGTGGACAATCAAAACCGTAATGAGAATCATTCCACAAAACTCGCATGAGTAGGATTCGTATTGGGTTGTGGAGGTAGGTAGGAAAATCGTGTGTTTCATTATTTGAAATGGGATCGGGATTATCGACAAACTTGTCTCCGAAACCCACATTGGTACATCGACAATTTCCACCGTTAAATGGACCTCCACACCGTGAACATGTCGAAACCATGACATGAAGAATTAAACGGATAAGAGGGTAGAGATGAAGAAATAAACATTATAGAGGATAAGGAATGGAGAATTAAGCAGTTGGAGGATAAAGAAATGTAGAATTAAACAGTTGGAGGATAATGAGATGGATATTTTGGATTTTGAAAAGCATGCTATAAAACAAAGAATGAAAATATTTTTGGTGTTGTTAACACTTGGAAAAAGTGTTAATGGACTTTTGGATTTTTAAAACTTTACAAAAAACTTTTACAAAAGATGGGGTATGTGCAAGAATGGATCCGAAAAGGCTAAACACACGCTAAAGCCTCCAAGCGTGGCTGTGGGGTTTTGATGCGTACAAACAGTCAAGCTAAATCACACAAGTTTACCACTGTGAATGGCCGACCGTAATAAACTTAATAACGCTTAAGCACGAATGCAATGAAGATCGAGAATACAATGGATTCCGGTCGTTAAGTCCCACGGAGACTCAATGTGTGTAAACACTTGATCGATGATAGAATGATCACCATGATAGTGATCGAAAGGATTTAGATTGAATTATTACACTCGATTGATTGGAATGGAATGGATGTAATTGGAAAGCTAAAATTATGACTTAGAAAAATCTAAGATATTATAAAACTTATTTTAAAAGCGAAAATATATTTTTTAGACTTTTAAATAATTATTATTAATTAAAAACTAATTTAAACTAATTAAAATTAAGAAAAATAACAAATGAACAGTAAAAATTATGAAACTTTACGGGAAAATCTAAAATATTATTCTAAACACGGGAAAATATAAAAAGTTAGATAAGCCTACAAATAAAATTTGAATTGGGCAAATAAGCAGTTTGAATAAGCTAATAAATAAGCTATAAGCTATCCAAAATCTACCATAAGCTACTACAGCCTAAATCTAACCTAAAATGAGCTAATGCAACTGATTAGAACCTAAAAAGCACAAGCTATAGAAAAAAAGCTTGAGACCAGTTTTCAAGTCTCAACAAGCCAAACGGCCCTAACTAGCTATTTTTATTTTTTTCGTTTTTCTTGAATCTTCTTTTACAAAACTATTTTACTATTGAAAATAAGCAACTTTTGTGAAGACACATTTTGTGGAACTCAAAGATAAGCCGAATGCAAGGCAATAAGCTCAACAGGGAGCTTTTTGGCTTAAAAGTGAGGTTATAAGCTCACAACAGCTAACAAACTGAACCAAAGGTTGAATAAGCTATAAAAAGTTATGGGAACTTAGAATAAGCAACAAAAACAAGAAAAACACACTAAATAAGTAGAAATAAGAAATAAGCAAAAGGAAATTTTGTGAAAAAGGCTTAAAAGAAGCTAGTAAATAAGCGGTTAATAAGTCGATTAGAAGTGAACTATTATTTTCTAATTTAGTTAAGCAGCTAAACTTTAATATCCCAAAAGCATAAGTCTTAACTCCTAATATTAAGTCCTACATGAAATTCACAAGTTTATTCAAAACGGGTTTTATGAAATTTTGACTATGCTCTATGCAAAGTGGGTAAAAGCGATTTTGACCCAAAATGGGTTGGACCAGATTTTAGACAGTTGCAATAAACCAATTGGAACTTGTTTGAACCACTATTAACAACTAAAAAGACTAAATACTACAAATTTAATAAAATGACTCAAAAATACACTATAAAACTTGAAATTTGGAAAACTATCAAAAACTCAAGTAAACTCTATAAAACTGAAAACTTTTGCTTCAAAACTAACTTTAACACTAAATTGATGCTGATTGAATTAAGAACTTTGAAAAAAATTGATTTTTGAGCTCAAATTGAGCTTATTCCAAACACACCCTTAAATTAGACCAAAATGAGATTTTCAAAGCATAAGACTGTGTAAACCAATTTCATCAAATCCAGAGATCATATTGTGTCAAAATAGACCTTTTAAGCTTAAACAAGTAGTCACAAATGTTCAAACCTAGGATTGTCAAAAACTAGCATATATAGTCAAAATACCAAATCAAACCACAATCAAATCCAAAACATAACAACTTAAGATTAAGCTCTAAAATCATTAACAAACAAAGAAAGAAACACGTAAACATGATAATTAAAGCATATAAAAGACTAGAACAACAAAATGCAAAATGGTAAAATGAAGCTTACAAGTAAATCCAAGCCGAAAATGAGAACCAAGGCCACATAACACTTCCTATAGCCTCCTCGAGGCACTAGTACCATATAAATCCGTAATCTAGCCAAAACCAGTTTGACTTTCGAATTTTGACCACAGTTGACTTTTGTTGACCCGTGTTGACTTTTGTTGACTTTTTAGAAAATTGCAATTAAGGCCGAAACTACTTAATATATCTTCAATAAGCTCATAAGAGCTTATTTCAACAACTATTTCGAGTTTATAACATTAAAATCAAACAAGAACATTTTTGGCGGGAAAATTAGAACAAGTATGAAACATGGAATTGAAGATTAAAACACTTGAATTATAACTAAATTCACTTGTACAATATGAAATTACAAAACCCAAAGAACTTTTACATGAAACTTAAAGCGTAAATTAAATTTACACTACGAAATGGTCTAAAAGCGTGACAACTTTTTCTTCCGTCTTCATTCTCTTTTATAGCTCTCACAAAGTCTTCTCTCATCATTCTTGGCCCTTGATTTAGTCAAAACGATCCCAACCCTTGATTTTGCTTTTGGCTCCAAAAGTCTTGAGGTGTTTTTAGCAATTAAGGAATTTTGGGTGTTTATGGAGTGGAGGGACAAACGTGAAATAGGCATGGAGCTAGAGGTGAGGTGGAAGCCAAGTGGTAGTGGTTTTGAGCGGTGGTAAGTTTCAGGTGTGTGAGGAGAGGAAAGCAGGAAGTTTGGTTTGTTGGTATTGACCAGATATTATTTAAGGACCAAATATTATTTAGTGGAATTATATGTCAAACGTATGCCTTCAGCAGAAACCATCAACAGATTATAACTTCAAAGAAACCATTGATTTAATGAGAATCAATTTTTTTTTTTTTTTTTTTTTTTAACTTCACAGAAACCATTGATTTCAGCAGAATCAATTTATTTTTTTATTTTTTATTTTTTATTTTTTTTTATTTTTATTTTTTTAATTTTGGAAACTGATATGAAAATTTAGATTTATAGTCAAAAGTAACTTACAATGGTTTGTAAACTTAAAAGTGATACAAGGAAACTGAAATTACACCATTTAAACTAAAACTAAGACATTTTAAATAAAAAATGACATTAAAGAAAAAAATTGAAACTAGCTATCCCTTTGAAACTGCTTCTTCTTCTCTTTTTATACTCCCACTAGCTTTCTCTCACATCCTTCATTGAATCCCACCACAAATCCTGGCCCTTGGATGGCTTTAAACAGTTTTTAGCCATAGATTGATTTTGGCGGAAATGGAATTGACAGTGGAGGAGTTGAGTGTTTAGGAGGTGAAGGTAATAAATGGTTTTGTTTTGTGTTGAGGTGGAGGAGACAAGGGAGTGATAAGGGTGAGTGGGGGATGGTGTTTTGATTGAAGCGGTGATAGCGGTGGAGAAGAAGAAAATGGGCCAGTGGGTGATTTGTTTGACTGTTGTGTTGTTGGATATTAGTAAGCCAGGGGGTCCAAAATGCATATGTGACAGGGGTCCAAGGGGAAAGGCAGGGGTCACAATTGTTGACAAGGGTCCAAATGAGGAGTGTAAAGGGTTTTAAATACAAGGACTCTTTTTGTAATTTCTGAAAACTCAAGGACCTAGGCTGCCAATCTTGAAAAGTTGTTCCAAGGATTAAAAGTGACAAGTTTCAATAATATAAGGACTAAACTTGACAATTTCCAAATTCCAAGGACCATTTTTGACAATTTTCAAACTTGAGGGACCAAAGTTGTAATTTTGCAAATTTTATATTTCAAGGGTTTGTTTTGACAACTTTTGAATCCCATGGACCTTAAATGACATTTTCCTTTATTTAGATTTACCAGGGACTATTTTTGACAACTTTTGAAACTTGGGGACTAAAGCGCAATTTTGCAAATTTGATCGTTTTCATCCGATTTTGATATTTTTGCATTTAAACACATAAAACACTAATTTGTGATATTTTGATCATTTTGATGTGTTTCGAGCGCTTTCGGATGATTTTGCATAGTTTAGATTACAAAATGATGAGATTAGACACTCATCACCATACTCATTCTTAACACATAATTGGACATTCAAAATATCAATTGTAAATGATTTGAACATTATTAGATTTATTAAAACAACAATCCAAGGTATGCCTTACCCCATAACAAACCCATCTCAACAGATCCTCACTTTCTTCTACCAATAATCAACAATGCCAACAAAATCCCAAAATCAACAATAAACCAACTATAAAAACTTCAAATTCTTACAATTTAGACCGTTAAGTCAAACATATGCTTATTTGTTCCAATGAATCAAACAAAATAATCCAATATCATTTCTAAATCAATAAACATCATAAAGCAACTAACACTCAATAAATTAAAACATTTAAACATGAACGCTTTAATTTGATCATAATGAAATCGAATACCTGAAATATTGGAATCAATCGACAGATAATCAGATCCTTTATCATAACCCTAAAAAAAATTATATTATTTACTATTTATTTTGATCAGTAAAAACCTAAATATGTTATTTAGGTATTACTGCATCTTTTCACCAAGTGTGAGAGAGAGGTGTGAGAGAAAAAGTCAAACGGGTGATACTTTACCCTTTTTAATATTAAAAAAAAAAAAAAAATTAATAATGTAAATACTTAAACATAATGGATGATTAAAACATAAACATAACTGATCATTGATCAGTTTCTTCCATTGATAAAGTTAGAAAACCAGATACATATCCACCATTCATACAAACCATACATGATACCAACTACATACATCAAAACACAAAAGAAAATCACCAATGAGCCTCCTAATCTTCATCATCGAGCTTACCTTCCAACCTCTCCAAAAGCTCCTCCTTCTCCTCCAAGCTTTGACAACACATCACAAGCGGTTGGGCCACAGATCAAGCTTCTGCGATCCTTGATTGTATTTCAAGGATAACATCATGACCGATTCTTTGCCAAGACATTGAAACGAGAAAAGTTGGTAGATGCCTCATTGATTGTTTGCTCCTTTTGTTAATCACGCCTTAATCGGATCGCTCTCCTCCCGATCGAGCAATGAAACCTTCCTCCTCTGCTTTGTCATGAGTTATCAGCAGCCTGAAAGCATCGACAAGCTTTCCGGTTCCGTAAGAGATTTCAGTTCATCGAGGTTTGGTGTGGCTGACATTCTGATATTAGGGTTAAGGTGGATATAGTTGTGTGTTAAAATTAGGGTTAAATGTAATTGCTCTTGGATTGACAACATATATACACGAAATTGTGTGGTCATAATAAAACAACACAAAAACAATAATTAAGGTTCGTAAATAAGAATTTGCAAAGATAATAACACAAAGACACTGAAGAGGCATTGGAACATTTAATTTGGGTGTTACTGGAGACTTTGAAGTTTCCATGCATAAATGGGGAATGCAGTATTTAGGAAGATGTCCAACATTGCAATATAACACCCTCAATTATACATTTGATATAAAACAAACCCTACATGCACAATGCATTACAATTAACATCCTAAGCTTAAAAGACATGCTTATAATTTATAAAGCTTCGTTTATTAAAATTTCATAATCATAAAACAAGCAAAAACTCAAAATTTAAATACCATCAAAGATATTTAAATCAAAGTTACTAATTAAACTCATTCATTTTTTTAGCATTTGACTCTTCCTCACGAAGACCGTCTTTAGCTTGCTTAAACAAATTAACTAACTTTTCAAGCAATACACGATGCCTCTCTTGAGTCTTTCTCAAAGCATCAATCGAATCTAAAGCTACGCCACGATGACCTAACGCTTCCATGTTCAAAATCATCGTGTTGTTTTTTGCCATTACACGCCTCAAATGATGACAACAATCAAAAAGCAACTTTGATAATGCATCATCTTCACATGCCTGTTGCACAAACCACAAACGCATACAATCATGCAATTTAGGTGATCATGAAATATTCATCAAATTCTCTAACAACTCAAAATTTGCCATTGAAGAGTACAAATATTTATATAATTCCAAATAACAAAAGTCACAAATAAATAAGCAACAAAACACTTATGTAACTTACTCAAATTAAAATACTACATATGAAAAGACTATGTTATTAAAAACTTTAATTGAAAATAAAATAATATAAATACAAAAGTAATTATAACATTATTAGGCATCTAAATATAGATTCCACTAAAATAATATAAACTAAAGTAACAATAACATTATTAATAAATACAATGCAACTTCTCTAATAGGTATCTAAATACCATCATATACAACATTACAAATAAAAACATCACTCCTCAACCACTAGACCGTGCATCGCACGGGTTGAGGGAAGCCTCGTATAAGTTATATGTTATAACAACATAATTTAATTTGAGTATTCAATTAATTGCATTCAATTATTACATGGTACAAAATTTAAAATCAAAATCATAAAATTAAAAACTGTGTGAACTTATATATTTTTTCTTTTATAATTCTATTACTAGAAAAGGCCTAATGCATGCTTTATAGTAGTCAAAGATGGAAATTAAACATAAGATATGCATGTTTAATATATATTAAATAATAAAATTAGCACTAAATACTTTACACATTTGCAACCATTAATAGTTTCGTACAAATATAATTTTATAAACAACATTTTTTTGTTTGTTTTTGCGAATTGATTTGGTGAAAATTTCAAAGGTGTCGTGGTTTGTTAAGGAAGGAACTTCTTCAAAATAGAAATCGACTAAATTAAAAATATTCGAAAGAACTTAAGAAGTCTTAGGTCTAACATCAATTGCTTATTAAACATAAATGCTAAATTTTGAAATATAAGGAGTGTAGTACATTATAAAGGACGTAAACATTTATGTTTTAGAAGTGGTAATATTAGCTAAGTTTAATTAAAGGGATAATTACTTTTAAATGTAGCCAACTTGTCACTTTTTATTTTGTTGTGTACTCATCTATTTTTTTTCTTTTCTTATAACCAAACTTTTGAAATTTGACTTTGTTGTGTATTAGGTAACCAGACTAGCAGTTACGCGGTTATAAATGTTTTTTCATATTACTTTTAAAATTCCAACAAGGCATACAGTCACTATAATTTGCCAACTTGGATTATAATTATTTGATAAACTTTCACATCAGTTGAATTACATAAACCTTCACTTTCACACACACCATTAACACCTTTCTCTTTCACATAAACTGATCCGACAAACCCTAAATTAAAAATCAACTTACCAAATTGGATGTCGTTTTCAGTGCAATAAAAAATTATTTTGTGTAAAAGGTACTTTTATCTTTATTCTTTATGTTATCTACCACATTTATCCAAGATTATTGTTTTTTTATATACATGTTCGATTAGGGTTTTAGGTTATTTTATATTTTATATTTTATTTTATTTTGGTCTCACAGAATGGCACCTCCTGGACCAGATGGGAGTCTTAGAAAAAACATTAAAGACCTAGACTCACAGACAGATGAGAATGTTAGAAAAAACACTAAAGATGAATTTCTAACTATTGACGAGGTGTTGGTAGATGTGCCTATGGTAGTTGAGGCACACGATGCACTGGTAGATGAGGTTGTGGTACATGAGCCACTGGTAGATGACATGGGAAAGGATAAAGTGGTAGATGATGTAGAAAATGTTAAAAGGGTTATTGATAAGGGGAAGGGTATAATGATAGATGATGTACCAATTGTACGTAGGAAAATGGGTGTTAGGAATAAGGGCATAGTGATTGAGGAGAATGTTAACTCCATAATGTACAATCAAAGTGAAACAGATAGTGATAATGAACAAAGGGTTAATGATAGTGATAGTGATAGTGAATACTCCGATCAATCATTTGATTACCTATCTGAGTGTGAAGATGAAGTGAGAGAACTTAGGAAAAGAAAATCTGATGCAAAAAGGGCTCTTATCCCGCCAAAACAAAACATAAACATTGGTAATGTTGGTACTTCTAAACCAAAGAGGGTGCATGATTTTGGTGATAGTGAGACACTAATTGAACATGAGGAGTTTATGAATGATTTGATGAGGGAATTAAAGGTGCAAATGATGAAATGGAAGATCCTTTCAAAATTGTTGAAACAAAGGTCGAAAAGTACCCGATCCATGACGAAGATACCCAATGGAGGTCATGGAAACCACATGTATTTATCATTTTTTCCATTTTCAATTTGCAAATAACTTTTTAATATAAGTATACTACTAATTTTAATAATTTAATTCCAGATTGGTGACAGATTTGTAAATGCTGAACAATTTAAAGAATGCTTGACATATTATGCCTTGGCAAATGGTTTCTCATTGTGGTTTTACAGATGTTCAAAGAATAAAGTCATTGCTAATTGTGGATTTAGACCCGAAAATATCAAGGATAAATCGCTAGGAAAACAAGCCAAGTTTAAGAAGTACCCAAATGTAGCTAAGGATGAGGGTAGAAAATGCCCTTGGAGATGTTATGGTAAGATGATGACTACTGAAGCTTCTTTTCAAGTTATTTCATTGAATGATAAACATACTTGTGTCAGAAACTTCTAGTATGGAACTCTTATTGACTACAAATGGATAGGAAAACACTTTGGTCCCAAGATTAAATTAAGTTGCATGAGATTGGGGATTTAGTGATAAAAAAATACAAATGCATTGTGAGTCCAACACAATGTAGGAATGCAAAGAGATGGGCTTTGAATGAGGGCGAATCAACAATAAAGGATCATTATGGTCTAATTAGGTCATATGCTAAGGCCATATTAGAGTCGAATGATGGGTCAACTATGAAAGTGGGTGTGACAGTTAATCCAGATAATAAAACTTATTTCGATAGGTTTTATGTTTGTTTCAATGGTTTAAAAGAGGGATGGAAACTAGGATGTAGAAAAGTCATAGCATTAGAAGGATGTTTCCTTAAAAAACCAAATGTGGGAGAGATTTTAACGGCTATTGGGAGAGATGGCAATAACCACATCTTTCCAGTGGCATGGGCAGTGGTGAATGTAGAAAATAAGGATAATTGGAGTTGGTTTCTAGAGCTTCTAGGAAATGACTTGGACATGCCCACTGGCAATGGTTTGACCCTAATTTCTGATCAACACAAGGTACAATCTTTTAACTTTAGCTACTTTTCCATGATTACTTAATAATGTAATAATTGAACTTTATGCAGGGTCTTATTGAAGCTGTGAAAGACATTATGCCATTTGCCGAACACAGGCAATGTGCAAGACACATATATGAAGGTTTTAGGAAACAGTTTAGTGGAGTACAATTTAGGAGTTTATTTTGGGCGGCTTCAAAGGCATCTTATCCACAACTCTTTAAAAAAATCATGGATAAAATCAAAAGGGCAAACCCAAATGCGATCATGCTTGCTTAATAAAGATCCTAAAACCCTGGTCTAGGGCCTTTTTTAGCATAGGAACAAATTGTGAAGCAGTGGAGAATGGGTTTAGTGAGTGTTTTAATTCTGTTTTGTTAAGAGTCAGGAATAAGCCCTTAATAACTATGCTTGAGGCAATGAGGGTGATAGTATTGGAGAGGATGAATACCATGAGGAAACTGATGGAGAAATGGTCTGAAGAAATTTGTCCGAACATTCAGAAAATACTTGAATTTCAAAAGATCAACAAAGGTATATGATTCTAATACAACAACCAGTTCATAACACATGTTATTTGGTTCTAATACGATAAAGGTGTCACTGATATTGTTATTCATATATAGGTTTTGGCATGTAATCCCAACTGGTGGGAATTCGTATGAAGTTAGGAATGGTTCTGAGACTTTTAGAGTTGATGAACATCTAAGAACTTGCAGCTGCAGAATGTGGAAATTATGAGGTCTAGCTTGTCCTCATGCAATAGCTGTTTTGTTTAAAATTAATAGAAGACAAGAGGATTATGTGCCTGCTTGTTTTAGAAAAGATATGTATTATCAAGCCTATAATCAATATATGACTCCTATTTGTGGCATGACCTTTTGGCCAGATTGTAGTGAAATGTCTAGGGTTTTGCCACCCAAGCCTAAGAAAATGCCGGGAAGGCCAAGGAAAAAAAGGATTAGGGCTGCACATGAATCAAAAAATACAAATAGGCTTTCTAGGGCTGGGGTAAAAATGACATGTCAAACTTGTGGTCAAAAAGGACATAATAAGGCAAGTTGTACTAATACTAAGGTTGATAAACCACCTAAGCCACCAGAACCAAAGGTAGACCTAAGAAAAATAAAGATCTTTGAATCAACATCTTTAGTGGATGAACTGATGTGGCTATGAATGTGACTGGGGTGCAACCTTTGAAGTTGGTGGATCAGTGAAGCGTCTAGTAGGACTAAGAGGGTGGAAAAGAGTTAAGTTTAATACAAATGCTAGACGGTGCCAAATCAATGTTTGTGACAATGAGGAGGAATTGGAAAAAGGCGTGAGTTAGCACCATCTACAAGATTAGTAAGGTTTGGGAGATGGTTTGAGTTGAATGATACACTTGCACAACCAAAGAACACAGATCGCGAGCAGAAGAATGCAATCAAACACACCAAAGAATGGTCCAAGTCACTCCATCAACAACATCGGTCCAAGTTAATCCAACACGAGCATTTGGTAGCTTTGTTAGACCAAGTGGAAGGAGTAGAAGAGTTGGGAAGAAACAACCAGGTATTGGTAGTTCAAACACCAATGCGAGAAAATTTGAGTAAAGTCTTTAACTTTGATGTTAAATTTGTACACCTTTTTGGTCTATGTATTATGTGCAAAAAACAATTATTAGTATGTCAGTAACTAAACCTTAGAAGTGCTGCCTTTGAAGCCACTTCAATGCCCTCTTTTGTTTATTTATGGGCCTTTGCATGAAAGTGCGTAAAATATTACTAGAATTATGTAAAAATGATGTTGATCTCGAATGTGAACACTAGAAGTGATGCCTTTGATCACTTCAATGCCCTCTTTTGTTCATTAATGGGCATTGCATAGTATTGTTGGATGTTTTCATTAATGGTAATGGATGCTTTCAGTTTCAAATCCATGTTTTCAGTTTCAATTGTATGCCTTTTTGTGTAACAGATAGTAGTACTAGAAAGAAAGGAATGCTCATGTGTTTGGTAATAAAATTTCAAGTACTAATAAAATCGTGCAAGATATTTAACTAAAAAGCTACGATTGGGTTACAAGAAGATCTAACAAATATAAAGTTATAGATTGGCAACAAGTTTGAGGGTCAAGTTGTGAACATCGATTACTGCGCACAAAAATACAGTATGAACATCGATTACTCTTGCAAATATTTGTGAGTGTCAAGTTGTTTTGTACCAGGTATGCAACATAAAAATATAGTGCAAAAATACAGTGTCTGAAAGCCTTCTGTGTGAACATTAGTATATGCGTTGCAAATATTTAGTTCTGCAATGAATTCGTGTGAGATTTTGTGTTAGCACATAAGCCATGAAAATAATATTATCCAAACGCCCCTTTAAGAAGTATTTAGGACTTTAAGTTACTATGGGACTAAGTATTGGTGTTTTTCTTTATGGCTTGACAACCTTTGCTCTCTTTGAAATAGTTAACTGGAACAATTTTAAATGAATAAGTTGTGCTTATTTTGATGCATCAAGATATTCATGTCTTTATAAAGTATTTAGCAAGTAACTTGTATATATGCCATAAAAGTAATGCTACCTTTTCTTTTTCCAAGTAATGTTATTCAACTATATTTTTTTATTTCTCATTTGCATCAGTATGAGAATTGATATTGCTTTACTTAGGTCAATAGGATTCTCTAATTTGTCATGAACAGACTCTAGACCTGTAGTAACAAGTGTAAGACTCTGGTTGATAGTCAAGTTTTGATTTGAGTAGCCGAGTCCATTTTGACCCGTGCTCGTTTGATCCGAATTGTAAGTTGCCCGTTTTGGCCCGTGCCCGTTTGATCCCAATTATAATTTGTCCGTGCCCGCCCGGCTCGCATGTTTTGACACCTCTACTTCAGTGGTACTAAATCAAATTGTGTGGTTACAGGTGGTATAAATGGTGCAGTCCACTTTTCTATCAGAACATTAGAAAGGGTGCAACAAAATGACCACAAACTGACACAAAATCACTGTAATACAAACTTGTATGAATGACACAAAATGACCATGAATGAACAACTTCATTAATCTAAAAATTACATTATAGACTACGAAACATACATATGACTGAAAGCTACCCAAAATGTTTAACATAATGTTAAATTTTGGGTATTAATTGTAGCAAACATGTCATTCTATCAATTGCTAATGGCTTTCAAGTTATGTTCGGTCAAGGGCTTATTACGAGGGGTTGATCATGGTCAAAGCATAAATGGTTTAAAGTTCCAAGATGTTCATTTCTGTGAAGGCTTTCTCATTCTGCGATGAGTCATTTATAGCCGTTAGAGGGTCTCGTGTATCTTTATCTCCTATTTAATAAGTCCCTTAATCTAGGGTTAGATATAGCGTGTGTCTGATCATTGTCTCACATTCTCTTCTTTCGATCATTACATTGATCTTGTCTTCTCTTTGTATTTGTATGATTATTGTCTCATTGACATTAATCTAACCTTATAACACTTTGGATACTATTGTTGATTTAATCTAAGCCGAATATTGAGGCTTAGGTTTGAATAAAGGTTCTATTGTTCATCTTGTGTCATTGTCTTGTCGTACATGGTATCGAGCTTGAGCTCATAATCGATTGATTCACCATCCAAGGGTTTCTTCGTAGAAACTTGGGGACATCTCTTGACAACAAATTGGTGGTTTGGGGTTATTGCTATTGGCATAATCACTTGGTTATTTTCTATTCGCAATTAGCCCTAGACTAAGTGAATCTAGGGTAATTGTGATTTGTTCTTCCACGCGCATATTGCTCGTAAGTCTAAGTCTAATCTCTTCTTCAAGCATACATTACTTAAGTCTTTGTGGGTGCAAACGGGTAGACTAACATCTTGATCCGCCACCTTTGAGTGGTATGAATACACTGCTCGGTTTACCCAGGTCCACAGACTTGGTGCTTGTTGTTTCTTAATTACAAAATCTTATTTATTTCTTTATCGTCTATCTGCTCTAGTTGTTATTCTCTGTTTGTGTTATCATGTCATCTTATTGTTTGCATTATGGTACATTGGTGATGATAATCTTGGTGGTGGTGGTGGTGGTTCTTCCGAGAAAAGCTTATCCTTTGGTGATGCTTTGTATTTACACCTAATAACACCAATGGTACTCCCATTATTTCTATCAAACTCACTTGGGCGAAAATTATAAAATATGGAATATGGCCATGACCTTTGCCTTAAGGAATCATAATAAGTTAGGGTTTATTGATGGTACTTGCATAAGAGATGATTGAACCCTAGTCTTGCTAATCAATGGGATAATTGTAACTCTGTTGTGGTTACTTGGATTCTTAACTCTCGACCGCACTATTTCTTTGGTGCTATCTATGCTAAAGCGCTTATAAATGTGGAATGATCTTAAAGATACTTATGATAAGGTTGATGGTTCAACTATTTTTAATTTGCATAAAAATATAAACTCTCTTAGTCAAAGTGGGTCCTCTCTTGCGATTATTATAACAACCTTAACTCTTTATGGAAGCAGTTTGATTGTATGATTAGCTTGCCTCCACACTTGTGAGGCTGCAAAACATTTTGAAAACACAATCAGCTAATCAAGTTAATGCAATTTCTTATGGGTCTTGATGACTCCTATGCTCCCATCGAAGCAATATTTTAACGAGAGATCCTTTGCCTAATGTCAAAGCGCCTTCTCTGTTGTCTCGGAGAAGAATCTCACGAGAAATGTTTCATCGGGAATAGCTCGCTAAACCCGATGCTACGGCTTTTCTTGCAAAAACTTCGATGGTGGAAAATTTTTAACAACAAAAAGGATTTAACAACAACAATTTTAAAAGTTACGGTTTTAATCTCGGTATGACTCAAACAATGAGGACCAAACATGAATCTCAAATGTACTAATTGCAAAAACCCGGTCACACTTGTTGATAGATGTTATGATCTTGTTGGTTATCTCTGGATATGTCAAAAGGAATTTTAATGCTAAAACACGGCGGATAACAATGTTTCCACCGATGCTAATCATATCACCGATAATAGAGCTAGCAACTCCCTGTCTCTTTGTCTAATGAGCGACTCTCCGGACTTAGGAGTCTTCTTAATGACAACAATGTGTCTTCGCTAATGCCAACATGGCGGGTAAAATTTTTCAGAACTTTCTTTAATGGAAGTGTCAAGTTTAACATAAACTTCAACAAATTTTTAACAACAACACAAAAACCTTATCTGAAACATCGGTCTTGGTTGGATTGTTGACTACGGTGCAAATCAAGACATGATTTCGCCAAATTTCTAATTAATGTTGTTGACATTTCTAATCTTGGTCTAATGTTGGACATCCCAATGGTACTCGGCCCTAATTACTAAAATTGGTGATTTAAAGGTCAATAATGACCTAACTCTCTTTGATGTTCTAGTTGTTCCCGAGTACAATGTCGGTCTGTCTGCTTATAAGATTGCTAGAGACAATAAGATGTTTGTTGGGTTTAATGAATCTAATTGCTATATCTGAGTTTACATCAAAAAGGATTGTGGGGATTGGTAAACAATGCAATGGGTTATATATGTTTGATATTGATTCTACATGTAAGATTACTTCTAATAAGCGCATTTCGGTTTGTCATGTTTCTAGAAATCTCGGCATCAAAGACTTGGTCATCCTCCGACCAAGTCCTACATATCTTAAATCCACTCTTAACTTGATAGTTCATCCGAATCGATCATCTTTGTGATACTTGCAACAAAGCTAAACAAACCGGGAACCATTCCCTCAAGTGAACATAAATCAACTAAAATTGGTCAACTTGTTCATCTAGATGTATGGGGACCATATAAAGTCGCTAAGCGAGATGGTTACAAATATTTTTAACCATAGTTGATGACTATTCTAGGGCGGTGTGGGTTTATATGCTTAAGGGAAGGATGATGTTTATGTTTCCATTGTTAACTTTACTCATATGCTATCAAATCAATTTGAACACAATGTTAAGATTTTCGAGTGATAATGGGACAAAATTTGTCAATAATAAACTTCAACACTTCTTTCATGAAAAGGAGTTTTACATCAAACCTCTTGTGTTTATACACCACAACAAAATGGTATTGCGAGAAAGGAAACATAGGCATCTCCTTAATGTGGCTAGATCCCTTATGTTTCGTGGGGAATTACCTCTATATCTTTGGCTGAATGTGTTCTAATTGTCGCCTATGTCATAAACCGGTTACCTGTTCAATTCATCATGCAAGTCCCCTTCTTCCTTGTATATGGGCATGACCCTTCACTCTCTCTCCTTAGAGTCTTTGGTCGCTTATGCTATGCCACCATTCTCAACATCTCGATAAATTTGGTAGTAGGTCCGAGAAAAGTGTCTTTATTGGTTATTCAAATGAAAAAAGGTTATAAACTTTTAAGTTTAGAAACAAAAATATCTTTTATTCGAGATGTCAAATTTTATGAAGCTGTTTTTCCTTCAAAATGAAAAATACTTTGTCAAAACCTTTTGTTGAAACTTATGTGCCTAAAGATTTAAATTACAAAAATTTCTTTGACTACAAATAAGTCCCAAGGATGAAGGAGGCGACATCCTATGATGATGGCACATGATTGAGTCATCCTACTAGGGATGATGAACTTTGTTGCAACATCTATAGATGATAATACACACCCCGAGGGCACCACATCACATGAATCACATCCTGGCGATGCATCTTACGATTCTGCGATACATCTTCGATTCAAATCGGAACTACGAACAAGAAGGAGGCTTGCCACCACTCTCGCTAGAAGGTCAACTAGAGTTTCTAAGTTGCCCGATAATCTTAATGACTTTATTATGAAGGAAAGTCAAATATGGTGTTGAAAAGGTTGTTAATTACTCTAACCTTTACAAAGATAACTCTTGCTTTTCTAGTCTTAATAAAAGTATTGAACCTACATTATGAAGAAGCTATCCTTGATAGTAATTGGGTTGATGCTATGAACTACGAAATTGAGGCCTTAAATGAAAATCATGCTTGGGATATAGCGATCTCCCACCTAATAGAACTCCCATTGGTTACAAATGGATCTTCAAAATCAAATATAAAGCTAATGGTGAAGTTGATAGATAAGAGGCTAGATTAGTTGCTAAAGGTTACAACCAAAGGGAAGGAATAGACTATGATGAAACTTTTTCCTGTCGTGAAAATGTCTCTCGTTAGATGTCTTATTGCCTTAGTTGTGAAAAACAAATGGCCTCTTTTCCAACTTGATGTTAACAATGCTTTTGTATGGAGACCTTGATGAGGATGTCTATATGACCATCCCAAGGGGTTCAGTAATGAGAACAATAAGAATAAAGTTTGCAAACTTGTCAAGTCTCTATATGGCCTTAAACAAGCCCCCGAAATGGAATGAAAAACTTGTTAGTGTTTTAAAAGAAAACAACTTTGTTCAATCATCAATGATCATTCTTTGTTCACCAAAGCAGAGAATAACAAGTTTATTGCTCGCTTGTTTATGTGGATGACATTGTTCTTCTTGAAACGCATTGATGAGATAAACCTATTCAAAGAGTTTCTAAAATCAAAATTTCATATCAAAGACTTGGGAAACTTAAAATATTTTCTTGGCATTGAAGTTTTAAAAGCTGGGATGACATATGTCTCACCCAAAGAAAATCGTCTTGAACTCCTCAAAATTTGGCCTTCGGTGCAAACGTGTCGCACTCCTATGGAACCCAACTCGTTCTTCCATACATTCCCACCGCTTGATGATCCCTTACTTATCAACATCTTTGGTTATCGGAAGTTACTTGGAAACTTATCTATCTCACCCATACAAGACCGACATCTCATACTCAGTTCATTGTCGGCACAATATATGCATTCTCCTTGAAATCTCATCTAGAATGTGCCCTCAATGTTACGAGATATCTAAAAGGAGCTCAGGAAAGGTCTAAGGTACAATTCCAAAGAACTCGAAAACCATCTTGAAGGATATAGTGATCTTGGTGGGCTAAATGCAAGAAAACCGGAAATCATCGGAGGTTATTGTGTCTTCTTTAATGATTGTTTGATCTCATGGAAAAGTAAAAACAAAACACTCTTTCAAAATCTTCCACGAGAGCGAGTATAGATCTATGTCTCTGCTTTTTGTGAAATTATTTGGATTCAAAAATCTTAAAAGATCTAAAAGTTGATATCAATCTCCTGTTAATCTTTTTGTGATAATAAATCGACTTTGCAACTTCTTTGTCAATCTGTTTTCCATGAAAGATCAAAACACTTTGAAATTGATGTTCACTTCATCGGGAAAAATTGCAAGAGGTGTTATAAATGCAAAAAGATTGGCTCTTCAAACCAAAGCTGCGACATTCTCACTAAAACCTCCACGTTTATCGGCATAAATTCTTGTGTGAAAAATTGATATTGTTTGATATGTTTGCTCATCAGTTAAGGGGAATGTTAAATTTTGGGGTATTAATCATAGCAAACATGTCATTCTATCAATTGCTAATGACTTTCAAGTTATGTTCGGTGCTTATTACGGGGGTTGATCATGGTCAAAGCATAAATGGTTTAAAGTTCCAAGATGTTCATTTCTATTGAAGGCTTTCATTTCTGCCGATGAGTCATTTATAGCCGTTAGAGGGTCTCGTGTATCTTTATCTCCTATTTAATAAGTCCCTTAATCTAGGGTTAGATATAAGCTGTGTAATGCGATCATTGTCTCGCATTCTCTTCTTTTCGATCATTACATTGATCTTGTCTTCTCTTTGTATTTGTATGATTATTGTCTCATTGACATTAATCTAGCCTTGTAACACTTTGGATACTATTGTTGATTTAATCTAAGCCGACTATTAAGGCTTAGGTTTGAATAAAGGTTCTATTGTTCATCTTGTGTTGCTGATACTGTCGTACACATAATTCGACAATAGATAACTTAAAACAATACAAACATTGCAATTACAAAACAAAAAAAGCCAACAACCATAGTCAAACCAACATAATCCTATCATAAAGTTCTTGTTTGGACCGTAACATAGTCAACTCCGCTTTCAATTTCCCTATCCGAATATGTGAATCAAGATGATCAGCAACATTTGAATTCATCTTCGTCAACCGGTTGTTATCTATATACATTTTGTAGAAAAAATATTTGTAGTATTGTGTTGGAAGCTCGGGATCAAGGAAGCCATACACATCACACATCTCTTTTTCATGGTGTTAACAAATAATTACTAAAATGTTATACATGAGCTGAATTAATTTCCAGCAACGAAAACGATGCAAACTTACATAAATTGAACAATTGAATTAATTGCCAGCAACAAATAGGATGCAAACTTACAAAAATGTTATACATGGCGGCGTAGGATAATTTTAGGTGGATGAGTAAAGTAAAGGGGTTAAATAAATTAATTAGTTGAAAAAATAAATGACATGTATGATGACCTGTTACATGTAGGATAACAAGTTGGGTCCGGTTAACCAATGACCTGTTACATGTAGGATAACAAGTTGGGTCCGCTTACCCAGTACACAACAAAGTAAAATTTCAAAAGTTTGGTTATAAGAAAAGAAAAAAATAGATGAGTACACGACAAAATAAAAAGTGACAACTTGGCTATATTTAGAAGTAATTATCCCTTAATTAAACAACTATATGTTATATTTAATAACAATATATGTTAATTATTATGATAAATTCAATTAATTGCATTTAGTTATTATATGTTACAAATTTCTAAAATATACGAGTTAAAATTGTGTAAACATTATCTTTTGAAGACTTTTATTAATAAAATGGCATAATTGTTTTATAACACGTAGTTAAACAAGATGCCACCATATAAAATATAATATACTAAATTGTGAATAACTTTCCACGTACCATTTTCGCGTATTTATGTTTTCAAAACACCATGGCCAGAAAAAACTCATGCCAACCTATCAAACATTAATATCGGATGTTGACTTGTTAGAATATTATTTATGATATTAAATCATATGCATAGGTACAGTAAACGAATCGAACGTTCGGTGAGCATTTTATGAGCTGTTCAATAAAAGTTCGTTTATGTTCGTTTATTTATTAAATGAGCGATACGAGCAATATTTTACGATCGTTTAGTTAAATGAAGCGAACGTGAACAAAGTCACGTCCGTTTATTTATGTTCGTGAGCGTCCGATTATCGTTCGTTAAGGTTCGTTTATATTCGTTTATTTATTTATGTTCAGATATCATATTTTTTAATTGGATAATTTTAAAATTAGTTTGTTTAAACAAAACAACACTTATAAAACAATATTAGATGATAATTTCATAAAGTTTATGTTTGTTTGTCATATTTATTTATGTTCGATCGTTTATGTCCGGTTTAGCGTTCGTTTAGTGTCTTAATGAGCGAAAATAAGCGAACGTGAACAACTCATTTTCTTAATAAACGAGCATGAACAAGAAATTTCGTCCGTTTAGCGTTCGTGTTTGTTTATTTGTCCGGTTAAAATTAAATGAGCGAACGTGAACAAACTCCTGTTCGTGTTCGTCGGTTCGTTTACAATTCTAATATGCAATAATGGTCCACCCAAATGCTGGTCAATAGGCCTATGCTATACGGCATTATGAAACGAAAGAGATATGTTAAAAACTTAAAATTAATGGACCTCATACATAATTGCTTCCTTTTGTATTATCATGATTTGAATATCATTCACTTTATATAAAAAAGTATACTAAGTTAAAAATTTGCAAAAGTAAAGCATGATCTAAATGGAGGGAACAGCCATATTATTTGTTCTTCTGTTTTTCTTGAACCACTTTCACATAATATATGCTGCTGAACTTGAAACCATTTCAGATTCACAGTTCTTGACAGATAATGACACGTTGGTCTCGGAAACTGGAATTTTCGAACTGGGATTTTTCCAGCCAGATAGAACTGGGAGCATATATCTTGGTATTCGGTACAAGAAAATATCTGTTACAACAGTGGTTTGGGTTGCCAACAGAGACTCTCCGCTTCCTAGTGCATCACCACGTGTGTTAAAGATTGTTGATCGAGGAAATCTCGTCCTCTTCAACAATATCAGCATGATTTGGTCATCCAACACAACAGTGACGACCGCAGCGAATGCAACTGCCAAGCTTCATGACAACGGAAATCTAGTGTTGATGAACCAACAAGAGAGGATTTTGTGGCAGAGTTTTGATTACCCAACGGATACTCAACTACCTGGAATGAAGTTAGGGAAAGATTACTTTAGGGGCATCGAATGGCGTCTAACATCATGGAAGAGTAGTCAAGATCCAGCTCCAAGTGATATCACCTTTGGACCTGACACACGCGTCTATCCTGAAAACAAACTAATACAAGGTGGGTTGGCCAAATTCCGGGGCGGACCATGGAGTACTGAACGGTTTACTGGGGTTTCTATCTTTAGCAAGGTCGTGACTTTCACATACGACGTAATTATAGATGAAAGGGAGGTGTCTTTTGCTTATAATATTGAAAACAACACTTCTTTCCTTTCTAGGGTCACACTGAATTCTTCTGGGGAGCTAGTAAGTATGGTTTGGGTAGAAGAAAGTAAAAAGTGGCGGGTCGTTATGTCATTTCCAAGAGATGTATGTGATACGTACAACATCTGTAGTGCTTATGGAAGCTGCAGCATTGATTTGATTCAACAATCTTGTTCTTGCTTGGATGTGAAAAGGTTTGAGCCTAGAAACAAAAGCGAATGGGATAGGGCTGATTGGTCGAGCGGTTGTGTTAGACGGACACCTTTGAATTGCACAACAGGGTTTTCCGATGGATTTATCAAATACTCTAACGTAAAGTTGCCGGACACACAAAGTTCGTGGTTTAACACGAGTATGACTCTGAAAGAATGTGAAACAAAATGCTTGCAGAATTGTACTTGCATGGCTTATGCAAATACAAATGTTCTAGGTGAAGGAACTGGCTGCTTGATATGGTTCAATGACCTTAAAGACATCAGAGTATTACCTGCAGTTGGTGGCGATGGTGTTCGTGATATTTTTGTAAGGATGGCTTCCTCAGAATTAGGTAATGATATCATATAAGGTTTACAAAATAAGTAACACATATGAACATAAAAACTAACCTCCAATACAATTTATGACTGTTCATCCTCTACCATCTGCTCCAACAGGTTAATCGAACACTTAAAATCACTTGTCATTCGGTAGTTACTTGCTTGGATATATATGATGTTGATGTTGTTGCTTTTTGATATCATACAGCTAAACAGAAGGGAGGATCAAAAACTAAAATCATATTATCTGTAATATTTCCGGGGATCTTTCTCATAGGCATCAGCATTGCATTGTTCTGGTATACACGGATGAAAAGGAATAATGTTGATCAAATGGTCGAAGGTAATTAACCTTCTTATGATTCCGGCACTAAATTATTGGAGTATGATTTAAAGAAATCCAGAATTATAAGCACTATGGATGTATATAGTTTTTGGATTATCTCTGTTCTTTTTATTGTGTAGAAATATCTCTAACTGTCGACAAAGAAGAATCTATGGAGCTACCACTATTTAGCTTCTCTACAATAGCTAATGCCACTGCCAATTTTTCACAAGAGAATAAAATTGGAGAGGGTGGATTTGGGCCTGTTTATAAGGTTATACCACTATGCGACCCTTAAACAATTCGGTACAACTTAGTATCTACTCTTCTTTTTGAACGGCAAGACATATATAGTATTTGGTCATGACCATTCTTCGTACTCAATTTCACTTAAATAATCTTATATTAAGTTGTAATTTGGTTCTTTATGTATGGCGAGAAACCGAATCTGTGGAGTGTAATCATGCCACTTGTAAATTAAAGAAAGATACGAATGAGAATCATCTTAATTTGCAATTTGTATATTCTTTGACGTTGGAAATGCTAATCTTCAGGGTGTGCTAGAAGATGGGCAAGAGATCGCAGTTAAGCGTCTCTCCAAGAATTCAAGTCAAGGAGTTGATGAGCTCAAGAATGAAGTGATATGCATTTCAAAACTTCAGCACCGAAATCTAGTGAAGCTCCTCGGATGTTGTATTCAAGGAGAGAAGTTGTTGATATACGAGTACTTGCCAAACAGAAGCTTAGACTCATTCATTTTTGGTAAGAATTAAGTTTATAAGAACTACATAATTGCCAGTATTGGTTTAAAAATGGAAACCAATCATTTGACTAATTAAACCAACATCGCAGATAAAACAAAAGGTACACTTCTTGATTGGTCAAAGCGCTTCAATATTATCAAAGGAATCGCTCGAGGACTTCTTTACTTGCATCAAGACTCTCGATTAAGAATCATACATAGAGATCTTAAAGCCAGCAACATTCTACTAGATCTCGATATGAATCCAAAGATATCAGACTTTGGTATTGCTAGAAGTTTCGGAGGAAACGAGACCCAAGCAAACACGCAGAGAGTTGTTGGCACATAGTAAGCCACAAGAACCAACTATTCACATTATTATTAATGAATTTAATTACTATCTTCTTATATAAGTAGTCTGATGTGTGCAGTGGTTACATGTCCCCGGAGTATGCACTAGATGGCCTTTTCTCAATAAAGTCAGATGTATTTAGCTTTGGCGTCTTGGTGTTAGAGATCGTTAGTGGGAAGAGAAATAGAGGATTCTTTCAACCTGACAGTACTGACAATAATCTTATAGGACATGTAAGTGCATAAGTCAGATACTAGCTATTCCTTCAGTTTTTCAACGAAAATTATCCACTATAGGTTTATAGCTACTATATAATAACTACTGATATTATTTACAGACATGGAGTCTATACAATAATGGCACGTTAATGGAACTGATTGATGCAAGTTTAGCTGAATCCTGCCATCCACCTGAAGTTTTAAGATCGATCCAAGTGGGGTTGTTATGTGTCCAACAAAGTGCAGGAGACAGGCCAAATATGTCATCTGTAATATTAATGTTGGTTGGTGAAGGTGAATTACCACAACCTAAGCAGCCAGCCTTTTACATGGAAAAGGAGTTACTTGTAGCTGACTTCTCGTCGAGCACTTACCCAGGAGGTTCAATCAATGATTTAACTATTACAGAAGTAGATGCCCGATGAGAAGTGTCATTGATGTATATGCCAAATGACATTACAGTATTAGTTATTTCACAGTTATTATTTATAGAGTGAATTACATAAATCGTCCTTGTGGTTTGCTATAAATTACGGATCTTGTCCCTGTGGTTTTTTTTAGCGCGTTTCGTCCCTGTGGTTTACAAATATTACGGATCTAGTACAAATCTTGACCCGGGGTTAAAAAAGGACGTCCAATGCAGTTATTTCCCAACTATAGGGGCTAACTTTATAAAATTGTGATTTCCCTCTCATTTTATAGGGTTTTGTGATTTCCCTCCACTTATTTTCACTTTATATGGTAGACCAAATTAGAAACACAAACACAAAATCAGAAACACAAACACACACAATCACAAGCACGCAGAAACACAAAATCAGAAACACAAGAACACATAATGGTTCGTTGTCCTAGATGTCAAGCTCCCTCGATTGTCCGCACTTCATGGACTCCTACTAATCCGTGAAGGAGGTTCTCATCGTTGTTCAAGAGGTTGTGGGTTTATAGATTGGTTTGACCTGAAATGTGTCCAAGAGCCGTGCAAATTATACCGGATTATTGAGATCTATGAGCGATCTTCATGCAACAGATTGATGATCAAGCAAAACAAGCTAGAAGATTGAAGTTTATTTTAGGTGTTAGTTGGTTATTTTTGTGGTTTATTTCATGAAAAGAATTTGAAATGGTTAGGTTTAGGTTCCATACATCCGTGGTATGGTATTTGCAAAATGGAATGGTTATGTTTAGTTAATGGTATGGTTATGTTGTGTTGTAATGAAATGGTAATCTTTTAAGCATTGTTTCAACTGTGGTTATAATGGTAATGGTTATATCAAGTTGGTGAATGGTAATGTTAATGGTATTTGTTATGTTTTGCTTTGTTTTTGTACAAATGGTTATGTTGAATGAAAAACATAAAAGACTTAAAAGTATGAAATGGTAATCTTTTAAGCATTGTTTTTGTACAAATGATATTTGTTCACACAAAAGACTGAAAAACATACACAAGGATAAATGAACCACTGGTACAATCTACCAAGTGCAGAATTAAAACCATACACAAAAGACTTAAAAGTTTAGTCAAAATGCATCTATTAAGTAACAAGACCATCAGTTTCAGTAAGACACAAGATAGTAACCAAAATGCACAAGATAGTTTGATGACAAACTGTGTTGGATATCACAGTTTGATGACAAACTTACACAAGCATGATTCTACACTAAGACTAATACTTAGACTAATATTACCAAAGTTTGGACACCAACTATCAAAGTTTGGTCAAAATAATTACACTAGATAATACCATCACTAGACAACAACCTTTTCCTTACCCTTGGTCTGCGGCCTTGTTTGCGGCAAAGATCGTGTCTTCTTGATGATCTTGTGTTTACAGATGGTGAATCCTTTATGACAATCCCTTGAGATGGTCTTGCTGCTGGTGATTTTGGGGTAGGTTGAGTAGGTTTTGTTGATGTCTTGATCTTCTTGTTGCTTGCAGTTGATTCTTTGTCTTTTGCTGCACTCCTAACTTCTGATCTCTTGCTCTTCTTGTTGCCAACACTAGTTTTTCCTCCCAAATTCTGTCCTTTGCATGACCTTCTGTTGTGTCCAAGTTCCTTGCATAACACACATCTAACAGTCTTTCCAGCCCTAGTTAACTTTCCACCATGCTTAACCATTTCTTCAACTTCAATTACACTTTTCTTCCTCTTTTTTTGTGGTCTGCCTACTTGTGGATGATGCACAGGAGGAAGCAATATGATTGGAGCATTATATTTTGGCCAATGCTCTGGTCCATTGACACAAGCAATCTTGTAGCTATACATTTTTTCCAAGTGTTGAGCCAATAGCATGAGTGAACCCATGTTTCTGGTATACCAACTACCATTCCATTGCTCCCCATGTCATTAATAGCTGCAATAGCATGCCTGCAAGGCATTCTGTTAACTCCCACCTCCGCATGCATACACCTTATCCTCATATTGACCACCTTACATCGATCTCACCAAGGTCCACCGACTTGATATTGATCTTCTCCATTCCATTCAACCTAATGAACATGTAAAGCTGTATAAACTAAACTAAACTAAACTATACATACGGATACATGAATATACATGTATAAAGATAAATGAAAAGGATACCTTATATTGAGCGACTTCATCCTTGATTTTATTAAATAGTATGCTTGCATTGGGGTAAGAGGTCCATCACACTTATCAATCACCTTTTGCACATTCACAATCTTTTCATCAAATATTGCTGATGTACTCTAAGCAAGTGACTATTGGCTTATCCCGCATCTAGCAATTGCCTATTTAGTACATCACACATGTTGTTCAAAAGCACATCACAATGTGCTCTCCCTGGAATAATATTAACAGTATTATGTTCCATACTATCTAAACTAAAGTGTATAAAGTAAACTGTATATGTTCCATCTTTGTTCAATACTATATAAAATTAAGTGTATAAAGTAAAGTGTATAAAATTGAACCATAATCTTACCAGAGAAGTATGACCTAGACCAGTGCTCTGCTGGAATTTTGTTCAACCATTCATAAGCATCTTTGTTTATCTTCTTCAAGTCTTCCATGTGCTTTTTGAAAGCTGTAATTGTTGTTGCGAGAGAGACTCCATAAGGCATCCTTATATAATCGACCCTCACTTGCAACTTCATGTTGTCATGTATATGCTTTAAGACAGAATCTATGCTCAAGACTAGGAAAAATGGCCTCTAATGCTGGTATTATTCCTTATAAGCAGATAAGTAATGAATTTAACTAAACAGATAAGTAACATAAAAAACTACAAATGTAAGACATACCTTTTGCCTATCTGATATGAATGTGAAATTGGAATGAGGCTGCAAATCCAGATCATCCCTTAGGTAATCTAGAAACCACATCCATGGACAATTTTGTTGATCCTGGACTATTGGCCCATCAACAGGCCCACTTGCATTTGAGACCTCATTTGACTGTTCAGTGTCTTTAAAAACTGGTGTTTGACCTCTACATATAGCTCTGACCCTATTCTTGTCATTTTTGGTAACATACAACTGTCTTCTTTGCTCCACTGCTAATTTAGAAACCATTTCTAGCACTGTCCATTTGTCACCAAATTTTCCGCCAACATAGAAACCTTCCTTTGATCGTGTTTTGCTAACTTTCTTAGTGCTCGTTTCTACCAACTTCTAAATCACCCTCACAATCGATGCACTATCAAAGTCATCAATGTCTAAATCTTCTTCTTCTAAATCGCTTCTCCTTCACACTCAACATTGCTATTAAATTTCTTGTTAAAAGCCTCCATATCAACCTCAACATCCTCAAACATGTTGTCCTTGTCAACCAAAACCTCATCATCATCTCCTTTATTTAACCCACTTGGTGACCCCTTCATTATACACATGTTAGGATAAAAGGGATCAAAGTCCTCCATATCTAAGTCAGTTGGCAAAGTCCTAGGCTCAGCTTCTCCTAAAAGTAACACACTTGATTGTCCCATTTCAGTATTAGCATGTTCTTTCTCAGTCACAACAGAATCATCAACATTGTCATGGTCAAAGGGATCACCACCATGCCATTCCTCAAAAGTTAACACTTTTTGTGCAAGTGCTTTCTTAGTCAGTTTCTTAACAAACTTCTTCTTAGGTTTTTTTATAGTTTTTTTCATAGGTTTTTTCTTAGAAGGCAAGGGTTTGACATAGGTTCTGCTACTTCCACCTCAAACATATTAGTCTTACTTTGAGGTTGTGACATGGGAGCATCTAGAACTGACACCCAAAATTCAGTGAACACCTCAATCACTTTCAATGAACCAATATGCTTAACCATCTCTATAACATCACTATCTCATTATTAGGGTTTAAGTCCTTCATCTAAACTAGTGTTAGGAATTCTAAAATGATAAAAGATAACTTCATTTTTATAACCTACCAAGCCTAACATGTCACTAAGTTCATGGACTGACCATTCATCAGCATCAACCCAATCAAACCAGCTAACCTTACCATTCATGTAGCGTCTTCCAGCACCCATTGTAAAAAACCCGCCATGGTTTAACTTCAAAGTGAAAATAGTTGGGTTTTTTGATCCTGTTTAAATGAACAAAGATATAAGAGTAAATTATTACATTGCATTCATAATAACCATAGGCAATTGCTAAATTAATATGTACCATATTCTTTAGCAGGTTCAAAAGATGTTCCTGGTTGTCGCAACGCGCATTTCTTGGAATCACCCATCATAGAAATGTTTTTGTGTGTTGAAATTAGAGGGGTTAGGGTTCTATGATTCTTGATTATGTGTTTGTGATCAGAGATGATCAAATTTGTAGGTGAGCATAGGTTAGTGTGAAGTTTAAAGGCTGGGATATCAAAGTTTAGAAGGTTAGCCCCTATAGTTAGGAAGACGCTGCATTGGAGGTCCTTTTTTAACCCCGGGTCAAGATTTGTACTAGATCCGTAATATTTGTAAACCATAGGGACGAAACCCGCTAAAAAAAAACCACAGGGACAAGATCCGTAATTTATAGCAAACCACAAGGACGATTTATGTAATTCACTCTTATTTATATTTGTACAGAGACTCTCAAAGTTGGGACTCCCTTGGTCATAAGGCATTATATTGGATTGCATAATTATCTCCTCCTGATTTTCCTCTCCATCACTTAATGGGTTTCCATATTGATATAAACAATCTGCCTATTTATTTTTTCTTTCTACTGTATGGATTATATCACTTTAAAAACAAATAAATAAAAAACCTCTGAACCAAAATTCTATATGGTACCAGAACAGGTTTTCATCCTTGCTCAAGAACCCTAATTCAGCCGCCATAAACACTACCATGACAGGCGGCCAAAATCAAACCAAACCCGTTTCTTTTCACACAACTGTCAACAACAATGGAGAAGGATTCATTGGAAAACAAACCATTCAGATGTCTTTGCAAAGACGGAAAGAAGACCGATCTAAACCCTCTACCATAACCACCTCAACACCCACACCACCGCCGCCTGTGTCATCCACATCGAACACAGACTCGCCCCTGAAAACCACTTTCCAGCCTCCTACTGCTGGAAAGTCCTCAAGTGGATCCAGCAATAACCGATCCCAAATCAACCAAAACCAAAATCAATCGAACCCAATTTCGGGATTAAGCGGTGAACAATACAAGCAGTTTATCAACATGTTCACCTATAACGAGATAACCCAAATGATGGCGAATATGGGAGCTAGATTGGACGATGATGGCAACTGGATTGTCGACTCGGGATGTACCGAGCATATAACTCACATTCTAAATTTGTTCCATGGTAGCATCAAAGCAACACGTGAACTACCTGTTACAATTCCTAACGGTGACTCCATACCCGACTACCCGTTAAAGGGAAAGGGTCGTGCACCTTACCAAATGGAACCGAAATTCGATATGTCCTATACGTTCCTGAATTTACGTGCAACTTGTTATCGGTCAGTCGACTAACTCGAGACCTCCGCTGTGCAGTGACTTTCTTTCCAGATTTCTTCATAATGCAAGACTTGAGTCCGAGAAAATTGATCGAAACGGGTAAATGCCAATGTGGTCTATACAGGATGAAAATGGTGGGACAAGAAAGAAAGGCTATGTCCGCTTCAATGGAAGTATGGCATAAAAGACTCGGTCATGCTTCTAGCGGTAAGCTTTCTCGCTTTGATTTTGTTAAAAATGCTTCCTTTAAGACCGCGGATTGTGATTCGTGTGCAAAGGCCAAACACACTCGATTACCTTTTCCAGTGAGTTCTATTAAAAGTAAAGAGTGTTTTAAATTGTTACATTGCGACATATGGGGAAGGTACAGAACTCCCTCGCTCTCTGGGGCAAACTATTTTTTGACAATCGTGGACGACTTTAGTCGATCCGTTTGGGTTTTTCTCTTAAAACACAAATTTGAGGCAGGTGATCGCCTAGTGTATTTCCACTGCTGGTCAAGACACAATTTGGAAAATTGATAAAAGAATCCGTTGCGACAACGGGGGAGAATTTGTTTCAAACCGCATGAATGATTTCTATGCCGAGCAAGGCATAATCCTTGAGACTACCTGCCCCCACACGCCACAACAAAATGGCGTTGTGAAACGTAAGCACATGCACCTGCTCGAGACTGCACGAGCCCTCAGATTTGAAGCCAACTTGCCAAAAAGGTTTTGGGCGAATGCGTTATGACGGCTGCCTATATAATCAACCGTCTCCCGTCAAAGACTATTGAAAACAAAAGCCCTTTTGAGATTCTTTATGAACAAAAGCCCAAGTATGAAGATATGAAAGTTTTAGGGTGCCTTGCGTACTTTCGGAACACCGACACAAAGGGAGACAAGTTTGAATGGAGGGGGAAACCTGGTGTGTTTTTGGGCTACCTACCAGGGACAAAGGGGTACAAAATATATGATGTGGTTCATAACAAAATAGTAGTGTCAAGAGACGTGAGATTTGTCGAAAATAATTTTCCATATCGAAACTCGGATCCCATTGATAGACAAGAAAATAAAGACTCTTTGATTTCCCACCTTGGTATCATGAGGAAATTGATGAAACCACACCAAACCAAACTAGCGGTCCCGACCTACAGGCCGGATAACAACATTCGACTTGACAATGAGAATGAGGCCCTAGATAATGAGCCGCGACACTAGATAATGGGCACGATGATCACCCACAAGGAACTAACCAAACCGAGAACTCCATACAAGATGAAGTGGGCAATGTTGGGCCGCAATTAGCCAGACCACAAAGGGCCAGAACTCAGCCAAAAAGATTGAACGATTGCATTGTCAGCTTTCCTCCATCCATTGATCATGCTTTACCTTCTTCCAGTCAACAATCCTCGACTGTACATCCCCTATCCAACTTTGTTTCTTATGAAAACTTTTCGGATTCACACAAAGCCTTTTTAGCGGCCATCACTTCCATTGATGAGCCAAAAAACTTTAAGAAAGCCGTGCAAGATCAGAATTGGAGGGATGCAATGCAAAGGGAGATAAAGGCACTTGAAGAAAATGGCACTTGGACTACAGAAGATTTGCCGGATGGGAAAAGAGCTATAGACTCAAAATGGGTCTATAAGATAAAGTACAAACCAAGTGGTGAAATAGAAAGGTACAAGGCTAGGCTAGTGGCAAAGGATTCACGCAAGGGAAGGCGTTGATTACCATGACACGTTTGCACCGTGGCTAAGTTGGTCACCGTTAGAAGTCTCCTCGTTATTGCCGTTAAGAAAGAGTGGATTATTCACCAACTCGATGTAAATAATGCATTCTTGCATGGGACTTACGAAGAAGTTTATATGATAATCCCGAGGTTATGATAAAAGCGGAGGAACGAAGTGTGTCGGTTAAGGAAGTCGCTATACGGTTTGAAGCAAGCTTCAAGAAACTGGTACCAAAAATTTACATCAGTTTTGCTCGAACTTGGGTTCAAACAATCTTTTGCTGATCACTCACTTTTTACTTACAAGAGAGGGAAGGTGTTTGTTGGTGCTCTCATTTACGTCGATGATGTTATCATAGTGGGAAATAACCAAGAGAAAATACAAGAGACAAAACCCATCTTGATAGGAGGTTTAGCATTAAAGACCTTGGCCCCCTTAAATACTTTCTCGGAATCGAGGCTGCATGAACGAAAGACGGGTTAGTGCTTAGCCAACCTAAATATACTCTAGACATTTTGGAGGATAGTGGGATGCTAGGGTGTAAACCGAGCTCGTTCCCAATGGAACAAAATCTAAAACTCGAAGTTGATGGTGAAGATGTTCGTGTGGATGCCAACATGTATAGACGGTTAGTAGGGAGATTGCTATATCTCCAAGCCACGAGACCGGATATCACGTACCCGGTAAACGTCCTAAGCCAGTTTGTGTCCGACCCTCGCCAAAGTCATTTGGATGCCGTCATGCGGGTACTTCGGTATTTAAAGGCGACACCGGGACAAGGTATTTTCTTCCCTAAAGACGGAGGAACAAACTTGGTCACGTATTGTGACGCCGATTGGTTAGGGTGCCCCTTCACAAGAAGATCACAAACTGGATACATTCTACTCTTAGGGGAGCTCGGTTTCTTGGAAATCAAGAAACAATCTATTGTTCTCGGTCATCACCGAAAGTGAATCTGGGCCATAGCAACCACCACCGGTGAAATTTTATGGATGCGGTGGCTCTAAAGGGTCTCAAGTGAACAAAGTGGACCTACACCACTTTATTGCGACAACCAAGCGGCACGACATATCGCGAATAACCCGTTTTTTCATGAGCGAACAAAGCATGTCGAGATGGACTGTTATTTCGTCAAAGAACGGGTCGAATCTCAAGAAATAGAACCTCTCTACATCAGCACCAAGAAGCAAATAGCCGACCTCTTCACCAAAGCTTTGGGATCCCGACAACTTGAACCTTTACTCGACAAGATGGGCATGCGAAATCTACACGCTCCATCTTGAGGGGAGTATTGGATTGCATAATTATCTCCTCCTGATTTCCTCTCCATCACTTAATGGGTTTTCATATTGATGTAAACAATCGCCTATTTATTTTTCTTTCTATTGTATAGATTATATCACTTTAAAACAAATAAATAAAAACCTACGAACCAAAATTCTATACATTAAAAGTTGTCTTTTATGCGGGTTATTTGAGCGTCGGTACATACGTAGTAAGCTTGGCCAAAAGACACTTTGGGTGCCACCGACAAAGCGCCATTTTCACTCAAAACACAAGCCAAAACACCAATTTTGAGACTCACCATATCATAATCGAAATTCAATAGCCAATTAAAAAAAAAAAAAAAAATCACCGTTCTTTTGGCTTCAATTCCTTGGAGGATTAAAAAGGCGCAGAGAGAGGGTGGCGGTGGCTCGGTGCCACGTTGGATGGCACATGGGTGCATCACCACTACAAAAAAAGGCTTTAGTATGATAGGAAAATCATCAATAACAATTAGGGGTGTCCAAAAAAAGAACCCAATACCGGCAAGACAGGACCGTATATTAGAAAATACGGTTCTTGGTTCTTAAAAAAACGGTTCGTCGGAACCGTCCGGTTCGGTTCGAAGGAACCGACTTTATGAAAATATGTAATTTTATAGGGTTTGTTTGGGATATTGTGTACATGCAATTATCGTCCTTTTAAGAAAATAGAAAAATCCTACATAAACCTAAAAACCCATAAACCTTAACCTTTAATCCATTGATTCCATTCAAAGATCAAAATAAAAGTAAGTTTTTTCTAAGCGGAATATCGAGTAGCATAGCTGCATATCGAACAATTATGGTTGGAAGTTGTAATTAACTATTGGTATTTGTTGTTCATTAAACTTAATGGTGAAACAATTAACGATTGTGGCGTTGCATGATATATTGTCACATGGGTTTTATGCTAGTAACCATGATTGATATATAATATTCTCAACGAGTTTGCCATTATTTTTGTGGATAATGAGTTTGCTGGATATATGTTTTTTGTAAGTTGTTATATGCTATTAAATCAACTTCTTTCAACCGAAACCGAAAATTTACATCCATCAAAATATATTTTTTAACACTTTGGTACTCATGGGAATTAAACTCGTCTTAGTCACGAACCGAAAAACTTGGGACGGTTCTTGGTTCCACTATATTTTTGGTTCTCGGTTCTTTCGGCTCGGTTCGGGACGGTTCTAGTACCATGGACAAATAACAATAGAAAAATAAAGTGGTTTAATCACGAAATCAAGGTCGTCACTATAGCTTGTCACAAAGTTAAATAGTGACAATTAAAATCTTATCGATAATAATGGCGAAATGAGTCGTCACTATTTATAGTGACAACTTTTGTATCGATCAAATTGTCATTAATATAGTAAAAGTCGTCAAGAGTAGTTCACTAACGGAGCATTTAACTTTCGTCAGTGAGTTTAGTGACAAAAGATTCGTCACTAGTATCTTCTGCAAGAGATAAAGAGGTTGTCAATTTCAACTATAACTGCTTTTAAATAACTGAAAAAACTAATAATATGCATTAAATGTCCAAAATACTAATGCCATCTAGGGGTGTTATATGCATTAAATGTCAAAATACTAATGCCATGATGCCATCTATGTAATGTCAACAACCTTTTACAATGTAAAATTTACCCGATGACCGACCGAGTTGACCGAGTTTTAAACAAGGTCGGGACGGGTATGTTAGAACGAAACCGGTCCACAATAAAATGCCATCTATGTAATGTAATACCATTTAATCCGAATATAAGACATGTTAGAACAACCTCCACAATAAAAGACGCCAATAATCATGTTCCGAACAAAAAAAAGAGTAAAAACGTACTCATATGTGTCCTACGAAACATAGAAGCTGCCAATCTTCGCAATAAACTAAGCGGATATTTGACAAGCTCCCAAACAAGATGTCTTCTAGATTTTTGAAGCATGTTTCATGCTATTGTTGTTTCATCCAAGTAAATATTTGAGGAGTTGCAACATATCATCTTTGATTTAGAGACCTATTCGTCAACATTTTCCTAAAATTGAATGCAAGATCGAAATCACCAAATAATAATCACGAAACCTGAAAAAAATGGTTTGTAAGAGTATAAGTCCATTAGTTAAACTAGCATGGTACCGTAGCGATGCGTGGCCAGTCTCTGTGATTAAATTTTCGAGCGAACCCTTGAGCTCTTGGATTTTAGATTTATGTTTGGAAGCTTAATTAGATTGTACATTGTGGTTAAAGAGTTGTATATTTTGGTGAAGGGGTGAATTAAATTGTGTATTAATTGTATGTGTTGAATAATGTGTTTTTAGTTTTATTTGTATTTGTACATTGTGCTTAGGTAGTTGTATATATTGGTGATGGGGTATATTAATTGTATGTATGTAATAAATAGTATTTGCTTAAAATCAATTATGCTTTACATAGTTGTACATTATGTTTTATAAGTAGTATTTGCTTAAATTCTAATTTAAAAATCTTAAACTCATAAATAGAGAGAGTCGTTCATAAAATTATAAGTAGTATAAATTATCTCTTGATTTATAAAAAGGGTGACATGTAAACTTTATGAGTAGTCAAACATATTGACAAATATAGGGTAAAGCGATAAAATAACAACGTCTTTCTAAATTGACCGACTTGAAATACTTACTTTTTATTAAAATATACACCGCGTCTTTTAAATTTTGTTCGACTTTACCCATATGTAATAAAATAATATTATTTAATATGATATTATATTAATATAAATCGGTCATATGGGTGAAGTCGAACAAAATTTGAAAATACGCGTGTATATGTTAATAAAAAGTAAGTGTTCAATCATACATTTTAAAAAATGCGTTCTATTTTATTGCTTTTACCACAAATATACCTATGATGTAAAAGTTGTTGCAACTCGAGAAATAAAGCTCACTAAGCTTTTGGTTACCTGCCATAATTTCAGTTAAAATAACCATTCCAAAAGATCAAACTATGAGGCCGTTGTTCTTGGATAAAGTACAAAATGTCATTAAAATGAAATGGGTCAAATGGATATGCCTAATTAAAACACAAAAACCTATATTTTCAAAAAAAGAAAAAAAAGTCATTTTGGCTCAAGCCAATTCCTCGGCGGATGGCACGAAGGGGGGGGGGGACGGGGGTGTGTGCAGTCGCTTGGCCATGGCTTTGTGCCACGTTGGATGGCGAATGAGTGCATGCTACAAGAAAAAAAAGGCTTTAGCGACGACAGGAAAATTGTCACTAACACTAGAAAATTCGTCACTAAATTGGTTTAGTCACGAAAATCAAGGTCGTCACTATAGCTCCGTCCTAATTAAAATAGTGACAAATTTAAATAATGCCACTAATAAGTGACGAAAACGAGTCGTCAATATTTATAGTGACTATTTTGTGTTAGTAAAATTTGTCACTAATATAGTTAAAGTGGTCATTTGAGTAGTTCACTAACGGAGCGATTAACTTTCGTTAGTGGGTTTAGTGATGAAGATTCGTCACTAGTATCTTTTGTAAGAGAAGAAGTTGTCAGTTTCAGCTATATGAGCTTTTAAATAACTAGAAAAACTAATAATATGCATTAAATATCCAAAATACTAATACCATCGATGTAATGTAATACCATTTGGTCCGAATATACAACATGTTAAAACTAAGTCGACAATAAAAGCCGCCAATAATCACATTCCTAACAAAAAAAAAGTAAAAACATACTCATATGTATCCTACGAAACATAAAATCTGCCAATCTTCGCAACAAAGAAAATATTTGACAAGCTCCTAAACGAGATGTCTTCAAGATTTTTGAAGCATGTTTCATGTTATTTCTCTTTCATCCAAGTAAATATCTGAGGAGTTGCAACATATCATCTTTGATTTTGAAACCTATCCATCAACATTTTCCTAAAATTGAATGCAAGATCGAAATCACCAAATGATAATCACGAAATCTTCAAAAATGAGGTTTTAAGAGTATAAGTCTAATTTTGAGCTAGAAAATACATTATGATGCATCAAATGCAAGTCAATGCATCTCAAATATGTGGTTAAAGTTATTCTTATCTTTGTCATTTTAATATTTTTCCCATCGATCCTAACTCATAACCCTTAGTATTCTTTTATATTCCTTATACATTTTCGATTAATATTCACCTCTATGACCGACTATAATATATGGGGTGTTTTGTGTTGAAGAATTTTGAAGTCTAATTGTGGCTGGAATGCGTGGGTTAGGTTTTAGCAGAATACTAGTTGGAGTGCTAGTCCAACTCATCCAAGTTGTCCTAATAATCTTTATCTATTTAGGTAATGTTTTAATGTAATCATGTTAGTAGTCTTGCCTGTGATTAAGGGTTTTCAGAAAACATTGAAACCATCGATCGATTCTAGCTTGTGATCTTGTGGTTAGACGTGTGCGTTTCTTTTGATCAGACACAAAAGCTGATCATAGCTTCTTTGGTAATTTGTAATTGCGTTGTAGAGTTACACAAACGAACAACAAATCTTGGACTCCAATCTGTCATGTTTGATTAGATTGCTTGATTTTGGTAATAACTTTGTTCAGGGAAAACGAAAATTGAGCAGAAGCTATCTAGCCTTGTGATAAAGGGTTGGATTATTCCCCGTTACAGACATACTCACGATCCAGAAGAAGAACTAAGATGACAGGAGATCCTTTAGGTTCCAACACACATGACCGGTCTGCCGACAAAGGAATTAGATTTGGACGTTTCAATGTTCATTGTTAACGTCAACTAATTACACCATATGGAGGATGCTTATGGAGGTAATTCTTGGAATTCATGGAGTCTTGGAAGTAATCGACCCAAGCTTAGAAGATGCCAATAAAAACAATATTAAGGTTTATTGTTTGAGTAATTACCAGAAGACCTAGTTTTACATACCGGGAATCTAAAAACCTGGAAGGAGATGTAGGAAGCGGTAAAGACTCGTAACAACTAGTACAAAAGCGGATTTGGTCACACATGGTGAAATGGAACGGCCACATTTGCATGTTGTGTGGTGAAGGTACGAAATTGACAACATTTACTAATTAGTCGACATGAAAATTTTGATTGTGTGACCATTAGAACTATATTGCCACACAATCGAACATTGTGTGGCTAAAGGTAATCGGTAATTTTGTTTCGATCATTTAGCCACATATGAATTTGGAACACGTGACAAATACAAGTAACCTTGATGCATTAGTCACATGAAGTAATTTTTTGTATGTCTAAATCATAGAGTCAAGTTTTGTCACGCATTATTTAAGGGTGACTGATATGTTTTGCTAAGTCTTTAGCCACATCTGAAATTGGAATACGTGACAAATGAAAAGTAAGGTTGAAGCATTAGTCACAATATATGATAACATCAAATAGTCCTGAATATTAAGTGTCAATTTCCCCCGTTAATGCTCGTTATTTATATCATTTATATGGATTTACGCTTGTTTTCCATTGTTTTCCACTTTGAGATAAATTACGAGCATTGGAGCTAAAGAGACGCGGAAATGGAAACATTACTAAAGATTTATCACATTATGCTTATTACGAAGAAATTACGGCGTAACTCGTCTCACATTCGCGTAACTATTGCGTGACCCGTAAGTCCAACTTATCAAGAGGTTACGGCGTAACTCTTCCCAAAGGTTCTGACGTAACTCCATTAGGTCAAAAGAGGTTCCACGCCACGATACTTCACGCAGTAACTCTTGCATCACTTACGGCGTAACCGAGTTTATTGAAGACTACGGCATAACCACTTATAAGGTTACGCCGTAACTAGCGAGATCTAGTGCATTTACGAAGAAATATAAGGTTACTGGCGTAACTCCTCTCACGGTTACGCCGTAACCCATACCGCCTATAAATACCCCACAATTCTAGCATTTCAAAGCATCCCATTCCACACTCAACACTCGAGAACGTGGGAAAAAGCTCAAGGAGGTCTAGGGAAGCATACTGAGTCGTTTCGAGGAGAGTTACACCATTACGATAAGCTTTAGCGTTTGTTATTTATTTTACTTTCAATTCATGTATTTCGTACCTTTGAATATTGAATTGATTTGCATGATTAATATGAGGCTAAGCACCCTTTGGTGCTAGCCTAGTTATGATTCCTTAATTGTTTTGTTTACGTTTACCTTTACTTCCGTACAATTATTTCTAAGTGTATGCATGCATAGTTCTTTGGTAGTCACCCTTGGTTCGGTAGTTTTGAATGGCGATAGAGGCCAATTGCCTAGGAGATATGACCAAGCTGACCCTAGGTGAGCGATTTGAGACAGGAAGGGTAAGATATGACCAATGACGACCCTTTCTACTTGTGCGATTTGACCAACTCGATCACTATCGTTTGGATGAACTTAAGAATTGGGGGTGTAGTGTCTAAGTTCCTAACGGTCGGGCACTCACTATTTAGAATCTAGCATGTAGCGGTACTTAATGACTCGGCAGGGGACGGGAACAACGGGACTTATGACGGTGCTTTGATTTCTCTGTGGTGGCATCTTTCGATAGGTTATGGCGAATTGACCAAATCTTGTCCTCTCGAATTTGAACCCACACAAGTAATTGGAAGTAGGTAGCGTAGACATAACTAGTTAGGAAGATTAACTAGGTTAGCACCACTATTCCTCTATTGATTTCCTTCACCATTTATTTGCTTTTACTTTATATTACGCATTAGTAGTTTAATTAATTAAACCCCTTTCAAACCATTAACATTCGTGACAATTAGACTTAGTAATTATCCAAACACACATAGCTCTTGGGACGACCTCGGCTTTACCATTTACTACACTACACACGACCGGGTACATTTGCCTGTTAGTGCATTAGGGTATACCATAGGTACAACGAGACACTATAAATATTTAAGACACAGTCGATAAAACACCGCATCAATATACATATAAGCAGTGACAAATATATGTCACACACTTGAACACTTGTGACCAAATGCCATATATGGTCACACTAAACGTTTTGTCACACATTCGTTAAGTGTAGCCAAAATCCAGTACATATGGCCACGTAAGTTAATATGTGTGTTTAAAGTTTAGTTTGTGTTAGCTTGCCAAAAGCTAATGTATATGGTCACATTTACTACTAACACTGTTACCAAATGCCGTATATGGTCACACTAAACGTTTTGTCACACATATTATTTAAGTGTAGCCAAAATCCAGTACATATGGTCACGTAACTTAATATGTGTTTTTAAAGTTTATTTTGTGTTAGCTTGACAAAAGATAATTTGTATAGTCACATTTACTTCTAGCACGATCATGTGACTATATGCCTTTACAATAGCAACAACATATCACAAATGTGTGACTAAATTATGTTCATGTGGCCATTGGATGATCAATAGTCACACAAAATACACATTTCTTCACTTTAAACACCATATGGTCACACTTATTAACACTTTTAGCCACACTTTATGGTTAATTGTATGCGACTAAATACCCAAAATAAACATGCTTTGTGTGACTAAATGTTTGAAAATGCCACACAAACATAAAATTCATGTGGCCATTGGATGATCAATAGTCACACAAAATACACGTTTCTTCACTTTAAACACCATATGGTCACACTTAGTAACACTTTTAGCCACTTTATGATTAACTGTATGTGACTAAATACCCAAAACAAACATGCTTTGTGTGACTAAATGTTAGAAAAGGCCACATAAACATAAATTTAATGTGGTCATTGGATCATCAATAGTCACACAAAATACACATTTTTTCACTTTAAACACCATATGGTCACACTTATTTACACTTTTAGCCACTTTATGATTAATTGTATGTGACTAAATACCCAAAACAAACATGCTTTGTGTGACAAAATGTTTGGAAAGGCCACACAAACATAAATTTAATGTGGCCATTGGATGATCAATAGTCACATAAAATACACATTTCTTCACTTTAAACACCATATGGTCACACTTATTAACACTTTTAGCCACTTTATGATTAATTGTATGTGACTAAATATCCAAAACAAACATACTTTGTGTGACTAAATGTTAGAAAAGGCCACACAAACATAAAATTCATGTGGCCATTGGATGATCAATAGTCACACAAAAAACTATTATGTTTTCATAAATAGAACTAACTACGAATATTAAGCAGACTTAACTTAGGTGCGCGGACTTAACTTTGTTTGGCCTTAACCACTAAAACTAACCGGACTTAAATTTGTCGGCGGCTTTAACCACTAAACTTTTACGCTTATAAGTAGAGCACTACCATATATATATATATATATATATATATATATATATATATATATATATATATATATATATATATATACTTATATATTTATATATATATATATATATATATATATATATATATATATATATATATATATATATATATATATATATATATATATATATATATATATATATATATATATATATATATACATACATATATATATATATATATATATATATATATATATATATATATATATATATATATATATATATATATATATATATATATATAGTTTGGTGTAAGGTGAACTTTTATTAATTAAGGAAACTTTGTACAATGAAATAAGCAACACACACTGATATGGACAAGTCCCATATCAAGTTGCATACAAGCCAACTCTATCCAATATCTGATATAACTGTTCTTATAAGTCTGATAACGAAAACAAACTTCCCATATCATACAACCATGGACAGATGACAACCAACACAAAACCATCACAAATAACACTTTTTAATGCACCACTAGGAACCATACACTTCCATATAGGGGCTATACCAAGTAGTTTCCATTTCCATCTCATGAATGGCTTCAACTACTTGGGAACACACACCCTAAATGAAGCCAACCAAATCCTACACAATCCAAAAAACTATTTATAAACATGTCTACCAATAACAACTGATAACGACTGGAATTATGTTTTAACACATGCTCAATACTGGAATTATAACTGGGGTACGGGAAGACACCGAAGCTTGGTCATCGTTGACAAAGTCAACAAGATTGAATCTGACCATTTTTTTTGGTTCCCACTGACACTCCTGAACAATCTCTCTCCATATGGCGTTTATGGTAACGTGGTTCTTGCTTCTAGGCCTATCGCTGTGGTGTTCAGTTCATGTTCACATAAAACTCCATTTCTTCCCGGTATCTCAGATACATTATGGTACTTCCACATTTTATTTCGCCGTAAACAAATGTGGTATGTTCGCATTAAAATGAACAATGTAGTATGCTCAATAAAAGTATGTCCATGTGTTGAAGTATATATTAGTTTTAAAGCGAATAATGAGTGAAATGGTCCGATTTGTATCATTACTTACCAAACGACTCTGTCCGTGACATATGCCGGGAAGGCGCGTAAAACAATCCCTTTAACTTTCATGCTCGTACATTGTTCCATGCACATATGTGTTTCATACGGTCATCCGCAATTGGAATTTAATAAAATGGTAAATAATTTAAAAGCTATTATATGGAAAGGTTTATTTTAAAATAAAATCATAGATTTTGTCTACACTTTGATTAACATACCTTCATCTACGGGGTTTCTCATGAACGGTCTTATGCGATTGACTCCATCGTTGTACAAGTTCGAGCGCATCATCAATCCATTTTCACCAAATGACATCGGGAAAGAGTATTGTTTAGTAGATTTGTGAAAACAACTCTTATGCCGACAAACGAGGTTTTCATCGTGAACCAATACATTCCATCCGTGTCCACCAAACTCATGCACGTGTCTGTCTTCCTCCGGTATTTCAATTTGACGGTGAGTGATAGCTGCCACGCACGCGCGAACAAGAACGTCAAATTGGTTAGTGTCGATATTGTCACGAAATTGCAAGGAATGACCTATGTAACAGTTTAGTTTAAAGAAAACATTAAAAGGTCAAACAATTAAAATAATCCTCATTTTCAACAAACTTATAGAATGTATTGATTAACATTTTTTCTTACCGAGGTTGTGCGGGATATTCATCCAACGTAACCGAGCATCTACGTTGTCAGTAACCTACAAGAGCAGATCGTATCCGGGCATTCGTGCCTGCATCGTTAATACTGTTACATAATGTGATCTTCTTCTGACGAATTAAAAGGAATGTGGCCACATTGATGTATTTGTTGTCATCTATAAAAGCTCGCCACTCAGACCCATGCAAAGTAATGCGACCACCAATCAATTTCCAGTAAACCTTATGTTTGGTTCCCCCATTGTGGATTATGTATATCCAACGCTTCTTGGGGTACAGTGTTTCAGTAAACAAAGTATGAAGCATCTTAAATTTAAAAAGTAAGCACGTATATCAATTTGATGGTTACATTGATAAATTTATAACCTTAAGTAAGTATTTTAAGTACAACTTACCTGCAATGTCCTAATGTTTATGCGGTTTGCCTCCACCAACAATTGGATGCTCATTCTATTTTAAAACCACATCTTCTTAATGGTCAATAAGGTTTTCACATATACATAACATTTTCACCAACTAATACAAGTCTTAGATGATCAATACATCTTTATCATTAAGGTGTCAAACAAAAAATGATTGAAGATGTATTACTACATATTTAACTATGTTTCAAAAATCAATAATCATATAGTCCTTTTAGAGTAAAAATCTGTATTTACTTACAATTAATCATCTTACCCCATACGTTTGTTAAAATCTAGTTACAAATCCATAATCTACCCAACATACCATACGCCATTGCTTCATCCAATGTTTAAACCTAAACTCAGATAATTAATTAAATAAGGTGTAGTGCTTAACCAAATCATATAAAAGCTATACTAACCTAATGATTAAACATATGTTTACAAATTGTCTAATTATTTTAAGACCACCTGTTTAACAAATAGCTGCTACGTATTTCACAATCCACGTATTCCACAATCCACGTATTCCACAATCCACATATATCCATGATTCTTTTTATTGAAATCATCCTATATTTACATGTCACACAATATTCTAAAGAATCAAATGGCATATATTTCTAATAAAACGGCTATTACATTATGATCAAAGGATACTCTATTCTTTAGGATATGTTAAACATTGCAAAAAAAATACCAAACATGCATTTGTAACCATCAACATATCAGAAACATGCATATCAATCACTTTACATTTGCAGTGGATGGTTAAAAAAAAAAAAAAAATGAATGTGTATGGGGTTGTTGTGTTGAAGAAGATAGAGTAGATTTTTTGCGTAGATTGTGTGAATGCAGCCGTAATATATCACGGTTCTCAAAACTTGCAATGATTACTATTAATTAAGAGATGGATATTTGTTTTATTTTTTTAGTTTGTATTATGGGAGAATTGCATATATACCCACTAAAACTCAAAAAAGTTGCTTATTTGCCCATAATACAAGTTTTTAATGCATGATGTACAATGCAACTTAAGCATGTTGTGGGTATATATGCAAATATGTAAGTTTTAGTGGAACAATAAATAGTATACGTACCAAAACGGTACATTTGAGAAAGTACACAACTATTTTATGACCTAAACCCTTGATTATATACATACAAAATATTTGGTAGAATCACCTTAAAAATTAAGTACCTTAACATACAAATAAAAAATATTTCAATAACATATGCGATGTCGTAACTTGTATCAATGTGTAACCTAAATCACAACCATACGCGATGTCGTAACTGGTAATTTGAATAACAACGTAATATTGACATAACAATGTATCTCCTTTAAACAATCCCGAACATAAATATAAATTTTAAGACACGTATAAATATACAAGTTACCCATTTAATAAATCAAAGCGTAATCAACACTTTAAAGACAAATACCTAATACATTATTGTGTATACCGTAACTATTATTCTCGAAAATAAATACATATGTCGAATACAATATTGGTTAATCGAATATACAATGTAGCTATTGAATTACTGCCGGTGCATCAACGTTTGCAATGTTTTTATCGATATTTCCGTCCTTGAATATCACGTTCCTTGTGATGATAAAAACACATGGAATCCAAGTAAAAAAAAAGTTAAACGTTGCAATAAAGTATATAATTGTAGGTACTTTTTAAATAAGAAACATATTTTTTGTGGTTTAATATTTTCTTGGTCAAACTGGTGATGTTCATAAAATTTCTGTATCACATTTTTTTTGAAATATATACATATGTATATATTTTTTACTTGTTTTCATGTACGTATTTTTTTAATAACATCATATGGTTTTTTTTGGGGAGTACACTTGAAAAAAAGGCCAAGCATGTGAGGTTGGATAATTAATGCTTGTTCATGGGGAAGCCAAATCTATCATTAGTTAGTATTGCATTTGGTGGCTCTAGGGTGACAATCAAATCAAATGGCTTATAAGTCATATACAATTAGAGTTTATCAATCATAACCAACAAATATTTTTCACTTTAAACACACACACATACCAAAATTAGGTGTTCTAAAAACCAAACAAAAAAAAAAAAATGATGACTACACCAATGCCTCTTTGCAATGAGTTAGCTGCTGCTGGTTCTAGTTTGGTTAGGGATAGGATGGTTGTCCGATTTCAGAGGGAGCTTACTGTCACCATGTTGGATGAAGCAGAATTAAGGAAAAAAGCCCAAGATATAAGGGCTCGTGTTGCTGAGAGGGATTGTGTGATTGGAGAGTTGGAGCTTTTTTTACTTTTGATTCTTGTGTGCAAAGCATTTCACAGTTGAATAATTTGAAAAACGAAGATTTGACAGAAGCTGCAACGATTTTGGTGAATGTCATGAAGAAGCAGAAGCGAGCAGGGGAGCTTCTATCATTCATTGAGAAGTTGAAGTCTATGGTGTACTGATCTGGTTTGTTTTGGTGTTTGTGAAATATATTTTGGGTTTAAGGTATGGTGTAAATGGGTGGGGTTGTGGGAATATGTTGGCTAAGACTTAGTAATGGTTATGTGTATGGATCTTTTAATATATGCTCTTTTCCATTTATGTTTTAGCAGTAAATGAATTTTAGATTTATGATGTCTAATTAATCTTGTTGGAACATACATGTGTTTTCATATATGTTGTAGTATGTCGGGTTGGTATGATGGTGTTGTTGTTCCATAAGTGGTTGACTTTAGTGCTAGGTTAATGCGATACCTGTTACAATAAGGTAATTGTTAGTGTATAAGAACCAAAAAACTCTTAAAGGTTTTATCGATATGATAATTGAAATTTTAGTTTAAATGTAAAGGGTCATTCAAATGGAAACTTCGAACTTGAATGTGACAACAAAGAATGGGACAATCAGTTTTAGAGACGCAGTTGATTAAATATAGTAAATGTAAGTGTTTAACCAACAAAGTAGAAAAAGCCCATAACGTAAAGGGTCATTCAACTTAGCACTACCAGTAGAAACTTGCCTACCAGTACTAACTTAGCACTACCAGTAGAAACATGCCTACTAGTACTAACTTAGCAATACCAGTACTAACTTAGCACTACCAATACTAACTTCTGAATCTCTCCACTATAGAGTCGGGATGTTCAGGGACCTTATGGGTGTACACTCTGTACCTCCTGACCCATTACCAGGTGTTAACTAATCCTAAAAGTGCACTAAAATTTTTAACAATCCTCTCCAAATTTAGTTCACTTCCTTTGCATGAAAATCAAACATCAAACAAAACATGTGCATAAATGAAAATCAAACATCAAACAAAACATATATACGAGGATTGAATTTCCATCTTAGTACATTACACGTTCAACCAACAAAGTAGAAAAATCCCATAACGACACATGTATGACTGTTTGAGTTACTGCAACAGTAGTAAGAAACAAAAAATGAATATATGTTAAGATACATGGAAACAGAGTGCAGTGTTTAGAGTGAACTAAAAGGACGTATGCAAATAGTAATAAATTTGGCTTTTACTTGCATGCTATTTTTGTTAGATACCTCCCAAGCGAAACAATATGAAATCTGTAGAAACAATAGTGATTCTGTGTATTTTGTTTTCATGCAAATGGTATTCAATGTGTAGTTATATGTTATACATGTGCCTACTGTGTTTTTCACTATGCAAAAGATATAGCCTTACTTTTCCTATTTAAGAGGGTCTAAGTGGCCATTTTTTTATTACTGATGTCGTAACTTGTAATAAAGAAGGAAGAAAACACAATGTCTAGACGCCCTAAGTATGATCAAATTAGAGCAGAAGCCAATTCGAATAAGCGGTGCGAGATGCTAGTGTTGTCTTGTCGCAGTGCGGTCGGGACATTCAAATGTCACAACAAATGAATGTCCTATGCGCTAGCAGTGAGTGTTACTCGTGAGAGGATTACTTTTATTCAAGATTTAGAAATAGTTGGGAACATTTATGCCCAGAAAACTGCAGAATATCTAAGAGAAGTTCAGGCAAGAGATGAAGAAAAGCTCATGCAAATGCGCATTTTGGCAGCTGGATTGGAGCTAAATTTTCGCAATCACGATGTGTTCATTCAGAAACTTAAGGGCTTAATGGATTGGTATGTGTGTTTGCATAGATGGGGGAAGCTGTTGTTGGTCATGATGTCTTGTTTATGCTGGTCTTTGCATTTGCAGTTATGTACTTGTCTTGAATTTTATTTTGAATGTTGTTCTAATATTTGGTTTTAGCCTTTGGCAGGTGGTTATAAGATATTTTATCAAATAAAAGCCAGTGTTTGTGTTAACTAATTTTACGATGCTTACCTTTTACTATGTTTGCATTCCATGATCCAGTATGAAACAACATCCTCCTCACTGGTTCAGGATTAATCTGTTGAAATGCCTCTCTTTATGGAGTCTGTTTACCTGTTGCTGCAAGTAAAGCGGATGATTAAAATTTTCATATATGAATCTAAATTTTCAAAGTAACAAACACTATTTGTTCACCTGTCTAGCAAAATGTCTGCTGCCGACCATTGTAGGTACAATGCCATTTAGATAGCAAAACGAATCTGAGAGAGATATCCAATGTCCCATCTACGTTAATAGTTCTCTATCACAACTTCCTGAATAAACTAGGTGCAATATCTGATTGGACCAAGCATAAAATAATTGCAACTTTGTGGCACTTTCAATGAAAGTATTATTATTCGATGTCAAATTCCAGCCCATTCTACTACGACTATATACACAGATGCTTAACATCTTCGAGCCAATCATGATTCATTGGGACGGGTGCATGCTAGGGACCAATGATTATAGCTTCTAACAGAAACTATATATACATGTGACGCCAACGGACGCCAGTGTCACAATTCTCAATTTCCGGTCATTTCTCAAACTCAATATTCTTCATATTAGTTCATGCATGGTTTTGCATTTCACGTTAAACGTATATATTTCCTATTAAATAAACGCTATCGTACGATCTTTTATTTTGAACAATTGATCCGACACTCCCCAAAACTTATCTTGATATATTTTTATACACAATTTAAGACCATAAAAATTATATTATTAGTTTACCCGGTGTTTTAAATTTATTGTGTATATAAATTGTTATATATAAATAATTACTGACGGTTTCCGTAAATTCTACGACAATTATTATTTCACTCAATTTTGCAAGGAATGTATTTTATAATTTTATGACTTCAATATATTTTATTTTGATCCGTTAAAATTTATTTTTGCTAACGCTACCCTAAATGCTTAAATATGTACACAAGTTACTAATTATTCTTAAATGACAACACTTTTACTTCTACATATGTATATTAAACTACAACAAAATGCATCTACTCCTTTATTTCCTATGTATGTCGACCAAAAGGGCATGAGTCAACATTTTAGTACTAAAATATCTAGAGTACACTTATATATGCATACATATTATATCATTTTACAAACTACACATACATTAGATAATATCAAAGTGTAATAGCAAAATATCTCTCTTCCTCTCTTCACCATTGAACCGGCCAACCATGGGTATCAAGAAGGAGATCACCAAAATTTTTCTAGTCAAGTTTATATCAATCTAGTTACACTCTTAGTTAAGGTTTTGAAATAAAAACCTAGGGTGTTAGGATTAACCCTTGTTCATTTAACCTCATCAAGTAACTAGTAAGCATCTCATATTCATTTTCATCTTTCATACTCATGTTATGTTCATATTATCATGTTTGAGTAAAACATACAAGTTATATGATGTCTATACCACTTAAATGGTTTATAAACTATATAGATTCATATATGTTATCCTATAATTAATCCCTTGAAACACATCACTTTTGGTGATGTCTAGGAACCCATGACACCCTAAGAAGGTCTATGGTAGGATTAGAATAGCTTCGGAGTTGTTTTGAATTGGTTGGAATAGGTTTGGCGCGTGAAAAACTCATTTCGACAACTTTAGTTAACGGTCTGTCCATATTTTTAAATCTGGGAAAATTCGACAGTTGGTAAAATATTTTGGGCTAGATATTTGGAAAATACACTTTAAAAGAAACGTGGCGCTTGAACGGTTAAAGCGAGTTATAACGAAGAAGTTATGAATTTTTGAAGTTTGACGACGAAAACTAATAATTCCGAAATTTCAGCATGAAAATGTCACCCTTTACGAGTCAAAATGAGGCTTAAGCGTTATTAAATGTGTCGACTTATCAAAATATATTAGTATACTTTGACACGAATCTAAGGACATATAAAACATAGAAAGCGGTCTTGTAACGATTAAATTACGTGTATACATAAAGTTGCCGTAACTATATTATATAAGAAAAACTAATATATTTCTATTAGACACATATTACGGCAAAACTAGAGACCATGTTGAAGGTTGTTTTTAACATTGATGTAGAACTTTTTATAACGAGATGTCTTCTAGTATAAGTGAGTTCGCCTAGCATATTTTCCAAAATGTCCAACCGTTCGTCAAACGGAGTTGTAACGAGTAAAATACGGTCACTCAAACTTTGCCGAAAACCTCCCTTAAACAATATTTTGGACACAAGTACCATACTTTACCTATATTTTTCTCCATGATCGAGACCTCTATGATGAAAACTTAAATGCTAAAACTTTGAGATAATGATACAAGCTTCCCAAAACCATTGAGTTTGTTTCCTAACACTCGATGTGCACCATTTTTCGACTAGCTTTTCAAGGCCGTTTAGTCACTTTCATGAATTCTTCAAATGATATTATTATACGACGAAAAGTTATAATTTCATAATAAATCCTTAAATGATTGTCGTATGATATCATTTCAACGTAAATGCCTGAAAAGTAATTATTAAATTGTCAGAACTTTATAAGATTATTTTTCGACGATAAACTTAATTTTTAAAAGTGTACAAGTGGTATGGATATCATATGAGTTTGCATGCACGACATTGTTTCATGATTTACATTAGAACATATCATTCATAATAGGTCGCGCTTAGAGATTGCGCCGCATTTCAGTGTATCCACCTTTGTCATCATAACCAAGGCTGTCAAGATCGCGTGTAAACTCGTAAGATCGTACGAGTTTACTAGCTAAAACCGTGTAGGATCGTGGTAGGATCGCATATGTGGTAGGATCGTAAGTAAGATCGTAAGATCATCACGCCATCCGTGATAACTTTTTTTTTTTTTTTTTTTTTTAATACTTTTCTATCTTTTAAGTCCATCTCACTTGCTTAGGCAAAAAAAAAAAAACAAGCGTGTGTTTTACTAATGTCTAATAAGTAAACCACTATTTTTTATTTTCTAAATAGATTATAGTTTATGGGTAAGGATCCAGTGAGAAGAAAACTTAAAATAAAAAGAATGAGAAATAACTATAACCGCATATTTGAGATGCATCGACTTGAATTAGATGCATCTCTACTCATTTAGATGCATCAAAATTCGTTTCGAAAGTAATTTTGAAGTGAAAATGACGCAAAGTAGTACTAGCAACAAATTTGACCCGCAGAGGACGAAAAATACATAGGATTTGTATAACTTTATGAAATGCATCTAATATATGTATATGCATCTAATTTTTAGCTAGAAAATATATTGTGATGCATCTAAAAGATTAGAGATGCATTTAAGTCAAATCGATGCATCTCTAATGTGTAGTTATAGTTATTTCTCATTCTTCTTATTTTAAAGATTCTTCTTATTTGATCCTTAGTCTATAGTTTATACCTAGTTTTCTATTTTTCTAATTAGATTATAGTCTAAAAGTGTTCAATAATTCAATTTACTTTACTTCATTGTGATTAAACTAATCAATGGGTATGTTTTGGAATGCCACTAATGAAATGTTTGTTTCCTTGAAATCATGTAGATGGCTCGAATGTTTTGAGACATTTAGGACTCATGTTATGTAATATTATTCTGCTAAATCGTTAATTTAATGATTGAAACTTGATTTTTGTGTGTTTTTATTATTACTTTGGTATTTGAAATTTGAACTTTATCATTTTCAAAATGATATTATATGAATTTATCTTTGACATAGTAGAAATGTAAAAGAGTTTGACTCAGTTATCATTTTTTTACAAACTATGACAAATTGGTAGGATCGTAAGATCGCGATCCGATCCTACGATCTCGATCTTGCAAAGACAAAAACGATCTCACACGGGATCGCGATCTTGACAGCCTTGATCATAACTATTGCAACAGGTGAGTTTCATAGCCCCTACTTTTATACGTTTTGAATTACTTTTGGGGGAGATACATGCTCAAATATTTCCATTTACTTTCACAAGTACTTTAACTTATATGAATTACCGTGAGTTTTCATAGCCCCACTTTCTATTAATTGGTTACAAACTTTTGGGGGAGATACATGCTCAACTACTTACTTTTACAAATACAAATACTCAAAACATTTACACTTTTATGCTACGCTATACTTTTTATACTTGATTGCATAATACTTGATAGCATTTATACTTGATTGCATTACACTTGATTGCATTATACTTGATTGCGTTATATACTTGATTGCGGTATACTTGATTGTGTTATACTAAACTTGAAAGTCTCCCAACATACAGGAGCAGTCCCTCGCCGCATGATAAGTCTCCTTGGATAACACACGCATTGGGTTTCGAGATGAAGTAAAACTAATGCTATTACTTTCCTTATGAGCAACACAAAGTCTCCTTGGATAACACACGCATTGGGTTTGGAGATGAAGTAGAACCAATGCTATTACTTTCCTTGTGAGCATCATACCCACCGAGTTTACGGAGATGAAGTGGAGACTCATGGCTAATTGCATAAGTTGATGTCGCGTGACGCGATCAATATACTAGTTACATACTTAAAACATTGATACTTTTAACTACTATGATACATGCATACATGATTGACGTACTATTTTTAGCGTGGGTTGTAAACACACGGGTTGCAAGTTTTGTATAGGCGGAACTTGAATCGAGTGGATTCACAATGCCTTTGCTTTGTGAACTCATTTGGCAACGTGTGCATGAACATAAACTATACATATTTTGGCGGTGGATTGTGAACACACAGGTTGCAAGTTTTGTATGGGCGGAACTTGGAACCGAGTGAATTTACGATGCCTTTGCTTTGTGGACTATTCTATATGACCAAAACTTTGCCTTTGTTGCATGAACGCTCTTTAAAAGCTTTACTTGTTAACCAAACTCTATGAACTCACTCAACCATTGTGTTGACACTTTTAGCATGTTTTATCTCGGTATCTAAGACATTCACTTCATGGCATGCATTTGGACATATCATAGAGTCGTGGTGACGCGTCACACATGGGATTTATGCATTTTAAAACATCGTTTGGCTTGTAACAAACTTATTTCCGCACAAATTGATTTTCATTTGGGACCTATACTTTGTAAACTCGATTGTTTTAATAAATCAACGATATTTAACGACACTTTAGGTCGCTCGATATAACTGTAACTTTGATGCTATGACAGTCCTCCCAAGGTATTCCATTCCCGCAAAGCAGGTAATTTGGGGTGTGATGATTGGTATCGTAGAATCGGTTATAGAGAACTAGGTTGCATCATTGACCCTAGACTATAACTACATCATCATAGCTTCTCATCATATCATTATAAGTGCATATTCTTTATACATGCGGACTTATGACTCAACACCAAACATCATATGAGTCGATTAGTCCAAGCATTGCATAGTTACTCTAAATTATACATAGCCCGATCACCTATGTCTAATTCGGTAGAATCATGCAATGAAGGGAGTTGTAGTCTCATATGTAAGCAATTCCGTGTCGAGCCAAATTTTCAAAATATTTTCTTCAAACCACTTGTTTCGGTTTGATCCGAGCGGCAGTTCTTGTTTGATGAGTTGCAAAGATCAAGCTAGAAACAAGTTGTTGCTCAAACCGATTTAGCCTAATCTCATGCGGTTCTTGTTTGATGAGTTGTGAGATTAAGTAAAATCGGTTACCTAAAATCTTTTGAGGGTTTCGCCGAGAATGGAAAGCCTGCCTCATCAAGCCTAATCATAAGAGAGCATGTATTTAGGACGGAAATGGTCACAATAGCACGAGCGTACCTAGTTGGACGAGGAACCCATATGCATGAGCATTGACATAATCATTTAGACCATACACGAGCATGAACTTTAGAACCCTTGTCGAGGTTCGAATATAGTTATCATTAATTGAATCACGAGGACGTGATTCACGACATGGAAGAATGTCACAATTTCAATTTCGGTCATTTCTCAAACTCAATATTCTTCATATTATTTCATGCATGGTTTTGCATTTCACGTTAAACGATATATTTCCTATTAAATAAACGCTATCGTACGATCTTTACTTTGAACAATTGATCCGACACTCCCAAAACTTATCTTGATATATTTTTATACACAATTTAAGACCATAAAAATTATATTATTAGTTTACCCGGTGTTTTAAATTTATTGTGTATATAAATTGTTATATATAAATAATTACGACGGTTTCCGTAAATTCTACACGACAATTATTATTTCACTCAATTTTTGCAAGGAATGTATTTTTATAATTTTTATGACTTCAATATATTTTATTTTGATCCGTTAAAATTTATTTTTTGCTAACGCTACCCTAAATGCTTAAATATGTACACAAGTTACTAATTATTCTTAAATGACAACACTTTTACTTCTACATATGTATATTAAACTACAACAAAATGCATCTACTCCTTTATTTCCTATGTATGTAATTAAAAGGGCATGAGTCAACATTTTAGTACTAAAATATCTAGAGTACACTTATATATGCATACATATTATATCATTTTACAAACTACACATACATTAGATAATATCAAAGTGTAATAGCAAAATATCTCTCTTCCTCTCTTCACCATTGAACCGCCAACCATGGGTATCAAGAAGGAGATCACCAAAATTTTTCTAGTTAAGTTTATATCAATCTAGTTACACTCTTAGTTAAGGTTTTGAAATAAAAACCTAGGGTGTTAGGATTAACCCTTGTTCATTTAACCTCATCAAGTAACTAGTAAGCATCTCATATTCATTTTCATCTTTCATACTCATGTTATGTTCATATTATCATGTTTGAGTAAAACATACAAGTTATATGATGTCTATACCACTTAAATGGTTTATAAACTATATAGATTCATATATGTTATCCTATAATTAATCCTTGAAACACATCACTTTTGGTGATGTATAGAATCCATGACACCCTAAGAAGGTCTATGGTAGGATTAGAATAGCTTGAGTTGTTTTGAATTGGTTGGAATAGGTTTGGGCGTGAAAACTCATTTCGACAACTTTAGTTAACGGTCTGTCCATATTTTTAAATCTGGTAAAATTCGACAGTTGATAAAATATTTTGGGCTAGATATTTGGAAAATACACTTTAAAACGAAAGCGTGGCGGCTTGAGCGGATTAAAGCGGAGTTATAACGAAGAAGTTATGAATTTTGAAGTTTGACGACGAAAACTAATAATTCGTAAATTTCAAGATGAAAATGTCACCCTTTACGAGTAAAAAATGAGGCTTAAGCGTTATTAAATGTGTCGACTTATCAAAAATATATTAGTATACTTTGACACGAATCTAAGGACATATAAAACATAGAAAACGGTCTTGTAACGATTAAATTACACGTGTATACATAAAGTTGCCGTAACTATATTATATAAGAAAAACTAATATATTTCTATTAGACACATATTACGGCAAAACTAGAGACCATGTTGAAGGTTGTTTTTAACATTGATGTAGAACTTTTTATAACGAGATGTCTTCTAGTATAAGTGAGTTCGCCTAGCATATTTTCCAAAATGTCCAACCGTTCGTCAAGCGGAGTTGTAACGAGTAAATTACGGTCACTCAAACTTTGCCGAAAACCACCCTTAAACAATATTTTTGGACACAAGTACCATACTTTACCTATATTTTTCTCCATGATCGAGACCTCTATGATGAAAACTTAAATGCTAAAACTTTGAGATAATGATACAAGCTTCCCAAAACCATTGAGTTTGTTTCCTAACACTCGATGTGCACCATTTTTCGACTAGCTTTTCAAGGCCGTTTAGTCACTTTCATAAATTCTTCAAATGACATTATTATACGACGAAAAGTTATAATTTCATAATAAATACTTAAATGATTATCGTATGATATCATTTCAACGTAAATGCTTGAAAAGTAATTATTAAATTGTCAAGACTTTATAAGATTATTTTTCGACGATAAACTTTATTTTCAAAAGTGTACAAGTGGTATGGATATCATATGAGTTTGCATGCACGACATTGTTTCATGATTTACATTAGAACATATCACTCATAATAGGTCGCGCTTAGAGATTGCGCCGCATTTCAGTGTATCCACCTTTGTCATCATAACTATTGCAACAGGTGAGTTTCATAGCCCCTACTTTTATACGTTTTGAATTACTTTTGGGGGAGATACATGCTCAAATATTTCCATTTACTTTCACAAGTACTTTAACTTATATGAATTACCGTGAGTTTTCATAGCCCCACTTTCTATTAATTGTTTACAAACTTTTGGGGGAGATACATGCTCAACTACTTGCTTTACAAATACAAATACTCAAAACATTTACACTTTTATGCTACGCTATACTTTTTATACTTGATTGCATAATACTTGATAGCATTTATACTTGATTGCATTACACTTGATTGCATTATACTTGATTGCGTTATATACTTGATTGCGGTATACTTGATTGTGTTATACTAAACTTGAAAGTCTCCCAACATACACGGAGCAGTCCCCTCGTTCGCATGATAAGTCTCCTTGGATAACACACGCATTGGGTTTCGGAGATGAAGTAAAACTAATGCTATTACTTTCCTTATGAGCAACACAAAGTCTCCTTGGATAACACACGCATTGGGTTTCGGAGATGAAGTAGAACCAATGCTATTACTTTCCTTGTGAGCATCATACCCACCTGAGTTTCTGGAGATGAAGTGGAGACTCATGGATAATTGCATAAGTTGATGCACGTTTACGCGATCAATATACTAGTTACATACTTAAAACATTGATACTTTTAACTACTATGATACATGCATACATGATTGACGTACTATTTTTAGCAGTGGGTTGTAAACACACAGGTTGCAAGTTTTGTATGCGCGGAACTTGGAACTGGGTGGATTCACAATGCCTTTGCTTTGTGAACTCATTTGGCAACGTGTGCATGAACATAAACTATACATATTTTGGCAGTGGATTGTGAACACACAGGTTGCAAGTTTTGTATGGGCGAACTTGGGCCGAGTGGATTCGATGCCTTTGCTTTGTGGACTATTCTATATGACCAAAAACTTTGCCTTTGTTGCATGAATGCTCTTTAAAAGCTTTACTTGTTAACCAAACTCTATGAACTCACTCAACCATTGTGTTGACACTTTTTAGCATGTTTTATCTCAGGTATCTAAGGCATTCACTTCATGGCATGCATTTGGACATATCATAGAGTCGTGGTGACGACGCGTCACACATGGGATTTATGCATTTTAAGACATCGTTTGGCTTGTAACAAACTTATTTCCGCACAAATTGATTTTCATTTGGGACCTATACTTTGTAAACTCTGATTGTTTTAATAAATCAAACGATATTTAACGACACTTTAGGTCGTTCAATATAACTGTAACTTTGATGCTATGACAGTCCTCCCTAAGGTATTCCATTCCGTTGCAAAACAGGTAATTTGGGGGTGTGACAGCCAGCCACAATGAAACATGATTGACTTGAAGAAATTTACCAACTTCATTAAAGTACAAGTGATAATATTATGCATATAAAATAAAACGGTCACAAACATGCGACATAATCGTCTATACATTGCTATAAACCAGCTCAAGATATGGGCAATCTCAAGTTTCAAACTACCCGTCATACTTGATCAAATCATTGATGGTCATGGTAAGCTTAACAAACAGATAATCAATTAGTCACAAAATACTGAGCCTCGAGATAGGGTAGCGTTTGAAAAAATTGGATTGCCCACCATGGTCGCAACCTTAACATCTTTGCCAAGCCAATATATGGGCATTATCATTTTGTAAAATACCCGTCGAAATTCATCATAGCCTTGATTTTGTTGGTAAGCTTACACGCGCTTAAAGAAATAAAGAAATAATCAATTTTAACATTAAAACTGAACCAAAGTCAAGATGTGCAAACTAATTGTCCATCTAATCACATAACCTTCACCAAATCATGATAAAATCATCATATAACACATTTACTAACTGGGTCATTCATTCATCAGCATTAAGAACCCAAATCTCAAATTGCAACAAGCTTAGATTTTGACAAGTAGGTCGTCATTAAAACATCAAATATTGGTCAAACAATTATCAATTTAACAAAATGAAACATAAAATAAAAATCAGATATCTACCTTTATAATTATTTAATGAACATGTATTCATCGCTTTCAACCCCAACACAACCATACGATTATCAACTATATATGATCATTTCATCAAAATTGAATCATCAATTTGAATACACAAACACAAGATGTCTTAAATATATGTTTTAATTTGATAAATATGTTGTATATTAGAAACCCCCAATTTCACATGGAAACCATATTTTGTTTTTGCAAGTTTTCAGGACTGTGTGTTTGACCCATGTGTGTGTGAGAGAAAACTAAATATCATTATATAGTTTAAACTATAAAAATAAAAATTGCATAAATAAAAGCATATTAACATATGCTAAACTATTATATATAATTACGCATCAGTACCATTTTCATTGTTAATACCTACATCAATCTAACATCACCAGCATAAACCATATGCACCATCTACCCCCAAAAGACAACCATACACAGATCACCAAGATGACAAAACAAAATACACATACATAAACAACATAAACATAAACATATGACCTAATCATAAAAACCCATGATATCCATATGCTCCTCCTTCTCAGTTAAACCTTCACGGAGTTCAACCAACAAGCCCCTCAAAACCTCCAGCCTCCTGCGCATCCTGATCATTTGCAACCTCAAGCACTCATAGACATCCCCACAAGCTTCTTCATCATCATGGTTAAGAGACCACACCTCAGCCATCCTTTCGGTCTGCACATCAATCTTCCTTTGCAACTCATTGCATCACTCCCCAAGAAACCTCAGCAACGCTTCATCTTCTGTGGGATCTTGAATGAAAAGGAACTTGAAACTTTGATGTAGCTTTTCTGGTCCGGACATGTCTTTCAACTCATTGATGTAAGGAGTGTTCGCCATTGTAATTATTGGTGGTGGGTGAAACTCTTGGTTGATAGTCAGATTAAGAGATAAAATTAAGTATATATTCTAAATAAATGTAACTAAACCAGACTCTAACTAAACTGCTAGGGAACCCAATAAGTTTCATCATTGCAAATGTTAATTAGACTATTAATTCACATTTTTTGTTTTCCCAAGAAAAAATAACAAATACTTCTTGGAGAATAGAAGCTTTGCATAACACATAAAACACTTCCAGTATTGATAAAAAAAAATTACAAAATGTATACATGAATTTGGCAATATAACATAACCAACCTCGAAATTTGACAATTATGAAAAATGGTAGTAAAATGAAAGCGTCATTTCCTCCAACTTCTCAAAAAACATTTTATCAAAAGAAATACATATATATACTAGACGAGTACCCGTGCATAGTAACGGGATTTTATAGCGAGAAATTGTTTAGAGATAAAAAAGGGTTTATTGGTTATAAACGAAAAATAATAGAAGTTTGAAGATTTGGGGATTAAACATAATGTTTTGAAACATAGTTCGACCCGGGTGGTTCAACCAGCTGAACTGTTCCGGTCAAAAAACGGATTGATTTAAACCGAGTCAACACGATGGGTTTGATCGAAAACGGGTCAACATTTCTTTTTTTAGTTTCAACTTTTCACTTTTTACTTTTTGGGTTGAATCTTTTGGTCCGGTCTGGTTTTCAAAACTATATATACTATCAACTTGTTAGCTTGTATGAAGCTTTATGTGTTTTATCAATTTGTATAATGTGTATAATAGAATGTACTTTTCATTTTAGGGTGTTTTAAAATAATATTAATTAGTGTGTTTAATTATTTTATATTTTGGATTATGTTGTTTTTATATGTAGTATACATGTGAAGAAGTGGGCCCTCCTGCTTTCCCCAATAGGATGCTGACACATATGTTAAGGCATACTATATGAGTTAGTCATCCCAATCAATGATCTTAACATAAACTTCTTCACATGTACTCTTATAAGTTTTATCGTTTCATCCGTGTTTACGTTTTCTTTAGTTTTTCATGTTTTAGTTCGTTTGTATAACTTTTTGTACGTTGTCTTCCGTTTCTGTAGCCGTTTGCATCTATTTTAGACGTTTTTGTCAGTTTGTATACGTTTTCATCTGTTTTACATATTAACGTACATTTTCATAGGTTTCATACATTTTCTTACGTTGTTACACGTTTTCGTCCGATTTACTCCTTTTTTGTCCGTTTTTAGCCATTTTCATATGTTTTAAGAATTTTCGCCCGTTTTCATACGTTTTCTTACACTTTTACATACATTCGTACGTTTTTACATGTTTTAAATACATTTTAATCGTTTTCGTTCATCTTTGTCCCTTTTAACTGTTTTATCGTTTCGTTTTGTTTACATGTTTTCGTCCGTGTTTACGTTTTATTGGTTTTTCATGTTTTAGTCCGTTTGTATAAGTTTTGTATGTTTTGTCCGTTTCGTAGCGTTTGCATCTATTTTAGACGTTTTCGTCCGTTTTCATCTGTTTTACATATTAACGTACATTTTCATACGTTTCATACATTTTCTTACGTTGTTACACGTATTCGTCCGATTTACTCCGTTTTTGTCCGTTTTCATCCGCTTTTACCCATTTTCATATATTTTAAGAATTTTTCACCCGTTTTCTTACACTTTTACACATATTCGTACATTTTGCACGTTTTCGTCTCTTTCAATACGTTTTCGTCCGTTTTCGATTGTACGTCTTTGTCCCTTTTAATATGTTTTTATACGTTTCCGTTTTTGTTTACACGTTTTTGCTGGTTTTTTCATGTTTTAGTCCGTTTGCATACGTTTTCATCTGTTTTACATATTAGCGTACATTTTCATATGTTTCATACATTTTCTTACGTTGTTATATGTATTCGTCCGATTTACTCCATTTTTGCCTGTTTTCATCCGTTTTTACCCATTTTCATATGTTTTAAGAATTTTTCGCCCGTTTTCATACGTTTTCTTACACTTTTACACACATTCGTACGTTTTTACACGTTTTCATATGTTTTAATACGTTTTCGTCCGTTTTCGATCGTACGTCTTTGTCCCTTTTAATATGTTTTTATACGTTTCCGTTTTTGTTTACACGTTTTCGTCCGTGTTTACACGTTTTCGCTGGTTTTTTCATGTTTTAGTCCGTTTGCATACGTTTTCATCTGTTTTACATATTAACGTATATTTTCATAGGTTTCATACATTTTCTTATGTTGTTACACGTTTTCGTCCGATTTACTCCGTTTTTGTCCGTTTTCATCCGTTTTTACCCATTTTCATATGTTTTAAGAATTTTTCGCCCGTTTTCATACGTTTTCTTACACTTTTACACACATTCGCACGTTTTACGTTTTATGCTTTTAATATGTTTTCGTCCGTTTCGTCGTCTTTGTCCCTTTCATATGTTTTTATCGTTTCGTTTTGTTTACGTTTTCGTCCGTGTTTACGTTTTCCACAGTTTTTTTCATGTTTTAGTCCGTTTGCATCGTTTCAATTTGTTTACATATTAACGTACATTTTCATACATTTCATACATTTTCTTACGTTGTTACACGTTTTCGTCCGATTTACTCCGTTTTCATATGTTTTTAAGAATTTTTCGCCTGTTTTCATACCTTTTTTTACACTTTTACACACATTCGTACGTTTTTACACGTTTTCGTCTATTTTAATACGTTTCTGTCCGTTTTCATACGTCTTTGTCCCTTTTAATCTGTTTTAATATGTTTCCATTTTTGTTTACACGTTTTCATCCGTGTTTACACGTTTTCATCCGTGTTTTTTCATGTTTTAGTCCGTTTGTATAAGTTTTTGTACGTTTTCATTCGTTTCTTGCCGTTTTGCACGTTTTTGTCCACTTTAGTCAAACATTATGTTTGTAGGTTGCTAATTATGGAAGCCATGGCTTAAAATGTAAATAATTTTGTGTCAACCCAAAAAGCGAACTTAATTCATATTCGGTTTAAACACCATATGTTGTAACCCAAGAAGCGAACTTAATTCATATTCGGGTCAACCCAAGAAGAGAACTTAATTCATATTCGGTTTTCGGTTCGCTTTGGTTTAATTATAGTTCGGTTCGGTTCGGTTTTTGTGTTGACCAGAATAAAAATATAACCGATTTAACGAAACCAAACAACCCGATAACCGAATGGATCAACACCCCTAATTTATAGTCATAGTTTAAAAGAAGGAGGACTTAGTTTGCCATTTTTAAACATTAGGTCTTTACACTTTGATGGATCTTAGGGATGACAGGGAGGCTGCAAGGACTAAGCTGCAGGGGTTGAATGATCTCATTACTCAAGCTTAGGAGGAAATCGATACCAAGGAAGAACAAATTCAGGCGATGAATGGTTGAAGGGTTGCTCGCTATGGAATGAGATGTTTTCTTTTGCTCTAGTGTCATCTGTTTATGTCTAATGTCTAATGTCTAATGTATTGGTTTAATGGGATGGTCTGTAGATATATTAACAATGGAATATGTATGGATCTTTTGATGGTTTATCCATACGAATGCTAAATATGTTTGTTAATATAAGTAATGTGTTCGCTAGTTTGTTTCATCTTTTTTTTAATGTTGTTTTGAATTTAGGAATTGGTTGTGGTGTTTAAGTTCATATTCGCACTGGTAGAATGTATTATTGTAGGCTTATGATGTTCAATTTTTGTTGACTGATTATGAAGTTTAGAAGTGGAGCGTTTGTTCATGATAATTATTTTGGATTGAACCACTATATTTAGGGTGTTTTTGTTGGTGTTTTTGCTTTAAGTTAATTGCATTTACATGATTTCTTTATATTTTTTACTGTTTGAGGATGTTAGAGCTTATTTAAGTGCTTATAAATAGCTTATTTATAGGCTTAAAGTAAGGTCTCGAGGGTCATTGTTGTATCAATAGTTCTTGGTTGGATTTGCCTATTTTGTGCTTAATTGTTTATCCGGGACCTTATTAGTTATAGTTGCTTAATTAGTTGCTTTAAGTCTATTTTAGCTTTTGTTTGTTCATTTGTATCGCCATGTGGTGATTTTAATGTATCTCATAGTTATATGTGTCTTTGACACAGCGGGTTTGAAGTTATATGGGTGTTTGGGATGTGGGTAAGCACCATATCATCATGGGTGTTTTGGTTTCAAAATTGTTTGATTTTTCAAAAATTAGATTTTCTAATACATATTTGAATTGCACCAAAAATTAAATATTTAAATTCTATATTATCACTTTGGAGCCACATTTTAAAATTATCAAATTTGGAGCCAAATTTGAGAAATTTTTAAAATTACTTAGAAATTATGGTTTCTTTAATTGAAAAAGCGCCCATCATGAGTCCTAATTTTACTCCAATAAATCGGGCTTCAAGCAAAACAACGAACTTCAATTTTACACCATTATTTACCAATTAAGTTTACTAATTTTCTTTAACACATTACTTCGACGAATCATGGCAACTCAAACCAATTATCCGGATGATTTGGTTTATTCGATCGTGAAAATGATAACCCTTTGGATATGAATCGAGGCGATTCGATGAGGGTGAGGATGCCGAAACAACCATTCAAATGCGAATGTTGTTAAGAGGGCATAACTAGGTTAGCTAAGTTTCGCAAGGAATATGGAAAACCGACGGAATAAAGGTCGATGTAACCTTGATGCAATCGAATAGGTTATCGTGAAAAATAGAGCATTGTTTTCGAGTTTTTTAATGATTTGGTTCGTGAGCATATAGGTGTCGGATTCTATCCCGGAGGAAGGTTGATTCAAGCAAGAGATAAAATGTGGGACAAAATCACGGTGCATATACTTTTTAACTAGTAGTGGCTTGGGTCATCGAGGTACAAGGTGTTAATAAGTTTATCTCTGCATTTACATTATGTGCAACTAATTAACAACATTGTGTTAATCTTTGCAATGATATTTTGATGTTGACTTGACAATGAAGGCGATAATGAATCGTCTTGGTCAACTTCTAAGGAATTTCAGAATGAAATTGACACAAAACTACATATTGCCCAACCAAATACCCTTTCAAAACTACATCAAGTCCCGGCGAAGTATGGTGCAATTATAAAACCCAAAGATTGGGTAAATTTTGTAAACTATACAGCCAGCGAGGAATACAAGGTGTTAATTAGTCATTTTTATTCAAGTTCAAATATCTTTCACATTTGCTGTTTCCATATATATTAGTTGTATACTATCAACATTACTACTTCTAAACGCCGTATGATTTTGTGTTGCAAGGTGAAATCAGCTAAAGCTAAAGTGGCGCGTTCCAAGTCTGTTTATCAGCATACAATGAGACGAGGTGGATACGGCCGTGTGATAGAAAAAATGGTAACAGTAAACATTTGTACATTTGCATTGAATAGCATCATAATTTCATTTATATTCGTTTATCTTACATGTGTATGTATTTGATGTTTATAAGATCGAGAGTAAAGAAATTGAACCAGATGAAGAACCACCGCGTGGTACGCTGTGGTTGAAAGGAAGGGTGAATAAAGACAGAGAATATCACGATGATGATATCAGATCAGTGGGAGAAAAAATTGTAAGTTTGACTGCAATTTTTATTATTATGTTTAGTTATAAGTTAATACTGCTAGTGTATTAGTTAAAAATGTTAGTTATAAATTAATACTGGTAGTGTATTAGTTAATACATCAATCTTCCTTTGCAACTCATTGCATCGCTCCCCAAGAAACCTCAGCAACGCTTCATCTTCTGTGGGATCTTGAATGAAAAGGAACTTGAAACTTTGATGTAGCTTTTCTGGTCCGGACATGTCTTTCAACTCATTGATGTAAGGAGTGTTCGCCATTGTAATTATTGGTGGTGGGTGAAACTCTTGGTTGATAGTCAGATTAAGAGATAAAATTAAGTATATATTCTAAATAAATGTAACTAAACCAGACTCTAACTAAACTGCTAGGGAACCCAATAAGTTTCATCATTGCAAATGTTAATTAGACTATTAATTCACATTTTTTGTTTTCCCAAGAAAAAATAACAAATACTTCTTGGAGAATAGAAGCTTTGCAGTAACACATAAAACACTTCCAGTATTGATAAAAAAAATTACAAAATGTATACATGAATTTGGCAATATAACATAACCAACCCTGGAAATTTGACAATTATGAAAAATGGTAGTAAAAATGAAAACGTCATTTCCTCCAACTTCTCGAAAAAATTTTATCAAAAGAAATACATATATATACTAGACGAGTACCCGTGCATAGTAACGGGATTTTATAGCGAGAAATTGTTTAGAGATAAAAAAGGGTTTATTGGTTATAAACGAAAAATAATAGAAGTTTGAAGATTTGGGGATTAAACATAATGTTTTGAAACATAGTTCGACCCGGGTGGTTCAACCAATGAACTATTCGGTCAAAAATGGATTGATTTAAACCGAGTCAACCCGATGGGTTTGATCGAAAACGGTCAACATTTCTTTTTTTTCACTTTTACTTTTGGGTTGAATCTTTGGTCCGGTGCGGTTTTCAAAACTATATATACTATCAACTTGTTAGCTTGTATGAAGCTTTATGTGTTTTATCAATTTGTATAATGTGTATAATAGAATGTACTTTTCATTTTAGGGTGTTTTAAAATAATATTAATTAGTGTGTTTAATTATTTTATATTTTGGATTATGTTGTTTTTATATGTAGTATACATGTGAAGAAGTGGGCCCTCCTGCTTTCCCCAATAGGATGCTGACACATATGTTAAGGCATACTATATGAGTTAGTCATCCCAATCAATGATCTTAACATAAACTTCTTCACATGTACTCTTATAAGTTTTTGTACGTTTTCATCCGTGTTTACACGTTTTTGCTGGTTTTTTCATGTTTTAGTTCGTTTGTATAACTTTTTGTACGTTGTCTTCCGTTTCTGTAGCCGTTTGCATCTATTTTAGACGTTTTTGTCAGTTTGTATACGCTTTTCATCATTTTACATATTAACGTACATTTCATAGGTTTCATACATTTCTTACGTTGTTACGTTTCGTCCGATTACTCCTTTTTTGTCCGTTTTAGCCATTTTCATATGTTTTAAGAATTTTTCGACCGTTTTCATACGTTTTCTTACACTTTTACATACATTCGTACGTTTTTACATGTTTTCGTCTGTTTTAATACGTTTTCGTTCATCTTTGTCCCTTTTAATATGTTTTTATACGTTTCCGTTTTTGTTTACGTTTTCGTCCGTGTTTACACGTTTTCGCTGGTTTTTTCATGTTTTAGTCCGTTTGTATAAGTTTTTGTATGTTTTTGTCCGTTTCTGTAGCCGTTTGCATCTTTTTAGACGTTTTCGTCCGTTTTACATATTAACGTACATTTTCATACGTTTCATACATTTTCTTACGTTGTTACACGTATTCGTCCGATTTACTCCGTTTTTGTCCGTTTTCATCCGTTTTTACCCATTTTCATATATTTTAAGAATTTTTCACCCGTTTTCTCACACTTTTACACACATTCCTACATTTTACACGTTTTCGTCTGTTTTAATACGTTTTCATCCGTTTTCGATTGTACGTCTTTGTCCCTTTTAATATGTTTTTATACGTTTCCGTTTTTGTTTACACGTTTTTGCTGGTTTTTTCATGTTTTAGTCCGTTTGCATACGTTTTCATCTGTTTTACATATTAACGTACATTTTCATATGTTTCATGCATTTTCTTACGTTGTTATATGTATTCATCCGATTTACTCCATGTTTGCCTGTTTTCATCTGTTTTTACCCATTTTCATATGTTTTAAGAATTTTTCGCCCGTTTTCATATGTTTTCTTACACTTTTACACACATTCGTACGTTTTTACACGTTTTCATATGTTTTAATACGTTTTCGTCCGTTTTTCGATCGTACGTCTTTGTCCCTTTTAATATGTTTTTATACGTTTCCGTTTTTGTTTACACGTTTTCGTCCGTGTTTACATGTTTTCGCTGGTTTTTTCATGTTTTAGTCCGTTTGCATACGTTTTCATCGGTTTTACATATTAACGTATATTTTCATAGGTTTCATACATTTTCTTACGTTGTTACACGTTTTCGTCCGATTTACTCCGTTTTTGTCCGTTTTCATCCGTTTTTACCCATTTTCATATGTTTTAAGAATTTTTCACTGCTTTCATACGTTTTCTTACACTTTTACACACATTAAATGCGTTTTACGTTTTAAATGCTTTAATATGTTTTCGTCCGTCTTTGTCCCTTTCATATGTTTTTATACGTTTCCGTTTTTGTTTACACGTTTTCGTCCGTGTTTACACGTTTTCCCTGGTTTTTTTTTCATGTTTTAGTCCGTTTGCATACGTTTTCAGCTGTTTTACATATTAACGTACATTTTCATACATTTCATACATTTTATTACGTTGTTACACGTTTTCGTCCGATTTACTCCGTTTTCATATGTTTTTAAGAATTTTTCACTTTGTTTCATCGTATTTTACACTTTTACACACATTCGCATGCGTTTTACGTTTTAAATCTGTTTTAATACGTTTATGTCCGTTTTCATACGTCTTTGTCCCTTTTAATCTGTTTTAATATGTTTCCATTTTTGTTTACACGTTTTCATCCGTTTTTTTTCATGTTTTAGTCCGTTTGTATAAGTTTTTGTATGTTTTCGTTCGTTTCTAGCCGTTTTGCACGTTTTTGTCCACTTTAGTCAAACATTATGTTTGTAGGTTGCTAATTATGGAAGCCATGGCTTAAAATGTAAATAATTTTGTGTCAACCCAAGAAGCGAACTTAATTCATATTCGGTTTAAACACCATATGTTGTAACCCAAGAAGCGAACTTAATTCATATTCGGGTCAACCCAAGAAGAGAACTTAATTCATATTCGGTTTTCGGTTCGCTTTGGTTTAATTATTGTTCGGTTCGGTTCGGTTTTTGTGTTGACCAGAATAAAAATATAACCGATTTAACGAAACCAAACAACCCGATAACCGAATGGATCAACACCCCTAATTTATAGTCATAGTTTAAAAGAAGGAGGACTTAGTTTACCATTTTAAACATTAGGTCTTTACACTTTGATGGATCTTAGGGATGATGAGGAGGTCGCAAGGACTAAGTTGCGGGGTTGAATGATCTCATTACTCAAGCTTAGGAGGAAATCGATACCAAGGAAGAACAAATTCAGGCGATGAATGGTTGAAGGGTTGCTCGCTATGGAATGAGATGTTTTCTTTTGCTCTAGTGTCATCTGTTTATGTCTAATGTCTAATGTCTTGGTTTAATGGGATGGTCTGTAGATATATTAACAATGGAATATGTATGGATCTTTTGATGGTTTATCCATACGAATGCTAAATATGTTTGTTAATATAAGTAATGTGTTCGCTAGTTTGTTTCATCTTTTTTTTTAATGTTGTTTTGAATTTAGGAATTGGTTGTGGTGTTTAAGTTCATATTCGCACTGGTAGAATGTATTATTGTAGGCTTAGGATGTTCAATTTTTAGGTTGTTGTCAATTTTTGTTGACTGATTATGAAGTTTAGAAGTGGAGCGTTTGTTCATGATAATTATTTTGGATTGAACCACTATATTTAGGGTGTTTTTGTTGGTGTTTTTGCTTTAAGTTAATTGCATTTACATGATTTCTTTATTTTTTTTCTTGTTTGAGGATGTTAGAGCTTATTTAAGTGCTTATAAATAGCTTATTTATAGGCTTAAAGTAAGGTCTGAGGGCTGTTTGTTGTATCAATAGTTCTTGGTTGGATTTGCCTATTTTTGTGCTTAATTGTTTATCTGGGGACTGCTTATGAGTTATAGTTGCTTAATTAGTTGCTTTAAGTCTATTTTTAGCTTTTGTTTGTTCATTTGTATACGCCATGTGGTGATTTTAATGTATGTACAGTTATATGTGTCTTTGACACAGCGGGTTTGAAGTTATATGGGTGTTTGGGACTGTGGGTAAGCACCATATCTGTCATGGGTGTTTTGGTTTCAAAAATTGTTTGATTTTTCAAAAATTAGATTTTCTAATACATATTTGAATTGCAGCCAAAAATTAAATATTTAAATTCTATATTATCACTTTGGAGCCACATTTTAAAATTATCAAATTTGGAGCCAAATTTCAGCAAATTTTTTTAAAATTACTTAGGAAATTATGGTTTCTTTAATTGAAAATCGCCCCATCATGAGTCCTAATTTTACTCCAATAAATCGGGCTTCAAGCAAAACAACCGTAACTTCAATTTTACACCATTATTTACCAATTAAGTTTACTAATTTTCTTTAACACATTACTTCGGACGAATCATGGCAACTCAAACCAATTATCCGGATGATTTGGTTTATTTCGATCGTGAAAATGATAACCCTTTTGGATATGAATCGGGCGTATTCGATGAGGGTGAGGATCTTGAAAACAACCATTCAAATCGAATGTTGTTAAGAGGGCATAACTAGGTTAGCTAAGTTTCGCAAGGAATATGGAAAACCGGCGGAATAAAGGTCGATGTAACCTTCGATGCATTGAATAGGTTATCGGGAAAAATAGAGCATTGTTTTCGAGTTTTTGGTGATTTGGTTCGTGAGCATATAGGTGTCGAGGATTCTATCACGGAGGAAGGTTGATTCGAAGCAAGAGATAAAATGTGCGACAAAATCACGATGCGCATATACTTTTTTTAACTAGTAGTGGCTTGGTCGTCAGAGGTACAAGGTGTTAATAAGTTTATCTCTGCATTTACATTATGTGCAACTAATTAACAACATTGTGTTAATCTTTGCGGCGATATTTTGATGTTGACTTGACGATGAAGGCGATAATGAATCGTCTTGGTCAACTTCTAAGGAATTTGAATGAAATTGACACAAAACTACATATTGCCCAACCAAATACCCTTTCAAAACTAAATCAAGTCCGTGATATGGTGCAATTATAAACCCAAAGATTGGGTAAATTTTGTAAACTACACACCAATGAGGAATACAAGGTGTTAATTAGTCATTTTTATTCAAGTTCAAATATCTTTCACATTTGCTGTTTCCATATATATTAGTTGTATACTATCAACATTACTACTTCTAAACGCCGTATGATTTTGTGTTGCAAGGTGAAATCACTAAAGCTAAAGTGGCTGTTCCAAGTCTGTTTATCAACATACAATGAGGCGAGGTGGATACGGCCGTGTGATAGAAAAAATGGTAACGAGAAACATTTGTACATTTGCATTGAATAGCATCATAATTTCATTTATATTCGTTTATCTTACATGTGTATGTATTTGATGTTTATAAGATCGAGAGTAAAGAAATTGAACGGATGAAGAACCACCGCGTGGTGCTGCTGTGGTTGAAAGGAAGGGTGAATAAAGACAGAGAATATCACGATGATGATATCGGATCGGTGGGAGAAAAAATTGTAAGTTTGTTCGCAATTTTATTATTATGTTTAGTTATAAGTTAATCTTGCTAGTGTATTAGTTAAAAATGTTAGTTATAAATTAATCTTGGTAGTGTATTAGTTAAAAATGTTATATATATATATATATATATATATATATATATATATATATATATATATATATATATATATATATATATATATATATATATATATATATATAATTTGTTTTGATATATATTGATTTCTTATATGTGACTAAAATATGCATATAGTCACAATTATTAATATTTTAGTAACTGCTTGCTTAATTCGTTGTGTGACTAAATATTACAAAAGGCCACACAAACAAAAAATTCATATGGCCATTGGATGAACAATAGTCACAAAACACACATTTCTTCACTTTAAACAACATATGGTCACACTTATTAACATTTTTGGCCACTATATGCTTAATTGTATGTGACTAAATACCCAAAAGAAATATACTTTGTGTGACTATTGGCCATTGGATGATCAATAGTCACACAAAACACACATTTCTTCACTTTAAACACCATATGGTCACACTTATTAACACTTTTGGCCACTTTATGATTAATTGTATGTGACTAAATACCCAAAAGAAACATGCTTTGTGTGACTAAATGTTAGAAAAGGCCACATAAACATAAAATTCATGTGGCCATTGGATGATCAATAATCACACAAAACACACATTTCTTCACTTTAAACACCATATGGTCACACTTATTAACACTTTTGGCCACTTTATAATTAATTGTATGTGACTAAATACCCAAAACAAACATGCTTTGTGTGACTAAATGTTAGAAAAGGCCACACAAACATAAAATTCATGTGGCCATATGATCAATAGTCACACAAAACACACATTTCTTCACTTAAACACCATATGGTCACACTTATTAACATTTTGGCCACTTTATGCTTAATTGTATATGACTAAATACCCAAAGAAACATGCTTTGTGTGACTAAATGTTAGAAAAGGCCACACGAACATAAAATTCAAGTGGCCATTGGATGATCAATAGTCACACAAAGACACATTTCTTCACTTTAAACACCATATAGTCACACTTATTAACACTTTTGGCCACTTTATGCTTTATTGTATGTGACTAAATACCCAAAAAAACATGCTTTGTGTTACTAAATGTTAGAAAAGCCACACAAACATAAAATTCAAGTGGCCATTGGATGATCAATAGTCACACAAAACACACATTTCTTCACTTTAAACACCATATGGTCACACTTATTAACACTTTTGGCCGCTTTATGATTAATTGTATGTGACTAAATACCCAAAGAAACATGCTTTGTGTGACTGAATGTTAGAAAATGCCACACAAACATAAAATTCATGTGGCCATTGGATGATCAATAGTCACACAAAACACACATTTCTTCATTTTAAACAACATATGGTCACACTTATTAACACTTTTGGCCACTTTATGATTGACTAAATACCCAAAAGAAACATGCTTTGTGTGACTAAATGTTAGAAAAGGCCACACAAACATAAAATTCATGTGGCCATTGGATGATCAATAGTCACACAAAACACACATTTCTTCACTTTAAACACCATATGGTCACACTTATTAACACTTTTGGCCACTTTGTGATTAATTGTATGTGACTAAATACCCAAAACAAACACGCTTTGTCGACTAAATGTTAGAAAAGGCCACAAACATAAATTCATGTGGCCATTGTATGATTAATAGTCACACAAAATATACATTTCTTCACTTTAAACACCTTATGGTCACACTTATTAACATTTTAGCCACTTTATGATTAAATGTATGTGACTAAATACCCAAAAGAAACATGCTTTTTGTAACTAAATGTTAGAAAAGGCCACACAAACATAAAATTCATGTGGCCATTGGATGATCAGTAGTCACACAAAATACACATTTATTCACTTTAACACCATATGATCACACTTATTAACACTTTTAGCCACTTTATGATTAATTGTATGTGACTAAATACCCAAAACAAACATGCTTTGTGTGACTAAATGATAGAAAAGGCCACACAAACATAAAATTCAAGTGGCCATTGGATGAACAATAGTCACACAAAATACATATTTCTTCACTTTAAACACCATATGCTCACACTTATTAACACTTTTGGCCACTTTATGCTTAATTGTATGTGACTAAATATATAAAAAAAATGCTTTGTGTGACTATACAGTGTTTATGGTTACTAATATTGATTAATCCAACAAAATTTGTACCTAATTAGTCACACATGTTAAGGTTTTAGTTCTTGTTTTGTAATAGAGACTAAAAAAGTCAAACATGTGACCATAGGGTACCTATGGTCATGCTGACCTTTAGTCACACACACTCGAAAAATCATGTGTGACTATATGTATATCGTCGCACTTATTGGGTGTAGCCAAATCCACTTTTTGTTCTAGTGAACCTAGGGGCTGATCGTGTGAAAGAAGCTAGAATTCAAACCCCAATTATGGAGTTCAAGAATATGAAGATGTCAGATGACGTTACCGTAGACACATATGCCTCAACGCTATCAGGTATTCCTTCTAAATCAACCAAGCTTGGTAAAGTCATGTCGGAAAATAAGTTGGTAAAGAAATGTTTTCACAGGTCTTCCTAGACGGTTTGTCCGTATCATTCTGACCCTAGAACAAGTTTTAGATCTCAAAACCACGGGTTTTAGGATGTGGTTGGATGATGAAAGCTTATGAAGAAAGAGTAAGAGAAGAAGATAAAGTAAACGACACTAAAGAAAAGTTGCTTTGTGCTAGGACTAAAATTACAATAGGAATAATGACTCAAGTCGAGGAAGAGGACATGGTTCGTACTCTCGAGGTTGTGGTCATGGTCGTAGTCAGGGACGTGGTGCGAAACTATCAAAACCATGGTCAATGTGACTCCTTAAAAACCGTGAAGATAATACGTAAAGGGTAAGAAACATGAGCAACGTGACGTCTCACATATAAAGTGTTACCATTGTGATAAGTACGAACACTTTGTTTCAAGATGCCTAGATAAAAAAATAGACTATGAAGTAATCCTTAATGAGATACAATAGAGATCTAAATCATGAAGACAACATATTCTTTATGATGAACCCGGTTCAAGAAACGATTCTCATGAACTAAGAAAAGTGTACTCCACCAAGGATCAAGTCCAACACCGAGGAAGATGATGTATGGTACCTTGACAATGGTGCAAGTAACCACATGACAAGTAAGTACTCTTAATTTTTTGAATTAAATGAAAATATAACAGATCGTGTAAGATTTGGAGATGGTTCATGCATGAGCATAAAAAGAAAGGGCTCGATTTTGGGGAAAACAGTGAACAAAAGTTGATGAAAGATATTTATTACATTCCCAGTCTTCCAAGTAATGTGATAAGTCTTGGAAAAGCTACAATATCCGGTTGTGATATTAGGATATAAGGTGATTTCTTAACCATGCGTGATAGTTGTGGAAGTTTGCTAATGAAAATCCCGTGAAGTGCATATCATCTTTACAAAGCTCAACTAAAAGTTGGGAAGCCTTATTGTTTGCAAGCTAACATTGATGAAGAGTCGTGGTTGTGGCACGTGCGACTTGGTTATATTAGATTTGGTGCGATGAATTTGATGCACAAGTTAGCTAAGGGGTACCAGTAATTAAGCTTCAAGCACAAGTATGCGAGTCTTGCATGGTTGGAAAAGAAACAAAGCGATCATTCTCTACGAAGGCAACATATAAAGCTTCACAAATTCTTGAGATGGTACACGAGGATATATGCGAACCTATTAATCCCCCAACTCAACCAGGAAAATCTTATATATTGGTTCTCATCAACAATTGTTCAAGGTACACGTGGTCTTTTCTTTTATCAACAAGAGTGAAGCGTTTGGTGTTATTAAAAGATTTAAGATGTCAATTAAAAAATGAATGGTCAAAAGATTGTAACATTCCATACGGATAGAGGTGGTGAATTAATGTCACATGACTTTAATTGTTTTTGTGACCAAGAAGGTATAGCAAGTGTGTTGACTGCTCCCTATGCACCTCAACAAAATGGAATTGTGGAATGATGAAACCGTACTATACTTGAGATGACTAGGTGTCTCATGAAGGCAAGAGGTGTACCAACTCACTTTTTGGGGTGAGGCGGTTCGACATGCAACTTATGTAATAAACCGAACACCTACACAAGCATTGGTAGGAGTTACGCCATATGAGAAGTTTTATGGAGAAAAACCAAATCTTGAAAACTTGAAAGTATTTGGTAACATTGAATATGAAAGAAAAGTCTCGAAGAATTTGAAGAAACTCGATGATAGGTCGAAACTGTTGGTTTATCTCGGAAAGAGCCAAGTTCGGGAGGTTTCATCTTTACAATCCGCATGAAAATAAAATCCGAATCGGTGCTCATGTGATTTGTGATGAGAAAGAGGTGGACGAGGAACCAATGAATTATAATGAAGCTAAATTGGGCTGAAATGGCTCAAAGCAATGAAAACCGAGTTTGATTCTATTGTCAAGAATAATACTTGGAAACTTGTTTTCTACCAAAAGATGTTAAACCGATTATATTTAAGTGGTTAGTCAAGATAAATGGAACACGAATGGCTCAATCAACAAGTACAAAGCGCTTCTAGTTGCTAAAGGCTATGTACAACAACCCGGTATTGATTTTGATGAGGTATTCGCGCTAGTAGCTCGACTCGAGACCATAAGACTCTTGATTGCTCTCGCAGCTGGGAAAGGATGGAATATTAATCATTTGGATGTTAAGGCTGCATTTTTTGCATGGTGACTTAAAGGAAGAAGTATATGTTACTCAACCCGAGGGTTTTGGAAAACCAGGAGAGGTGGAAAAAGTATATAAGTTAGCTAAATCATTATATGGCCTAAGGCAAGCTCCAAGGGCATGAAACATAAAGCTTGATAGTACTTTAAAAAAATGGGTTTTCAACAATGCATTCAAGAAAAGGCGATTTATAGAATGCTACCCAATGGAGAATTTATCATTGTTGCGGTCTATGTAGATGATTTATTTGTGACTGGGACAAGCTTAGATTGCATCAATGATTTCAAGAAAAGGATGGCATCTCAATTTGAAATGTCGGATCTTGGTGAGTTAACTTATTACTTGCGTATCAAAGTATCACAAGAAAAGGATTGTCTCGGGATTAAGGAAGAGATATGCACTAAAAATCTTAAAGAAGCTTGTATGGAAGATTGCAATGCAACTTTATATCCAATGGAAAAGGATCTTAAGTTTCCGAAAGTCGAAGATGAACCGAAGTTGAAGCTACTAAACATCGAAGGTAGTGGGTTGCTTACGTTAACTCTTGTATACTCGTCATGATTTAACGTACTTGGTTGGGATAGTTAGTCGATATATGCAAAGCTCAAGAGAATCACATGCACGTCATATCAAGCAAATCCCACGTAATCTTAAAGGTACAAATTCATTTGGAATTGAATACAAAAGGGTAATGACATGAAATTGGTGGGATATTGTGGTAGCGATCATAATGTTGATATTGATGATGGATGAGTACTCACGGACACGTTTTTATCACATCCCTATTACATGGTTCTCACAAAGCAAACTACCATGGTATTATCTTCGTTTGAAGCGAGTTCATGGCGATCCACGCAGCTGCGTGTCAAGCAATTTGGCTAAGAGAGTTATTGGCGAAGTAGCGGGGTTGGAGAGACAAAATGTGTTAGTGAGAGTTGATAACAAACCATCAATTGCATTAACAAGGAACCCGTCTTTAATGGTTATCCATACTCGTTGTCACTTCATTCGTGAATGTGGAGAATGATCGGTGATAGTTGAACATGTATATGAAGAAAACCAAAGAGGAGATCCTCGGCGAAGGCCTTGGCGTATAAGGTTCAAGGATATGAGGTCGCTGCTTGGTGTGCAAGATACCCTCTTCGACTCAGAAATTCAGGGGGTGATTGTTGAAGAATTTCTAAAGTCTGATTGTGGCTGGAATGCGTGGATCACATTTCACTAGTTGGAGTGCTAGTAAAACTCGTCCAATACAAGAATCCTGTCAAACACCCACCGAAATTACCCGCAAATGTTTATTTGTGGGTATTTACCCATAAATTACCCACATGTTACCCACGAATAGGGAGTCTATAAACATGCCATATTTAGTGACGAATTTCCCACGAACTTCCCACAAAATTACCCACCGTGTTAAAATTAGTGGGCAATTTGTGGCTAAATTATTGCCGCTAAAAATATTATCACGAAATACCCACAGGTTGGGTTATCGTGGGCACACAATGTGGGTAATTTCGTGTGTAAACTAATTTACCTACATATTACACACGCCTTTTCGTTGTGGGTATTTTTATCTGGGAATTTTATGGCTAAATATGTACTTAAACCTTTACTGACGTTGTATTTAAGTGGCTAATTTCTCCTGGGTAAAATTTTCATGTGTAATTTGTGAGTAAAGTAGATGCCGATGATTTTACCCACTATTAGTTTTTGTCCGTAAATTTATCGCTAAATATATACTCATGGTTCTACAAACATCTATACCAATACATTTACGCATGAAAAGCCCATTGTTAACGAATGAAAAGTCCATTGGACCTTCAAATTTACGACAATTTTACTCACAATTTAATAACCGGTCGGTCAACCCGAGTTTTAAAACATTGCGAATACCCGTGCATTTTTTAACATTGTGTGTACAAGACATATAACTAGTATACTACTTTCTCCGTCACCAAATAAATGTCCCCATTTATATTTTCTTTTGTCTCAAAATAAGTATTCATTTAGTAAGTTATACCCAGAGTTTGGTTCAATAAAGATCAAAGAAAAACTAAAGATAAAATAAACCATTCTCAAGCATTCATTTTTTTATCAAAACAATAAAATAAATTTTCACATTCATTTATAAAAAACAAAATATCCCACAAACCATTGATCGTTAGGACGAAACTAATCATATCATCACGACAAGCATACAATTACATTTAATTTGATATCGCACTTCATATACTTTCAACGATTTTTTTTGATTTTTTGTGGGTTTAGGGTTTAGGGGTTAGGGTTTGGGGTTGTGTTAACAAAAAAGTATTTTAAAATTTTCATTTATAGTGTAATATATCGAAACCCGTAAAAAATGATAAAAAATAAGTTCGTCGAAAGTATACAATATTAGATCTCTATAGAAAAATAATTTTATTCTTGTCACAATGGTATAATTAGTTTTATCTAATTATTAATGGTTTATGAGATATTTAGTTTTTAAATAAAATGATTAAAGTGAATTTAATTAATTTGGTAAAAAATGTATGGTTGTGATTGATCAATTTGATCTTTAGTTTTTATATGATCTTTATTGATCTCACCCGTTATACCCAAAGTGCAAATATTGAATACGTAATGTCTGATGTTTTTAAAGCGTGTTTGAGATATATGAAAATTTTAAATATATGCCTAATTTTACAAATAATGTTTCATTTAGTTATAAACGTAATTAATAAGATAAAACCAATGATTCTTATCTTTTAATAGTGGAGGAAACTTCCGCTTAGTTTAGCCAAATGAAAATTGAATGACTTTAAACTTGATTCTATCCCACTTTATCATGAAATCTCAAATGCCTTTAACTGCCTCACGTCTTTCCTCAGTCACCACAAGAACGTCGCCAGCAATTTTAATGCCACCTTTTTCTCGTACTTGAAAAGTGCCTTTCACTAAGTTTTGTATTTATCTACAATGAAGTAGAATTTTTGCACCGCGAAGTCTGATCCTTTGGGTTAGGTTATAAGTGCTAGATCATGTTTAATCTTTGTTGATCGCGGGTTAACGTTGAATACTTTTATTTTGTTCAATTACTTTTCTCCACATAATGTTTTATAATTGAAGTATAATGTTTGTAGGCACTACTAATGATATGGCAGATGTTGAATTGGTTAAACTCAGATCTCGAATCTTGATGTATAATTTTCGTACCAGACATAAATGATTGAGAATGGTAAACTATCTATTTCTGTATCATTTCTAATTTAATTATATGCTTCGTATAATAGAAATGGGCAATAATCACTGGCCATGTACGTCATTTTGCAGGTGGTTTTTCCTTCATGGGGTGAAGTTCGTCCATATTCTTCCTAAGGTATGCGCATAACTTTCGTTAAACACGATTCCTATATGTATACTTTAATCATGTACGGTGATTACTAAATATATATCTAGTACAATACTATCAGTTTTGTTTTCTATAGTCATCAATACCTTGGTATGTGCTTGGACTTGTACTTGTATAAATACTATGTTTTACATAACTAGGATTTGATACTCTGTCTTTCTGTATATGAATGCCACACAGCAAATAGTTTTGGACTTTTGGTTACTTACATGACATTAATATTCGCAATTCATGATGAAGTTTATATACAAAACTAGGGGCATACTGATATTTTGTTATTCAAAATATAGTATATATGTTATATAGTAGGTTCTTATTATATATATATACTATAGAGCGAGCGCAAGTTTTGCAACATTAATTCTTAACTTTCATGAGTTAGCAAAAATAGTCGCGAGGTTTAAATGTCGTCAAAGTAAGTCTCAGAGCATTAATTGCTATCTATAGCAATTTGGCAAAAATAGTCCCTAAGGTTTAAGTGTCGTTGCAAAGTAAGTCTGAGAATTAATTGCTATCTATAGCAATTTGGCAAAAATAGTCCATAAGGTTTAAGTGTCGTTACAAAGTAAGTCCTTTGTAGCCAAGAAAATAGTCCCTAAGGTTTGAATTGTATTTGCAAAGTAGGTCCTTCAAGGACTAACCAAATAAAGTTTGTAGCATTAATTGCTATCTATAGCAATTTGGCAAAAATAGTCCCTAAGGTTTAAGTTTCCTTGCAAAGTAAGTCCTTTGTAGCCACGAAAAATAGCCCCTGAGGTTTGAATTGTCTTTGCAGCGTAGGTCCTTCAAGGACTACCAAAATAAATAGACAAACAAATTTCATTCATCAGTTTCAAATTCACGTCTACAAAAGCAATCCCGCTGCATCGCGCGGGTTTCCACACTCGCATATACTATAGAGCGAGCGCAAGTTTTGCAACATTAATTGCTAACTTTCGCAAGTTGGCGAAAATAGTCCCTGAGGTTTAAATGTCATCGCAAAGTAAGTCCTGTAGCATTAATTGCTATCTATAGCAATTTGGCAAAAATAGTCCCTAAGGTTTAAGTGTCGTTGCAAAGTAAGTCATGTAGAATTAATTGCTATCTATAGCAATTTGGCAAAATTAGTCCCTAAGGTTTAAGTGTCATTATAAAGTAAGTCCTTTGTAGCCAAGAAAATAGTCCCTAAGGTTTGAATTGTATTTGCAAAGTAGGTCCTTCAAGGACTAACAAATAAAGTTTGTAGCATTAATTGCTATCTATAGCAATTTGGCAAAAATAGTCCCTAAGGTTTAAGTGTCCTTGCAAAGTAAGTCCTTTGTAGCCACGAAAAATAGTCCCTAAGGTTTGAATTGTCTTTGCAATGTAGGTCCTTCAAGGACTACCCAAATAAATAGACAAACAAATTTCATTCATCAGTTCCAAATTCACGTCTACAAAAGCAATCCCGCTGCATCGCGCGAGTTTTCACACTCGTTGATAACTATTTGGTATTAAAGTCATTAGTAAAAGATAGAATATTTAATGGGACAATCTCATATATATTGTAATATAATGGAAGCTAATGTGATTTGAAGGTTGGGATCCCTAGAGGCCTAGACCCGTAAGTAATAGTCTAACACTTATTATATTTCTTTGATTTATTCCTGCTAAATAAATGGTTTTGAATTGATTGAACATGATAGTGTCATAAACATTTGACAATATGTGAAGTTGATTTAATCGTTTTGTATATTATGATATGTAGGAATGATGAACAGGTGTTTCGATTTTCAAGTGAAGATCAACATGTGAAACATATAAAAGCGAGAAATGGCACTTGACCAATTCAACTAGGAAACCTCTATAGTGGACTGATGGCTACCGATTTTTATCGCCATACATGTCTTCTTGGTGCATTAGTGATTTTAGATAATCAAATATTGGCCGTGTAATTATGATGTTTTATTTGAATGGATGATTGATGAATTGGTGCTTTAGTTTGTATATCTATGTCATATTAATTATATAAACGTTATTTCTAGTATTTGTGTTTTGAGTTATTAATTGACGAGTACAATTCAAGCTGAAATGAATTATGTAGAAAAATGGCATTTCATTTTCCTCATGGATTGTCCCGTGACTCTATGGCGGGTAAACCATATTTTGGAAACTCAAAATTGAAGCACATTTTCCCGCCAATTAGTATATTACACACCAATATATTTGGGGAAAATTTACTCACAAATTACACATAATTGAATTTATGGGTATTTTCCGGCCGCTTATGAAATCCACAAAAGATGTACCCACGAACATAGCATAACCACCCACTAAAAATGGTGTGGAAACATACCCACTGCGTGAAAATTTTGTGGGTAAAAAATTAGCCTCGGAGGTTATACCTATGTATATGGTTTTGTGGGTATTCCGTGGGTATTTGCAAGTTACCCACGAATATATGTCTTTTAGCCACGACTTTCGTCTGTGTGTAATCAACAGATTTCTTGTAGTGAAGTTATCATAATAGTCTTAATCTATTTATATAATGTTTTTATGTAATCCTAATTGTAGTCTAACGTGTATTGGTTAGTTATATATACCACGAGGGGTAGGGATTCAATCATTGAAGTTTTTTGAGTTAAATTTCTTCAATAAATTATTGCATGTCTCTTTTGTTTCTGGTCAATATAATTGTTCAGTTCTGTGTGTCGTGATTCTTGTGTTAATACTAATGTGTTGCTATCTCTGATCACCGTTATTTTGACACATCGAGAGCCACCACCACACACGGTTGACCACTACATCACCACACGTGGTTGGTGTGTATTTTATGGTCTAATTAAGTTTCTCAATGAACAAAAGAACGTAGGGGGTGTTTTTTGTGATTTTTTGTGTGTAAGTTTATGTGTATTGAAAGAAAATTCGTGTGCGATGTATGTGTTTTTTTCTTTTGCAGGTCGAAAAAAAGGCGAGAAAGAAGATGGGGTGGTTATTATTTTGTTTAATTTCTATATATTTTTGATATGAAATGTGTATTAGTTATATAAATTATAAAAGTTTAGTGTAAGTTGCTCCGGTGGTCGGTTTGATGATATGAGTGACCGCTGATGTAGTTGGTCATGGTTGGTTCAATCACCACTACACCTAGCGTAAGGATATCATCATAAATTTTAACAAAGAGAAGAGAGGAAAAGAGATATTTACAAATCATCATTTCACATACAAAGAATATTAGGGAAAATTCTCAACATAGACCAGGTTGCCTTAAGGCACATCACTTTCGAATAGTTTTGGGCATGCTTTTTAGACCGGTTGCCTTGGCAACTTGCACTACCAACCATATGTCGTCATGTGTCCGACATGATTGTACTAAAATTGGGCAACTCGGGCGGTTGTCCAAAAGTACCTGATTGCTGACACCTCGTAATCGTGAAAGTCACACTTGTCGCTTAGGGGTTGAGTTACCCAACGTGGCAGTTGCCCACGATCTAGTTTCGACTCATCCAAAAAAATGATTTAGAAAATGATGTACCCTAAGGCAACCGGTCTATTTCGAGAATTTCCCCAAATATTAATAACTAACAATATTTTATTCCTTCAATAATAGTACATTTTATTCCCTCAATATTTCATGAAAATCACAATATTTTTACCATTAGCACTTATACATTCAATGGAAACATATATGATATAAATTATAATAACAAAACTCATGAGAGAAAATAACCAGAAATTTAGTTTAAATGATTTCTTTGAGTTAATTTCACGTTGAGACCATGCTTCATTTGAAGTGGAATAGTATTTGTGAAGCACAAGACGATCGTCGACCAGCTCAATGTGATAGTTGTAAATGATCATGGTTGACACAATCATTAGGCTTGATAAAGAAATATTTTTACCTACACAAGTTCTTGGCCCAACATTAAATGTTGCAAACTTGTAAGATGGCTCGCGTTTAATCCTCCACTTTCGTAAATCCACCTTCGGGCTTAAATTCCATGCAATCTTCACCCCATATTGATTTCATCCTTCCCATGTGATAATAAGATAAAATAATTGTGGTGTTTTGATCAACTTGATGACCACTTGGAAGGATGTCCGGTTGAGATGGAGATTTGTGGTTAAATGGAACAGATGGAAAAAGTCTTAAGGTGTCACATAAAGCTCCATGAAGGTAAACCATTTTGTCTAATTCTTTTACATGCCATCTTTCACCGCTTCGACGTTCAAATGTGTAATTATCTCTTTGAGAATCTTATCTTCTGTAGGGTTTCGCAAGAAGATAAAAACCAAGATTGAGCGCTACTTGTTGTAGGAAAACACAATTTAAACCAACAATGGATCTTGAATCTAAATCCGAGATCAACTTCTTTTATTCAACCAAAACTATCCGGATCAATAAGCAACTAATCTTAATCGAACAACCCGGAAACATCACATGAATCACAAACAATCGAACATCAACACAATCCTTCCCATCGCTACTCGGTGAAAGGCTATTGACTACTTATCAATAGTTTTACAATATAAGAAACCTCACAATCACTCTTAAGCAATATCGGTAACAATCGAAAGTAGTTTTGGTTGAGAGAAGATCGATTGCAATCTTCACCTTTTAGAGAGAATGAAACAGATATGAAACCCTAGCAATGTTGAGAGACTATATAGCCTTGACTACTCTTTGACCGCATCTTTCCGGATATAGCACAAAAGCCTCTTCAACTATCAACAACTTTCACTTTGCCACCAAGCCTCAAAACCGACTTACAACCGAGAATACATAATGCACAATATTAGTCCCTATAGTATAATGTTTCGATATTGAGTTACATTTAACATCCCCTTAACTCAAACACGAAACATATCATAAAGACCTAGTTTAGAAACCGGTTTCATGTTGCACTTATCAAGACCTTTAGTAAAATATCACTATCCGATTTAAAGATCGAACTTTTACTGCTTTTGATAACTCCAGCCAAAATTTTTTCTCTTACAAAATGTAAGTCAATTTCCAAGTGTTTTGTTCTTTCATGAAAAACAGGGTTAGCTGCAATTTTAATTGCAGCCTGACTATCACAAAAAAGTTTTACAGGCAAAAAATGTTCCCAGTTTAGATCTTTTAAAACTTTCAAGACCCAAACAATTTCTGAAGTAGCAGAGGCCATTGCTCTATACTCAGCCTCTGCACTAGACTTAGAAAGGGTGTTTTGTTTTTTACTTTTCCAAGAAACTAGTGAACCATTAAGAAACAAACAAAATCCTGTAACTGATTTTCTAGTAACTACACATTTGGCCCAATCTGAATCCACATAAGTCTCAAGATTTACAAAAGAGTTTTTAACAATATGAATTCCTCTTCCAGGAGACCCCTTTAAGTATCTTAAGACCTTAAGTGCAATTTTAAGATGAGACTTAAGTGGTTTATGCATGAACTGACTCAAACAATGTACAGCATATGATATATCGAGGCCTAGTATGTGTTAAGTAAATCAATTTTCCAAGAAGTTTTTGATACTCGGTTATATTATCCAAAACAGGATCAGTAGTAGTAGGTTCATTAGTAATAGAAACACTTTGTTCTAAAGGAAAGCGGATGGCTTACAAGCCAGTAAACCAAACTCAGAAAGCAGATCTAAGCAATATTTTCTTTGAGTTAAACATAAACCCTTATCAGTTTCAATTACTTCAATACCCAAAAATACTTAAGTTTTCCTAAATCCTTAATTTGGAATTTAGACTTAAGAAATTCTTTAAAACTTTCAATCTCAGCCAAGTTATTACCGGTAACAATAATGTCATCAACATACACAAGTAAAGCAACAATATTACCTGAATCATTTTTGACAAACAAGGAATAGTCACTCTTACTCTGTATAAACCCATTTTCAAGCAAAGCAACGGTTAACTTAGCATTCCTTTGCTGGGTGCTTGTTTCAAACCATACAAAGACTTTTTAAGTCTACAAACTCTTTTATCATTAACATAAAAAAAAACCATCAGGCAAAGACATATAGACAGTTTCATGTAGATCACCATAAAGAAAGGCATTATTGATATCAAGCTGAAATATAGGCCAACTTTGTTGAACAACTAAATTAATAAGACATCTAACAGTAACAATCTTCACAACAGGTGAGAAAGTTTCATCAAAGTCAACCCCTTCTTTTTGACTATAGCCCTTAGCTACAAGTCTAGCTTTATATCTATCTACCTCACCATTGGACTTATATTTTATCTTAAAAACCCACTTACAACCTATAGCCTTTCTGCCTTCAGGTAATTTAACAATTTCAAAAGTGTCATTTCTATACAATGCTTCCATCTCATTATTCATTGCATCTACCGGTCTTGATACATGCAAGCCTCCCAATAATTTTAGGCTCAAAACTTTTATTCAATGCAATAACAAAGCATAAAGTATCTTTTTGAGTTTAGCATAAGTCACAAATTTTCAAGACCAAATTTAACTTTTGAATCAACAATATAATCATTGTATTTGTTAGGAAAATTTGAAGTTCTACCGTTCTTCTTAACACGTTTGACCATTATTATGTAAACTATCATCTGCCGCTTGTTCGGAGAGGACTATGATCACCCTCGAAGCACTCACCAAGCGGTGTTGCGACCATCTCATCAACACCGGCGACCTCATTGGAACCGAGGAGAATGCCCCAAATCACTCTCTTTGGTCAATTGTTGGGCCATCCAAGTGTTGAGAGTTCTTGCCATCACCCAACTGATGATCATTTTGATTTATATTACCCATAGGGGTACCATTTAGCTTATTATCATCATTGGGTGTGTCAGAATCTTCACTAGTAATTTCATCAAAGAAATTAACATGGTTTGGATTCTGACTGAGAGGGTCAGGAGCAGCAGAAGAATTTTTAATCTTGAAAGGAAATACTTTTTCAAAAAACTTTACATCTCTAGAAAAGATAAACTGATTCCTTTCAAGACTATAAAGCTTGTAACCTTTTTGAAAATTAGAATACCCAACCAAAACACATTTTTCTGCTCTACTACTAAACTTATCATGACTGGTAAGAACAGTAGCAAAACATAAGCAACCAAACATTCTTAAGTGTTTTAAATCAGGTTTTCTTTTAAAGATAAGATTAAAGGGAGACTTTCCATTTAGCACTGAGGAAGGCAATCTGTTAATCAAATAAGTGGCAGTTAGAATGCATTCAGACTACAAAAAAAGAGGCAATCCCCCCTGAAACATAAGGGATCTAGCAACATTTAAAAGATGCATATGTTTCCTCTCTATAACTCCATTTTGTTGAGGAGTATAAGCACAAGAAGTTTGATGCACAATACCATTACTTTCACAAAATTTGTTAAACTGATTATTAACAAACTCAGTGCCATTATCACTTCTAAAAACTTTAACACTCTTCTCAAATTGTGTCTTAATTAGATTATAAAAAATTTGAATGCAATCAAACACTTCATGCTTATACTTAAGCATATAAACCCAAACAGCCCTGGTGAAATCATCAACAATAGTTAGAAAAAATCTATATCCTTATTTACTTTTAACTCTATAAGGACCCCACAGATCAAGATGAACAATATCACCAAGACTTATGGTTTTATGGTCACTTAAAGGAAAAGGTTCTCTAGTTTGTTTAGCCTTTTGACAGACATCACAAGGCTCAATTTCAGTTTCATTTTCAAAAAATATTTCACCTTTTAAAATAGACAAGACCTGATCAGAAGGATGACCAAGCCTGCTATGCCACAAGTTTTTTGTCAAATTACGGTAGGGATATAATTCTTAAATTCTAGGTCAAGACCTTGATTTCCATCAAAGTAATACAATCCATCCTTTTGTTTACCAATCCCTAGCACACTCATCCCCTCAAATCACGGGTAAAACATAACATCAGAACTCATCAAAGCAATAACAAATTTGTTGTCTCTAGCCACTTTATGAACAGACATTAGACCAACACAATATTCTGGAACAACAAGCACATCATATAAAGTTAAATGTTTAGTTAGAATCATATTTCCACCTTAGTGATTAAGGCCTCAGTCCCATTGGGGTGAGTAACCTTAATTCCAAGTTTGGAAATATCAATCACATTAACTAAGCATTTATCAGTATATGTAAGATGCTGATTAGCACCAGAATCAACAATAAGCCCAGCTGCAACAAGTGCAGGTCTAAACTTACTATTATTACAGAAAAATCTTTAAAAGTTTTGATTAAAGAACTTGCTATTGTTTAAAACAATACCTGCCATATTGGCATGTACTCCTTTTCCATTTCCATCAATATTTTTAGAGTTTTCTTTAATCAATGAAATCAGTTTAGAAATCTGATCATCTGAAAAAGTAGAAGTGGAACTAGAGCCAACAGAATTATTATTATTTATAAACCTCTTGTTAAAGTTCTGAGCACCCTGACTATTATTACCAGTACTATTCCTTTTATTCTTTCCAAAATCAGCAGGGTACCCAATGAGTTTAAAGCATCTATCAGCAGTATGTCCATTAAAACCACAATTGTAACACCCCCAAAATACCGCAGCGGAAGATTGTGTCATTGGAGTGCTACTTCATAATACAAAGTACAAGTTATAGAAAACGACCTCTAAATGAGACGTTTGAAAAGTTACCATTCGATTAATGAAATCGAGTTACAAACAATGAGGTCCCAAAGTATAATACATAAATGTTTGAATGGTAAATGATAAAAGCATAAGTCTTCAAAATATGTCGTATGACTCTAAGTTCCATGCAACACTATCGTCTTATTGACCGAGATAAACATGCTAAAGTGTCAACACAATGGTTGGTGAGTTCATAGAGTTTGTTTTGAATAAGTTGAAAAGCATTGAAAGAATGTTTACACAAGAAAGGCATTGTAAATCCACTCGGTTCAAGTTCCGCCATAAAGAACTTGCAACTGTGTGTTCACAACCCTTGCCAAAATATAGTTTGCACAATACACGGATTATATTCACCCATGGTCAAGAATCCGTACACATGGGCGGGCATCCCAAATAGTACTATATTAATCCCAAGGTCATGAATCGGTACACAAGGCGGGGCTACCGACTTATAGTACTATCAATACCTCTCCGACGACATAGAGTATTGTCGCACGTTTGTAAATACAATTCATGTATTTAGGCAAGTATTTCAAGCATGTAAAACGAAATCAAGTATAAAGTAATCAAGTATAATGCAACCAAGTATAATGTGATCAAGTATAATGCAATCATGTATAATGCAATCAAGTATAATGTTTTCAAGATTTGTAAAAGTAAAAGCAAGTAGTTGAGCATGTATCTCCCCAAAAGTTTCAAACGAGTATAAAAGCAGGGCTAAGAACTCACGATAATTCTAAAAGTTTAAAGTACTTATGAAAGTAAAAGCAAGTATTTGAGCATGTATCTCCCCAAAGAGTTTGTAAAACAATTAAGCGAGTAAAAGTGGGCTACAAACTCACCGATAATAATGAGATGAATGATACTAGAAAATTGGTGACTTCGCATCTAAATTCAAAAATCCATTTCCTAAACTATAAAAACCTCTAAATTACCTCATATCTACCCCATAACTATCTCAATAGTTTCAAAACAAAAACCCATCTTTAATATTGCCCGATCTATTCTTGCAAAAGTTTTGAGAATTTCACGGGACCCACGACTCCAACCCACCATTGTGTAGCTCTTAATCCAACCGCGGAAATACAAAATAAACTTAATTTTACGTAGAGAATACTAATGCCTTCAACTTATGTGTATAACTCGAGCCTAAAATCAAGTATGGAGGGTGTATGGAGGTTGCGACATCAAGGAGGAGGGGAAAATGTGTGTGTTTTACGTGAAATAAAATGAACTAGTTTCTTTCTATTTATAGGAAAATATACGAAAATATCTAGATATTTTGATGAATAGTGTTTAGATATTTTATTAAAATATATTATAAGAAAATATCTTAGATATTTATAATAAAATATATTATAATAAAATATCTTTAGATATTTATAAAGATAGCTAGATATTTATATATTAAGATTACAGTACATTGTTTATGCATAAAATCGTGTAAAAGTACTTACTTGTTCAATTTAGGCGAAATTAGTAAATAATAAAAATTACGGTGAATAGTAACTCGTGAATAGTAATTTATGAATAGTAATTTTAGGAAAAAGTTTAAGTTTAAATAATGACCCAAAATATGATGAATAGTAAAATGAATAGTAACGTTGAATAGTAAAATGAATAGTGACCCGAAAATCTGAATTATTACAGTCTCTACCCTTAAGGAACTTCGTCCAAGTTACATTGATGTTAACTACTTATAGCGTGTCTAAGAAAAGTGTGGTCTCTAAAAGCGGTGGGGTTCTCTCTTATTCAACAAGAATAGTGTATGGGTTACGTTGTAATACACCCGTAATGTGGTTAGGGAATCATATCGGATGAAAATAAGCCCACTTATTTATAATTCATTACTTACAAAGAAGCGTCCAAATTTATGTAAGTAATGGATTATGAACTTATGGTTCGGTGGTTTATAATTTCTTTATTTGAATAAAGAAGCGTCCCAATCCATTCAAATAAGGAGATTATAAATCATCGTACTTAAGATTTTCCGACACAAAACTCACTTGCAGATAATAAGATAACCAAGTCATCAAATCCCTAAAGCTAAGTAATAATATTATTTAACTCAAATCTCATGTCTCATCAAACAAGAATTGTCACAAGATCAAGTTAAATAATTAGTTATTACTGAGCTCCATATTTTTAATGACTCAATTAAATTATGTGGTTTCCTTATTATTACTAAAGTCATATCATCCAACAACGTGGATCTAAGCAAACAACTAACAAGAAGCATATGCGCACGAAGTGTGTGTAAGGCAATCATAGTGGAGAGTCTTAACGGATAAAGCAGTCATAGTCTAGGCTCTTAAATGCAACCTAGTTCTCTATAACCAATGCTCGATACCAATCAGTAACACCCCAAAATACCGCGGCGGAAGATTGTGTCATTGGAGTGCTACTTCATAATACAAAGTACAAGTTATAGAAAACGACCTCTAAATGAGACGTTTGAAAAGTTACCATTCGATTAATGAAATCGAGTTACAAACAATGAGGTCCCAAAGTATAATACATAAATGTTTGAATGGTAAATGATAAAAGCATAAGTCTTCAAAATATGTCGTGCGACTCTAAGTTCCATGCAATGACTATCGTCTTATTGACCGAGATAAACATGCTAAAGTGTCAACACAATGGTTGGTGAGTTCATAGAGTTTGTTTTGAATAAGTTGAAAAGCATTGAAAGAATGTTTACACAAAGGCATTGTAAATCCACTCGGTTCAAGTTCCGCCATAAAGAACTTGCAACTTTGTGTGTTCACAACCCATGCCAAAATATAGTTTGCACAATACACGGATTATATTCACCCATGGTCAAGAATCCGTACACATGGGCGGGGCATCCCAAATAGTACTATATTAATCCCAAGGTCATGAATCGGTACACAAGGCGGGGCTACCCGACTTATAGTACTATCAATACCTCTCGACAAAGACATAGAGTATTGTCGCATGTTTGTAAATACAATTCATGTATTTAGGCAAGTATTTCCAAGCATGTAAAAGCGAAATCAAGTATAAAGTAATCAAGTATAATGCAACCAAGTATAATGTGATCAAGTATAATGCAATCATGTATAATGCAATCAAGTATAATGTTTTCAGATTTGTAAAAGTAAAAGCAAGTAGTTGAGCATGTATCTCCCCAAAGTTTCAAACGAGTATAAAAGCAGGGCTAAGAACTCACGATAATTCTAAAAAGTTTAAAGTACTTATGAAAGTAAAAGCAAGTATTTGAGCATGTATCTCCCCCAAAGAGTTTGTAAAACAATTAAACGAGTAAAAGTGGGGCTACAAACTCACCGATAATAAGCGATGAATGATACTAGAAAATTGGCGGTGCTTAGCATCTAAATTCAAAATCCATTTCCTAAACTATAAAACCTCTAAATTACCTCATATCTACCCCATAACTATCTCAATAGTTTCAAAAACAAAACCCATCTTTAATATTGCCCGATCTATTCTTGCAAAGTTTTGAGAATTTCACGGGACCCACAGCTCCAACCCACCATTGTGTAGCTCTTAATCCAACCGCGGAATACAAAATAAACTTAATTTTTACGTAGAGAATACTAATGCCTTCAACTTATGTGTATAACTCGAGCCTAAAAATCAAGTATGGAGGGTGTATGGAGGTTGCGACATCAGAGGAGGAGGGAAAATGTGTGTTTTACGTGAAATAAAATGAACTAGTTTTCTTTCTATTTATAGGGAAAATATCTGAAAATATCTAGATATTTTGATGAATAGTGTTTAGATATTTTGATGAATAGTGTTTAGATATTTTTATTAAAATATATTATAAGAAAATATCTTAGATATTTATAATAAAATATATTATAATAAAATATCTTTAGATATTTATAACAGTAACTAGATATTTATATATTAAGAGTACAGAGTACATTGTTTATGCATAAAAATCGTGTAAAAGTACTTACTTGTTCAATTTAGGCGAAATTAGTAAATAATAAAAATTACGGTGAATAGTAACTCGTGAATAGTAATTTATGAATAGTAATTTTCAGGAAAAAGTTTAAGTTTAAATAATGACCCAAAATATGATGAATAGTAAAAATGAATAGTAATGATGAATAGTAAAATGAATAGTGACCGAAAATACAATTGTTACAACAATGTTCACAAACAAACATAGGACCACCGGCGAGTCCTCCTATTATCACTAGACCTAGTGGTATTATTTGGCCTAGAGTAACCACCGAGGATGGGGCCTCGAGAGTTAACTCTATTGAGCACACCTGAGTTAAACACGGTGATCGAGACTTGTTAGAAGTCCCACCAATCGAACCAAGAACCACGGATCTATGAGACTCCTCACTAGAGATAATGGCAAAAGCCCTTTCACATCAGGTAGAGGATCTCTAGATAACACATTACTTCTTATTTGCATATAAGAATCATCCAAGCCCATTAAGAATTGCATAAGTTTCATTAACTGATTATGTTTTTTAAAATCATCAGCAGCATGACAAGTGCACCTAGGCAACTGAACTAAAGCATCAAATTGTTTCCACAAAGTGCTCAGTTTATTAAAATATTCAACAATAGAACAACCATTTTGAGACAAAGAATTGATTTTATGATGCATTAAAAGTAATCGAACCATCAACTCTATCAAAGTTTCTTTTAATTCATTCCACACATCGAAGCTCTTTTGAAAAAATTTGACCCAAGAACAACTCTTCGATATGGAATTCAAAATCCATCCCAATACAACAACATTAACCCTGTCCCATTGTCTCCCTAACACTTCATCAACATGTGACCTAGTGCAAGTACCATCTATAAATCCAGTTTTATTTCTGCCTTCAAGGGCTAATAACATAGCACATGACCACACATTATAATTTTCAGTCCCTTTAAGTTTAATAGAAACAACAGTCAAGGCAAGTGAAGAGGATGACTAAGATCCAACTTACTAATTAAAGTAACTGGTTCATTATCAACCTCAAATTCATCATCAGTATAACCATGAAGAGACATAATTGAACAAATATAAACAACACACAAGAAGAGTCAAGAAAGAAGTTCCCGAGCTTCCTTGCCACCAAGGTGGTAGGTCAAGGCGTAACACTCTAAGTCAAGATCTACAACTAAAATAGATAAACCACACTCCAACAACAATCACAAACCTCCAACAATACTCAACTCCTACTCCCGTCAATCTAAACAGAAATAAAAAAGAAATATAAAGGGTGCGAGAGGTGTTACAAAGGCACGCAAATCCGAGCAATGAACAAGAACCCTGATTATAATTCTTGAGACAAGAATCACAACCCACACGATCTCAATCAACCCAGAACCACCAAGAACCAACCACCAATCGAAGCTAGAGATCAAACCCCCAAAAATACCGAAACCCTAACTTTCTAAAAAATTTGGCGTTTTGTAAAATCTTTTAGAATCAATCAATTAGAGCCAGAAAACACTTATTAATCACAATTAATTAGGTTTAATCAAACTAATTTGAAAAACCCCCAAATTTTGAAACCCTAATTTTCCCGAAATCAATTTAATCAGAGCAAGGCGAAGAACCTGTCTCTGATACCATGTAGGAAAACACAATTTAAACCAACAACAGATCTTGAATCTAAATCCAAGATCAACTTCTTTTATTCAACCAAAACTATCCAGATCAATAAGCAACTGATCTTAATCAGAACAACCCAGAAACATCACATGAATCACAAACAACTGAACATCAACACAATCCTTCCCATCGCTACTCGGGTGAAAGGCTATTGACTACTTATCAATAGTTTTACAATATAAGAAACCTCACAATCACTCTTAAGCAATATCAAGAACAATCGAAAGTAGTTTTGGTTGAGAGAAGATCATCGCAATCTTCACCTTTTAGAGAATGAAACAGATATGAAACCCTAGCAATGTTGAGAGACTATATAGCCTTGACTACTCTTTGACCGCATCTTTCGGATATAGCACAAAAGCCCTTCAACTATCAACAACTTTCACTTTGCCACCAAACCTCAAAACCACACAACCGAGAATACATAATGCACAATATTAGTCCCTATAGTATAGTGTTTGGATATTGAGTTACATTTAACACTTGTGGTACTTTTTCCCTTTGTCATCGGACTTAATAAGGTGTCTCGAAAAATTTTGTGGGATTTGAATAAGTGCCACTATGAACTTTAAACTCTGTCATGAGAGTTTTGAAGAATGTAAACTTTTCCTCTTGGTATTCGTTGCTTTTGTAATTGTACTCGTTTATCTTTTGGTCTAAGAAGTTGTACAGAATTGATCAAGAGTTTTCCAAGCATTACTCAACTTATTCTCTTTCCCCACTCTTAGAATTTGTTGCAATCTCCATATAGGCATGGGGTGTAAGATGTCTAAGCCAAGTAGCTTCATCCGCATCATCAAGGCTTTTAGACACGGAGCGTAAGGAAAATCAAGAGATAAACTTTTAAGTCTTCATCAAACAACAACTTGCATAAGGTGTCAAAATTGAACCTAAGAAATACATCTTGCAAGTCTATCTCTTTGTCACGTGTATAAAAGGATTCAAGAAATGGTAAAAGCTCGTTTTCCACTTTGTTCCAAATAGTTGTTTCCAACAAACTTTGAAATCTGGAATGGTTGAGTACAGACATAGTAACCTTGCGGCTGATTTCCCACGTCTTACCATTAGAACTCAGAGTTCCATCTCATAAGATATCAAATATCTTACGAAACTTGTCACCTTTGGGGTAATTAATGAAGTTTTTGCTCAGGATGTGGTGAATGTTTAAAGGATCAGTGGTTACGAGCATGTTCATCTTGGAGAACCAATGGCCCTTCCACATATACGTACCACCAGTATGCATCAAAACTTCGGTTGCATAATCATGGATTCGATCGGTGGTAGTTTAGAAGGAGCACTGGTATCATACCAATGATACGGCAATTTGTGGGGATGATGGTTTTATGGTTTTGATATCGATATAGAATTATTATAAACGACACGGCAACGAAAAATAAAGATATCATGATCGAGTATTCAAGGAAATCCATAGGAAGAAAAGAGCAATTTTGTGTTTGTGTTTGTGTTTTGTAACACTGAGTATTGGACTGCATGTAATATGATAATTATGATATGCTAGTTGGTCCTTTAAGTAGGCATAACTTACTATCTACAAGCTACAGCCATGTCGTGATTCTTATGGTGGCATGTCGCCATGGCACCACACTTATTACAACAACCAACTATTAACGATAGAAAGGACCAGAGCCGCACGTGACTTGGGACACAATTCAATAGGCATCGCTAACTTGTATATATCCACTTGTCATACTGTATTATATCATTTGAATTTTAGTCTTTCTTAATGACGTATTGACGTTGTATCTTATCTCAAAGAAATCCAATCAATTGCAACATTTTACTGGTTTTGTGATGTATTTTTGATGTTTAGCTAACATTCATATAAGTTTCGTATCTATATATGATGTTACTTTTAATTTGGATATGTTGCAACCAGTGTGTACACATGGTTTTGAAAATGAGTAAGTAATGTACTGAACATAGTAATTGAATAAATTATAACCGTTTCATTGATTTATTTGGTTGCTATGTTGAAATGGAATAAAACATTTATGCATGTTGTTTGGTATGCTGCAATAAACGTTGAAAATGAATGAAATAAATAAAATATGGCAAAATGTGATTTCATGTCGTAATTGAATGTAAAAAAAAAAAAAAAAAAAAACATGGCTAGCTATGTAATGAAATTGGTGATTGCACGTAATGGAATAAATCAATGAATGAACAATTCACTTGCAAAACTCTAAACAAGGATATTTTTTCATTCCAATGTAATAATTTATTTCATTCCAACTTCGATTTATGAATACCAAACACTACGTCAAGACTTTTAAATAAACAAGGCAAAATGCTAATGGCTCTCAATAAACCAATGATGAGTTGAATCGGCAAGGAGCTGAGGTTGCATCAACGAAGAAGATCTTACACCATACCCTACATCAAGATGCCAATAAATTGTTAGGGACATGATGGAGGGGAGATAATGAGAAAATGAAAGGAGAATAGGCCTCTAGTGTTTTGAGATAGAATAGATCATCTGATATGTGCATACACGTACATCATGATGGACTCGTCATTTTCTTCCTTTGATTGTATGTGTTTGGTAACACAAAATGAGAACAATTTCATGGGAATGAATTCACTCTATCATTTTAAACACCAATCAAGAGATGGAGCCAGAAAGTCTTTCGAGCGTTTATAATAGTTTGCATGTATAAAGAAATCCATAACCAAAAGCATACTAAAAATACACTAACATTATACTAAAAATATACTAAAATTATTCTTAAGCGTGAAAAAATTTAATTTATTTTGTAACATCATTTTCTTCCACACTTTGCTCTTAGTTTTACACACATATATGTGCACACATGTCTAAAATTGTGGTTTTGTATGATATTGGTTGTAGTGCCCGTATCTTTCGGGCTTCCCTTTATGGATCGACTTTGTTTTCATCTTCAGAGCATTAGAGTGTCAACTTATAGGTTCGTGTTATAGAAAAAAAAATATTATTGCGTAAGTTTTTCATCATATAATTTAGAAACTATAACTTAATAAAAAACAGTCTTCTTCATCACCTAAGTTATAAGTTCCCTCCGGATTCGCAGTTTTTTTAATTTTTCAAATTATAAAGTAAAACAACACATTTTTATTAAATTATAAATATCGATACATTAAAATACGAAAGAAAAAATTACAATCTAGTAATTAAGGTTCGATAGATGCTCCACAATATCTTGTCGAATGTCATTATGCACCTTCCTATCACGAAATTCTTTGTTTCTTCTTTAATGTATGTCACATCTTTTGATCCACATAATGTTTCGTTAAATTCATTAACCGCGAACTCTTGATCATTAAATAGCATGTTATGCAATATGATGCAATAATACATGATTTTTCGTAGCGTGTTGATTTGGTAAGCACGCGGGTTCTTGAAAATTCTTAACGACCTTAAAGGACTTTAAAAGCTAGATCAATATCTTTTCTTGCACTTTTTAAACTATTTTAAACTCCATTGTCTTCTCATAAATATGTTTTGACAAATGTAATCCATTAAGAATAAATTATGTCCGCTAAGTAGTAAACATTTTCATCGTTTTCCATTTACTAAAATGGAGCTTGGTAGGAGCAATATCAACAATTAGGTCATCATAAAGGTTGAGGCATATAGAATATTGAGGTCATTAAATGTTCCTGCGAGTTATGACCTTCGTCCGAATGGATTTTTTCCACAACACCAAAATATGCATGCCAAATTCATAAATCATATGATGCAATAACTTCAAGCATTAGAGTCGGTATTTATGATCGACACTTTGTATTGCCGATATAATGACTTAGAATATTTTGTCCATTCTCAATGCATATAATCAATGCTCTCAAGCATTCTCGGAGTCTATGTTTCTCTTTGTGCAATGTATGTATATGTCGGATGTCATTAAAATTTGTTGTTCTTAAAAATTCGCCTAAGTCTAAAGTATATACGTGTTTAGTGATGTTTTGTAAACAATTATGGGCGCAATGTTCACCAACTTGAAAATACTCGTCAGATGCATCGGATGTTGTGTTGGATGTCAGTTGGCCTATGACGGACGTGCATTTCATGATATGAATAATATTTAACCGACGCGTACAATCCGGACGTTGTATAAAAAATTGAAAGTATTTGGGAACATGTTCAGCATTATAATTGGCAATATGGTGTGTATAGAAAGGTTTGGAACTAATACGATACTTTCACCTAAAATTCCTCTCCAGGTATTTAGGAGCTTGTTTTTGTCGCCAAAATAATCAACTAAAATTGTTATTCGCAACATCTCGCTCACGTCCTATGTGTGTCCTTGTATTAGGACCCCAACTATCGGCTTCTTGGTTATCCAAAGATTAAAATTGTTGATAAGCTTAATAAAGGCGCATATATACTCATATCGTCTTGAGAGTAAATATCTTAATGATCATAGTTGGGATCAATAATGAAAGTGTTTTCTTATGAAGGTAATAAGTATATTGTGGTGAAGAGATAAGTGTATGTTAAAATGGTAGAAATAAAGGGTATTTATAAGATTTTAAAAGGTAAAGTTAGAAATTAGAAAAGAGAGTTTTTCTCCTATAAGTGCAAAGGAGTCATAACTTGCGTTAACACCAAATTTCCTTATCACGTCGTCACATCATTTCAACACCAAATAACGTAACACAAAAAATCACTCGTTATCATAACACCAAATAACACTACCTTTTGGGACCCACCATTAAAAAAATTACAAATTAACCCCTTAACTAATGTTTCAATCATTAAATACCTTCACTAATATTTCATTCATAAACATTACATAAAATACAATGCGAAATACGATACGAAATACATAAACATATTTTAATCAATGCTTCACGCTTGCGAATCATACTCGAGTTCCTCCACATACCAAATTCCATTATGAACGCCGCCCTTTCTACTTCTTCTTTCCCGAGTCTCTCATCCGACTCTTGTTGAATCCTTGCTTGTTCTCGCTTTAACTTTTCTTACCTCTTCGCACACATAATTTCATAATGTTGGCTTGCGCTTAAGCCATGCTCATCAACTTCCTCGCTCGCATAACCCGTGAACCGATAATGTTGTTGCTCAATAAATCCATGTGCATCAACTGAAGTTGATGCACCTAGCCTAAGTTTATTCGGTTGTTGTGATATTGAACCAACAATTTTGTTTTCTTAATAACTCCAACGGATTTTGTTCTTGATGTTGTCTTGTATTCATCTTTCCGGCTTCATCGCTCAAAATGCATCGATCACGGCTGTGTTTTGGCCGAAATGTCTTTGCATTTCGCGTATCGTTTCTCAAACGTTATTTCTTCGCCTTTGCGAGCTCAAATAGCTTGATAACATCGACAATAGCCTTTTGTCAAGTCGCATCGTCTTGATCGCATTGTTTTTTAATATAAGCTTGCATTTCTTCGACGGAATGAGGGAGTCGACAAGCCATAATGTGTAGTGTTTATGATTATTGTGAGTTAAGTATGAAAATATTGAGTAAAGGGGTGTTGTATTTATAGAGGAGTTACAATTTAATTACAAAAAGTAAAAAGAAGGAAAAAAAAATACCGTTAACCCCAAAGAGGGTGTTTTGAAATGTAGCCGTTTAACCCCAAAAGTGATTTTTTTTTTTTTTTTTTTTTTTTTCCTTGCTACGTTCAAAGCACGTTGGTAAACCAACGTGCTTCTCAACGCCAACATAACGTAAATTAAGACGGAGTGGTTAACGCGAAATAACATTTGCCACATAGATCATAACACACGAATTGCTTTACCACTCCGAAGCCTCTAACAGCTACTTTTTCCAATTAACTTTTTTTAATCCCTTTTCTTCTTGCCATTTTCATTTAAAAAATTTAAACAAATGAAAGAACAAACAGATAACGGGCGTGATGCCGATGACGCGAGCAGTGTTGGCACCACCACCCGTATGATGGCTCACGCCATAAGTTGTTATTGGGCGCGCTGTGCTCTTAATATGATTGGAGAATGGAGATGCTCTAACTGACAACCATGAAACTGAACTTATCAGTTTTGATTTTATTGGGCTAATAGCACAACATTAAAGGCCAAATAAATTTTCAAACTTTATTAAATTTGGTAACCGGAACTCAACCCCAGGAAAAAATGAACATATTTCAAAATCAAAGAAGTAAAATATGAATTTTCAAATTAAAACTAACGTAAACCAGAATACGTAAACAGCAACAAATTTAAAAAGAAAAAAAAAACAAGAACGCGGAATGCAAATCACTTCGAACAGTTAACAAGATGAGATTAAAGCGACGTAGAAGATATGTTGACAGCCATAAAGATTCCTGTAAGTTGTTAGGTACATGATGAGAATGGGGCGAGCATAATGAGACAATGAAAGGAGAATATATCTAGTGTATAATTATTAGATAAGTAAGATTAGATATGCAAACACACGTACATCATGATGGACTTGTCATTTTCATTCTTTGATATTGTGTGCTTGGTAGCATAAAATGAGAATGCTTTAATGGGACTGATTGAGTTGGCCCTATCCTTTTGAACACCAATTAGTAGCCAAAGTTAAAGTCATAACAGCAATGTCCAGCCGATACTCATAACTGCGCACATTGGCCATAATGATACAGTTAAGCATTGTACGTCCGCACAACATGAAAACTGGACTTATCAGTTTTCATTTTATTGGGTTACTATTTGATTACAGTTAAGCATTGTACGTCCGCACAACATGATACAGATAAAACTGGGCCAATACACAACAATAAAGTTATAGGATCCAAGCCTGTCCTTTCTTTTTTAATTACTAAATAAAACAACATTTTCATTAAATTGAAAATAACGATACATTCAACATAAGAGATAGAAAAAAATACAATTTGGTACTGAGGTTTCACTGAAGCTTTACAATATCTTGTCGAATGTCGTGCACTTCCCAATTACGAAGTTCTTTATGTTCTTCAAGTATATCGTATCTTCGATCCATGTACATCACAAATTGGTTGTGAACTAACATACAATTCGTTAAATTCATTAATCACGAACTCTTGATCTTTAAATATCATATTATGCAATTTAATGCAACAATACATGATTCTTCGTAGCGTGTTGATTTGGAAAGCACGTGTAGGTTGCTTTGAAATTCCCCAACGACCTTGAAGGACTCGAAATATCGTTCAATATCTTTTCTTTCACTTTCTTGAACCCTTTAAAACGTCATTAATTTTTAATCCCTTGCAAGGAATATCTTTTGACAAACGCTATCCATTAAGGATAAATTCTGTCCGATAAGTAGTAACCTTTTCATGTCTTTTCATTTACTAAAATGGAACTTCTGGAGCAATATCATCAATTAGGTAACCAAATAAGTTTGAAGTATGTAACGGGCTGAGATATGAAAGTATCTTGTTATGTAAGTTTTTCGCTTATGTAACGGGTGAGATATGAGATCCACTCATATCCTTTGTACTTAAACGTTTTTGGAGTAATATATTTACCGGTCTTTTGACCTTTTACCCAAAAATAAGTTTGAAGTATGTAGAACATTCGGTCATTATTTTCCATTACGACACCAACATATATGCATGCCGAATTCATAAATCATTTGATAACAACTTCAAGCATCAAAGTCAGTTACTTATGATCACGCAATTTGAATTGCACGTGTAACGCCTTCAGACATTTTGTCAATTCTCAATGTATATAATCAATGCTCTAGAGCATTCATGGGAGTCTATGTTCTCTCTTTGCAATGCATATATATGTTTGATCTCATTAAAATCTGGTGTTCTTAAGGTATAAAGTATATATGCATTTAGTGAAGTTTTGTTAACAATCGTGGGCGCAAAATTTGCAAATACTCGCCAAATGCATCCTATGTTATGTCGTATGTTAATTGGCGTATGACGAAAGTGCATTTCTTGATAGGACTAACACTTAACGGACTCACACAATATGGTCGTTAAATAAAAAATTGAAATTATTTGGGAATAGGTTTAACATTGTAATTGAAAATATGGTGCACTATTTGAAAAAAAAAAGAGTTTGGAACTTATGCGATACATTCTCTTCGCCGGATATTTAGGTGGGTTGTTTTCGTCGGCAAAGTAATCGTCTAAAAGTCGTTGTTCCGCAACTTCTTGTCCACGTGGCATGTGTGTACTTGTATTAGGACCTGAACTCTCAGCTTCTTGATGATTTAAAGATTGAAATTGTTGATAAGCTTAATAAAATATGCCTATATTTACTCATATTATCTTTATATATCTTAATGATTGTAGTTGGGATTAATAGCGAAACTATTTTTTATGAAGGTAATCTATACTACTTATAATAGAGGAATGAATCTCTCTCCTCATTATCTTAAAATTAAGACTTACAAAATAAAAAGTCATTGTACAATACATAATGCACTATTAATGATGTTTTCATCAATCTTAATTTTAAGACTTACAAGTATTAAAGCTTAATGTACAAAATACAAAGCACTATTAATGTGGTCGGGATATTTAATGTAGTTAATTAATTAACCGGTCAATAAATACAATTAATGCGATTATTAAAACACCCTTACACAAGAAATACAAATTATCAAGCATATTGTACAACCAACTTAAACATAATTCATGCATTAAAATGTCACTAATACAAATAATAAAGAACATTATACAAATATTCAAGCCCGAACGGGCAACGGTCTAAATGGGCCCGAGCCCGAACGGGTACGATCCAAACGGGCACGGGCTAAAAGGGGTCGAGCCCGAGTCGGCACGGGCCAAACGAGCTCGAGCCCGAACGGGCACGAGCTAAACAAAATTCTTAAAATCCGTAACTTTATTATAAAAAAGAACATAATAAACTAAAATACATGATTCACCGGAAAATTTTATTTCAGGGTATCCGCCGCCGCAACGCGTGGGAATCCTGCATTAAATGTCACTAATACAAATAATAAAACACATTATACATATATTCAAGCCCGAACGGTCAACGGGCAAAATGGGCTTAAGCCCGAACTGGTGCGGGCCAAACGGGCTCGAGCCCGAACGGGCATGGGCCAAATAGGCACGGGCCAACGGGCTCGAGCCCGAACGGGCACGGGCTAAAAGAAATTCTTGATATCCGTAAATTTATTGTTAAAAAGAACATAATAACATGATTCACCGTAAATTTTATTTCAGGATACCCGCTGCCGCAACGCACGGATACCCCGCTAGTAAGTATATTATGTTGAAAAGATAAGTGTGTTAAAATGGTAGAATAAAGAGTATTTATTGGATTTTAAAGACTAAAGAATTTACAAAAGAGGATTTTTTTTCCTACAACAGCTACCTTTTTTTTTTTTTTCGTTTTCTTCTTGCCCGGCCCATTGCATTATTGAAAGAAAAAAAAAGAAAAGAAAAAGAAAAAAGAAAGGATAAAGGGCGTAGTGTCGTCGACGGAGCAAGCACCTATAGCGCCACTACTGTATAGTGGCTCGCTCCATAAGTTGCGTTATCGGCCGTCCCTATGCCTTGTGCTCTTACTATGATTTGGAGAATGGAGATGCTCTAACTATAAGGCCGAATAAAATTTCAAGCTTCTCTAAATTTGGTAACCGGAACCCAACCCCAGTAAACAAATGAACACATTTCAAAATCAAAGAAGTAATAATATGAATTTTCAAATTGAAACTAACGTAAACCATAATACAAAAAATGCAAGAAATAAACAAAAAACAAAACAAAACAAGAACGCGGATGCAAATCACTTGGAACAATTGATGAGATGAGATTAAAGCGACCTAGAAGATATGTCGACAGCCATGAAGATTCCTATAAGTTGTTAGGTACATGATGAGAATGGGGCGGGCATAATGAGACAATGAAAGCTAGCTAGGATAATATATCTAGTGTTTAATTATTAGATAGTTAGATTAGATATGCAAACACACGTACATCATGATGGACTTGTCATTTTCATTCTTTGATATTGTGTGTTTTGTAGCATAAATGAGAATGCTTTAATTGGACTGATCGAGTTGGCACTATATCCTTTTGAGCACCAATTTGTAGCCAAAATTAAAGTCATAACAAGAATATCCAAGCCATAACGATACAGTTCACATTCACCTTGAAAAGATTTCATACCACATGCAATTGTTATGTTGATATCCCTACTGATCGTATGTCTTATTATTCTGTTATACTTTTCAAGACCAAAAAATTCATGCAAAGTTTACTTAATAGATTTCGCATGCTACAAGCCCCCAAGTTCTCAGAAGTGGTCAAAGAGCTTGTTTCGAATCAATTAAGGGCCTACGAATATTTCTCAGAAGAGAATTTGGATTTCATGAATAAAGTAATTGAAAGATGCGGCCTTGGCGACTCCACTTATTTGCCAGAGATCTATTCTAGACCAACTTATAACCCGTCCATAGAAGATTCAAGAAGGGAAGCTGAGATGGCCATATTTGGTTCGGTAGACATGCTTTTGGCAAAATCAGGTGTACGAAGTGATGATATTTGTGAACCAAGTTAGTAATCTCGATGTTACTTTCTGGAAACATGAAGGACCAAACTTGTAGAAACGAAAGTCTACAACCGCTAGTTAGTTATTATAGTTAGAAATCTGTAGAATTTAGTGAAGGGTCATGTCGCTTGGACACACCCATTCGAATACTATATATATGTACAAATCTGTATCGATATTTCAGTTGGACAAAATATATAAGTTATCTTTGTTTACATTGTTTGCAAATCATTTCATATCGACTCACACTTTGGGACCAACATTTGGCATCAAGAGCCTTGTTTGAACCATGCTCGTTACACCATCAAACACCAAACCAGAAAAACAGAAACCTGTTAGCGAGAAACCAAAAAAAAAACAGAAACAAAAACCCACGCTGAAACATTTAGTTTCAGTAACAAACGCAACACTCTTGAACCTTGTTAACATAAGAAGAGGTTGCCTAGATAACTTAGGGACACAAGAAAGTCGTATACAACTTTCTTTGTGTCGGATTTTGCAAACAGGAAGGACACCAAAACCGAAGTGGTGCCTTGTTTTGTTGTGATCATTTGTACGCGACAACAAAACCAGAAAAAAGGAAGAAACAATTGTTTTGAAGAATTCTTGTTGGTGTCTTGCACACGACAACAAAGAACGGACTTGTTGGTTTACTACAACGCAACAAGGGAGAAAGAAAGACGTCGAAAAGATTGTGTATTTACCGAGATACACAAGGAAAAGAAGAAGCGCAGAAAACTTGAAAAGGCGTTGCTTGGGCAGTTTTGAAAGGTATACCGGTAACAAAACAATTCAAGGATTGTTTAAAGAACGTTGGAAATACAAGAACAACAACAAATATTGAAGAAGAAGGCGACTTGATCACTCGCTGGAAAAGAGATACCGAAAGGTATTAAGGGTTGTTGAGATACGGTGTGGACAAAAGAAAAGAACGAGAAAGTATTGTGGAACAACGTAACGTGGGAGACAGTACAGCAGGAACGACAAACAAAAAACCATTTTGTTTAGACGTTGGTTAATATCGAGGGTATTAAAAGGAGAAAAGGAGAAAAGCAATTTAATTGCTTTCGGTAAAACTTTTACCGAGACTTCTTTTGCGAGGGACTTGGAACAACAAAAAAACAACGACAAACATACGGTTTGATCGTGGCCAAAAGACACTAATGGGTGGATTTGGAGAACATAGCCGAGACATAACAAGGGTCTAGGGCAAGTAGTGGTAACCAAGTCGAGAAGAAAAAAGGTAGGAACAACGTGAAGTGTGGTGGAAGGAGAAAACATTTTGGTTAGTATTCGACAACAACATCAATACGACCGAATTGATTTGGAAGGAGACGATGAAAGAAAAGAACGTGGTTGATATAACTCAAAGTATCGACACACGAGTGGGAACACAATTGTGTTTTAACACAATATACGAGGTCACAAATTCATCATTTGGATTTCAATTATACTTTTATAGTATAGATATTTATTTTATACTATTAGGAAATCCCGAGAACTATATATATTGATCCCGTAGTATTAAGAATACCATACTTAGTTAGAATTCTCATACAAAGTAGAAAGTGAAGATCATAAGCACTATCAAAATGCCCTGTGACGATGCGAGTAGCAGTAACACAACACCAAAACCCGTAACCCCTATGACACAATATCAATGCCCTAAACTCAAAACCACAAACTACACAGTTTGGACTATACAAATTAAGGTGATACTAGAAGCACAAGGTTTATGGGAAGCAATAGAACCTAAGGAAAACACATAAGTAGATGATAAGAAGGATAAGGCAATAACCGCCTTCCTATATCAAGCATTGACCGAGGATGTGATCTTACAAGTAGCAAGTTGCAAAACAAACAAAAGAATTATGGGATTCATCGAAAAGAGACACGTTGAGAAGAGAAAGTGCAACAAGCACGGTTACAATTCTTGATGATTGATTTCGACCCTTGAGATGAAGGAGGATGAAACGGTGGATACATTTACACCAAATTGAAGCGGCTACGCCACGAAGGCTAAAGAATTAGGAAAAGCATTGGATGAATCACTTTTAGTACGAAAACTATTAGATTCCACACGGATAGGTTCATTCAAATAGTAGCATCCATAGAATGACGAATGATCTCGATGACATAACGTTAGATGAGATCGCAGGAAAACTTAAGGCATTCGAGGAGAGAATAAAACTCCGAAAGGGAGGACAAGTAGAAAGCCAAGATAACCTATTATTCGCACAAGGCGAACACTCTAGAAATAACAAATGATTTACCAAATATAGAGGTAGATCAAACTATTCACGAGGAAATTGGCAAAACAAGGGAAATAGAGACAACTTGAATGGAGGAAAATCAACTCACAATAAGAATAAAGGTGAGTGGGATAAAAAGAACTTGAAATGTTTCAATTGCGGGAAAACCGGACATTTCAAGAAAAATTGTAGAAGTCCACCAACAACTCAGGAACAATCAAACCTTATCTTAGAAGACGATGAACCATCATTACTAATGGCTACGAAATGAAGAAATCTTGTTAAATGAAGAACAAGTACACCCCCGAAAATATGCTACAACATATGCTAGCATATGGTATTTAGATAATGGTGCAAGTAACCATATGACAGGCACCAAAGGCCATTTTAAGGATATTGACGAAAACATCACTGGACGCGTTCGTTTTGGAGATGGATTGTATGTGGAGATAAAGGGTAGATGTTCAATACTATTAGGATGTAGAAACCTACAACAGAAGATGATTTCAGATGTTTACTACATTCCAAACCTCAAGAGCAACATACTTAGTCTAGGACAACTTACTGAAATAGATTGCAAGATCATCATGGATGGAAATTTACTGACTTTGTATGATAAGAACAAGAAGTTGTTGATGAAAGTAGAACGATCAAAGAATCGACTTTACAGTATTAGATTACATATACTAGCACCTATATGTCTCTTAGCAAACGTAGATGACCAAGCATGGTTATGGCATGCTAGATTAGGTCACTTGAACTTTGACGCAATAGACAAGATGACTAGAAAAGGTCTAGTGGATGGAATTCGAGAATAAACCATGCAGACAAATCATGATGCATGTTTATTAGAAAACACATCGAACACCCTTTCCAAACCAAGCTAAATTCGGATCAAAGAACCCGTTGGACTTAGTATATGGAGATCTTTGTGGTCCCATAAGTCCAAAGAACACACTCGAAAGAAGCTCATCTTCTTATTAGTAGATGATGCACACGTTTCATGTGGGCTTACTTTCTAAACTCGAAGATCAAGCATTCAACACATTCAAGGAATTTAGGAAGCAGATTGAATCAAGTTGAAGTCGAAAATAAAGATGCTAAGAATCGATAGAGGAGGTGAATTCACATCACATGAATTCACCAAACATCGTAAGGAGAATGGAATAGAAAGGCAATTGATGACACCATACTCACCGCAGAGAATGGTGTAGTAGAGAGGAGAAATAGAACAGTGTTATCAACTACTAGGAGTATGATGAAAGCAATGAAGTTACCCTTAACTTTTGGGCGGAAGCGGTCAGCACGCCATTTACATACTCAACAGGTACCTACGAAAGACCGGAAGATAAAACACCATATGAAGCCCTACAACAGAAAACCAAACCTAGAATACCTAAGAATATTCGGATGCACACTTATGCTAAGATAATGATACCTCACTTGAAGAAGTTGGATGATAGAAGCATTCCAATGATTTACTTAGGAGTTGAAGAAGGATCAAAAGCATGTAGGCTATATGATCCAGTAGGAAAGAAGAAACATGTTAGTAGGGATGTAAAGTTTATGGAAACGAAACCGTGGGATTGGAATAACAATGAAGAGGATACAAGTACAGAGGATACGTTTTGGACTAGCTTTGTAATAGATGGAGTTGACTATGATAATCCTACACCAGTCAACACAGAAAACACTGATAACACGTATCATGAACAAGAACCTATACCAGATCCACCCTCACCAATCACACCACCATCATACACTTACAACCCTAACTCAGAAGATGAAGAAGGAGCTACTATAAGTTCATTCGAAAGCTTAGATCCTAGATTTGATCATAGACCTATACAAGGTTTAAAAGATATTATGGAAATTTACCAAACTGCACGTGAAGTAGAAGCACCAAGCTTATTTTTCACAGAAGAAGAACCCCGTAATTACAAGGAAGCATCAAAAGATGAGAAGTGGATTGAGGCCATGGAAATTGAATTAGATTCAATTAACAAAAACAACACATGGACCTCACCATTGCCCGAAAATCGAAGGCAATAGGACTCAAATGGGTTTATAAAACCAAGAGATGCACAATGAAGGATCATAAAGTATAAAGCAAGATTAGTAGCAAAATGTTATGTACAAGAACAAGGAATAGACTTCGATGAGGTGTTTGCACCAGTTGCTAGGATAGAGACAGTTCGATTGATATTAGCACTAGCAGCATATCATGGATGGAAAGTACACCACTTAGATGTAAAATCAGCATTTTTACATGGAGAATTGAAGGAAGAAGTCTATGTTACACAACCTGAAGGTTTCATTCAACAAGGAAACCTAGGAAAAGTCTACAAGCTAACTAAAGCTTTGTATGGCTTAAGACAAGCACCTAGAGCTTGGAATGTGAAGCTTGATCAGACCTTGAAGTCCTTAGACTTTAAGAAATGTAATCTCGAACAAGCAGTCTACACAAAGAGAAACAAGACATCTACACTTATCGTTGGAGTATATGTTGATGATTTGATAATCACGGGAACTCCAAAGAAGGAAGTAGACTTGTTTAAATCCCAGATGGAAGATAAATTTGAAATGAGCGACTTAGGGTTGCTAGCATATTACCTTGGGATAGAAGTTACACAGACAGGAGGAGAGATTACGATAAAGCAAACAGGATACGTTAACAAGATCTTAAAATGGACAAGCATGACGAATAGTAATGATACGAAGACACTTATGGATCCCGGCACTAAGTTGGTCAAGGCGGAAGATGGAAACCCAGTTGACGCAACTTATTACCAAGCCTAATTGGAAGTCTCGATAATTACTACATACAAGACCGGATCTTAGTTACTCGATTGGATTACTCAACAGATTTATGCAAGACCAAGGATCATCACCAAGGCGATGAAACAAGTAATCCGATACATCAAAGGAACGAAGGACCATGGAATAATATACAAGAAAGAAGGAGGTCGCAAGATTACGGGATACTGATGACGATGAGTTATGGAATCAATACGAGATCAAGGAAAAGGAACTACTTGAATAGTATTTTACTTTGGAGAGTCACCTATTACCGGTGTACTCGAAGCAAACCGACGTAGCACTCTCATCATGTGAATCATAATTCATGGCGCTACTCAATGACATGTCAAGCCTTATGGTTAAAACGTTTACTTAGTGAATTGACTGGATTGGAAGAAAGAAGGATAACGCTTAAAGTTGACAACGTATCAGCTATAGCACTCGTAAAGAACCCAGTATTTCATGGAAGAAGTAAGCATATAGACATTCGCTATCATTTCATTCGTGAATGCGTAGAGAATGGTCATATTAAAGTAGAACACGTTAGCGGAGAACTACAAAGACCAGACATCTTAACGAAAGCTTTACCAAGACTCAAATTTACAACTATGAGACAAATGCTCGGAGTACAAGACCTTGGACAATGCAACGATCAAGATTAAGGAGGAGAATGTGAACCAAGTTAGTAATCTCGATGTTACTTTCTGGAAACATGAAGGACCAAACTTGTAGAAACGAAAGTCTACAACCGCTAGTTAGTTATTATAGTTAGAAATCTATAGAATTTAGTGAAGGGTCATGTCGCTTGGACACACCCATTCGCATACTATATATATGTACAAATCTGTATCGATATTTCAGTTGGACGAAATATATAAGTTATCTTTGTTTACATTGTTTACAAATCATTTCATATCGACTCACACTTTGGGACCAAAATATTGGGATCTTAGTAGCGAATTGCTGTATTTATAATGCAGTACCGTCTCTTTCTAGCATAGTAGTAAACAAGTATAAGCTTAGAGATGATATTATCACCTACAATCTTGTTGGGATGGGATGCAGCGCAGGACTTCTGGCAGTAGGACTTGCTAAACAGCTTTTACAGGTTCTTTGATTCTACTGTACACTTTTGTATCTCTATGAATCGTATTTATTACTTAAACTTTTACATCCTCAACATGCAGACTCAGACTATTATATCATACACAAGGTAAACTACTTTCCGGTTTTAGCAATGTGTATATCTTATGCCAGATAACAACTTATGGAGTAGTTTATTTTTGGTCCATTTCATTTAGTTAACCAACTCCTAATTTTCACAGGTCCATGACTGCTCGTATGCATTGGTGGTAAGTACATAGAGCATAACCGATAACTTCTACCACGGAAAAGATCATTCCAAATGTTGAAATATGGTAGTTGGATTAGCTTAATACGACTAAAGGTGTGTGAGCCTATGAGGCACACACATTAAACATTAGAGTATGTTTATATATATATATATATATATATATATATATATATATATATTTATTAAATGTATAATATGTTTCACGAAATAATTTAACGGTTATTAGTTTAAATCGTTAGACGCTTAAAACTAATTTTAATATACGTTAAAAATTAAAAAAAATGGACTTGGATGTCGGAAAATGAAACTCCCGGACCTCCTTCCAATGTGGCAAGTTATGGGAAGGTTCTAGGAGGGGAGGAGAGTGTCGGTTAGTGAAAGTTGTGGAGTTGATGGACAAACTTGGTGGACAAGTTTATGTCCTATATATACCACATATGCTTGTGGTGAGAAACGTAATATACAAAAGAAAACCAAAAGTCTGTATGTTCTTTTCCTTTACAACTATTCGGCAACAGTATACATAGTATGAATTCTATGTATGCATGATGACCATAGTGCATGCAAAGTTACATGCATGCTAATATTAAATGCATGTATATTTTTCCTTGCTGTACATGTTCGACAATCAGTATGATATCCCTAGGGGATTCGATCATGTGATGCCAAGATCCAATAACAAGAACACCGTGTTGAACACAACGTGAAGCAATCGACTAGCATCGTTACGTATTTGTTTGACGTGTTTGTGTGAGCAACCGTAGAGGCATCTATTTTAGGTGCTTAGTTTCGTTTTGGTTTCTTGTTCCGTTAATAAAGATCATTTACCAAGCAAGGTTAGGTTTTCTATATCCCTTTTTATTAATTAATTGTTATATTAATTATTGTTTATTATTACGTGTTAACCTAATTGCATTAACTAGATCCAATATCCGCTGCGTACTCGTAGAGGTTAATTGGTTAACTTCTTCTAAAATCCCAACAGTGGCATCACGAGCCATCTCGTTTTTGCGATTATGGGTTACACGTTTCTGAATTAATAAACATGTTTTAAAAGGCTGCATGAAACCTAGTTTAGTTATTTGTTTTATTTTAATTTTGACAATTACATGCAATACTTGTCAATTTTTAATAAATAATAACTAGTCACACACAAATTAAAATTATATTGATAATTAGAATTAATTGTTAATTGGAATTAATTTGTTAATTAGAATTTAATTTACATGTTAATTTTAAATTACTTTGTTAATTGAAATTAAATTGTTAATTAAGAATTACATGTTAATTAAAATTACTTGCTAATTAGAATTAAAAGTTAATTTGAATTTATTAATTGTTAATTAGAATTATTATGATAATTAGAATTACTTATTCTTTATTAAATACATAAAATTGCGTAATTACTTGTTAATTGAGATTGCCATGCGTTTTATGTGTTTTCCGGCTACAAGACCCACTCAATTGCTTTTCTAAGTGATGTATGGGGCGATCTAGGTATTACATCCTAGTGATGGTCTTATGGTTCTCCGTTTGGGGAAGACTCGCAAGAGAACTCGGAACAATATGCGGATATATATTGATGTTTATGTTTAATATGTTTGTGATTCCTATGTGCATTATTACTTGCTTTGACACCTAATTGTATGCAATATGGAATAATATATATTGTAACCATAACATTAATATTGGTCTTTATTTACACGCCTAAATAACATGCTCATTGTGACCTGCTATTTGATTCGTGGAAAAACGTTTTTGTAAAATAAAGTGACCTAATATATGAAACACGTTTTCAAGAATTTAAAAACTAGACGCTATGGACACTTGGGATGTACGGCTCACCCACTAGAACAAACTCAAAGGGGTTCAAAGAGTACATACAATGCACCGAAAGGATGTCTAAGGTTATGCTTGGCCGCTTACGGTCCTCTGCCTCCCGTATGCGTTCGATTGAGCTACCGTGAACTATGATGATCACTACGGTGTCATTACCAAAGTTTTAAAAATTAGTGTTACAAAGTTGTTTTGCATGCTTCTTTGTACACGACTTTTACCACATTTATATGTGCATACCTATTTTTAATTTTAAGTCTATGCCATCCAACTATGAACGTGCACTTGGATTGACTTCTCTGGTCAGACCTAAGGGCCTTTCCAACCCATGGTAATTATTTCTCACTGGTCAGACCTCTAGTTATTTTTACACATTCATACTTGGTCAACTTATTTCGAGTTAGCTTGGTCAGACCTCGAACCCGAGGCATAAGATGAGAACTAAACATGCTTTTGACATTATTACTTGATAATAATGCCTTAAACAGTCTCATAAATCTAAGAGTTGCATTATGCAATTAACGCTAAATCGCTTACCTCTTGTCCTATTTTTTATACTTTGGTCGACCTATGGTAATTAAATGGGGTTGCAAGATGGATCTTAGTCTTATTAGTACTTAATTGGGTAGTTAATTCTTTTAAGAATGTAATTATCGAAAATACTAGAATTGAGCTTTTTATGTTCTGATTAATTGTGTTATTGCAACATAATTCGTAAACAAAGTAGTTTTTCTTTGAAAAACAAACTTAGTCTCTTTTCCTAGTAAGAAGAGTGAGACTTATACCTATCTTTTCTCCTTAGTTGACAAACTTAGATAGGATTACAAATTGATAAACTCATTTATGATCTTTCATTACCCTTTTGTGGTCTAGAGATAATTGAAAGATAGAATATTTTGTGTAACTGGAAACATTGTGTTTAGAGCTACCAAAATAAATAACATCCTGCACTTGTCACGATGTATGAGTTTAAACTGCAAAGAGTAAAGAAATTACTAGGATATTCGCTAGGTAATTTTCTTGGACTCTTATTATTCCTAAATTGCTAATTACCCTTGGGGCCATGTAGACGATAAAGGAGGAATTGCATGCTAAATATTCAAGTTAATTGAATGAAAGAATGGCTAGTCCATTGTCTACATAAGTAAAACTTCATATACTCTGTTCAATACCTAAGTACATGCGACTCGTAGGCATTTAAAGAGAATAGGAAAGTATATAAAGCGCTATATGCTTTCTAACGAAATGTAACACTTGTAATGTTGACAAATCCAATGGGAGCAATTGCATTTTATCAACGAAATATCATTCATGTAATGTTGTCAATATTCGGGAGCTATGGATTTATTTTCGTTAGTCACCCATATCATTTCAAACTAGGTTTGAAATAATCCATTACTTTCCGAATATGAACAACCATTTCTAAAAGGAAAATTGCATTTTATTTTATAAGATAACACGTTGCCTTCCTGCAGTCGCTTCCTGAAACGTTATCTATAGAATAATAATCCACAATTCCTTATTACAGGTTATGTTTCTAAAACTACTTATGATATATATGACATTATCATATTGTTTGAACAATCAATCACGTGTTGTTTGTTTTCATAATATGATGTTGTACCTTCCACAAGTGGGAGAAATCTCAAAGTGTGTGCAAGGAAAAACAATATTATTGGTATCTCTTGACCGCAAGGTAAAGGAAACTAATAATTCGACTATGACTTAAACACATTAGATGTTTAATGCCCTACTACATGTAAAATAAGAATTCTACTAGGACTTAAACACATGAGATGTTTATTGCCCTACTACATTCTAATAATGATTCTACTAGGACTTGAACACGCTAGATGTTTGTTGCCCTACTACATTCAAATGTCATGATATAGTGTAAAGATACTTCAACATAATTATGGTTATATAATAATGATCATAATTCTGAAGTATAAAATTAACTTGAAATTACTATAGAACTCAAGAGTTTGCGTTCATGATTATTTTTGTTAGTATAATTATGCTTACATGTTAAGATATAATTATAAAGTCCTTGAATTAGTCAATGACTTATAACATAAAGTATATAGATAGTAAATGTGTTATGTCTTCTCGTTAACACATAAACATGAGGCTTTGAATTATTCAAAGACTAATAATGTATTATTGAAATGTTATGTTTTCTTGTTAACACATGAACATATAATCCTTGAACAGTTCTGTCTTCTTGTGAACACGTGAACATAAGGTTCTTGTATTATTCAATGAATATACATTATAGCATGTACTTGGTTCGTAAATACTTTATATGCAATTTGGCTCGACCCAATTGACAAGTATTTGGTCCTAAGAGAATTAAGTTATCTATAAAATTCTGATATAGTTTCACAATTCTAATAACTCATAGGATACCACTTCATTATGGTATGTCTAATGTGTTGAATCAAACCTTATTCATATTGTTTGGTTCATGATAGCTTTAATTTCTCTACCTCCAAAACATATCAAGGTTAGAAATTGCGTGTGTCATGGATACACTCAATATAATTCAAACCTAGAAGGTATTCAAGACAAACCGTAACTGAAAACCCAAATTCATTAGGAATTTGAGGTTTTACTACTCAAACCAATTGAATCATAAACCCTTTTGGATTTTGATTTTTCTACACTTCCTAGCTTGAAGATTGTAGTTTTCGTGTTCTTCCTAGCTTGACGAAACACAAAACTGTTGCTAGAGCTTTTGGTTAGAGAGTGATACTAAATTAGAGTTTTTCTATAAACCCTAATTTGAGTTGTTGGAAGGAATTCCATAATGTCTTGATTTAAGTTCTGAATTTGTTAAAATCTTATGAAGCATTTTGTTAACAAATCTTGAGATGAGAACTTAAAATGTATTTTGTGGTTCTCCATAAAGAACAATTTATTGTTGCATAAATACTTAGTATTTAGAGAATTGTCTCTACTTACAAAAGTAAGTGGGGGTATATATATATCTCAAATTTTTTGAGAACAAAATACTTAACCTTCTAAAATGCACTTATTAATGTCACACTAAGGTTAAACATGAAAATGTCGACCGAAGTATAATGATTACTCTCATTCATAAATCCGAAAGGATGCCTCATCACTAGAGTGATATTTTATATCAATGTTGAGGGATATAAGTTAGAAGATTATTGTAAATCAGCTAACTACTAAAATATATTATCACATCTTGAATCTGATAAATGTTTTAGAACTATGAATGATAAGATGCAGTCCTTAAAAGGAAAATTGAGTTTTGAGCTTGATTGTTATTTCGCCTTACAGTTAACCTGTGAGGTTGGAATGAGTTTCTTTTGTAGAAAGACTCACAAGGACAAAATTGTATACATATTAATGTTTGACATTTTATAAGAAGTTTTTAATCATACTTAAGCAATTGACTGTGATTAAATTTTCTAATATAATACATGCTTTAATTGTATAAAGATATTTAATTGTCATACATGTGATTTGTATGTTAAATATGACAATTAGATTTTATAACTCTTTCTTTATGATTACCTTTTGCGAGGACGGTGTGTAATCAAAAGGGTTATGAATCTATATTATCTTTATGTAGTATACAAAATTTGAGCAATCCATATTTTGGATTAAATCATGCATCGAGGAGCTAAGATCTTGAATTTAATTACAATATGATTCTGATTAAATTAAGACAACTCTTGAGTACATCTGACATTGAGTGGGAGCATTGTGTTTTTCCTTAAAATTTATATGTTGATGATATCATTCTATTTAAGCTAGATATTGATCCTTAAGCTTGGAATGAAACTTCACTTGGAATTTAGGGAATAAAACAAACAACATTGGAATAAATGTTTATTTGGAATAAACAAATGCGGAAAATTAAGTCCGACACAAATGCAGTATATCATTCAAGCAATTCTTCAATGATATATTTCACTTGGAATAATTTACATGGATGGAAACCTTGTGTTTTTAAACTAAGGGTTTATCATGTATATATTATATTGTGTATAAGACTAGTTGTTGCTTTTGTACAATTACAAAATGAGCTGACAACAAAAATATCTAATTGAGAGTGTTTAGATTATTGTTTTTATAAATGTTTACGAATTATAAAGCATATTGTTGTATAAGTACAAATGATGCTAGAGGATTATTTATACTAGTTGTAGTAGAAGTTTATCTTTTATGATAAAATCTGCTAACTAGCTATGCTCAACATAGAGCATTGTTGCATTACACATTAATGAATGAGAATACTTTACACTTTTAGAAACTGTAAAGATGACTGTCAGTATGTTGTTGACTTTTACTACCTCATGCAAGGTAAGACAACATCTACATACTATAATTCTTGCAATAGTATGAGCATATGAGATAAGACACTCATCTTATATTTCAAAATCACTCACTATATGTGATATTTGAAACAAGTATTCGGAAAGTTTACTCAGATGACTATTTAGTTTTTCTTGTAAAAGAAATGTTGAGAATGTTGGAAACATTAGGGTTCAACTTACTAAATGAGTTTCATGCATATCTGTTTTAGTATTTGGATAATTGGGATTGAAAGACAATTTTTTCATTATGATGATTAAAGATACTTGGTATTTGTTATTCATTCATATAATAATTGTTATCCTATATTTGCATGTTTAATCCTTGAATAATTTTATTATTCTAAATATGTCCATTGTCGGTTAACAATATGGGAATATTATTATAATAAGGCAAATGTGAGTGTTGGTTATAATTTTAACGAGAATTCAGATTGTTCCCACCAAACTCATATGTATTCACTAAAGATGCATATTGGATTCCCCAACTTTCAAACATTTACTTTTGGATCCTTGTCATAAGTAAAATATTGAAAATGGTTTGTTATCTTCATCCTTAGACTTGAGATGCAAGCAAGTTCGTTATGTGTGGATATTATTTTTGTAAGTATCAAAACGCTATCCGAACAAGGTAGTTATAAAAGCTATATTTCGGAGTGATGTGAGCAAGCATCCACAACACTTGTAGTCAATAAAGGATTTGTTACTCCACTTGATATGTGCAGAAATATACCATGGCGCCTCTCCAGAATTAATAAGATAATTGTTCGGCCGAACCCAAAGGGTAATGCAAGATGATACTTGATTACATTTGGTATATCTTATTAAATTCTATAACGAGATTCTAAATGGTTAAACTATATGGAATGATTAGAGATCCATAATCCATGGTTTAACGTTATCTATAACAAAGGATGATTAGAGCAAGACATTGAATGACCATGCTACTAAGAAACTTTTACGAAACTATTCTCTCAGACACATTTAGTTTAAATAACGAATGTGAGTGTTGCTAGACGTTTCCGTCGTTGGTATATGTGCTATCTGCTACTCCAACTCCCAAGTGGGAGCTGTTGAAATATGGTAGTTGGATTAGCTTAGTACAACTAAAGGTGTGTGAGCATATTGGGGGCACACACATTAAACATTACAGTACGTTTATTATATATTTAATATATATATGTTATTATATTTATTAAATGTATAATATGTTTCACGAAATAATTTAACGGTTATTAGTTTAAATCGTTAGACGCTTAAAACTAATTTTAATATACGTTAAAAATTAAAAAAAAATGGAGTTGGATGTCGGAAAATGAAACTCCCGGACCTCCTTCCAATGTGGCAAGTTATGGGAAGGTTCCAGGAAGGGAGGAGAGTGTCGGTTAGTGAAAGTTGTGGAGTTGATGGACAAACTTGGTGGACAAGTTTATGTCCTATATATACCACATATGCTTGTGGTGAGAAACGTAATATACAAAAGAAAACCAAAAGTCTGTATGTTCTTTTCCTTTACAACTATTCGGCAACAGTATACATAGTATGAATTCTATGTATGCATGATGACCATAGTGCATGCAAAGTTACATGCATGCTAATATTAAATGCATGTATATTTTTCCTTGCTGTACATGTTCGACAATCAGTATGATATCCCTAGGGGATTCGATCATGTGATGCCAAGATCCAATAACAAGAACACCGTGTTCCGTTGTTCAACGTGAAGCAATCGACTAGCATCGTTACGTATTTGTTTGACGTGTTTGTGTGAGCAACCGTAGAGGCAACTATTTTAGGTGCTTAGTTTCGTTTTGGTTTCTTGTTCCGTTAATAAAGATCAATTACCAAGCAAGGTTAGGTTTTCTATATCTTTTTTTATTAATTAATTGTTATATTAATTATTGTTTATTATTACGTGTTAACCTAATTGCATTAACTAGATCCAATATCCGCTGCGTACTCATAGAGGTTAATTGGTTAACTTGTTCTAAAATCCCAACACCAAACTCCACATCAACTGCCTCTTCCGAGTAGGAGGAGCCGCAATCCTCCTATCCAACCGTCCCTCCGACCACAACATATCAAAATACCAACTTCTTCACACAATACACACTAACACATCAAGTTCAGACCAGTCCTACAAGTCTATCTTTCGTGAAGAAGACAAAGACGGTCTGGTTGGTGTCACAATTAACAAAGACCACATTAATGCAGCCAAAGCTACCATCAAGCCCAATGTAACAACCCGTGGTTATCTAATCTTACCAATAGAAGAAAAACTGACATACTCAATGAACTACATTGTAAGGAAAATATTTCCAACATTTAACATCAAGCTGTATATTCCTAATTATAGCAAGGTTGTTGATCACTTTTTGCCACATGTTGGTGGGAAGCTAGTGCTTGATGAATTGCAAAAGTTATTAGGGTTTTCGGATGCACGCATGGAAGCTTCTAGAATGACATTGTATAGGTATGGGAATAGCTCTAGTAGCTCGATATGGTATGAGTTGGCGTACATGGAGGCTAAGGGTCGTGTCAAGAAAGGTAACGTGGTCTGGCAGATGGCATTTGGGTCAGGTTTTAAGTGTAATAGTGTTGTTTGGCGTGCAATGAAGAGCGTTGAGTGTGATGAATATAACCCTTGGAGGGATGAAATTGATGGATTTCCTGTGACTAAAGAGGACTTTGGACCGTATCCTGTCTACTACGAGAAGTGATTTGTACACTATTATATCAGATAAGACAATAATTATGGTAATACCAAAGGGCTTTTGGTCTAACGGTATCCGTGACAAAGCTACATTCTCGGTCAAGAGGTGGCAGGTTCATGTCCCGCAAGGGACAAAGTGGGATTTGTGTGCTTGTTAAAGTATATACTCCATATAATAAATGAGTGTATGTGCGAGTTTGCCAAAAAATTGTACGTGGTTTGCAGTATCGATATCCCATCCATTTTTATCTTTTTTTTTAACGGCAAATTTTATAAATTAGCAAGAAGTTAGAAAGAACATTACAAAGAAATCAAATGAGGATTTTTCATCCAACTCTCCAAAGAAAACAAACTATTACAATTCTGGGACTATAAACTATAATAATAAAAGTTTTAGAATTTGACCGCGACCAAGTTAAAAGAATCTACCATCAGATCTCGCTAACACACCATTCGTCGTGACTACAAAGAGCGTCAACTACATTTTCACATTTCGTGGTAAAATAAAATGATTCCATCGAGATCACATTCACAAAAATGAGGTTCTTTATTAAATAGTGTTTGCATTTCATTATATAAAAATCTTGCTATTCTTGAAAGTAACAATAAGTTGTTGAAGATATTAATGTTGAGCAAAATATATCGTGTATCCCAAATAACAACTAAGTTGTTGAAAGTTCACAGGTACACTACGACCAACACGTTCCAAGCTCTATATCAACTTTTTGTTCCGAGTTGGTGGTTCCACGATCCAACCACAAAATTTCAAAATACCAATTTATTCACACTATACATACCAACACATCCAGTTCACTGTTGGACCTGTTACGGATCTATGATCTAAACCGTAGTCATAATATACCAAAACACAAGATAAAAATTGAACTTTGCTAAACGTAAAATGCTTTATATTTAACTGTCATCATCTTGTTTGTTTACTAATCTATCTATATAAACATTGTGAAAAGGTATGATGAAAGGTGTGTTGGTTCGTTTGAAACAACAGCACAACCCTTCATGTTAACCGCCATAATCTTGTTTATAACTAACTTCTAAACTACTTTATGTAATCGTTTATAATCGTCCATAAGTGCTTGTTTGGATCAGCAGATTGAGATTAACCCAATATCCTCCCCCTAATCACAATCGCTTTGTCGTAGATCTTTAACTCCAATAAGTTGTCTTATTGTTAGAAACTTGATCTTCAGTAGTGCTTTCGTGAGTATGTGAGCCTTTTGATATTCTCCACTTATAAACTCAACTTGTAAGTCTTCTCTTTCAACGCATTCTCTTATGAAGTGGTACTTTGTATCAATGTGTTTACTTCTTCCATGAAATACAGGGTTCTTCATCAGTTCTATAGAAGATTTGTTATCAACCATTATTGTAACCTTTTTTTCCTTTGAGTGGTAAGCCTGCTTAGTAGTCTCTTTAACCATAATGCTTGTGTTGTCTTTGTTGTTGCCGCAATAAATTGATTCGCATGATGATAATGATACGGGCTTGCTACATGTGCTCCACTAATTGGTGATTCACCATAGTAAAATATTATCCCAGAGTTCCTTTTCCTTCTTGAGTGTTGACTCCATAACCACCGTCACTGAAACCTTGTATCTTGTTTCCTCCATTATCCTTGTAGGTGATACCATAATCCTTTGTTCCTTTTACATAGTGTAATACTTGCCTTACGGCCTTCATATGTTGCTCTTTTGGTTCCTGCATAAAATGACTAACTAATCCAATAGGATAACTTAAGTCCAGCCTTGTGTAAAGCAGATATCTTAAACATCCAATTAAGCTTCGATATTCGGTTGAGTTGACCAATGTTCCTTCAGTGTTCTGTGTCAATCTTGTTCCTGGATCCATTGGTATTAGCGTCTCGTTGTAGTCTAGCATTCCAACTTCCTTCAAGATCTTGCTTGCATAGGCGGATTGCTTTATTGACATGTCACCTCCAGTTTGTGTGACTTCTATTCCTAAATAGTAAGCTAATAAGCCTAGGTCACTCATTCCAAATTTTTCTTCCATTTGAGCTTTCAACTTGTCGATCCCCTTCTTTGGTGTACCAGTGACGATTAGATCATCTACATAGACTTCTATTAGCAGTATTGAGTCTTTTGTTGCCTTTGTGTAGATCGCTTGTTCCAGTGCACATTTCTTGAAATCTAACGACTTCAAGGTGTTGTCTAACTTTATGTTCCATGCACATGGTGCATGTCTTAGTACATATAGAGCTTTTATAAGTCTATAGACTTTTCCAGAATTCTCTCTCTTTATGAATCCTTCGGGTTGAGTAACGCACACTTCTTCCTTTAAATCTCCATGCAGAAATGCAGATTTGACGTCGAGGTGATGTACTTCCCATTTGTTGTTAGCAGCTATGGCTAGTAATAGTCGGACAGTTTCCATCCTTGCTACAGGTGCGAAAACTTCTTCAAAGTCTATGCTATGCTTTTGTATGTAGCCTTTTGCTACTAGTCTTGCTTTATGCTTGACTGTGTCTCCATTAGCATCTTTCTTGGTCTTGAATACCCACTTTAAGCCAATTGCTTTATGTCCTTTAGGTAGTGTGGTTAATTCCCACGTGTTGTTCCTATTGATGGAATCTAACTCGACCTTCATTGCTTCGATCCATTTTTGATCGCTTGATGCTTCCTTATAGTTCTTGGGTTCATCTTTAGCCAATAGTAATTCCTCTGTGTTCTCGTATAAATCATCTAATGTTCTAAAACCTCTCAACGGTGTATGATCAAATCGTAAGTGTGAATTTGTGGTTGAGTTTGAATAATTTTCACTTTGATAGATTGATTGTGTTGAGTTATTGGGTGTAACTTGAGAATTTACTTGCGATGAATTTGTTAATGGTGTGTGAAGTGTTTGTGAATGTGAGGGTGAGCTTGTTGTTGATGTTGTATATCCATCATCATTATTTTTAGAGAAATCGTTGTCTTCGTCACTTGGTTGGATTTCTTGAACATGATGATCAATTTTGGCTTCAAGATTTTCTATTTTGAAGTCAATCCACTCGGGTTCATAACTAATGTGCTCAGTCATGTAATCCTTCCAATCATATGTTTCATCCTCCTTAAACCTCACATCTATACTAACACATATCTTTTGTGTTGTTGGATCAAATAGTCGATAAGCTTTTGATCCTTGTTCATTTCCTAAGTATACCATTCTACTGCTTCTATCATCTAACTTCGTTAAACGGTTGTGATGGTACCTTTGCATATGCTATGCAGCCAAAAACTCGTAGATTCTCTAAGTTTCGCTTTATTCATTTAATTGCTTCATATGGAGTAATGTCTTCTAATGCTTTTGTAGGAACGCTATTTAAGATGTAAATGGCGTGTTTAGCAACTTCAGCCCAAAAGTTTTTTGGCATGTTTGTTGCTTTCATCATACATCTTGTTGTAGACATAATTGTCCTATTCCTTCGTTCAACTACTCCATTTTGTTGCGGTGAGTAAGGTGCGGTAAGTTGTCATGCTATGCCATTGTCTTTGCAGTATTGAGTGAATTCATTTGATGAGAATTCTCCTCCACGATCAGTTCTTAACATCTTTAATGTTGTCCCTAACTCCTTTTCTATTGTATTCTTGTATTCCTTGAAAGTATCAAATGTTTCATCTTTCTTATTTAGGAAATACACCAACATATATCTTGAGTAATCATCTACTAACAAGAATATGTATTTCTTTCCAGAAGGTGTCGGTGGTGTGATTGGTCCGCATAAATCTCCATATACTAAATCTAAAGGTGACGTTGATCTAACTTTTGCTTTCTTGGGAAATGGCGCTCTACTATGTTTACCAGTTAAACAAACATCACAGATTTATGTTATGTGTTTAATGGCAGGTATGTTATGAACTAAATCCCTTTGAGCCATTGATTTTAGTGACTGAAAGTTGAGATGTCCAAGTCTTGTGTGCCATAACCAAGTATTATCCTTTAAATTTGCTAATAGACAAACAGGTGTGCCATTCCTTAGACTTGCTTTGTATAGTCGGTTTCTTTGTCGCGTAACTTTCATGAAGATTTTGTCATCCATGTCATAAAGTCGTAACTTTTCATCTTCCATTACTACTTTACAACCAATTTCGGTGAATTGTCCAAGGCTCAATAAGTTGCTTTTCAAGATAGGAATGTAATAGACATGTGATATAATTCTTTGCTTCTTGTCATCACATTCTATTAGGATTGAACCTTTTCCTTTGATTTCTATGTGTGAACCATCTCTGAATCTTACTTTTCTACTGACCTTCTCATCTAATTCCTTGAAGTGTTCTCTCACTCCAGTCATATGATTGCTTGCTCCATTGTCTAAATACCATAGACTATCCATATTTGTCTTTTATATGCTACATCTTCTTCATGTAGCGAGACCTTTTGATCTTCAACTTCTTTTATTTGTATCCTTTTGTCTGAGTCTTCTAATATTGCCATTAATAGGGTATGTTCTAAGTCCTCTTCTACAAGATTAGATTGCTCGTTTGAATTCTTCCTTTGAAGACATTTAGGTGCAATGTGCCCTAACTTGCTACATTTGTAACATCGCAACTTGCTAGTATCATAGCTTGATTTCTTGGAGTTGCTATGAGAGGTTTCTCCATCTTTCCTCTCTTCCTTAAATTTTTCGTGGTTCTTTCCTTGTGAAAATTTATACTTTCCACGTCCACGTCCTTTAAAATACTTTCCTCTATTCTCATGTCGTGTAAACATCAGTTTCTCTTGATTGTCCACTTGTTTTCCTTTCTTGTACCTAATTCTTTCCTCATATGTCTTAAGTCTTCCAATTGCTTCTTCTATCGTCATTTCATTGAGATTAGAATATTGCTCTATTGATGCAACTATTTGCAGATACCTATCGGGTACAGCATTTAATAGCTTTCTAACTACTGTTTGATCTTCAATTGTGTGTCCTAGACTAGAAGCTTTGTTTACTAAGGTTGTTATTTTTGTGGTGAAGGTATCGATTGTCTCGTCTTCCTTCATATGTAACATCTCAAACTCATATTTGAGTGTTTGCAACCTTTCTTGTTGAACTCTTTGTTCATCAACGTATCTAGTCTTCAGAGCATCGCATATGGATTTCACGTTTTTGTACTTTGTTATTTGAAGTAATTGTTCATCGGGTAAAGATGGGTAAAGGAATGTGATAGCAGTTTTATCTTTCTTGTTATTGCTTTGAGTTGTTTCTAAAGGTTCTATCATTTCCCACAAACCATTCGCTTCGAGGATGATTTGCATTCAAATTGCCCATAATGAGTAATTCGAGGGTTTTAGCATCGGACATTGGAATTATGGTGTACTAGTAGTACCCGCTTCCTTCTTTGAACTTTCTCCACTTTCTTTCATCATATCTCTTGGATATTGACTAAAATCTCCAAAATACCTAACACTAAGTGTGTCAGAATTTTCTTCTTGGTGAGCTCTTTCGTTTTGTGCCTTAAAGGCTATAAAACTGTGGGGACTAGTTTATTCCAAAAACTATGCTAGGAGATTTTATATTCTTCAAGTAAATCATCCTAAGGTTAATTACGTCTTAAGTTATTCCTAATAATATAATAAGCAGTGTAGACACTAGGTTATTATATTTTCTAAACCTCGAAAAGATACTAACTAAAAAATTAAGGAAGGGTAACTTTTCTAAGGTAATCTATACCATATATATCAAACTTTATATATATTATATCAAAATAATTGAAAGTGGAAGGGTTGTATTGTTCTTTTTGGAACCCGATGGGTTGTAATAAAACCCGTAGCCCTAATATTTGTTCCTCTTTGTGATGCCCTTATTTTTGTGCGCCTCTCTTATCCTTTATGAGATAAAAACGCGTCTCTTTTCTCTGAGACTTGAAACCCGTCTTCTGATTCTTGATGGTTGACCGCCGATTTATTTGGCTTGGTTAACCTCCTCTACTCCACTTTCTGGTGTGTTCTTTTTGAACTCTCGGAATCCTTCTGATGCGAAACTAGTGTTTCGTCAGTTTGGGGATTTTCTGAATCGTGAGTAAAATTGGGCCTTTCTTGATCAATTGAATCAATTGGTGATTCAATTAAGGGTGTGAATCTCTGATATTCAAAAAAAGGTGTGCTTGTTCCTTGTTTTTGATTTGATTGATTCCTGCCCTTCTGGTGACTTTGTGTTATCTGTTGGTATGGTTTTTTTTGTTTTGTGAATCAATTGGTTATTAGGTTTTTTGCAACCTATCTTAACCTAATAATTTCCGGGTTGGTTTTGTTTTCGGATTTGATGTCTTTTTGACAGATTTTTTTGCAAAACTAAAAACGATATGAAACTGCTTTCTGATGCCGGTTGATTGATCACTAATAAGTGAATGATCCCTGGGTGACAGAAAACTGTTTTCTTGATAAAAATCAGGAAACACAAAAATGATATTCTGATTTGTGTTCGTTGGGTTTGCATAAAAAATTTACCGAAACAAAAACTAATTCCTATGATTCAAAACAAAAAAAAGAACTTGGTATATGATTATTTGGTTAAGTAACCAAACCTGCTCTGATACAAAATGTTGAACCTATTACGGATCTATGATCTTAACCGTAGTCACAATATACCAAAACACAAGATAAAGATTGAACTTTGCTAAACGTAAAATGCTTTATATTTAATCTGTCATCATCTTGTTTGTTTACAGAATCTATCTATATAAACATTGTGAAAAGGTATGACTGAAAGGGTGTGTTGGTTCGTTTGAAACAACAGGCACAACCATTCATGTTAACTGCCATAACTGTTTCTATGACTAACTACTAAACTACTTTATGTAACTGTCTATAACTGTCCATAACTGCTTGTTTGGATCAGCAGGTTCGGATTAACCCAATATTCACATGGTTCCTACAACTATCCTTCGTGAAGAAGACACCGAATTGAAAGTATAGTTGGTGTCACAATCAAACAAAAGCTCATTCCCTCTGCCAAACCAACATCAAACCCAGTCTAACAACCCTCGGTTATTTAATCCTTCCAATAAACATAATTTTTTTTTATTTATTCAATCACACTGCAAGAAAAATGTTTTGAGCATAAAATATCAAGTGATATATTCATAGTTATAGCAACCTCGTGCATGATCATTTCCTTCCTCGTGTTAGTGCTGATGAATTGCAAAAGTTACTAGGGTTTTCGGATGCACATATGGAAGATTCTACAATGAAACTGTATAGGTTTGGGAACACCTCTAGTAGCAAAATATGCACTAGTGCAATCAGGACCTCCCCCTACGAATTTTTTCACTTCATGATGACGCCCCGTTATCGGCACCAACAACTCCGACGACAAGAAGTAGGCAAGAGTTAGTCGGCTGAGCCTCGTAGGGAACCACTATCCGGACACCAAACTTAACACCGTGCCGACGACAAAGTAGGTCCCACAACATTTTCTGGACAAACATTTTTGTGGTGGAAACATATGGTGCCTATGACAGGGCGTCGGTACCATAATGCTAATCATTTTCTTAATTAGCAATAAGTCAACGAAAGTCAAACGTAATTAGTATGTTCCCGACGTCGTGTCGTCGGGAGAATAATAAGCTAAAATATTATGTTTATATGGTCCCGACGATAGGACGTCGAGACCATAAGAAACATAAAATAATGTTTATATGGTCCCGACGATAGAACGTCGGGACCATAAGAAACCCAAAATTATGTTTCTATTATCCCGACGACAGGACGTCGGGATCATATAAATTTAAAAAACAAGTTTTTATTATGTCGACGACCCATTGTCGGCTATATGATGTTGCTAGTAGTGCAGAACAGGCTGCACAACATCAATTTTCCAGATTTTTTCTGGAAATATTTCAGAAAAAAATCTACACAACCTGCACCTACTGTTTTCAACCAAAACCTCTAAACCACCAATACCAATATGCCGATATCCAAAACACATTATAACGGCTAAAACACTTATATATAATCGATAAAACACCCTCAAATTCATTAAACGTTAAAAATATACAAAATGGGTGTTATAATCTACGCACCTAGCTGCTATATCCGCAATGTTCAAGTCGCCAAAATATTTAAAGTGTACAATAATAACATTAGGATGAGTCGATCAAAAGCATAGTATAAACGGTAATATATATCGACACAAAATAACCCATATACCTCAATCTACTCATCATGAGCATCATCCGAGATCCCACCATCAAGATCACCACTCCCGCCTCCGCCACTACCGCTAGCGCCACTCCCGCCTTTGCCACTCCCGCCAACGCCACTCCTCGACCCTACCTCAGACGTCGAAGGAATCTGGCTCATAAGCTCGGCCCACAGAGGGTTACTCCCTAACACCGACATTATTTGAGAGAGCTGCTGCTTAACGGCCTTTGACTCTTTCTTAGCCTCGTTTACCGTCTTTTCAGCCTCTTCGATCTTCTTGTCTTTCTCGGCCATCATCTCATCAATCTCGGGCCGAGCGTACGAACCTAAATGCGCCTCGGGTAACACTATCTTCTCGCTCAACACCCTACCCCTACCGGCAACTTTTCCCCGCTGCTTGCCCTTGAGAACCGTGGCAAGTATCTCTTCGTCCATGTAGGGTTTGCCAGTAGGGTTGTCCGCGCCTAGATCCCGTAGGTGACACATCTCCTCCTGCAATAGTTGAAAAAAAAAAGATTAAATTAATATATTAGTCCGTGTAGGGTTTGCCAGTAGCGATGTTTGTTTTGGTATTTGTCGTGTTGTTTCGTTTGAGTTGTTTCGTTTGATTGTCAAGTTGTTTCGTTTACTTGTCAAGTTGTTTCGTTTGAGTCTGTATGAAATGTATGTGTTTGAGAACTCTTGCATGTTTTAAATAAAAGGTTTGCCTTCGTGTTTGTTAATTGTTTGAATGAATTGTTGATGTTGCTCATCTCTTGATTTTGTCAACATGACAAAAACCTGTTTATAAAGATCGTGTTGATGTTGCTTGTTAATTGTGATCATGTTTGCCGCGAAGAAGATTTCTCCTACATGAAATGTGTTGAGAAATATGTAAAGGTAAAATATCCTGACAAGTTTGATGAATTCAAGCCCAAATAGTTGGAATGAATTGATGATGTTGCTCATCTCTTCACCGCAAGGAGACAGAGGCTCAATATCTTCACAGCGGATGAGCATGGGTTGCACGAATAGTTGGAATGAATGGGCGTGGTAGGTTTGGATAATATGTGCGTTGTTGATGCTCATCTCTTGAAGGTTTGGATTATTAGTTATCTTTGTTTACCTTTTAGTGGTTTAGGGTTTAAAAACAATATCGACGACACGTCGTCGGCAACAAATAAGCGGAAAAATTTCCCACCCAATTATTCTCTATTATTTACACGCGGGGGACCCAAAATTTTGCGTAAATTGTTCCCGACGCCCTGTCGTCAGGATGAAAAGACTAATTACAATTATTTACATTAATTAAAAGCTAATCACAATTAAAATTTGCATAAATTGTTTAATATGATACCGACAACGGGGCGTCGGTACCAATTGGCGGGTTTAACTCCCGCCCAACTATACGCAAAGTCAAATTTGACCATTATCATCCCGACGACAAGGCATTGACATTATTTTGGAAAGAAAATTCAACGCACCGGAGGCTTGGTCAAGTGATTTTTTTGTCGTTTAGTGTATATTGCCGACGACAATGTGTCGTCGGCAATATTTTCGTAGCCCGTTCTATTTATTCTTGTAGGGATGGTGTGGAAAACTAGAATGGGGGGTTGAATAATTTTGTCGATTTTAAGTTGATTTTAAAAACTTTAGATTCGATATTATGTGAAATCGTATGGATGTTGAGAACGTATAGATCTAATGATAATGCAAGCAAATAAATAGAGTTAAGGGATAGAAAAGACACAACCGATTTATAGTGGTTCGGCTACAAGGACACCTTCCGCTCTACTCCACTCCCCGAGTCACCTACTCGAGAGTTCAAGCACTATGTCAACTAACTTCTTCACTTGGCGGGGAAGCCTTCACAACGTTGCTTACACTTTTTCCGGTACAAAGCTAGATACCGAGTTCGTAGCACGGTGGACCAAACTAACACAACTATTACACAACAAATATGTGAAATATCAAATACAAGATCTTCGCTACAGAAATCTTGCAGAGTGACAAATCAATCAAGGACCCCTTGCTTGGATGACTTGTAGAATGCTCATGATCTCGCCTTAGAGAAGGATCTATATGAGGATCACAAATAGGAAGAAAGAAGAACAACTCTCTAGATCAAGTGATCTATATGTTAGAAGAGAATGAGAGTGTATGAGAGATTTAGTAAGATGAGGGGTAAGTAAGAATGAAGAAATACCTCTCTATTTATAGGCAAAATTCTTCACTGTTCCCCGGATCCCACGGATCCCTTCCACTTGGGATCCGTCTAGTGTAATCCTAGGGATCCGTGGAACGCTCCTCTTTGCCCATGGGTTTTTTGGTTATGGGTCATGGGTTATGGGTTGGTCCATGGGTTTTCTTAGATTCAATGTATCTAAGTATACATTGTATCTAGTCTTACTTGGTTATGGGTTAAGTTCCATGGGTTATGGTTTTTACCCATCCTAATAAACTATTACAACAAATGCTTAATTATTACATTTTTGTATTTAAATGGCATATGTAAATGCTTTACAAAAATAACATGTATCCTTATAATTATACTTAAGATAACATTATATTTGTTATCAACAAAACACAAAGAGATCGTAAAATATTAATAAACGTTTTTACGGTTTATTTGTATTAACAATCTCCCTTTTGTTGATGACAAAACATAATGTTATGATGAGTAAAACTTAAGAATAGATGCAAGTTTTGAAAGCCCCTAAGTTTTACTTCTTCTCCCCCTTTTTGTCGAAACAAAAAGTTAACCCTTGGAAGAAATAAACATAAAAGTGTGGAAAAATTAGTCCACGTATTACTAACTCCCCCTTGACGGTAGCTCCCCCTTGTTTGGGGCGTTAAGTGAAGAAAAATAAGAATCCTACAAAAAGAAAGGTTAGTAACATGCTTAAATAAACTTTTGAATGTCGAGAATCAAGATTGGGAGCCAAGGTATGTAAACAAAGCCTTGTAATAAAACGAAACATTGTAGTGGTATTTAAGCCACTTATAAGCATGTAAAAATAAGAACAAGACTTTTTCTTGAAAAATGACAAAACAAAAATGCTAAAAATAGAAAATAGTAGTAGTGATTCCTTCCATGCTTGCATAAGGTTATGGATGGAGGTTTTGATGAGTGATGGTATTGATGCGATCAAGGATGAGGTTGAGTATGAAACACATTTCTTCCCTAACTTCTATTGCGATGTCCCTAGTGGATTGGCAATGTTCACAATGTAAATGATGTGGGTAATGAGTGCGGAAGTTTTCGGGTTGTTTTGATTTGAGTTATCACGGAAGATGTGGTGGAAAAATAGGAAAATATGGATCAACATCCGGAATGTTTATAAATGGTGGTGGAAAAGAACCTAGATGTTCTTGTAATGTGATGGGAGCTAATGGTGGTGATGTTTCAAGATCTTGAAAAATAGTATTTGGAGATGTGGGGGTGTTGAAAAGACTATTTCTTTTTGTTTAGGTTGTTTAGATCTTGTTGGAGTCTTAAGGAGTTCCAAAAGAGTGACTTTAGTGGTGATGAAGTTGGTGTACTTGTTGGTGATGAGGAGGTGCTATAATGGAAGCATCTTGTGGTGAGTTATTTGTTGAGGATGAACCATTTGAGGTTGGTTTTGCTAAACAACAAGATCGGATACTAATCCGTGCGGATATCCTAGCATTTGATTGTGGTATTTTGGATGGTGGAAGTACAAAGGTTTGGATATCATGATTGTTTGTACTAGATGATTCTCCTAAAGGGTTTTTGGATGACATGATGAAGTGTGTTTGTGAGAAGGAGATGGAGTATGCAAGCATTTTGGGGGTACTATATACATAAAAACAAGAGTAAATTACATAAATGGTCACTATGGTTTGTCCATTTTTTAACATTTAGTCACTGAACTTTTTTTTTGACATACATGGTCACTGAAGTTTCAAATTGTTACAGATTCAGTCATTAAGGTTTCAATTTCGTTACATAAATGGTCACTGTAGTTTAAAACTTCAGTGACCATTTATATAACGAAATGGACTGAATCTGTAACAATTTAAAACTTCAGTGACCATGTATGTCAAAAAAAAAGTTCAGTGACTAAATGTGAAAAAATTGACTAACCATAATGACCATTTATATAATTTACTCTAAAAACAAAGCATTGTAATGAATGCTTGACCCAAAATATGGATTAAAATCTAATGATTAGATATGAATTCAAGGCATGTGATCATAAAAACACAAGCATTAAAGAGCATACTCCCAAAAATGAAACAAATGTGGATTTTCATCCAAAGAGAAAAAAATAGAAGTTGAAAACAGATTGCCTCACGGATCCTTCCTTGAGGGATCCGTCCGGCATGAATTTGGGATCCGTGGGTCCAGTGATCTAGGGACACAAAATTTTCCTTTTGGAAACATTTTGCCTATTGTGTGCCTATATGCAAACTATTTGGAGTTATGGTTATCTCGACTCCTAAAAGAAAAGGAAAATCAACTAGAAGTAGAAATACATCCTATTGAGATAACCCGAAAACACGTATTTAGTACATAAGTACGTAATTTAGTGTTATCAATGCTCCTAATTCATTGTTGCTTAAATGAATGTACCCGAAAACACATATTAGTTATGTTCCTTTAGCATTCAAAAGACATGAGATGCAATGAAAACGGGTTTTTACTTTGTATTAATAATGAAAAAGCAATTTGTCCTAGACGTGAGAAATTGCTTTTGTGAAATTGATACGGGAAGGTATCATCCTTTTAGAAAACATTGTGAAAGTAAGTTTTCTTTGAAAATGTGTATATAAAAAATAAGAAAACTATAAGTGGAAAAACTCATCTTGGGTTTTGAAAATTCCCGTATTGTTTGTGAGTTGTGCGTGAAATAGAAATCCTAGACTCAGAAAGAAGATGGCTAGTGTTTACATACCTTGTAGAGTCAATTAAGTTACGACGTTTGTTCCATTAGACCAAGACCAAGACGAAGTAGGTTGAATTGTTCCCGCTTCAACGGTTTGGTGAGGACGTCGGCTATGTTGTCTTCGGATGCTACCTTCTCAATAGAGATGTTCCCCTTTTGAACATTGTCTCTTAGGAAGTGATGACGAATCTCTATATGATTTGTACGAGAATGCAATACCGGATTCTTGCTTAAGTCGATGGCACCTTTGTTGTCACATAGGATGGCTATGTCGCTTAGATGGATGTCGTAGTCTACTAACGCTTGTTTCATCCATAGTGCTTGTTGGCATGCTTTGCGGCGGAGACGCACTCGACTTGTAGTTGAAATTTCAAGTGCCGTTTGTTTCTTAGAAAACCAAGATGTTAAACAACATCCCATAAAAGTACATACCCCACTTGTACTTTTTCTATCAACGTAATCACCGCATGGTCGAATCGCATATACGCTTGTTTCTACTCCCGTGCCTTAGGATACCATAATCCTAATTGTGTTGTACCCTTAATATATCTAAATATCCTTTTACGGCTTCTAGGTGTGATGTTTAGGGTCTTCTTGAAACCTAGCACATAAGCAAACACTAAACATGCTATCCGCCTACTTGCCGTGAGGTAGAGAAGGCTACCTATCATGCCACGATATTTAGTATTATCTACGGATTCTCCGTCTTCATCTTTTATGAGTTTGGTGTCGGATGACATTGGAGTCCTAATTGGTTTTGACTCTTCTAGATCGAATTTCTTTAACATCTCCTTGATGTATTTAGATTGATTGAAGAAGATACCATCTTCTACTTGTTTTATTGTAGACCAAGAAAGAAACTAGGTTCTCCCATCATACTCATCTCGAACTCGTCATGCATGATTTTAGAAAAATCATCACACATGTCTTGACAAGTGGATCCGAATATAATATCATCTACATATATTTGTACTATGATTATGTGTCTCTTTTCTTAGTAAAGTGTGTTGTCAACTAACCCCATGGTGTAGTTGTGTTTAACTAGAAATGAGTTGAGTCTATCATACCAAGCTTTTGGAGCTTGTTTAAGACCGTAAAGGGCTTTCTTTAATTTATACACATGTTTGGGTTTTTCAAAATCAATGAAGCCCGGAGGTTGAGCTACATATACTTCTTCATTTATGAAACCATTTAAAAAGGCGCTTTTGACATCCATTTGATAAAGCTTTAGATCATTAGCACAAGCATACGCAAGAAGTATTCTTATAGACTCTAATCTAGCCACGGGGGCGTAGGTCTCATCAAAGTCTATTCCTTCTTGTTAGTTATACCCTTGAGCAACGAGTCTAGCCTTGTTCCTAGACACTACTCCGTTTGCATCTAATTTGTTTTTATAAACCCATTTGGTTCCTATTATGGTTTGATTACTAGGTTGAGGGACAAGTGTCCAAACATCATTAGAAACAAATTGATTTAGTTCTTCTTGCATAGCCATTACCCAACTTTCATCTTTTATGGCTTCTTGTGTATTCTTAGGTTCTAAGGTTGAAACGAAACAAAACAAGCTACTTTGGTTTTGAACTTGAGATCTTAATGTTCGTTCGTTTAGTTTTCCTATGACTTTATCTACGGGTGATCTTTGGACTCTTTAATGTTTATTACTTCATCACTTAGAGGTTCTTCTTCTTCACTTATCTTTTTCTTTATTACTATAGCTTCACTTTCTATAATCTCGTCATCGACAAGAGGTGGAGAGGGTTTGGGTGGACTTTCATCAAATTTTATATTTAATGACTCTTCTACCTTCATTGTTTCTTTGTTTAATATGACGTAAGCTTTGCTATTTGGCGAGTAACCTAAAAAGATACCTTCGGTTGATTTAGGATCAAATTTTTTAAGGTAATCTTTAGTGTTAAGAATAAAACATTTACTACCAAAGACTCTAAAGTGATTTAACGAGGCTTTTGCCTCAAGTAACTCATATGGAGTTTTTCCTAAGATTGGTCTAATTAAGACTCGATTGAGTATATACGTTGAAGTATCAACGGCATTACACCAAAACTTTTGAGGTATGGATTGTTCATTAAGCATGGTTCGACTCATTTCTTGTAGAGTTCTATTCTTTCTTTCTACTACCCCATTCGATTGTGGAGTGCGTGGAGCCGAGAAGTTGTGAGTAATAACATTAGCGTCACAAAAAGCTCCGAATTGCACTTCATTATCGAATTCCCTACCATGATCCGTCCTAATAGACATTATGGGACTTCCTAGTTGTCTTTGGATCTTTTTGCTTAATATTTCAAAATAGTTAAAGGTTTCCGTTTTGTTCTTTAAAAATTTTGTCCATGTATACCTAGAGTAGTCATCCACTATTACCAAAGTGTAGTAGTTGCCTCCATAACTTTGGATAGCGGATGGACCAAATAAATCCATATGTAGTAATTCTAGACACCTAATTGTGGACACCATGTTTTTAGCTTTATGACTCGAATGAGCTTGTTTTCCTACATTACAAGCATCACAAAAATGATGTTCATATTTTAACTTAGGTAGGTCTCTTACTAGATCTTTGGATGATAGCGATTGAAGAAGTATCATGTTGGCGTGACCCAATCTTCGATGCCATAAGGTCGAAGTATCATCCATAGAGGTAAGACATAGTTTGTCTTTAGGTTCATTACCGATTTTAATGACATAGACTCCATGTTTCCTAATTCCTCTTCCTATGGTTATGCCATTTATAAGTATCTTACTACCGGTCTCAGTAAAAATTACATTGCACTTTTTATCACATATTTTTCCTATACTTAAGAGGTTAAAGTTTAGGTTTTCTACGTGACACACATCGTTAATAGTTAGAGATTTGTTAGAAATCGTACCTTTACTGATGATTCTACTTTTGCTATTTCCAAACACCACATTACCTCCATTGAAGGATTCATATGTGGAGAATAGATCCTATTGCCGGTCATGTACCTCGTGCACCCGCTATCCTTGACCCATTCATCGGGGTCTAGGTCGACCTTTAAGCACACCTCGTCATTTGTCATGAGACAAATTTCTTCGTCTTCCTCGTCGCTCATTCCCTTGTGCCGCTCACAAACGCCTTTTGATCATCCCGTTTGGGACACTTACTATTAAAGTGGTTTGGGTCCCCACATTTAAAGCAAGTACGATCATCCTTTGGCTTCTCGTCCTCTTTGCTTTTCCGAAAGCCTTTCTTGTCATCGTACGGTTGTTTGACGTATCTTCCCTCTCTTCTAAAGAACTTTTTAAAGTCCCTTACCGCCATAGCGTATTCTTCGTCGTCACTACTCGAAGATGAGTTCTCCTCATCAACCTTTTTGGCTTTAAGGGCAAGAGATTTGTGTTTCTCTTTCACCTTTGAGGCTTCGGAATCTTTAGCAAGGACAAGCTCGTAGACTTTTAGGTTGCCTATGAGTTCATCGAGGGTAAGGATTGTCAAATCTTTTGACTCTTCGATTTCCGTCACCTTGGATCTCCACTTTGATGGAAGTGCCCTTAGATATCTCCTAACATGGTTACGGCTAGAGAAAGATTCATCAAGTGCTTGTAACGATGTAATAATAGTATTAAAGTTAGCAAATGAATGATCTATAGTTTCCTTATCCGATATTGAAAATTGTTCATATTGTTGAACAAATAAATCAATTTTATTATTTTTAACTTGTTGATTGCCTTGATGAGTTACAACTAAAGAATTCTAAATTTCTTTAGAGGTTTTAAGCATAGAAATTCTTTCGAATTCGTTTTTCGGTAAAGCATTATATAAAACCATTTTTGCTTCACTATTTTTAGAAAGCTTTTTCTTCATTTCATCGTTTAGTTTATCATGAGGTATGTGAACTAAATTTCCTTTATCATCATTTGAGGTAGCCTCAAAATCACCTTCAACAATAATGTACCAAAGATCAATATCTTTAGACTTCACATATGTTTGAATCTATTTTTCCAATATATAAAACCATTAGTTACAAGTAGTGGTGGTCGTTGCATAGATTGCCCTTCCTTATAATTTTCGAACCCATAGTGATCGAAAAGTTTTTAAAATACAATTTTATTTTAAAACTTTTATAAACTTAGCTCTTGATGCCAATTGTGGAAAACTAGAAGGGGGGGTTGAATAGTTTTGCCGATTTTAAGTTGATTTCAAAAACTTTAGATTTGATATTATGTGAAATCGTATGGATGTCAAGAACGTATAGATCTAATGATAATGCAAGCAAATAAATAGAGTTAAGGGATAGAAAAGACACAACCGATTTATAGTGGTTCATTTACAAGGACACCTTCCTTGCCCTACTCCACTCCCGAGTCACCTACTCGAGATTTCAAGCACTATGTCAACAAACTCCTTCACGTGGCGGAGAAGCCTTCACAACGTTGCTTACACTTTTCCGGTACAAAGCTAGATACCGAGTCCGTAGTACGGTGGACCAAACCAACACAACTATTACACAACAAATATATGAAATATCAAATACAAGATCTTCGCATGTAAATCTTGCGGAGTGACAAATCAATCAAGGACCCTTGCTTGGATGACTTGTAGAATGCTCGTGATCTCGCCTTAGAGAAGGACCTATATGAGGATCACAAATAGGGAGAAAGAAGAATAACTCTCTAGATCAAGTGATCTATATGTTAGAAGAGAATGAGAGTGTATGAGAGATTTAGTAAGATGAGGGGTAAGTAAGAATGAAGAAATGGCTCTCTATTTATAGGCAAAATTCTTCACTGTTCCCCGGATCCCACGGATCCCTTCCACTTGGGATCCGTCTAGTGTAATCCTAGGGATTCGTGGAACGCTCCTCTTTGCCCATGGGTTTTTTGGTTATGGGTCATTGGTTATGGGTTGGTCCATGGGTTTTCTTAGATTCAATGTATCTAAGTATACATTGTATCTAGTCTTACTTGGTTATGGGTTAAGTTCCATGGGTTATGGTTTTTACCCATCCTAATAAACTATTACAACAAATGCTTAATTATTACATTTTTGTATTTAAATGGCTATATGTAAATGCTTTACAAAAATAACATGTATCCTTATAATTATACTTAAGATAACATTATATTTGTTATCAACAAAACACAAAGAGATCGCAAAATATTAATAAACGTTTTTACGGTTTATTTGTATTAACAGATGGTATTAGTTGGCGTACATGGAGGCTAAGGGATGTGTCAAGAACTCAAGAAAGGTAATGTGGTCTGGCAAATGTTATTTGGGTCAGGTTTCAAGTGTAATAGTATCGTTTGGCGTGCAATGAAGACGGTTGATCGTGATGAGCTTTGTATTAAAATAGTCATATTTGCATGTTAGAGATAGCTTTTATGGGCCTAGCCCGGTTATGTATTTGCATTGTAATATTGGCCCATTGTATTCACTATATATGATCTCTTGTAATATGTATTCTATCATAATAAATGATACTGTTTATACCCTTAATCTGTATTCACTATATGATCTCTTGTAATCTGTATGGTATCAGCCTAGTCGATCCTCTCCAAAAATACTTCTTCACAACCCTAAAAACTACATCGGCAACCTTCCCTGCCGTAACCCCAACAACCACCACAATGACTAATGATACTACACCCTCACCACCTTCCACCCTCACCCTCGCCGAGAGGCTTTTACGCTAACAACATCAACAACATTGTCCTCATCAAGCAATATTGATGAGTTAAATTACTCATCATGGTGTTATTTCTTTAAGATTCATTATGACAAATTCGGTGTCCTAAAGCACATCGAAGGTGTAAGCTACTCTGAGCTCTTGACCCGCCTCCACCAACCGATGAATGGAAGACGCATGGATTCAATTGTTAAATCTTGGATATTTCTTACACTTGCTCCTACTTTTCAAGGTAGGCTAATAAAAATCAATCCCAAAACAGCCAAAGATGCTTGGACACAAATCTAAAAAATCTTTCTTGATAATAAGCGTACGTGAACAATTGCTTTAAAAGGCGAGTTACGCGTTATACAAATGGGTGATCTCACCGCGGATGCTTACTTCCACAAGATAGAATCGATCGTTACGTTATTGAATGATCTTGGGCCGTCTATGACGGATGACGGCGTTGTCACATATGCAATCAATGGGCTAAGCGAAAAATACGCTAATCTTGCTACCATTATTGCGCATAAGGACCCTTTCCCGGACCTTGACATGATGCGTTCCATGGTGATCACTGAATAATTGCGGCTTAATTCACACTCGCAAGCTGTTACCGTCAACACCAGTAGCTCAGCCCCTCAAGTATTCCTTACCGAGACTCCCCATGCAAACCGCAACCAAGACAGTCGCACTTCACGCGACACACGTACTAATACTCCTTAGGTTTGTCGTAACTTTTCTCGTGGATTTTGTCGTTGGGGGAACACTTGTGGTTTCATTCATGACTATGCTCGTAGTCAAAATAATACCAGTCAGCCTAATGTTAATCGTACCTCATCTGGTACTCATTTTGGTGGGTCGAATATCACCTCCACTGGACAGCCCAACCTTGTTGCACTATTGCAGGCCCAACAACAAATTATAGCACAATTAACTTGGGCCCATACAAATTCCACTAGTAACATGCAGGCTGCTCCTTTGGGCCAATGACCAAACGCACCACCAGGTTTTAATATTGGGCTCATTGGTGGACAACAGCCCATTTTGACCCCGCAACAACATGCCCTTCTCATGTAGGCTGTATATGGCTCGGGTTCTCAAGCTCTTTCACTTGGTCAAGAGACAGTTCTCCCTCAGGCTTTTAATACCATGACTCTTCAAGAACCAACTAATCTCAACTGGCATATGGATACTGGTGCGTCATCTCACCTTAATTCCTCTGCTACTAATCTTAGTACTATTTTTAATTCTTGTATTTATCCATCTGTCTTTGTTGGTGATGGGAAATCTATTCCCTTCACTAACACAGGCCATAGCACGTTAACCACTCCTTATCGCCCTCTTCAATTAAATAATGTTCTCATTACTCCTAACATCGTTAAAAACCTTATATATGTTCGTCAATTTGTTCATGAAAATAAATGTACCATTGAGTTTGATGAGTTCGTTTGATATTATTCATTCTGATTTGTGGACTTCTCCACTCTCGAGTGTTACCGGCATTAAACACTTGATTGCAACTCCATAATCCAGAATTCAAACAGAACCAAAGGACCCAATTAGGGAATAAACCAGTGGACCTGCACAAATTCGTATAATGAACAGAACCTGCATAATAATATTAAGAAATGGTACTCCACATGTCCTCCCAAATACCCTGCTTAACCCACCACTTCTACACATGACTCCATATAAGCTTGTGCAAATCCCAAGGACTCCAAGAATTAAGTGATTCCATCATTACCACTATTAGCATCCAACTTACCAATCTTTCTACAAATACCTTTCAAAGACAGATTCTATATAATAGCAGCTTTCTCAACTTCAGATGAGTAATTAATCTTTAATCCCATTAACTTAAGTCTAACAGTGTCCACAATGATGTTGAAAACCTCATCAACAGTTCTAATATCTTTTTAAAACATTCTAATATTCCTTTCTTGCCAAATAAAATAAACTGCTACCCCAAAAACTAATCTTTGAATAATGCTCCATATAGAGTTATTAGCAGGTTTAATGGAAATTGTCGAAATCACATATGCACGATAACTCCTCCAATCTACACATTCTCTTCAATTCATTCCAAATATACCTAGGGAAGTCACAACTAAAGAACAAGTGACTGTGTGAGTCTTTGCGGCTATTACAAAAACTACACACCAAGTTATCAGCATGACTCCACCTAGCAATTCTATCATGAGTCTTCAATCTACCTCTAGTAGCCATCCATAAAGTACAAGCATGTCTTGGAATAGACTGTGAGTACCAAACATGTTTATACCACAAAACTTTAGGAGCGTCAATTCTTAATCCTTTCCATACTTCTTTAACACTAAACTGAGCCTCCTTATTCTTCTTATTTAACCAAATAACTTTATCTTCACAATTATGAATCAAAGGCGGGACAGGAACATTAAGAACTTCACCAAATCTGTCATTTCATTCCAATGGCCATTTCCACCCATTATCCCCAATCCAATCAGCAACTTTACTATTTAACTCAAAACTGTTATCAACAAGAGTAGTATGACTGATCAGTTTACACAAAGGACCATTCGAATGCCATTTGTCAAACAAAACAAAACATCTTCTACCATTACCAATCTTATAGCCAACAAACTTACGAACTTTATCCCTAAGTTTTAGAATCTGTTTCCAACTCCACAACGCAAAGTTATTATATGCTAAATCCCAAAAACAACTATCCTTAATCCAAAGACTATGAACCCATTTAACCCATAAAGACTTCTTGTTACTAACAACATTCCAGAGGTGTTTACTCATCAAAGCTTCATTCATAATTCTTAACGGCTTTAAGCCCAATCCACCTTGACTTTTAGGCCTACAAATATCCTTCCAAGCTACACTAGCAATACCCCTACCAGATGCACCATAGGACCATAAAAACTTCTTAAGAATCTTATCAATACTGTCACATACAGACACTGGAAGAATAAACATAGAAGCCCAGTAGATATGAAGCGAAGACAGGACAAAAGCAACATATAACAACCCGTAAATTTCCGGATTATTATAATAATATTTATTACGTCAGAAAATTCAAATCGGTTATTTTCGACGGTTGTCAATATTTAGATCTAAAACGAGAGGTTATCTCGTGAAATTAGAGAATCACGGCATCAAGACGACACCGGCACCAATTAAATAACGGCAAGCAGTTATAATCAAATTTAAACGTAATAAGAATGTCATATTATTACGCTTAAGAAATCGTTCCCAAAAACATAATTTCTATATTGTTCGGGTACCGGGAAGGTACGTTTACTCGAAGATTCGACAAAACACGGGGTACAGTCAATAAAGTAATTATAATAAAACAAAACTTATTTACACCTATCCCACCCCACGCCTACCTATCTGTTTCCCTTCCCCTTTTTTGGTCGACACCAACAAAGCAAACAAACATAAAAATGGAGATTTCTTCTCCTTTTGAAAGTCAAACACAAAAAAGGGATCACCACCAGCCCCCATAAATGGTATCCCTATTCTCCTAAGCAGTCACAAGACCCTTTGAAGACGGCTTGGATGGCAGCGAGAGCCAAGAAAGGAATCCTACTCTTCATACGAGGCTAAGGAGACTAGAGTTTAGCATTCTTTTTTATCCTCTCTAAATGGAAAGGACCTTCACAGGTTCATTCATTTCCAATCCCATCCAAAAATTAGGGTTCATACAAGATTGGGGTTTTCCCAAATTAGTAGAGGGGTTTTGTGAATTGGTATAAAGGGAGGTTTTATCAAGTGGTTAATCGCTCTAATTCACCTCGGACCTTTTCAATTGGAGCCAATTGGTGCTCGGCTCTCTCCTTCTCACTCGAAATTGTAAGGTTTTGTAGTGACCTGTATATATTGAATTGATAAGTTGTAACCTTGTTATTATTATATTTTTCTTATATACATAATCGACATATCTCAGTTAAGATTATTGCTATTAATGTTGTTGTTGTTGTTAAGTGTGGTAATACTTAAAAGAGATATTAATAAAACTTGTTAACCAATAATGGTTGATATCCTTCTTGATAATGGCTGTTGTTAGTGGCGTATAGTAAGAAAACAGAAAACAACATTGGCCTATCTAATATATTCAGGTCCTACTCGTCTAATACGGTCATCTTGTGGTCAGTCTCGGCTGAGATGAAACAACACTCGCAAGGTGTTATTGTTGCTTGTTTGGGGTTAGGCGCGAACAACCACCACTAAACCCGTACGGGTGAAGTTAGTACCAAGTCTTGATCAAATCGAGTCGTACTCGATGGACCTAAACTAAGCCTAACCACTCTTCTCCGGTGATTCTCAAAATACACATAAACCATATTGTGATCTCTAGTCGAATTAGTGGTTGTAGCGATGTGCAAGCAACACCCAAGGGGTGTTGGTTTTGCTTCTAGTAACAAAGGGGAAAACGCCCACGAAGGGTGTTTGCTACCTGCTATTGACACAAGACCACAAGGGTGGTCGCATGAGTCGAATGCATATTTTCACTTTGGCTTTTTCTTTTCTCCATTCTTACTTTCAAATAAATTGACTTTGAAGTGTTGAATTTTGGGTTAAGTTGAAGATGAATGGTTTCCTAGCTTGAGTTAACATCACCCGCGAAGGGTGTATGCTATCTGTTGTTACCACAGGACCACAAGGGGTGGTCGTGTGAGTCAAAAGTATGCCCGTCTTGCTTGGTCTAAAAGTCTAGAACTCATACTTGAAAGAACTATTGGTTTCGAATCTTGGTGTCAAATTCATGAAACTGAAAAGCATATTGTAACACAAATAAGAGAGCAATGAAACTGGGTCGTGTCTTCCACAGTTGGACCTTTGGGGCTAGGCCCACTTAAGTAATAGAGTGTTGGGTTGTTAAATCTTGGGCCACAGCCCTCATCCAAATCAAAGATAGTATTTGTTGCTGGGCCAAAGCCCATGAAAGTTTCATAGTGTGTTTTGCTACCAGACTTAGTTCATCCCGCGACAAAGTTCCCGATCTCATCCGACTATCATGTTAGCAACGCAGATTTCCTGGCGCATGCAAAATAACTCGTCTCATGTAAATACATAGACTTAGGTTTAAACTCGTAAACATACAAGTTTAATTATTAAAACCGGATGTTAGACTTGATAAAATGAGACATATAGTTTTGACATTTAAACATGAATATACACATTAGACATACCAAATTTTTGGAAAAACCTATTTATTAATGAAATGTATGTATTAAAAAACTCACATAGTACTTTTCTAATACAAATTGTATATAAATTAAGTTAAGGCTTAATTTAATGTTAATATTAAATGACATGAAAATATATATACACTTATTATATATATAACTTTTCAAAACATATTACCTGAAATGAAATTATTAAAATCTACATTGTATTTTTGAAATACAAATTGCACGTAAATCTATTTAAGACTTGGTTTTCTTAAAACAAATACATTATGTAATAAATATATATAAAGATATATATACACTTAATATATGTATCTTTCCCGTTCACACCGACAACGTCTTATTATAAGCATATTATTCTTCCGTATATTATCATCTGGTCATCATTGAACCAAAGTCGTAATTCCTTCTTCGAGATTCCTTCCATGTCATACCCTCATAAGCCGAAATTCACCCAATTCCTTGTAAATTATTTTAAGATTAATGATGCCACATAAGCAACAACAACAACAACGACAACATGTAAAAATCTATAAAGTTAGTTAAACTTTAGCGAGTCTTAAACATGAGTAAAGACTAAATTGCCGTATTAATTAGGTTGCGTGTCAGAGCCGTGCACTATCATCCTTTGATTTAATTCCCTTTGGACTACTAATTGCCAATGTGAGTTTCATAGCCCCTACTTTAAACTGTTTATACTTGTTTTGGGGGAAGATACATGCTCATTTTACTTAATTGATTTTAAATTGTGCATTTCCATGCATACTATGCTTTATGATTGATATGTTTAAAGATACATCACACATTGATGTTTTATGGACCATATCATAATGCTTGACTTAGAATATTACGCAGCTTAGCCTAAGTCCTTAGATCCCACATTGCCCTTTTCATGAACCGTCAATTCCTGCTGGGAAGCACGAATGTTATAAATAGATCTATTGGGGTGACTGCATTCGGTTGACCCCGCATGGGTCAAGGCAAAACATATAGCATGTCGGATCCGAGTGTATTGGGATAAACACTCGCCATGGGCTCCTTATTTGTATGACTACATTTTGCAAGCGTAAACCGTCGTAGCTTGGTTGCATGAACTTAGTGCTGGCGTAATAGATTTATAATATATGGCATTATATTCGTTGAAATGTGCATATACCCTGCTTATGCTCCACTAATGAAATTCTTTTATATAAGGTAAACCTAAATTTTTATGACATTATGCAAGACGTAATGATCATCAAAACCAAATGTTAAACGGTATATTGTAGTGCCATTTAAATAAATCTATGAACTCACCAACCTCGTGTTGACACTTTTTAGCATGTATCTTTACGTTTTGAGGTGATAGCTTATCTTAGGAGGCGCAAGGCAAAGGCATGGCATGGTCATAGACGACTCTGATTTATGTATTGGAGCCACATTTTGATAATGGGCCATTTTTCCGCACAAATCAATAATGTAAACATTGTTTACAAGAATGAATAAAATTTTATTTATGAAAATCAGTTATTTTATGCTTATGTTGTGATATCAATTTAGTAGCACCCCAATACTTGTATGCTTTCGCTGAGCCATTTTGGGGGGTGTTACATATTGGTATCAGAGCCTAGGTTATAGAGAACCTGGTATTTTAAAACCTAGACTATAACCACTTTTACAAAACTAAACCCTATGACCGACACGTGCGCCGCTAAGTCGATGCCTCACTTATGATCCTGTTGAGATCATACTTGATAAGATACATGTTTTATTACTGCTCACCTAGTTTCATTATAGGTTATAATTATCTTCCCTATACGTATATCTACGTATCACAAAGACCGCACCTTTCCCCTCACATAAATGGAATAATTGTTCTAGTCTTTAAGATAACTTTTAAAGTATTGTGACATATTACTAGCGTAACTAAGCTAAGTATTTCAAATTGTTGAACCTCGGTTGAATATAGATTGATCACTTATATTCAACCGAGGACGATGGGACATAGCCCGATCACCTATGTCCGACTCAGAGGTGAATTTTGCAATACTTAGGATAGTTATAATAGTGTTATGTCCAGTGAAAATTGATTGATAAACATGTAATAAGCCACTCATTGGCATTCCTTAATCATAAGCCACTCATTGGCATTCCTTAATCATAAGGCACTCATTGGCATTCCTTAAAATTTCATTGGCATTCCTTAATCATAAGCCACTCATTGGCATTCCTTAATCAAAAGCCACTCACTAGCATTCCTTAATCAAAAGCCACTCACTGGCATTCCTTAGTCATAAACCTTATATTTCCATATCACAATCGGGTTATGTTATAGTCACTCCTACCCCAAACCTTACATTCCATGGACAAACCAAGCCATTCTAGGAGCAACCTTCCAAAACACCTATGAGAAAGATTCCCTAGTGGGGATAGGCAACCAAAAAAACAATAAACCTTAGGCAAAATCTAGAAAGACACGATAAATGACCTATAATCCCATAAAACTTGAAAACTTTACCTAGAAAATTTAGTACCTAGAAGCTCCACCCACCTCTTAAGAATAACAGTGCCTACTCTGTTACCCTCCTACAAACAAAATGAAAGAGTTGCCATACAAACTATTTCCGATTATCCCACGGACCATTATAATCAAAATACCTTATGATCCACTCCATGAATTATTCTACAAACCAAATTACCACCCTACCATTTCACCACAAAGTAAACTACAATTTCACTACTGCCTAACAAGAATAAAGTATTTCTTAATACTTTGAAAAGTATTCTAGAACCACTCCATTAGTTACTTACTTCCTCGAAAAGTGTTTTAAGTTAATACCCCATAAACAGAAATGATCAATGTCCTCCTTGGTAGCTAAGCCTGACCTTAGGATGTATCCTACACCTCTGTCTAAAACCATAGATAACCATGAGAGATAACATCAAATAGTCCTGAATATTAAGTGTCAATTTCTCCCGATAGTTCTTGTAATTTATATCATTTATATGGATTTACGCTTGTTTTCCATTGTTTTCCACTTTCAGGTAAATTACAAGCGTTGGAGCTAAATAGACGCGGAATTGGAGAAATATCAAAGATTTATCATAGTATGTCGACTTTAAAGAAGTTACTGGCGTAACTCATCTCTCACATTACGCCCGTAACTAAAGCGTGACTCGTAAAGCCAACTCATTAGAAGATTACCGCAGTAACTCCCCATCTACGCCGTAACTTATTAGGTCAAATGAGGTTCCACGCCGATAACTACGCCGTAACTACTTCATCAACTACGGCGTAACCAAGTAATATTGAAGATACGCGTAACCACTTATAAGGTTACACCGTAACCGGAGATCTAGTGCAAATTGCGAAGAATTGAAGATTACGACGTAACTATTATATTAGTTCAACAGAACCCGATCCGCCTATAAATACCCCACGATTTCCAAGATTTCAAAGCATCCCATTCCACACACCACAACCAAAGAACATGGGAAGAAGCCAAAGGCATGTCTAGAGGAGCATACGGAGCTATCTCTAAGGGAGAAATCACTCCCCTACGATAAGCATTAGCATTTTATCTTTTCTTTACTTTCGATTCATGTATTTCGTAACTTTGAATATTGAATTGATTTGTATGGTTAATATGAGCGGCTAAGCACCTCTTGGTGCTGGCCTAGTTATGATTACTTAATTGTTTTGTTTGCATTTATATTACTCCGATAATTATTTCTAAGTGTATGCATGCATAGTTTATTGGTAGCTACCCTTGTTTCGGTAGTTTTGAATGGCGGTAGAGGCTAGTTACTTAAGAGATATGACCAATCGACCCTAAGTGAGTAGGCGAGACGGAAGGGTAAGATATGACCAATGACCCTTTCTACTTGTGCGATTTGACCAACTAATCACCTACCGTTTGGATGAACTTAAGAATTAGGGGTTAGTGTTTAAGTTGCTAACGCCGGGCACTCACTATTATAAATCTAGCATGTAGCGGTACTTAATGACTTGGCTTGGGGACCAGAACAACTGGACTTATGAAGGGACACCGACTTCTCCAGTGGTGGCATCTTTGTCGATAGGTTAGAGGCGAATTGACCAAATGTTGTCCATCGAATTGACCCCACCTGAAGTAATTAGAAGTAAGTAGACGTAGACATTACTAGCTAGGAGGAATAACTAGGTTAGCACCACTCTCCTCTATTGATTTAACCTTTGCCTTTTATCTGCTTTCGTAGTTAATTAATTAATTCCTTATCGAAATCATATTAAAAACTGTGACACCTAGACTTAGTAATAATCCAACACACATAGCTCTTGGGACGACCTCGGTTTTACCGAATACTACACTACACACGACCGGTTACACTGCCCGTTAGTGCATTAGGGTAGACCATATGTAAAACCTGAATTTCTAAAATTCACAAAAAGACCAAAATACCCCTATGATCAAAAAGTATGAATAATTAATATAAAGAATACCAAATAAGCTATGTAAATTCAGAAAATTTTTAAGAAATATCACATATGATCCAAATAAATTTTAATGACTTTGTAAAGATTATTTTTATCGTTTATAATTTTCTAAAATAAGTTTCTTATTTTATATATATAGCCGAATGTATTTATTTAGTTTTATAAAAGAATTAAATTAATAAAATCCCAATACAAATTTATAAAATTTAGATCCCATTTATTTTAAGTCCATTATAATATTAAGCCCACAAGAAAAATTGTAAATCATATATATACATACATATACGGTTCATTCCAACCCTAAAGCCAATTATACCTAAACCGACCTAAAAACCCTACATAATTCGACATTCAGTTTCCAAGGCTTAAATATATTTTTCTTGGACGAGTTTGAAGATAAAGAAGGTGTTAAAAATCTGGTTCAAGTCCTAAGGTCTTGGTTTGATCGTGGTTAGTTTCTTGGTCGATTAGGGTTTCACGAGAGTAAGTTTTGGTTTCTTTTGTTCTAGCGCTCGATTCTCATCAAGGGTATGTTTCCAATATTATTTTCAGTCCTAAAAATCATATAGAACCTGTAAAAATTATCCATGCATAGTTAACAAGTCGTATGAAATTGTTTTGGATTAAAACCCTAAAAGCGTATAAAATAGCGAACGAGCTTATAATAATTTTTAAGACCATGACCTGATTTTTCTGGAAGCTCTTATATGTTATACAACCTGAATAAAATACATGTTCATGAATTCGAAGCTTGTGTGATTTGTCTTGGGTTTTATTGTTCGATAGCGTATGAAAAAGGAAAGAAAATAAAAAGGGACGATTAGGGTTTATAAAAACTAGGGTTTGCTTGTTATAATTAAGAGTAATTAATGCAGTAATAATGATGAACTAATGATGGGTTAAACCTAGGTTTAGGGTTTGTGCTTAAATTATGCACAATTCGGTTCTAAATAAAAGTTTTGGGTTGGTTTTGTAAATTATAAAACTTAAAGGTTATTTCTGTAAACAGTAAAAATAAGGTACTAAACGTATAAAATAAGTATGGGGGTTAAACGTGTAATTTTGGATATTTAGAGGGCCATTTGAATTGATTAAATTAAGAAGGGTATGTTTTGTAAATTCTAAAACCTTTGGGCTAAAATGGTAAAATCTGATAATATAAGGTTAGATCATGAAATTAAAAATGTCAAAGGTGTAATATGTAATTCTGAGTAATTATGGGTTCGATAAGTGTGAGTTTTGGGTCAATCACGTAGGGTATAAAGGTTTGGGTAAACTGTTTTGAAAGAGAGTCCTAAAATCCGTTCTTGACATTTGTAAACCCTATACTTTGAAAATGATCATATAAGTCCTCAAATAAGATAATTATTATATTAAGCCCTTAAGTTTACTAATTGTCATTTCCAAATCCTAAATTTGTCTAATTAATGATAATACCCTAAAATGTTGGAATTTCGTCGTCACTAAAAATGAGAATATGTCGACAACTTTAAGAATATTAATGAGATTAATCCGTTATGATATTTATGATGCTAATAAGTAATAAATAAATCATAACCCGTGTAGATTCGTTGAAGGAGACGCGACGTTACATCTTCGTATTCCTACATTTGTTTGCTTTCCTCTCATTTGCTTTAAGGTACAGATATTCTGACCTTTTCAGTAAATGTTCCTTATGATGTTCTTTTCGTTAGCTTTCCTATTTTACTTATTAGGGTTTCCGATGCCATTGCTATGAACCCTTTCCTGATTGTTTGACCCGTTGCTTATCTAAACTTATGTTTTATTGAACCATGTGATACCTGACTTGAACTTTATGTTAGGAAGATTTTGACATGCATATTTGGTGAACCTTGTTATATTTGAATATGAACCTTATGATATGAATTATCTGATATGTTATTTGTTGAACCTTGTGTTTGATTAAGGCCTGTGTTATAATTGAAAGATTGTTTGACCTAAGTTAGTTTGACACCCGAGCCAATTATTAACTAGTCATGGGGGTTCCATGTCCGTGTCAGTGATGCACCATTGACATGACTCTAGGACAGTAGAGTGAAGTTCTGCCACGTCCCTTATCTATTATTTGTTATGAGCTCAAGTTATATTAAATTATCAATATATGTTTGTGGGGCGTATGGATGCATCCTAGATCTGATCTGTTATTCGATATGATTTATTTAGGTGAATGATGTAGTGTGCAATACGCATCTTCATAAAACTCTGGGAGCTAGCTACTCCGGATTATTTGAGATTGTTCTATATTGTTATGATGTTTTTGATATGATATGTTCTGGGCTTGTGGTAGTTAACTAAATCTTTATTTGTTATTTCTATGTTAAGTATTCTGATTATGATTCGGTATGTTCAAGTGTTAATAATTATGTGCTCGGCTTATTATATGTTATTATATATGTGTATGCTTTTGTATGTTTATGTGACTACTGTCTACTATACTAGGTTTTGATTAATATGTTTTAATATGATTCGTATGCAGTTATCTGATGTTATATTAGTTTCTCGTTATGTGAATTCGTTGATCTGTGAGATGAATGTGCTAGTGTGAAAGTGAGTATTCTATAAGTTTAGTATGTATAATTTGTTCAGTTAATTTTGTGAACTTTGCCTATACGTTAGTGTATGTTATCTGTATATGTGACCTGCCATGTTTTACCTCTGCTGATGTTAGGATTTGATTTGAGAACTGTTTTAGCTTATTATATCTGTTTTGATAATTGCTAATGGTTATGCTATGTTTTGTTTGGTCTATTTAATTATAGTTTGTTTAATATGTTTTCTATTTGCTCGTGAGACTGCTATGTTTTGGACTGTTATTTCCGCTGCTGCAATTATTGACTTAAGTGTGTTAAGTGAAGGTTAATTAATTTGATTGAATGCCATGTTTATTTTTCTAGGAAGTGTTTCCGTTAGCTTTAGACTTTTCGTTTGGTTTATATGTAATTTGTTATTCTTAATATGTTGAGTGTTTGGTTGTTCTGATGTGTTTGTGGTTGTGTTTGTGTCATTAATGTGCTATGAGATGTTTAAACTTGTTATGTGGTTGTTTGGATTTCTGTATATTTATGTTTCCGCAGCATTCTAAAAGATCCCTCATCATCATTTTATTTTGATTTCGTTATTTGTATATTTGTTTTGTTTAGTTTTTGTTTCGTTATATCTGTTCACTGAGCTTTGTAAGCTCAGCCGCATTTTCTTTTCCTGCGGCAGGTATTTTTAAGCATTCAAGATAAGCTTGTGGGATAGCTGATCTGGGTTGAGAGTAGAGACGAGAGCAAGACTTGACCTTTAGAGATCTTAGATTTATTTTGAAGTTTAGTTATTTATGTTTCCTTTTGATTATTTTGTAAAGGCTTTCGCCATTGTATAGTATTTAAAGTTCTGATATGAAACCGTATTTGCGATATCTTTACCCTTGTCGGGTTGGGGTGTTACAATTATGATATGAAACCGTATTTGCGATATCTTTACCTGTGAGGATTGGGTAGATTTAGGATTTCCCTTCTGCATACTTTCTTTGCGTCCACTATCGTACTTAGACGTTGCTTATAGTTTGTTGTTCTTTTAGACGGTGATCCCTCGTCGTTCTAGTTCACCTGATAGGAGCAATCAAGGACCTGCTAGACAACCTAAGGAGGAGACGAGGTGGGCCGTTGTTATTGCTAAAGGCTGCAAGAGGTTTGGTAGAGTGAAGCGGACCAACAAGAGGATACGAGTTCCGGCCTATATGTGGCCATGCACAATCGAGGAGAAGCTGACCTTGAAGGATGTAGACGAAAAGTAGTAGAGGAGTACGAAACTAAAGTTGTTGACAACCAAGGTTTCACCACTAAGTATCATGATAGATGTCCAAAGTTCGTCGAAGATGGAGGATGGTTGGACTAGAGTCGCGATTTGTATGCTTTCGTGGACCGTCACGGAAGAGGAGGAGAGGAATCGAGAAACGATTTTGCTAGCCGCTTATTACCGCAGCGTGAAGGAAATAAGAACGGATGGATAAGTGCGGAAGAAGAGGAGGAAGAAGAGGATGAGGAAGAATACGAGGTGGACTCGGATCTAGAATCTACGGCTTCTAGTAGGTTTAATCCGACACAAGGATAGGGATTGGCGCTCTTGATTAGTTGCCCTCGTTATGAGAATTTCTGACATTGGATTTTGAGTTAGGTCCTTTTGTTTCAATAGATGTTTGAATCTTGGATTATTAAGTTTTATTTTGGGAGTTCATCTTATGACGATTTTGCAAATTTTGTTTGATTAATGGAAATAAAACCAAAAATTTGAAAGTATAGTTCCTGTCCATTGTTCCTTTCTGCTAGATTCGTTGAGTTTCCGTTAGTCCTCATAAGCTTCGCCTGCTAATTTATTTTCTTAATGATGTTGTTTTATTACCGCTTGAATAAGTATGACCATCATGATGGTATACTCATGTGGACCTGGTCTGTTATAGTAGGTTATTTGTTATCTGTATGTTATCTCTATATGGTGTGTTTTGCTATGATATTAGTTATGTGTTTTGTCATGACCCGAGACCGAATATAATGACAATAAGAACTTGTTATGTGATGCAAGTATTATGACGCCTGATCAACGTAATAATACCGAGATCATATAATTTGAACTTATTGGAATTATATGACGTATGGGGAAATGCATGTGGTTGATACGTGATTGGACTTTGACTTGTAGCTGTTATTTGGCACTCTTCATGTTTGGTTTAAACTCTGTACCTAATGGTGAGATTTTCATCGAAATCTGTTACGTATAAGTTTTGTACCATTGGGATCCGAAATCATTATGATTCGTGTAAACCTATAGATTGTTATGTCTGCCTTAGATTTGTATGTCTCCACGTATTTCTGCGATTAGTAAGACCGTTAGGATTTGTCCCGTGTATGCATATGATAGTTTTCATCATTAGATACCTGAATAAGTTCGAGTGTGTTTTTGATTTTCCTTATCTCATCTTTTACTGCTAATACTTTATAAGTATATGATTAGCATTCGTCATATATTCCTTGAAGTTCCGAAATCCACCTTTGTTGCCGTACTGTTCCGTCTTGTTCAATTTCGAGGACGAAATTTTATTTTAGAGGGGAAGAAATTGTAAAACCTGAATTTCTAAAATTCACAAAAAGACCAAAATACCCCTATGATCAAAAAGTATGAATAATTAATATAAAGAATACCAAATAAGCTATGTAAATTCAGAAATTTTTTAAGAAATATCACATATGATCCAAATAAATTTTAATGACTTTGTAAAGATTATTTTTATCGTTTATCATTTTCTAAAATAAGTTTCATATTTTATGTATATAGCCGAATGTATTTATTTAGTTCTATAAAAGAATTAAATTAATAAAAGCCCAATACAAATTTATAAAATTTAGATCCCATTTATTTTAAGTCCATTATAATATTAAGCCCACAAGAAAAATTGTAAATCATATATATACATACATATACGGTTCATTCCAACCCTAAAAGCCAATTATACCTAAACCGACCTAAGAAAACCCTACATAATTCGACATTCAGTTTCCAAGGCTTAAATCTATTTTTCTTGGACGAGTTTGAAGATAAAGAAGGTGTTAAAAATCTGGTTCGAAGTCCTAAGGTACTGGTTTGATCGTGGTTAGTTTCTTGGTCGATTAGGGTTTCGCCGAGTAGAAGTTTTGGTTTCTTTTGTTCTAGCGTTCGATTCTCATCAAGGGTATGTTTCCAATATTATTTTCAGTCCTAAAAATCATATAGAGCCTGTAAAAATTATCCATGCATAGTTAACAAGTCGTATGAAATTGTTTTGGATTAAAACCCTAAAAGCGTATAAAATAGCGAACGAGCTTATAATAATTTTTAAGACCATGACCTGATTTTTCTGGAAGCTCTTATATGTTATACAACCTGAATAAAATACATGTTCATGAATTCGAAACTTGTGTGATTTTTCTTGGGTTTTATTGTTCGATAGCGTATGAAAAAGGAAAGAAAATAAAAAGGGACGATTAGGGTTTATAAAAACTAGGGTTTGCTTGTTATAATTAAGAGTAATTAATGCAGTAATAATGATGAACTAATGATGGGTTAAACCTAGGTTTAGGGTTTGTGCTTAAATTATGCACAATTCGGTTCTAAATAAAAGTTTTGGGTTGGTTTTGTAAATTATAAAACTTAAAGGTTATTTCGTAAACAAGAAAAATAAGGTACTAAACGTATAAAATAAGTATGGGGGTTAAACGTGTAATTTTGGATATTTAGAGGGCCATTTGAATTGATTAAATTAAGAAGGGTATGTTTTGTAAATTCTAAAACCTTTGGGCTAAAATGGTAAAATCTGATAATATAAGGTTAGATCGTGAAATTAAAAATGTCAAAGGTGTAATATGTAATTCTAAGTAATTATGGGTTCGATAAGTGTGAGTTTTGGGTCAATCACGTAGGGTATAAAGGTTTGGGTAAACTGTTTTGAAAGAGAGTCCTAAAATCCGTTCTTGACATTTGTAAACCCTATACTTTGAAAAATGATCATATAAGTCCTCAAATAAGATAATTATTATATTAAGCCCTTAAGTTTACTAATTGTCATTTCCAAATCCTAAATTTGTCTAATTAATGATAATACCCTAAAATGTTGGAATTTCGTCTGTCACTAAAAATGAGAATATGCTGACAACTTTAAGAATATTAATGAGATTAATCCGTTATGACATTTATGATGCTAATAAGTAATAAATAAATCATAACCCATGTAGATTCGTTGAAGGAGACGCGACGTTACATCTTCGCATTCCTACATTTGTTTGCTTTCCTCTCATTTGCTTTAAGGTACAGATATTCTGACCTTTTCAGTAAAGGTTCCTTATGATGTTCTTTTCGTTAGCTTTCCTATTTTACTTATTAGGGTTTCGATGCCATTGCTATGAACCCTTTCCGATTGTTTGACCCGTTGTTTATCTAAACTTATGTTTTATTGAACCATGTGATACCTGACTTGAACTTTATGTTAGGAAGATTTTGACATGTGTATTTGGTGAACCTTGTTATATTTGAATATGAACCTTATGATATGAATTGTCCGATATGTTATTTGTTGAACCTTGTGTTTGATTAAGGCACGTGTTATAATTGAAAGATTGTTTGACCTAAGTTAGTTTGACACGAGCCAATTATTAACTAGTCATGGGGTTCCATGTCCGTGTCGTTGATGCACCATTGACATGACTCTAGGCGATGAGTGAAGTTCGCCACGTCCCTTATCTATTATTTGTTATGAGCTCAAGTTATATTAAATTATCAATATATGTTTGTGGGCGTATGGATGCATCCTAGATCCGATCCGTTATTCGATATGATTTATTTAGTGAATGATGTAGTGTGCAATACGCATCTTCATAAAACTCGAGCTAGCTACTCCGGATTATTTGAGATTGTTCTATATTGTTATGATGTTTTGATATGATATGTTCGGGCTTGTGGTAGTTAACTAAATCTTTATTTGTTATTTCTATGTTAAGTATTCGATTATGATTCGGTATGTTCAAGTGTTAATAATTATGTGCTCGGCTTATTATATGTTATTATATATGTGTATGCTTTTGTATGTTTATGTGACTACCGTCTACTATACTAGGTTTTGATTAATATGTTTTAATATGATTCGTATGCGCTATATCGATGTTATATTAGTTTCTCGTTATGTGAATTCGTTGATCCGTGAGATGAATGTGCTAGTGTGAAAGTGAGTATTCTATAAGTTTAGTATGTATAATTTGTTCGATTAATTTTGTGAACTTTGCCTATACGTTAGTGTATGTTATCTGATATGTGACCGCCATGTTTTACCTCTCACGATGTTAGGATTTGATTTGAGAACTGGTTTAGCTTATTATATCTGTTTTGATAATTGCTAATGGTTATGCTATGTTTTGTTTGGTCTATTTAATTATAGTTTGTTTAATATGTTTTCTATTTGCTCGTGAGATCTGCTATGTTTTGGATCATATTTCACGCCGCAATTATTGACTTAAGTGTGTTAAGTGAAGGTTAATTAATTTGATTGAATGCCATGTTTATTTTTCTAGAAGTGTTTCCGTTAGCTTTAGACTTTTCGCTTGGTTTATATGTAATTTGTTATTCTTAATATGTTGAGTGTTTGGTTGTTCGATGTGTTTGTGGTTGTGTTTGTGTCATTAATGTGCTATGAGATGTTTAAACTTGTTATGTGGTTGTTTGGATTTGATATTTATGTTTCGCATGAGATTCTAAAAGATCCCTCATCATCATTTTATTTTGATTTCGTTATTTGTATATTTGTTTTGTTTAGTTTTGTTTCGTTATATCTGTTCACTGAGCTTTGTAAGCTCAGCCGCATTTTCTTTTCCTGCGGCAGGTATTTTTAAGCATTCAAGATAAGCTTGTGGGATAGCTGATCTGGGTTGAGAGTAGAGACGAGAGCAAGACTTGACCTTTAGAGATCTTAGATTTATTTTGAAGTTTAGTTATTTATGTTTCCTTTTGATTATTTTGTAAAGGCTTTCGCCATTGTATAGTATTTAAAGTTCTGATATGAAACCGTATTTGCGATATCTTTACCCTTGTCGGGTTGGGGTGTTACACCATAGGTATAACGAGACAATATAAATATTAAAACCTGGTCAGTAAAACCTGCATCAAGTTTTTGGCGCCGCTGTCGGGGAGTTATATTAGGATTGCTATTAAGTCTTTCATTTTCGTTTTGTTTCAAAATTTCTAAAATTCTCACGATCAATATTCAAGTTTTCAGGTACCATGAAAGTTGTTAACATTGATGACCTCACTCTTGAGGAATATTTAGCATTAACAAGGGAAGAACAAGGACCTGGGATTGTTAGGCCGGCTATCGCAGAAGACGCTCAATTCGAAATCAAACCTCAATTCATGAGGGAATTACGTGCAAATCCCTTCTCTAGAAGCATCACCGATGATGCCCATGAACATATAGACAACGAGAATACATTGTCACCTATTCAAAATTCCCGTAGTCTCAAACGATGCTATGATGTTACGAGTATTCCTATTTCTCTCACGGAGTGCTAAAAGATGGGTTGATTGATTACCGCCGAATACCAACACCGCCTATCCTAAAAAAGTATTTCATTCAGAGACACTGTCCTCCATCAAATACTGCTAAGCAATTAGAAGAAATCCAAAACTTCAAGCAAGAGGGTGATGAAACGTTATACCAAGCTTGGGAAAGGTATAACGAATTATTATACAAATGCCCTTCAACAGCCAACAAAAGGTGAACGCCTTCTACAAAGGTCTGAACATCTCCTCAAGGCAAATGATCGATTCTCATGGGTCGATTCCTGGTATGACGCCCACCTTGGCTTTAGAAACTATTCAAAAGATGGCAGACAACTCTCACAAATGGCACAATGGAGGGAGCAACCGAAGTAATAATGGAGATATGGAAGGTCTTGCAGCAATAAACAACAAATTAGAAAGTCTCGGAAGAGACAATAAGAAGATCAAGGAAAATTTGCATTCCATTCAAGTAGAGCGAAATGGAACTCCACCTAGTAAGGAATGTTCCTCCAACGAAGAAGTTAAAAGAATCGGAGAAGTTAAATATGAAAGTGAGAGCCCTTTCAACAATTACAATAATAACGGGCCCAGATATCGAGAAAAATCGCCAGGATTCTACACAAGAATCAACAACAATCCTCCTAGACCAAGCCTTGAAGAAATAATGCATAGGCACATCGATGAATCTACAAAAAAAGGAGATAAACTCAAGGAATGGATGGTCAAGGTGAAAGAAGACACCAACATGAACCTGCGGAACCAAGATGCTGCAATTAAAAACCTCAAAACACAAATTGGGCAATTAGCTAAAAACCTTGAGACGAGTAAAGCTATTGCCTGCAAAGCCATATTTGAGCAAGGTAAAGCAAAGAAAGAAAAGGCACATCCTCTATCACAAATGATCCATTCGGGATTAACTACCGAGAGAAGATGATAAATCGAAGACGACGAGGTCCCGCCAAGCCAACTTCCCGAGAAACAAGAATACTGTGAAAGTTCTTCTTCCATGCACTATTGGTAATATTAAGATTCCCATTACACGATTTAGGGTCGGGTAAACCTTATCTCTACCACTTTGTTTGATAAAATAAAACTTACCAATTTAAAACAAACAACAATGATGATAGAAATGGTGATTCCTCTAAAGTTGTACCAAGGGAGTAGTGAATAATGTGCTTTTAAAATTGGAAAATTCTTTTTCCCACCGATTTTGTGGTAATTGACATGGGGAAACAGAGGCTTACAACTTAATTGTTGGAAGACCTTTTCCGCCACTCAGAGGGCTCAAATTAAGGTTTTGAAAACACATTTCTTTGGGAACCGAAATGAACGAATAACTTTCAAGATGAAAGAGAATTTAAAACCAAAATTTCAAATTTCAAATAATGTTGATTTGGTTAATGTTCAATCACAAGATCCTCCTCTACATTATGATCCTGGTGGAGAGAATGTTGATAATGGCAAGCAGAAACAGGGAAAGATTGTCCAGGGCATTAAGGAAGTTCCAATTCCAAAAAAACATTTCTGCAACCCGATATTAACCAAGGATAATGAATCGATGACGGCATGGCCCACGTGTAGTCCTTTTCGAGAATCTGAAAGAAAGGCGAACGAATGGATATACCCTCACAAGGGTGAAAGACATGATATTGAATTAGCATTTGAAGATTGGTACAAAATAAGATTTGGGGACTCAAAAATCAATAAGGGATTGGTTAAGCAGTACAAGTACAATCGTCTTACTAATACCATAAGTAGCGGTGAAAGATCAAGCATAAGTATAATAAGTAGTCTTATAGCTGAAGATGACGACCGGGGAAAATCATGTAATGAATGGCTTTCACAAAAATTTGGAACAAGTGGCATCGGTAATACTGCAAGAAAAAAGGGTTTTAACAAATGGATGATTGAGTGCCGCCAACGAGTGGAGGAAGTCGGGCAAGTCCAAAGGCCCCCATAAAGCCCCGTGGCTCTGAGTCTAACTTAAAGACTCGTTAATAAAGAAAAGTGCTCTTTCGGGAGACAACCCGAATTATCCCTTTCTTTTATTCTGTTTCCATTTCTATAGGGTTTTGTGTTTTTAACCATTTTTTGTAGGAAACGAGGAAGTGATTGCTGCTGCAGTTTGCTGATTTGACCATAGTTACGGCATAACTCACCTCAGTGATTACGACGTAACCAACCCCTTGCAGCAGAATTTTAGACGCATTACAAATTACGGCGTAATACCATCTCTGTGGTTATGCCGTAGCCACTCGCCTTATAGCATATGTCGTTTGCCCATCACAGAACTCCTCAAAGAGTTACGACGTAACCTTCTTCTCGCTTTACTTCTTTCATTTTAAAACACAATAACCTTGTATTAGTATTTTAAATGAACTTTGTAGGTGTGTTCCTCAGAAACCCTCACGAGACTTCACTCGTCCACTGGGACACTAAGTGGTTTAAAAGGCTTGTTGCATATGCTAAATGCAACCGTGATTCCTACAAAAGTGAGTTAGGTTTGTTTTTCATTTTCATTTTTTCTTTTTAGAATTATGCTTGTCGGTAGTTTGATTTCGTGGATTGAAGTTTGTTCATGGATGCTTATCTGAAGGCACGTCTTTTTCGTGGGCCTTCTTCCTTTTGGAGCAATTGGGAAGTTCTCGCTCTAATTCTACTTTCCTCTTCACCTTTATTTGAACGCTTAGTACAAAAGGGACTTTGTACAATTCAAGTGGGGGGACGGGAGTAGAATTATCTCTTGAACTTTATTTTGCCCTCGTTTTTCTAGTTTATTTTTAAAAAATTATGCTATTTTTAAAATTTTGACATGTTTTTCTTAACCTAACTAGATTAGACCTTAGCCGAGCACATACAACCCTTGATATTATATAGTGAGATTAGCCTTATCCGTTTCCAATATTTTACCCCAAATCCACCAAATTATGAGTGTGCCGGTAGCTTGTAAACTTTAGAACTTGGCCTTTGCATCATTTCGAGACCATAGACGAGGTATGTTGAGTTAGCTCGATGTATTTGGACTTTTCAGTTTAAGAAGGCAATATTATAGGATTATCACCCAAATAGCCTACCATTGTGTGTCTATCGATTAGTCACCTCGACTTCTCGACCCCCATGTGAAACCCTTTTGTTGCACTCACCTTTAGTGCAAGATACTCCTAGATACACCCATCTGAGCCATTTCTTTCATTTTGTTAAGCCTAATATATTATTTCGATACACCTATACACCTTAGCCTACTCTATAGTCTTTATTTGTGATTGGGAAGTCATCATTTGCCTAAGTTCAAGGTTCAAGTGGAAAGGTTAGGAAATCATGCTTTCGTCGACGACATATTCCTGAAGATCATTGAAGACTCCCCGAATTCCCGTTGTTCATCTCAAGTGGGGGAATATTATGTTTAGTTGTTATTGTTATGTTGAAAAAAAATGTTATGTTATTTAGTTATTGTAAAGTGCAATGTTATAAGCACTATGTTATGAGCTTTATATAGATTTAGTATCGAGGAGGCCACCTCGGTCACATTCGAAGATTGGAGTTGGTAATTATGCCAACAGTTGGAGAAGAGGTAGTGTGCCCATCATGACGTCCTCTAATGACACATCTACCTAGTATTTCATGATCCGGTTTCTTGACTTCAAAGCTTGAACTTTAGGCAGATGGTAAGTGGTGATGACTTGGTTATAGATTTAGACTACACCGCTTGATTTTTATTTTACACCATTTATATATATCCCATGTCTTATCCTACCCTTTAGTCATGAAGCATGTCTAGGTGATGCAATGAGCAATCTTTGGTGTCTTGGCCATGGATTTGGTCATGTATCATTGATTTTGTCCACTTCACGTGACATGTTAGTAATGACGAGTCACCCCTTTACCTTTGTCGTGTCTACCCATATTGCCTTCAAGAATTGTTTAGCCCTTAACTCTAGTGGTGGAGATTTGTGTAACCGCCATGCTTATGATAGAATACATGCTATGACTGTGCGATTGAGTGATCACCCCGAAATTGACACTTATACTAGTTGAGATATTTGAGTGTTTCCTTCCCATTTCGTGAGGTGTTCGGCTTTGTTTTATTCTAGCATAAGGGATTTGTAAACTTATATTTTCCAGGTTATGGGAGATATCTTTTAGGAATCTTTCTAATAAGGTCTACTTGAAGGCAAGTAGAGTTCAGTGGGGGATATTTGATAACATCAAATAGTCCCGAATATTAGTGTCAATTTCCCGATAGTGCTTGTAATTTATATCATTTATATGGATTTACGCTTGTTTTCCATTGTTTTCCACTTTCGTAAATTACGAGCATTGGAGCTAAAGAGACGCGGAATTGGAGAAATATCAAAGATTTATCATAGTATGCTAACTTTGAAGAAGTTACTACAGAACTCATCTCTCACATTACCGTAACTAAAGCGTAACTCGTAAAGCCAACTCATTAGAAGATTACGGCGTAACTCCCTAAAGACTACGACGTAACTTATTATGGTCAAATGAGGTTCCACGCCGATAACTACGCCGTAACTATTTCATCAACTACGGCGTAACCAAGTAATATTGAAGATACGACGTAACCACTTATAAGGTTACGCCGTAACCAGCAGATCTAGTGCAAATTACGAAGAAATTGAAGATTACGACGTAACTATATTATTAGTTACGCCGTAACCCAGATCTTGCCTATAAATACCCCATGATTTCTAGCATTTCAAAGCATCCCATTCCACACACCACAACCAAAGAACGTGGAAAGAAGCCAAAGGCAGGTCTAGAGGAGCATACTGAGTGTCTCGAGGAGAAATCACTCCCTACGATAAGCATTAGCATTTTATCTTTTCTTTACTTTCGATTCATGTATTTCGTAACTTTGAATATTGAATTGATTTGTATGGTTAATATGAGCGGCTAAGCACCTCTTGGTGCTGGCCTAGTTATGATTCCTTAATTGTTTTGTTTGCATTTACATTACTTCCGTATAATTATTTCTAAGTGTATGCATGCATAGTTTATTGGTAGCTACCCTTGTTTCAATAGTTTTGAATGGCGCTAGAGGCTAGTTGCTTAGGAAATATGACCAACTGACCCTAAGTGAGTAGACTAAGACGGGAAGGGTAAGATATGACCAACTGATGACCCTTTCTACTTGTGAGATTTGACCAACTAATCACCTACCTTTTGGATGAACTTAAGAATTAGAGGGTGAGTGTTTAAGTTGCTAATGCCCGGGCACTCACTATTATAAATCTAGCATGTAGCGGTACTTAATGACTTGTCTTAGGGGACCAGGAACAACTAGACTTATGAAGGACACCGACTTCTCTAGTGGTGGCATCTTTGTCGATAGGTTAGGCGAATCGACCAAATGTTGTCCTATCGAATTTGACCCAACCTGAAGTAATTGGAAGTAAGTAGACGTAGACATTACTAGCTAGGAGGAATAACTAGGTTAGCACCACTCTCCTCTATTGATTAAACCTTTGCCTTTTATCTTCTTTCGTAGTTAATTAATTAATTCCTTATCGAAATCATATTAAAAACTGTGACACCTAGACTTAGTAATAATCCAACACACATAGATAACTAAACTCCCTAACCTTACCCAACTTAGATAACTAAACTCTACTCGTAGCTATGGGTAAATGTTATATCCTGCTACACATCCTTGCTACAATATAGTTTCCAAATTGGAGGATTCCCTTTAAAATCCAACAATAATACTTTCCAAATCCTCGTTAAAATGAGACAAAATCTTTCAAACACTAAAAGTTTCGCAAAACTTCCCAATACACCCATAATTAAGAACCGGTTTACAATCTTTTAAAATGTGTCATTTTACACATTATCGATTTTGAAATCTGGTCTTAGTCAAACTTGTATAAACATTTAGTCAAAAGAGAAATTTGAAAACAAATGTTTCTTCATCCCTTAAGAATCAACCCGTATACTTTAAAATCATGAAATGCCAGAAATGGGTACGTTTTGATAAGACCTTGAGAAGTTAGAGGTGCCCACACTAACAAAATAGTGAAACCTCATAACATCAAGAATTAGAACTTTCACCCAATAAATCTACCCTAGAAAATCATGGCTCCTCAGATAGAGGATGTGCTGCTGGCGTAACACCTAGGTACCCATACCCAAAGAGGAAACCCTACAACAACCTAGGGAAAATTCAAAACTTGTTCCAGATACCATCACTGTTCGACACCCTATCGGGTATCGAACCGAGATCCGGACGGATCTCCGTAAGTGGGTAGACTATAACAACCCGTAAATTTCCGGATTATTATAATAATATTTATTACATCAGAAAATTCAATCGGTTATGTTCTGACAGTTGTCAATATTTAGATCTAAAAACGAGAGGTTATCTCGTGAAATTAGAGAATCACGGCACCGCACGCATACCGACACCAATTAAATAACGGCAAACAGTTATAATCAAATTTCAACGTAATAAGAATGTCATATTATTACGTTTAAGAAATCGTTCCCAAAAACATAATTTCTATATTTTTCGGGTACCGAGAAGGTACGTTTACTCGAGGATTTGACAAAACACGGGGTACAATCAATACAGTAATTATAATAAAACAAAACTTATTTACACCTATCCCACCCCACGCCTACCTATCTGTTTCCCTTCCCCTTTTCTGGTCGACACCAACAAAGCAAACAAACATAAAAATGGAGATTTCTTCTCCTTTTGAAAGTCAAAAGCAAAAAAGGGGTCACCGCCAGCCCCCATAAATGGTATCCCTATTCTCCTAAGCAGTCAAAAGACCCTTTGAAGATGGCTTGGATGGCAGCGAGAGCCAAGAAAGGAATCCTACTCTTCATACGAGGCTAAGGAGACTAGAGTTTAGCATTCCTTTTTATCCTCTCTAAATGAAAAGGACCTTCACAGGTTCATTCATTTCCAATCCCATCCAAAAATTATGGTTCATACAAGATTGGGGTTTTCCCAAATTAGTAGAGGGGTTTTGTGAATTGGTATAAAGGGAAGTTTTATCAAGTGGTTAATCGCTCTAATTCACCTCGGATCTTTTCAATTGGAGCCAATTGGTGCTCGGCTCTCTCCTTCTCACTTGAAATTGTAAGGTTTTGTAGTGACCTGTATATATTGAATTGATAAGTTGTAACCTTGTTATTATTATATTTTACTTATATACATAATCGACACATCTCAGTTAAGATTATTGGTATTAATGTTGTTGTTGTTGTTAAGTGTGGTAATACTTAAAAGAGATATTGATAAAACTTGTTAACCAATAATGGTTGATATCCTTCTTGATAATGGCTGTTGTTAGTGGCGTATAGTAAGAAAACATAAAACAACATTGGCCTATCTAATATATTCAGGTCCTACTCGTCTAATACGGTCATCTTGTGGTCAGTCTCGGCTGAGATGAAACAACACTCGCAAGGTGTTATTGTTGCTTGTTTGGGGTTAGGCGCGAACAGCCACCACTAAACCCGTACGGGTGAAGTTGGTACCAAGTCTTGATCAAATCGAGTCGTACTCGATGGAGCTAAACTAAGCCTAACCACTCTTCTCCGGTGATTCTCAAAATAGACATTAACCATATTGTGATCTCTAGTCGAATTAGTGGTTGTAGCGATGTGCAAGCAACACCCAAGGGGTGTTGGTTTTGCTTCTAGTAACAAAGGGGAAAACACACACGAAGGGTGTTTGCTACCTGCTATTGACACAAGACCACAAGGGTGGTCGCATGAGTCGAATGCATATTTTCACTTTGGCTTTTTCTTTTCTCCATTCGAACTTTCAAATAAATTGACTTTGAAGTGTTAAATTTGGGGTTAAGTTGAAGATGAATGGTTGCCTAGCTTGAGTTAACATCACCTGCGAAGGGTTTATGCTATCTGCTGTTAACACAGGACCACAAGGGGTGGTCGTCTGAGTCAAAAGTATGCTCGTCATGCTTGGTCTAAAAGTCTAGAACTCATACTTGAAAGAACTATTGGTTTCGAATATTGGTGTCAAATTCATGAAACTGAAAAGCATATTGTAACACAAATAAGAGAGCAATGAAACTGGGTCGTGTCTTCCATAGTTGGACCTTCGGGGCTAGGCCCACTTAAGTAATAGAGTGTTAGGTTGTTAAATCTTGGGCCACAGCCCGCTTCCAAATCAAAGATAGTATATGTTGCTGGGCCAAAGCCCATGAAAGTTTCATAGTGTGTTTTGCTACCAGACTTAGTTCATCCCGCGACAAAGTTCCCGATCTCATCCGACCATTATGTTAGCAACGCAGATTTCCTGTTGCATGCAAAATAACTCGTCTCATGTAAATACATAGACTTAGGTTTAAACTCGTAAACATACAAGTTTAATTATTAAAACCGGATATTAGACTTGATAAAATGAGACATATAGTTTTGACATTTAAACATGAATATACACATTAGACATACCAAATTTTTGGAAAAACCTATTTATTAATGAAATGTATGTATTAGAAAAAAAACTCACATAGTACTTTTCTAATACAAATTGTATATAAATTAAGTTAAGGCTTAATTTACTGTTAATATTAAATGACATGAAAATATATACACACTTATTATATATATAACTTTTCAAAACATATTACCTGAAATGAAATTATTAAAATCTACATTTTATTTTTGAAATACAAATTGCGCGTAAATCTATTTAAGACTTGATTTTCTTTAAACAAATACATTATGACATAAATATATATAAAGATATATATACACTTAATATATGTATCTTTCCCGTTCACACCGAAAACGTCTTATTATAAGCATACTATTCTTCCGTATATTATCATCTAGTCATCATTGAACCAAAGTCGTAATTCCTTCTTCGAGATTCCTTCCATGTCATACCCTCATAAGCCGAAATTCACCCAATTCCTTGTAAATTATTTTAAGATTAATGATGTCACATAAGCAACAACAACAACAACGACAACATGTAAAAATCTATAAAGTTAGTTAAACTTTAGCGAGTCTTAAACATGAGTAAAGACTAAATTTCCGTATTAATTAGGTTGCGTGTCGGAGCCGTGCACTATCATCCTTTGATTTAATTCCCTTTGGACTACTAATTGCCAATGTGAGTTTCATAGCCCCTACTTTAAACTGTTTATACTTGTTTTGGGGGAAGATACATGCTCATTTTACTTAAATGATTTTAAATTATGCATTTCCATGCATACTATGCTTTATGATTGATATGTTTAAAGATACATCACACATTGATGTTTTAAGGACCCTACCATAATGCTTGACTTAGAATATTACGCAGCTTAGCCTAAGTCCTTAGATCCCACATTGCCCTTTTTATGAACCGTCAATTCCTGCTGGGATGTGCGAATATTATAAATAGATCTATTGGGGGTGACTCCCCTGTTCTGTTGACCCCGCATGGGTCAAGGCGAAACATATAGCATGTCGGATCCGAGTGTATTGGGATAAACACTCGCCATGGGCTCCTTATTTGTATGACTACATTTTGCATACAGAAACTGTCGTAGCTTCGGTTGCATGAACTTAGTGATGGCGTAATAGATTTATAATATATGGCATTATATTCGTTGAAATGTGCATATACCCTGCTTATGGTCCACTAATGAAACTCTTTTATATAAGGTAAACCTAAATTTTTATGACATTATGCAAGACGTAATGATCATCAAAACCAAATGTTAAATTGTATACTGTAGTGCCATTTAAATAAATCTATGAACTCACCAACCTCGTGTTGACACTTTTAGCATGTATCTTCTTTTTGAGGTGATAGCTTATCTTAGAGCGCAAGGCAAAGGCATGGCATGGTCATAGACGACTCGATGAGTGTATTGGGGCCACATTTTGATAATGGGCCATTTTCCAAGACAAATCAATAATGTAAACATTGTTTACAAGAATGAATAAAATTTTATTTATGAAAATCAGTTATTTTATGCTTATGTTGTGATATCAATTTAGTAGCACTCCGATACTTGTATGCTTCCGCTGAGCCATTTTGGGGGTGTTACACAACACGTTGAAGCCTACCAGCAAACGATAACATCTTATTCTTCCAGTCCAGGATTCTAGTTTTCACATTATCAATGAGCACTCTACAATCAACAATAATTTAACTTCCTATGAGTCAATGGAATACCTAAATATCTCACAGGAAGCTCCCCAACTCTAAAAGGCATAGCTAACATAATTTGCTCTCTTATATCATTCGAAACATTGCCAAAAATCACCGTACTCTTCTCCCCACTAGGAAAAAGCCCAGAACTCAAACTAAGCTCATCAAGGGCTATCCTAATACATGCTGATATAAGGTCCCCATGACACAAGAGGAGTAAATCATCCGCAAAACATAAGTGAGTGAGATTAATTTTACTACATCCCCAATGATAAATAAACCTATTATCATATCTGATTTGCCTTTTAATCATCAAATTAAGGACTTCCATGACAAGAGTAAACAGATATGGCGACATTGGATCCCCATGCCTAAGACCCCGTTTACCCTTAAAAAAACCATGAACCTCACCATTAATACAAATAGAAAAGGAAGTGGAAGAAACACATACCATAACCCATTGGATCAGAGAATGATGAAAGCTAAACTGGTGAAGAATAGTCCTCAAGAATTCCCAATTAACAGTATCGTATGCCTTCTGAATGTCAACTTTGAACGCAAATTTCCTCACACCACTGTTCCAAGAGTACCCCCTCATAAATTCTTGGGCCAAAAGAATATTATCGCTAATGTGCCTTTCTGGAATAAACGTGCTCTGATTACTGTCAACAAGATCATTCAACCCTTCTTTTCAGCCGATTAGTAATAACTTTACTAATACATTTATATACCACATTGCAACACGCAATGGGTCTATAATCAGAGACCTTGAAGGGAGTAGGACTTTTAGGGATAAGGGCAATCAAAGTAACATTAAGTTCATTTAACAACTTCCCAGAAGAGAAAATTTCCTTAATCGCTTCACACACATCACTTCCCACAACACTCCAAGCAGACTTAAAAAATTTGGAAGTAAAGCCATCAGGACCAGCCGCTTTATCATCATCAATGTTGAACATGGCTTCTTTAATTTCCCCATCAGTAATCGGTCTCACCATATTAACAGCAATCACAGGATCCAACTTTTTAGAAAATAACCCGTCACAGTCTTCAATTGGATAGACATTGTCTTCAGAACCCAAGAACTTTTGGAAATGTTGAATAAACTGATTGGCAACATTATCACCCTCAAATCTATTACCATTTTCATCAAACACAACATCAATCCTACTTTTACTTTTCCTTCCTCTTACCATATTATGAAAATAAGCCGTATTTTGATCTTCTTCTTTTAACCAACGAATCTTCGACTTTTGTTTCAATAATTTCTCTTCATCAAGCACAACCTCCTTATAAGCATTACAATACATTTATTCCTCATCCCTCAACCAACTATTATTAGGCTCCTTATCAAGACTTTGTTGGACCTTCTTCAATTCATCCCTTAGCACTTTGACTTTATTAAACACATTCCCATTAATCCTATTCAGATTCCTCATGTATTTCTTCATATTTTTCAACCTGTTAGCAAGAAAAAACTTTCGGAACCCATTAACCTAATAATCCAATTATTCTTAACATTAGGAAAAAAATTGTCCTTGTCTGTAAGAAAATTAACAAACCTAAAGGACTTATGCTTATAAGCAATAATGTCAGGATATACCAAAGTGACAGAACAATGGTCAGACGTCACATATGGCATAACAGTTCCCATATCTAGAAATAAACTCACTGTTCCCCATAACCCTATCCAATTTCTTAAGAATCCCAGACTCAGGGTTTTTCCTCTTTTGAATCCAAGTGAAAAACATACAAGTACTAGCAATATCTTCCAAATTCAAGTATTCCAAACACCTTTTAAAATCATCCATATCATTTTCTTTCATAGAAAAACTATTAGAACAATCAAATATATTAAGAGCAACATTGAAGTCTCCCATAATAACCCAAGATCTACCATTAACCACTAAACTATGATCAATCAGATTACTCCATAAAGCCTTCCTATCCTTCACTAGATTTTCAGCATACACAAAAGACAGAAACTGTTTCCTATGATCATGAATAAAATTAATCTCAAAATGCATAACTTGATCAGTTTGGGAGATCAAGTTAGCACCAATCACATTCCCATCCCAACCAACTATAATTCTACAACCCCTCTTACTTTCAACAGAATTAGAAGCCTAAGGCCACCTTCCAAAAACATGAGCACCAATAGACTTTACAAACTTCTTCCTAAGATGAGTTTCAATCACAGCACACATACTAACTTTTTCTTCATCAATCAACATTTTCACTTCATTTTGTTTAGAGGAATCAGACATACCTCTAATGTTCCAGCATGCAATTTTTACCGTCATTGAAAATTAGAGGGATTTGTTGCAAGACCTCCTTGCATCTGAGCCAAAGAATCATCAACCACATTTGTGACTTCATTCTGAGTCATGAAATCAGCAGACCCACTCCTTTCTTCCTCTACTTCCTCCATAGCAGTAGATCCACCAATATCGTTGTAATTCCCATTAATGCAGTCACTTTTAATTTCTTCACATCTCATAACATAGTACTCCATCATTTCATCTGTCGAGATATCTTTCAAGTCTTTATCAAGAGATTTACTAGACAATAAAAATACATCAACTTCAGTTTCTATTTGCTTTTCTAAATCCTTAACTTTGAGCAATTCTGCCTTAAAACACTGAGAATACAAGGTATCATAAGAGACATCCAACTGATATGGAGGAAGTAGAGGAAGAAAGGAGTGGGTCTGCTGATTTCATGAAAATTAGAGGGATTTGTTGCAAGACCTCCTTGCATCTGAGCCAAAGAATCATCAACCACATTTGTGACTTCATTCTGAGTCATGAAATCAGCAGACCCACTCCTTTCTTCCTCTATCATCAGTCATTACGACAAAAATTTTCACCATCAATTCAGCATTAGCCTTAGCATTATTATGAAGATTCTTATTTAACTGAACAATATTCTTATGAATACTCTCCATCTTAGATTTCAATCTTTTCTTAGGGGAGACTATATTAACAGTTCTCTTTTTCCACTTAACTATATAATATGCAACCATCTCATTAGTCCAATTCTTCGTAGCACCTTCTGAAATTGGCACTCAAATAACACATGAAACATTAACTTGAGATTTTACCTCCTTCCATTCATCAGAACTCATACTATCATTTTCTTCTCCCAAAATATCAAATCTATTTTTAGTACTTATATTCTCAGTCTTCATAGCCTTCTCAGAATTAGTACCACCATTACTATCACTACCATTAGATTTGCCTATACCACCCTTATTCTTACTTTTAGAACCTTCTATTTTCCCCTTACCAACATCCCTCTTAGATTGCATACCATCAGCAACATTGACAACTTTAGGAGGATCCACAACAACATTACTTTTGCTTATGCCACTAACCTTAGCATTATTAACCACACTAGAACTACCCGTACCCTTACTCTTGGTACCAAGCTGGTTTACTTCGTTAGCAACCACACTTTCATCTACCTTAGTAACTTTACCACCATCCTTAACCGGAACATTATTCATATTCATCTGCTTAGTACCAACCTCATTACCATTAGCATTAAATCTGTTAAAAGAACTACTATTATTGTACCCACCTCTACTCCTTGCACTGAATCCACCTCTACCAAACCTAGACCTAGATGCATCCTGACGATAGTTACTCGTACCCATCTTACCATATCTTTTATACGTCACATTCTGCCATTCACCCTCTCCATTACCTACGTGCACATTAATAGTCTTGCTATTAGAATTATCCTTATTTTTAGGCTTATTAACTTCCACATCATTCACTTTCTTACTAAAATCTTTACTATAATGACCAAATATCTTACAATGGTCACACAGAGGTGGAACCCAAGCATATTCAACTCTTAATTTCAAAGACTTCTTTAAACTCTTATACCAAATTTCAACCGTATCCACTAACCCCTTCATAGAATCAACTTCTATCAGAACTCTAGCAAACGAGGCCTTACCATATGGTTTCCCTCATATAGATGTGGTCATTTTGTCCATAATGATAGGAACTCCAATCCTGCTCGCAATTCTACTTATTCCATCACAATTCCATGCTTCCATTGGGATATCATGAATTCTAACCCAGACCGGAACCTTCCTAACCTCCGGTTTAGACATACATAATCCAGGATCCCACTTCTTCACAAACAAAGGCTTATTATCTACAAGCCAAGGCCCATTTTCAATAACCTGCTCCATACCATCAAGTGACTTGAAATTAAAAAAATACATCCCATTTTGATTCATAACAACATCATATAACTGGAACAATCTCCACATTCTTTTCAAATGATCTAAAATATCCCTATAGCCCATCTGATAACCTACAAAGTACCCCACCACAAGATTATACCAACGAGCACACCCTTTCTCGTGAACATGATCCATATCAAGAACTTCCTTCCTCATCATTAACTAAAGTAGGGATAAAATTCGGTTTATTATTTTCATTCCCACCAAAACTTCTAGCCACCGCACTAGCAAACGACACAGGTTTCTCAGACTCACCATTATCATTTGTCATATTGCTCTTAGCCTTACTAGACTCACCAGCTTCAAAATTCCTCACATCTCCAATACCCTTACCTAACTCCTTAACATCCCCATTAACCTTAAACATACCAGGCACCCTCAACTCCCCAAAACTAACCTTACTAGATTTATTAGTTTTAACATTCTTAGCCTCAGGGTTCAAAATTGGATTCTCACTAACAGGAATTGGAATATCAGGTAAAACATCAACATTATCAACCTTCTCTTTACTAGATTCAACATTAATATCCCTACCCACAGAAACATTACTACTCAAATTATTATTACAATCAGTAAATAAATCATTAACACTTACATTTGAAGCACGACCCTCTGAAATACCACTCTCCCCTGCATCAACACTTTCCCCATCACCACAATCACTATTCATAAGACTACCAGAATCACTAACATCCCCCTTACCTTCAACAAAATCAGAGCAACCATCCCCAAATACCAAATCATCCATATCTGATACTGTATCACTACCTTTAGAACTAGAACGAGTAAGTACTTTATTAAAAGTACCTTTTGATGATTTCCCCAACATATTATGGTGTTTCATAGTTGATTTGTTAATTGGATTCATAGTACGAGCGGTTTTTATAGGTTTAAGAAACCCATCCGCTTTTTTAGAAGGCGGAGGAGTAAAATCAGGATCAGACATAGTAAGGATTAATGGAAGAGAATCATAAACATGATACCAACAGATATCTGAAAAAGAACCGGTAAAATGGTTGAATGGAAAAAAGTGAACGTTGAACAGTGGAAACAGAAAATAACTGCAATATGAATGGATAAGGAGTTTTAATAGATGCAGACAAATGATCAACAGTAACAGATGAGATTATTAAAATGAATTTTTAGGAATAAAATGAAGATTTAGAGTGTATAGATGAACAGAGAATACTTATAAACCCTAGATCTCAAATTCGCCCATAGTAGTAGGTGTTTTTTTTTTCGTTTAGTTGCTCCATACCTATAAATAGAGCTAGTTGTTTTGTAGTTTTATCATCAAAGTTTGAGAATAAAAGAACTCCATCCTCCCAAATCAATAGCCTTTATCTTTGTTATCTTTGTCACTTATTAACAAACCAACCATAGTAACCAAAATTTAAGTTACGAATTATTTATCATATGCGCTAGCTATTATAGAATAAACATAAACTAATATTTTCATGGTTGATTTTAGTTTATACTCATAAACAGTCAAACTATAACTACATTTGCCAATTGACATATCTTTGTAACAAAGTATTTTAACAAAAGATTAGTGAAAACTTTACTTTTTGTATTTAATTGATGGTTAAAGGTGTTTATTGAAAAAAAGAAGTAAATTTTACTAAAATATCTTAAAGAAAATGTATATTGTGAATTATAAATAATACAAAGACTATAAGTATTATGATATCGGGCTTCATTGGATCGTAATTTAATATCCTTTTGGATGATAAACTTTTCTCAAAAAAAGGCTTTTGATATATAAAGATTATACATGCAATTACTTTGTTAATAACTAATAGTTAGAGGGAGTATATTGAAAAATATTGAGTAACATAGAAGCTGCACACTTGCACTAACAACTTAAACAAGCATGTTTTCACCGATGTTTTAAAAACCGGGTTTTTAATCGACCCGGTCGAGTCACCGGGCATCGGTTCGACCGGTTCAACTGGTTCGACCGCCTGGTCAACCCGGTTTTCCATTTATTATTATTTTATTTTTTCGGACCGGTCAACGGTTCAACTGGCTGGTCTACCGGGTAAACCCGGTTTTATTAAAAAAATTGAAAAAACCAAACCAGTAGGGTTTCATGACCGGTTGACCCGGTCACTCGAAACCCGTGGTCTAACCTGTTAACCGGTTTTAGAAACCCGGTTTTTGACCTGTTTGTGACGGACCGGTTGAACCGGCCGGGTCGACCCGGGTTTGAAAACATTGGTTTTCACTGTATAGACTCTTCTAGTTTATGTTTTTCACTTACTATGTTTAAATCATATCTTGAATTTTGCTATCGTTTCAATAGTAAAATATACATAAATAGAATGAGTACTCGCTTAATGCGGCGGCAGGTACCCGATTAGTAATGGTGACAATACTGTTAATGATGGCATCAGAGGGAGACGAGGATTGAGTAAGGTGGAGATTGGTGTGTTTTGAGGGTAGAGAAACATAAGTGAAATATCAAATATATTGTGTGTGCTTTTATGTGTTTAGTCATTGGTGTATAATAGGCTTATATTTGCAATAAGTTGCTTAAAAGTTAAGGTTCGGTTTTAATGGGATGTTACAAGCTTTTAATGGGCTATTACAAGTATGAGTTGTTACAAGAATGTGAATTTAAAATACTTATGGACTGTTACAACTTTTTTAAATGGGTTGGATTAATATTTGAGTGTTATAATTTAAAAATATTTATAGTCTTTTAAATTTTAAGATTTCTTTATCCAAAAAGTCATAAACCTTATGTTTACCTGTTTACGTTTATTTTACAAATTAAATGATAGAAAAATTGAAAATATGATTTATTGCTTCGATCAAACACACATGAAAAAAGATAGATTATTTTATGAAAATGATGGTAATCATGAAAATATGATTTCACATCTTAGTCATTTACGCTCAGTTCTCGAGTTAAAAAGGAATAGGAAATTAAAGGAAACGGAAAGTTTTTTGTGTTTTTGAGTCATTTTTAAAGGAGGAAAGGGAAAGGAAAAGAAATAGAGAGGAAGATTTGATAAGTAAATCTTCCTCCCACTTTTGGGAGGAAAGAGAAAAGAAACGGAACCATATGTTATGTAAAGACTAATATACCCTTTTTAAAATATTTGACATTAATAATTAAAGGGAATATATGTAATTTGACCAAGTTATTTTCCTTTTCCTCTCACTCAAGAAAATACGATTATGATTATTTTCCTTTTATTTTCCTCTATCTCAAGAACATAACAACAAACACTTACTTTCCTCTTCCATTTCTTTTCCTTTCCTATTCTTTTCCATTTCCTTTCCTAAAAACTCGATGGAATCGCGTTAAGGATAGGATACTGACCGACACGATCAAATCCGAAAAACTCAAAATCGGGTCCGCTATATATAACGAGGCATATTTCGCTAGTCTCGCCCAGAGTATCCAAAACCTCAAGACCGGCCAATAAATCCGGCCATATGCTTATGCTATATCAGTTGATGTAACTTGCATGTAGAAGACTAACTGCAAACTATTTATTGTTCGAATGCGTAGAATATGCAGTTTTTGGATGCAAATGTATGTTAACATGTTAGCTTACAAGTACAATCATTGTTAACTTACTAAAAAAATGCATGTTTTAAGACCCCGCGCATTCCCACAGCGACGTGTGGTTCTTAAATCCTCATCTTAAAACAAAGAAATAACGCAATTAAAAACATAACCAGTCCTAGGGTGTGTTTGGTAACAAGCATTTGAAAGCGTTTAGGAGCGACAAGCGGTAAGCATTATATATTTTCAAGCTTGTTTGGCAACACCTCAACAAGCGTTACAATATTGTCTTACCGCTCCAATCTGAATGCTTCTTGATTAAGCATTTCACAGTTGCTCCAAGCGTTTAGTTTATGAAATTACATATATACCCTCATTTGTTTAATCATTTATTTTATTTTAATATGTATACGACCTTTTTCGTAATTTACAATTTATAATTACTGCTACAACTACGTTACCAAACACATTTTTAAACAAACAACTACAGTTTACTGCTTACTGCTTACTGCTACGTGTCGCCAAACATAGCCCTAGTGATCCAAGATCGGTGGTACTATGAAAATTTGACTCTTCTTCGCCATTATAAGAGCTAAATGGTTATAAGGGTAGATTTTATGGGCCTTTTATAACTCAAATAGTGATATCACTTACTAGCTTCATGACCCGTGTGATGGACGAGCTAGCTTCATGTATAATATTGATTAAAATTATATGACATGAAGTGACTGTGTAATAGTTATGTGCTTGTCTCTGTCAGTGAATTGCATATCATGGTATGTAAAGATGAATAAAACTAAATAAAGCTTTATAATCTTCAATTGGTTGAAATCGGAAAGAAGTTGTAGTTTTGGAAGTTATGTGGATTCTAATAAGATAGATCATAATTCATGTATACAACCAAGGCACCAACCATATCAATGTAACATTCTATATATATATAATTTGACAATGAATTGTTCATCCTAAAGAAAGGTATAAAATATTAATATTATTATAATATTTTCCTAACTATAAAATATTACTTTTACAAGGTTAACGGTCGTTAGTTAACGTTTGTTATCTACTAATGGTCATTACCTTTTTTTTACTATTTAAAAAAGACTAAAATGTGACAACAGTCCCTGAGGTGTAACTTCCGGGGCAAATTGGTCTCTTACGAACTACTGATGTAACAAAATTTACATAATTGGTCCTTCATGTTAGATGTTTGTTACACAGTTTAGTCCTACTAATGCCCGTTACTTAACGGTCATTAGGTAACAAAATCCTATGTGACCTATCATCTGCAAAATTATCTAGTCAAATAACCCGCAGCATAGCGGGGACACAACACCTCATTTTTTTTAAAGGGCAAATAGTTCTAAAAGGTATCATACTTGTCATCATTTGTTTTGCAGGTAATGAACAATTTTTTGTTTGTTTTGTGAGTACTTTTCTTTCAAATTCATCATTTTTAGGTATTATGTGACATTTTTGCCTTTCGGGAAAAAAAATTTTCTATTAGCTAAGAGGGGCAAAAATGTCATAACATTTTGTAAAATACTCAAAAAATAATGAATTTGAAAGAAATTTTGTTCGCTACTCACAAAAAACAAATAATGACAAGTATGATAACTTTTAAAAATATTTGCCCTTTTTTAAACTATGTTTTGATCTATAGCTTGCCAACCACCAAATGTTCTAAAACCATCTTCTACTTGGTCATATCCATCATCCTTTCTTGGTCATATATTTTTTTATTCATCCTTTCTTTAATGAATCAAAAATTCCTTCTTTAAATATTCCTCTTGTCATGAGTCCAAATATTGTCACATGCAAAATGGCTAATACTAAAGGGTCAAAATTACTAATAAAGTATACTAGCAGTGTATCCGCGCGTTGAAGCGTCGGGTATTCTGTAATCAAAACTTATGAAAAATAATATTATTCGATTATATGATTATTGTGATAATAACTTTATGCATGACGAAAATTTTAGGGAATAACTTTATCGCATAATATTTTATATAAATATGGTAGAGTACCCGTGCATCATATCGCAATTCAATATACGAAAACAGTAGTTAGTAGTATTACGAAGTTGTGGCAATTGACATTGAAAGGTATTTTAGTTAATAAATATTGTGTAATATTCGTCACAACATCATATAACAAAACATAGAGTAGTATATATTAGATTGTGCAAATGTATGATTAGTAAATCTATATATGAAACGGCTTAACAAAATATGAATTACAATATTCAAAAGCTACACATATTTCATACCTTATAAACCACTTGAAAATTTTTGTAGTTTGACATGACGATTATTTTCAATCGAATTTAAGTATCTGGGTTATGATGACCATATTAGTAGCTTGTTTAGTATGTACCTTGTGCTAAATTAATTATATTTTTGAATGCAAGAGTATTTTAAAGCTAATATTTATTATAGGTGTTGTATAGATGTATTAGTACATTCAATAATTATAAACATGTTGTGCTTTTAACTATATTATTTATATTTCTTAAATTGTTGTTTTTGTGTTTGAATGATTTGTAAAATATGCTTTATTATTGGTATTATTTAATTTAAGTTTTAAGACGTTTTAGTGATATTTAATGGAGGAAAAGAGATTCCTCCATGAAGATACATGATTCGTTGTGAAGTGAGTGGTGAAAAACACAATATCAACGTATATCAAATTAACCGTAAAATTCGACAAATCAAAAAGATTAACGTGCCAAACCTTACGGGTGTGATAAAAGTGATACCGGGAAAGTGACTTCCCCGGGTCGTGTCCCAACGAGGTGTGAAATTGACGGTTTCGATGAGCTTCGTGATTAAGACTTGAATTGGTTAAACGAATTTTTGGAATTGTGGTTACGTATTCTACAAAATAAAGAACGAAAATGAAAATAAAGCATGTAAAACTAAGAAAACACTAAATAAACTACGACTAAGCCTAAGAAACAATAAAACAACGCTAAATTACATCCTAGGGTGCTAAAATGCAAAAACGCTAAAAACCGGTAACGCACCGAGCCTAAAACGTGAGAGTTATGAAATTTAAGGCCTACGGGTGCAAAACCAATTTTCCTACGTTCTACATGACCAAAAAATAATTTTAGAAACAAGCCGGGTATTTTTTCGACTTTTAAATTATTTATTATGATTTAAAAGCTAATTTAATCTAATTTAATTATAAAAAATACTAAACTATTTTAGAAAAATCTGAAATTTTCACAGAAAATACTTTAAGCTAAACTGATTTTGGGAAAAATATAAAACTGTGGTACTGTTTGAGGAAATAAGCTTCTAAAAGCTTAAATAAGCTACTAACTTAAAAACCGTTTTGGTAGCTAAATAATAGAAGATGCAAGTTTTTAAATGAAAAGACCCTAGGGCAGATGGATGAGAGTGTGTGTGGTGGGCCAAGAGGCTTGAGTTCGAACCTGGTGCTTGGCACCTTTTTGCAATTTATTTTTTTTTTCAATTTTTCTTTTTGCAACTTAATTATAAGACAAACATAAGACTTTTTTGTAAAAACACTTCTTGCCAACCTTTGGAATAAGCAGTTTTACAACTGCTTATTTCCAACAGTTAAGAAAAAAAGGACCACTTGATCTTTTCAACAGATTTTAAGTAAACAATAGTGAATAAGCACTTGAAAAATGGGAGCAAGCTAATTAGTACTAAATTTAATAAGCTATGAAAACTAAGAAGCTAATGGGATAAGCAGATAAGCACAAGAAGAAAAAGGAGCATAAGCAGTTTGAGGTAATCCTAAGTGAAAATGGCAAATGAGCATAAAAGGAGCAAAATAAGCAAGCAATAAGCACTAATAAGCAATCTAACCTATGGGATCTAATCAGCAACTGAGGATACTAGATTAAGCTAAATATTTCATTAATAAGCTAAGAGGGATCTGAAATAAGCAAAAAAAAAAAAAAAGTAAATGGCTGCAGATAGGCTGCAGCAGGGCAGGGCCAGGGGGTCTGTTTAAGCTTATAAATAAGCACTTTGGAGACTCCCTAATACTGCTAAAAGCTCACACATGTAAACTAGGGACAGCAGCCTTCCTAAAAAACTACTTTACAGCTACGGGTGAACTTAAATAAGCTAAATATGGGCTAGTAAAAATGAGCTTGTGAGCACTATGGTGTCTGCTGTAACAGTTAATGAAAATGGGTTCGGGACAGATTTTGAGTGCAAATTAAATTAAGCTAATGCTAAACTAAGTGCAAAATAACTGATGAAATATAAAGATGGGTATGTAGGATGCAAGAAAAAGCAATTAGGAAAAAGTTTTGATGGGAAATAAGCTACCTAAGAAGCCCGTAAACAGCAGCTATGGCTGCTGTTTTGGTGAGCAGGACAGAAACAGATATGACTTTTTTTTCTAACCAAAACTTGTAAAATCTTGTCTAAACAGTTTTTTCTCATTGCAAAAACTACTAAACACTTGAGACTTGTTTGACTATGAAAGTCAAACGGGTAAATAACAAGTTTTAAGACCTTCTTAAGCTTAAACCAAACACCCCTGATATGGGTAAAACTTCTTTGAAAGCTGATTTTTTTTAACATAGGCTTGCACTTTTTCACTTGTAAAACAAATTTAGTTTCTCACAGTAAACTTAAAACAGAAAAGCAAAGGTAATGAGTCAATAAGCACTAAGTGCTTATCTGCCAATTAAGCTAAAACAAACTAATAAGCTGAGAAAAGAAAAATATTTTTCATTACTAAAAAAAAAAATATTACAACTGAATAATAAAAACAGATAACTTAATTTAAATCTAAACCCTACTGCCCTTCAAAGGCTTACAAATGGTTCTATTTATACTAGTCTAGGTCTTGGAGTCTTGAGCTTGTGTTTCTTTGATATCATCTCAGCCATCCATTAAGTAGGTATCAATATGGGTACATCCAAGCCATTGATTGGGTCTTTTAGACAAGGATTTCCACCGTGGCATTTGGGGGAGAGGGATAGTGGGTTTGGGATTAGGGTTTAACTGGGTAAATGGGTTGGAGGTGGGTTGAGTGATGTTGGGGAAAAGGGGTGGAGTGTTTTGAGAAGAGATAAAGATGGTTTAGGGTATCTAGGTTCTGGGTTTGTGGTTATGGGTAAGTGTGGGCGGGAAAAACAGGGAAGAAGAAGAGTGTATTAGTTGACTGGGTCAGGGTGTTGGGTTTGACCGGGTCAAAGGGTTGGATTGGACCAGGTAATGGGCCTTGGTTAGTTTAGGCTTGGGATAATTGGATTTAGGATTAGATATGGAACCATGTAGTACTTTAAGGACCAAAAATGTTAACTCTAAAAATCCAGGGACTACACATGTAAATCTGAAAATGCAATCCAAGGGATAAACTTGACCATCTCCAATAATCCAAGGACCAAATCTGTCATTTGTGAAACTTGAAGGACTGAAATCGTAATTTTCCAAAAATTCTCAAAATGACCAATTTTGACAAGTAAGAATTACCAAAGGACTAAAAATGTTTATTTTCCAATTTAAAATGTCCAGGGGTGAATTCTGTCATTCTTTGAAATTCAGAGACTAAAGTTGCCATTTTAAAAGTTGGGGACTTAAAGCGCCAATAATGCAAACTTTGTTCGCTTTTTCATTTGTTTTGGCATCCGAAACATATAAAACACAATTTTGAGATATTTTCGTGATTTTGATGCATTTCGGAGTGTTTTAGACGTTATGCAGCGTGATTGACCAAAACGATGAGTGAATAAGACTCATCAATACATGAGCACTTTAAAGTTTGAAAATTTATAATTATAACGTCTTTCAAAAAAAACTCATTATGCTCAATCTAGTTCATTTATTGTCATAATACATAACCGTTTTCATTTTTTTCGGTTATTTTGCAATAGGGTTTATCCGTTTCAGAATCGTCCATTTTATCCGCTTTCATTTTAATATGTCCGGATAAAAGCAGATAAAATGGATAAAACCGCTTTGACGTGGATAATAAAACGGTTTTATCCGTTTTTATCTGCTTTTATCCGGACGACTAAAATGAAAACGGATAAAATGGACGATTCGAAAACGGATAAAACGGACATAAAATAACCGAATAAAATGAAACTAAGTTATGTATTATGACAATAAGTAAGTAGATAGACCATAATGAGTTTTTTCAGAAAGACGTTATTAATTTATGCTTTTTTCCTTAAAGTTTCAATTGATCGACATGCTTAAGACATCTCTGTCTTTTGTTGTGTTTCGTGGCACTAGTTCTATACCGGATGTGAAATAAACAGTTATGTTGATTTTATGTTAGCAATTACTGGGGTGAGCATGAGGCGGTTTTATGATAAAACCGAAACCGAATCAGTATATTTTGGTTTTGAAAATTACAAACAGTTTGGCTTCAGTTTTTTTTGGTTTTTACATTAAATCGGTTCGATTTCGATTTTTTCGGTTTTTTTTGTTACTTGACAACAAGCAAGTTCTCATCTTATATAAAGTTTACGATTGCAAGTTTTCAAGCAAAAATAGTTAAACAAATATCAACAGTAGCATAATATCCAACAATTTAGAGGCGGAGCCGCAGTAGCAGTAGTGGAGGGCGATTCTCCCAGCCAAGCTCTTGCGAGTACACAAAATATATAAGAAAAATACTAAACTTTGTGGGAAGAAATTTGAGTGCTCTCTCCCATAAAATCTGTATACCCTCGTCGTTCTAAGTCTGCTAAAAAATAGTCCTCTGTAACGCAAAAAGTTGTTTTTTTCGGGTGGGTTTCCTGGATCGGAAAGAATGCAAAAAAGAAGACCGTGGGAATTGTAAAAGTTGGTGTGGGACGGTGGCTAGTGGGGTTATCATTTATCTCTTTTTCAAGAAGTACATTGCATTGGTATTTGACAATTGACATGCTTGAAAAAATTCGGTTTTCAATAATTTATGGTTGGTGTTAAGTTAGGAATCTTCAAATTGTGGAATATCTCCATTGAACAATTATACGTTTTAGCATGATTTTGTTAACGACGTATGTGATTTAAATTTTAGTTGAACATTTTAGTTACGATTTCAACATAATAATCCCATTTTTTAGTTAAACTGTTTAAGACCATAATAGCTTAAATATAAACTTTTGACACATGTGATATGTTAAATTTTTCTTTATTATTTGTATTTGATCCTAAGTGAATCACGAACCAATTTCTATTTTATCGGCACCAAAACTGCCCCTTTGAGCACATTTTCTCACTCCGCCATTGTCCAGAGCTACGAAACAACCAAACAAGAATCTTTAATATAAAATGCATGTCTTTGTGTTTTTTGTCCGTAAAGACATTCAAATAACACTATTGTCGAGAACAAAGATATAATATCTATAAATGAATCAAATTTGAGTGTCTAAATAAAAAACAACACTATTGTTTTTTAAGATAATATTCTATACTCAAATATTTGAAAATAAATATCATATCTCTTATATAGATAAAATTATATTAAAAAAAAATTAAAGGTGAGGCGGGGAGGTTTTCACGGTTCGATTTTTTAGAATGAAACCAAAAACTACCCCGAACATTCGGTTTTTATAAAAATCAAAACCACCACCATCAGTTTATTAACTAAGGCGGTTTTTTTGGTTTTAATTCGGTTTATTGGTTTTTGTACTCACCCCTAGGAATCACCATGTTCTCTCTATACTAACAAAAAGCATGTATAAAATAATAAAGACAGTTTGCAAGATTGCGTTAAATTCCATTTACTAGTTTTTTGAACGACCATATAATATAAGTGTAAAACGTGTGCATTAGGGAAAACCAACGGGAGCCTAGTATATATTTCGGGAAAACAACAAAAGCCTCACCCCACATGCGCGAAAAAGTTAATGTTTTTCCTTTGCGACAGTGAAGTCCCGCATCAAAGATATTACATTCAAGAGTGAGAAATGGTTTTTTTGGGACTTTAAAGATATTACATTCAAGAAAGAGAAATGGTTTTTTATTTGTATGTGTGTGTGTTTTGTGTAAGGATATGTGTTGGGAGTATTTTTATATGATAAAATATTGAATAAAAATTAAATGGAATGAAAATAAGTGTTGCAGTGGTTGAGGAAAATTTAAGGGAAAAGATAAAATAAGTGTTTTTTGATGATGTAGAGCTTATGTGGCGAAGGAAAACCCTCAACCACACCCTCCACCCTAAACATATAGATTACCGTAAAAAAATCTAGATGTTACAATTCAATTCTGAATTTTCCGGTAGGGTAAGGAATTATGAATTTTAATAAGCCAAGTCTTCAATCACAATCAGGTAAAACCGAGAGCTTTTACAATATATTGCGACAGCGGTTCATTCTAAATCCCATCGGTGTATTCCAAACGCCTACGCATTGGTGGCACGCGAGTCTTGGATTTTAAGGACATTTGGTTTATTACAATTATAAAACTAATTATGACATATTGTGATTTTCAAGAAGCAGAAAGAGGTACTAACATTTATGTTTCAAAAGTTAGCCTCCTACCAACTATATAGACAAGTGAGGAAAGAGAAACCCATAAACAACAACAATATTGAATGATGTAACACTATCCCCAAACCTTTAGAAAAGATTAAAGTTTAGTTTCACTCTAACATTTTTGAAATAGTGAAAATTGAATTAATTATCGAAACCCACATTGGTATATCTATACTATACATAAACGGTTTACATCCTTTTTTGAAATTTTAAAATTTTGGAAAACTTAATCTATTTATGGAAACTCTTTAAAGACTTTACAATCGGATGACTTCTTAATCTATCTATGGCAACGATTTGTGTCAAAGTAAATACAAAAAACACGGTTTAAACTTAAAATGTATAGTTGACTTTCTCAAGTTGAAACTTATCTATACTCCCTTACATAAACCAACATAAAACATAAGCAAAACACAGACACACACATATACACACACATACACACACACACATACACATGGCTTACTCAGGGATCTTGCTCTCTCTAAGAAAAAGCAATTCAACCAACTTCTGAGATTGATTCCATCAGCATCAATGATACCACCAACAACCGATCTTCACCGGTGGTGTTTGATTTGCGTTGGTTTTATAGTGGTTTTGCAAAGCATTAGGTGGTATTTTGAGTTTTGTTGCAATAGATCCTTCACAAAGGATTTTGCATGTTTTAAAGTGGATGGAAGCATAGATAAGTATAAATCCAGATTGGTTATCCAAGGCTTTAGACAAAAAGAGGGAATTGACTTCTTTGATACTTATGCTCCTGTTGCTAGAATTTTCACTATTATATTGTTGTTAGCTCTTGCAGCTATACATGATCTAGTTATTCACCAAATGGATGTGAAAACTGCATTCTTAAATGGTGATTTGGATGAGAAAATTTACATGAAACAACCTCGAAGGGTTTGTGATGCTGGACATGAAAACAAGGTATGTAAATGAAGAAATCATTGTATGGTGCGAAACAAGCACCAAAACAATGGCATCAAAAGTTTGATGATGTGATCTTGTCTAATGGTTTTCTTTAAACCAAGTCGACATGTGTGTGTATAGCAAATTTGATGCTTCGGTTAAGGAGTGATAATTTGCTTATATGTAGATGACATGTTGATCTTTAGTGTGACCAAGATCAAGTTGATAAGACAAAGGAATTCTTGTCATCTAATTTTGATATGAAAGATCCGGGAGGCCGAGGTGATTCTTGGTATTAGAATCAAATGAGAAACAATGGTATCTCTATTTCTCAATCACATTATATTGAGAAGATCTCGACAAAGTTTAACTTTGCTAATTGTTCTCTGAGTAGATCCTACTATCGTGAAGTTTCGACCTAATAAAGGAACTCAGGTGTCTCACCTAGAATACTCAGAGCTATTGGATGTCTTATGTATGCCATGATTAGCACTAGACCGGATATAGCTTTTTCGTAGGAAAGCTTAGTAGTACACTAGCAATCCTAGTGCTCTACATTGGCAAGCTCGGGTCGAGTATTTCAAGATTTCAAAGGAACCATGGATTATGGTTTGACTTATAGTGGTTATCCTTATGTTATAGAAGGTTATTCCGATGCCATTTGGATTAATAATATGGAGTATCACTCATCTACGAGTGGTTGGGTATTCCTTCTTGGAGGAGGTGCTTTCTTGGGCTTCAAAGAAGCAGACTTGTATTACAAACTCAACTATGGAGTCTCGAATTTTTGCTTTAGCTTGAATCGGTAATGAAGTGAGTGGTCGAGGAATTTGGTTTATGAAATTCCTTTGTGGCCTAAACCGATATCTACCATTTCTATCGATGTGATAGTCTTGCTACCTTGGCTGGGGCTTATAGTCAAGTGTACAATGGCAAGTCTAGACACTTAGGTGTTAGACATAGCATGATTCGTGAGCTTATCATGAATGGTGTGATATCTGCTGAGTTTGTAAGAACTCAACCGAATTTAGCCGACCATTTAACCAAAGGGTTGCAAGAGATCCCGACGCAAGGCGGCTATTGGGATAGGTTTAAAGTCCACCTAATTAAATCCTTGTATCAAGATAACCAATTCCCATCTAACGTAATGTTAAATGCTGAATTCAATGAGGAAAGCTTGATATCTTTGGATTGGAACACATTAATTACATCATCCCATGGTATGTGTTCGTAATCGCAAGATAAAGGAGGTTGAAATTATATTTCTTAATGGTTTTTGACAAATTGCATGTGCAGTGCAAGAGTAAAGAACCAACTATATAAGCATGAAGTTTAGCCGCTCAAGAAGCTTGGGACTTGGCTTTGATATGCTTATTGAAGGATATGACACAAGCTAGTAAAACATAGTGTCAAGTAGAACATGTGAATGTGTAAACTGTTGTGTATATTATCTTCATGTATTCACTATGAATAGAAAGAGTTCAATCCTTAGTGACACTCTTATATTCAAATATTTGGAATGGTAATGTACTAATGTGAAATTCAATCGTCTCGACATTTCATTTATGCATAAGTTTGTTGTTTGTTATGAGTTTTTTAAGTTAATCAAGATTACACTTAAATGGTGGAGGATTGTTGGTGATTTTGCATCATCGATTTTATTTAAGTGTAATGGATTGACTTAGTTGACCAATGTGTAATAATGATAAAGTGGTTGTGTGGAGTGCATACTTGTATGACGTTATTATGATTATTATTCGAGGCGAAGCCCGAACGACGGGTCCGGGGCGCCTACCGTAGCCTGGTCCGCGCGCAATACCGCAGGGTCAGTGTTAATTAACCGCTATAGCGCTTCAACCGTTTGCGAGATTTTGGTCATATATTCTTAATCTGGTTCAGTTTCATAACTAACAAAACATTTTCACGTTTCAAAATCTGAGTCTTATCCGATTTAAGATTTCAGTAGAATCACCGAAATATTTCAATCTGAAAGTGTTTACACGACTCTCAGATTACTGTGATCCAATTTTCTAACACACCATCAGCTGCAAACATCACATGTTTGTTGTGCTTTGGTAGTTTTGGTTGGTAGATCCGTGGTTTGGTGATAAATCTTGTGGTTTTGAACTTTGGTGGTTTCGATTGTAGTTGTTATGGTATGGATTTTGTTTACAAAGGGTGGTGGTATGTGGTTTCATTTTATTATGGTTTATGTTTTGGATATGTGAAACTTAAACCGAGGTTTAACCATAAACCAAAGGTACTTGAGGTGTTTTGTATTTTTGAATTTGAAAATGAGACCAATGATGTGAAAATTGTAATATGTTTGTGTTTCTTGGTTGTTAAATCGAGAACTGGCGCGTTATACCTAGAGTTCTCAAATATAGTGCATTTCTTCGCGAACTTGGTGAAAACAAATGGGATTCGTCAATCCCAATAGCCTATCCATATTATTCGTGCTCACTCACTAGTGATTAATGGCTTATGATGTAGCGACTTAAGTTTGGCAATAGTAGTACTTAGTGCCAATAAAACATTCAGATAAGCATACATTTTCAAAGTATTTGTGTCCGAGTAAAATATCATGTATCTCCCAAGGGTTTGTAAAGATTTAAACAATAAAAAGTGGGGCTATTAACTCATCGTGAGTAAATGATATCAAGTATGTAATGAAATTGATGGATATGCCGCGAAAACCACGTGCAACATAGAATATAATGTTGCGTCTTAGGTTTTAAAATAACGATGTGAAAACATAAACGAGTCTATATAAGTTTATTATATTGATCATGATGTTGTACATAGTAGTTTATAGTGATAAAGCCCGTGTACATCGCACGGGTTCATCATGCCTCGTTATAGTAAATTCAAACCTTCTTTTCAGTGTCGTGATAGTTTCATCATTCCAACAAGTTTTAGTAACACATAAATATTAATGTCTTTAATGTAAAATCATTCCCAGCTAAAATCTCTTAAAAGTATTCTTTTTATTACCCGTGTTGAACACGGGTTATGATATAGCATCTATTCAATGAACACTTATCAACATTAAGTTTTGCAATTTGATACCAAGGGCCCTACTTATATTTCACCTTGAGGACCATGAATAGACCATATCACATTCCATTTTATTGATTCCATTTCAGATTCCATTTTTTTGTTCTGCTCTATTTTCTTAGAAGCTCCTATTTTTATCATTCACTCATTCCCTACAACTGATTAGAGAGTTGGAAAAAATTTAAGTATTTGGTTGCAAAAGAGAGTTGTAAAAGTTATTTGGTTATAAAAGAGATTTGGAAAAGTTATTTAGGTAGCAAAAAAGATATTGAAATGTACTGAACGGTGGGGAAATGTAGTGAAAATCTGAACGGAATTTGATTCTGTAACCCGCGAACCACAAAGTGACAAATCATCTTTTGTTTTTACTTTTTTAGGTTATAAAAGAGATTTGGAAATGTTATTTTGGTACCATTATTGTAAGTTTTCAATTCACCGATTAACCATACATTCTTATTCCAACATCCCAGAACCATGAATAATTTAGACCACGATCCAACTATTCTTACCGGAAGATCTCCCATTTACGTCGTTCAACAACTCCCATGCATAGCCCAGTTAAGTTCCATGTACGTTTTTTTCTTTCTTTCATATAATTCATGTTTCTTTTGTTAACGGCAACTAATGCACATTCGTTTTCATTATGACAGGTTTGTAGCTCCCAGTGGTGAAAACCTGCCTGAATCCAATACCACAAGCATGGAGATGGAGCATTCAGATTCCCATTCGAATATACCTACTGGAGATGTTGCCATTGACATCGGACGTGCGGTATCAGATGAAGAAGACACGCCATCATCTTCCATCGCTACTAAACTCATTGCAGAGTAAGTTACGAGTTTCATTCTGCATTTTACAAGAATGTTTTCGGATTACATGTCTTATCTTGTATTAATCTGGTCATATGTTTTGAGTAAAATTGCACGTATAGAAACCACGGTTTTTGTTAAAACTTAAAGGCACACATTATAGATTTATATACATATATATATTGGTGGGGTTTGATAAGGTATAGTCTCCAACTCGAAAAAACACGTCTTTCCTCTAACTTTAAGGGTGGTGGGTGTGGTCGTGAGTTTTATCAGACATCAACACATCAACTTCGTCTTTCTGCAAAACTTTTCTAAGGGTGACACTCTCTCTTTCATTAACTTTTATTCTATTTTTTAATCATTTAAAATGCCATACAAATAAACACGCACAATACAATAAAAATAAAACTTGCTCACTCTTGTTTCTCTCCTTTTTTCAGTCGGCATTAGAGTCCCGCTAGGCTTATCTTTTCTGTGACCCCTCTTATTCCGTTAAAGCAAAATTGTTTCGAGCATGAAAGAGATGGCCCCATGCTTTTGCGGAATCACACCTTTTACACTAATAACCGTTAATTTATTAAGTTAAGTCACCTCACGTGAAAATGATATTTTTTATCACTTGCCAACTTTTTGGTCCAACCGGTACGGAACTTGACAACTTTTGGCCAAAAAGTAATATATTTATTTTTGGAAAGTCAACGTAGATGCCTAGTACTCTTGAGTTCCGTCACTCCCACTCCCATCCACATATCTCCCAGGTTTTCCACTGCACCTATATTTTTCAGTCACTATCTCATACTCTCTCATATTCTCTCACACTTTAAAACAGTCGTTGTGGGTGGTGCTTTTAGGGTTGTGAGCTTAAGAAAGTAGAATAGGGTGAATATCGTGTTGAAAAATGGTTTGTCATCACTTATCACCAGCCACCGGTCCGTACGTCAGTGTGACTGATCTGGTTGTTGCTGCTAAACCACAATAATCCAGTGATTAATGAATCCAAAATGGATGAAGGTTTATTGTGAACAAAATAAGAAAAGAAATCCAGGAGGTTTTAATTTTCATTATAGAGGTTTTAAATTTGTTTAGTAATATCATTTAAGCTTTTACAGTATTAACTTTGCACAAAACTTCCTTAAAAGGTTTTGTAAATAGAACGGTATACAATGAAGTTTTTCTGCCTAAATTACCGAGAAGGGCGAGTCTCTAACTTAAGTTACACCAGTAAACGGATATGCTATGATGATTATGAAGAAAATAAAACATGAACGGGTTATTTTCAAACTACAAGCTTCAGTTTTGCTTGTTATAAATAACAAAATAAATAAGTCTAATTAAATTGGACTTAAAAGGTGACCTACTGCATAAATAACACAGACAGTTAAAATGATGATATATGCATAAATAACTCAGATATTTGTCATGCTCATTTATGCGATATGTCATCCTTTACGCTCATTTAATTGTTTCATTTATAAAGGCTCAAAAATAATGATGGATTTTCTAAATGGATTATGATACATGGACCTAATTGGAGCTAGTGGGTTCGCTCGCTCCAACTATCACGATCTTGACAGTATTTTTAGGCTTCCCATTTAGGTCTATATATCATATTAATTGATAAATGTGGAGAAAAAATGCCTATGGTGATTGGATTCTAGGCACGCGTCGAGGGCGAGTTATATCTTTCGTCTAAAATAATTGTCTCTTTACTTTTGAAGTTCTTTTTCAACTTTGATCTTAAATATTTTGTTTGTATGATATAATAATTGATTTAAAATATATGAATGGATTAGTTTTAAATATTTTTCATTGATATAATTTTCATCAAATATTATATAACACATACAAAAATATTAAAGATCAAAGTTGAGAAATTAAAACTTTAAAAGTCAAATGAGACAATTATTTTATTTATGTAATAATATCCCATAAAACACGTAAAAGATAGGTGTATCTAAAAGAATTCAACAAATCTTACAAAAACTACTAACGGAATCCGATCGTGTAATTAACTAATATGTATCGTGCTTATCTCTTGGCATTTTTGTACGCAAAAGTTCTATAATTATAAAATGAAATAACATTATAGCTAAGTTAAACTTGTTACCCCCAACATAAAAAAAAAAAAAAATAATAATAATAAAATAAAATAACACTTGTATCAGGAGGAAGGGTAATCAACAGAAAAAGAGGGTTTGTAATTGCTTTTACTTTTAAAGGTGTTATACTACCCGGTTTTTTTTTTTTTTTTTAAAGTTCGGCTGAAAAGGATGCGTGAGCATTCATTGTAGTTTGGGCTGGACATGTTTTTATTTGGGCTGAAAAACCTGGACTAATACATAGAAATACATAAAATCTTGGGCCTTGGTCGACGCCTTGCCTGCCCAGGCCTAAGACCGGCCTTAACGATAATGGTGGTTGGTTTTTATTTATATTATTATTATTATTATTATTATTATTATTATTATTATTATTTTGTTTTAAAATTCTGACGCGTTTCAAATATCTTTGTTGATATATTGTGATGAAGACGAGTATCTTTAGGCTTTGGTTCGAATTTTTAATTGGTTTGACGGACGGATGATTCGATCTTGTGTTAATAATTTTGTTTTTGTTAAATAATAAGTAAATAAAAAATTTAAAAGATCGATATATATAAGGTTGTCAAAGACATGGCCAGATTTACATTGAGCACATGATATGCACATGCATATCCCGTGAAAATATTTAGCGATGTAAAATTTTGATTTTTACAAAGTAACTATAAAATACATTAAAAATTTATGAGTCGCACACCCTAAAACTTGAAAAAACATGAGTACACTCTAATCTAATTTACCATTGCTCAAAAGAAAAAGAAAGAAAAGGAATCGATTCTTTTGAATATGACGATTGAAAGTATGAGTCTTGAAGAATAAGTAGGTCAAATATATAGTCAACCAAAACTAAGGTAGTTTTATGGCCCATTTGTTATGTAACATTTTGACTTTGGGCTTTGCTGAATATATTATTTCCAAAAGGTGTTTGTACATTGTTAATAGAAGGCGTATGTACTAGAGGTGTTCATGGTGGTCGCTTTCGGTTCGGTTAGATATTTTAACTATCCATCATGGTCGGGTAGTTCATTTTACTATCCAAAACCGAATCAGATTAGGCGATGTAATCGGACATACGGCATTCGAATGAAGATTACCCGCGATTCGGTCACTGATTAACCATTTTAAAAATTAATCGAATCGAATCGCAAACAATAACATAAATTAGAGCGTAATATGTCATTTAGTAAGATTAAATAACATTGAAGAGATTAGAGTAATAGTAATGTTGTTCGTCATAATAAAAACATTCAAATTATCATATGTAATAAAAGAACTAATACTAATTATTTGACATTTATAGATTACGATCATATTAATCATATGTAATCCATGAACGTTAGTAAATAATCATATTAGATAAGTAAAAATGCGTTATATGATAAAAGTAGTGCAATAATATAGTTAATACTTGTACATCTTTATGAATGGTTTGTTAAAACCTTCATGTATATTATACACGGTTAGGTTCGGGTAACCACGGATAACTAAAAGTAAAAACCGAAACCGAACCGTGATAAGCGGGTTTTCGGTTTCGGGTTTTCTCGGTTTCGGTTTCTTGGTTATCGGTTTTTGCGGTTTCGGATTGATCGGATCGGCTCGGTTCGTCGGTTTCTCGATTTTTGAACACCCTAGTATGTACATGTTTTCATACTATTATAGTTACATCGGGTTCACCTCACTCATACCTCGCTCTGACGGAATCGGATATTGTTGTTGTTGTATTTGATAGTTTATTTTGTTCCAATTTCAATATTTTAAAAAGAGTCAACAAAGAATAAGAAAGTTGAAAATGTGATTTACTATTATTTAACAAAAATAGAAGTCTAAAAATGTGACTATGAAGATTTGAACAAAACACCTCGAAAAGATCTGACCCATAAAGCTAAAGCGAGTCAAAAATATTTGAAAAGAAAAAGATATTCAGACATAGTGCACCCTATTATGGATTTCTAGATCCGCTACCGGTGAAGATGGCACTGCAGTAAATTCTTTCGTGGGACGAGCACATGTTATTAGTAACGTGACTATTTAACAACCGTCAAAAATAGAATGTATTGGTATTAAAGATTTTCAAGTTAGAGGCTTTTGATCAATAATACTGATATAAAGGAGAAATGTTTTCAGTAGAATTTAACACTATTGATAGAGATATGATGATCCTTAAAATTTACGTACTAAAAATTCTAATGAAAGTAAAGTTTATAATTAACAAATATTCTATCTTATCATCAAATTAAAATTGTGTAAACTTGAATTAGTAATCATTTCAAGGTTTTGTTAACAAGAAGTTTATGGGTTGTAATTAAGGTTACTTTAACTAAAAATTAAACAATTAATTAACATAAAACATTTCATTTTAAACCACATGTTTTATAATATATGTGTAAATATGAAAATAATGAGTTTATTAAATGCTATTTTTACACAATTATTAAGTTTAACCACAGCCTTATGGATTGATGTTAACACCTCATTTTAAATACCCTTTGTTGTGAAATTTAGTCAAAACTATCTCATAAAAGATAACATAACATGTTTTGACTTTTGAGTATCTAATTGTTATATTTGCAAGTGTATGAGTTAAAAAGGCATGTATGATGTAAGATAAAAGTATCATATTTGTCACTTTTTGTTAATTGCTTGAAAATATATCATATTGTCATTTTGTTATCATGGATACTATTTTTTATTTTATTTTATGTATCTTGAACTTTCAAATTTTAATTATTGTGTGTATGTTGTGATCATTTTACCCTTACTTTTTTCAATTTTGAAAGGTAAAATTGTCATTTTACATAGCCGAATAGTCACGAGATACACACAATAATCAGTGCACACAATAAGAAAAAAAAATCAGTATACACAATAACAAAAAGTTGTAATTATGATACATTTTCAAGTAATTAACCCTTTTCTTCTCAGCTTGAACACTAATATTTTCAAAATATCCTATGGCAGGTTCCATTGTTACCAGAAAATTTTGAAGCGCGTATATACTGTAGCTCTTGTTGTCATGTTTCCGGCATTAACACAAGTTGCTCAACTCAAGTTTCAGAACATGTCACCTTTTGAATCACACATGTTGTTTGCTTACATGGGCGTTGTTGCATTTGTCGTTGCTATACTGGCTTCAGTGGCTTTCTTTGCAATGGGAAACTACCTAGAGAGTTTGGGCAAGAAATGCTCGTCCAGTATATGCTACATGTACATTATTCTTAGATGTGTCTTTTGCTTCTCGGTCATTCTTGCACCTCTATCGTTTGTGTTGATGTTGCTCGTCAGTGATGGATATTATTGGATCGGGTATTTTATAATTTGTGCACTTTTTGCAGTCATAGTTACTTATAACGTTATTGATTACATAAAGCTACATTGCAAGAAAAAGTTATCCTACACGGGCAGTGTCGAGAGAGCCTGAGACATCATCAGATCATTCTTATTAACTTTTAATTTGTTTATATATTTTTATTAACTTTTAATTCTTTTTGTATATACTAGTTATAAGTCTTGTGCATGCACGATGTTTATACACATATCAAATTTAGTTTAGATACTACACATGAATTTTTGATATATTGTATTTTTTAGAAATAGTAATTTTAAATATTGATTCTTCCATTTATATAGATTCCTTCTACTTAGAGTAAATTACATGGTTCGTCCTTGTGGTTTCGTTGACCGACAAGTTTCGTCTATTTGACCAAAAACGTTATCGTCAGTCCATAAATGCAAAGCGTTATGTACCGTTGGTCCCTCTTTCTAACGGACCTTGTTAACGACCATTAAGTCTTATCATATAAGGGTATTTTCGTCCTTTTACATTTGTCACTTGTATCTCTATAAATAAATATCTAAGAAATAAGAATCATGTTTGGATTGGTCGTGTGTTCAGTTATATACCCTTCATTATCATCATCAGTAACAAACAAAACCCAGAAGTCATCTTTTAACCCAAATCATAATCAAACACTTAAAATCAAATTAAATCAAACACTTGTATCCTCAAAGAACCTCGAACAACAAAATTATAAAACCTTCATCTACATAAAAACCTTCATCAACCGCCATCATCACCATAAACCCACGAATGACCGACCACCACCTCCGGCTACCACATCATTGAAATGGTTTTTTCACCACACGAAGATCACATCTTTAACACCATAATGATTTATCCGTTTTATATCCCACAAAATTGTTATTAATCGGTTTTTTAAACATCAAGAATTCAAGATCAATAAAATGAGTTCTCACTACCAATCAAGATGGATAAAAAGAAGAAACGAGAGAGAGGAAGGCGCGGCCGAGACGAACTCGAACCCAAAACCACGAATAAAACACGATCCATAGTACCCACATCGTAATCAAAACTCCAAAACAACTCTAAGTGTGGCCCGATCTGTCTTCAACCTATCTTGGTGGTCGGACGGCGGTGCATAGCTTGCTGGTGGAACTTGGCGGATAGTGGGGCTACTGTGATGGTTCAATGAGTAAAACTTGTGTATGAAACTATGAATTGTTTTTTTTTTTTTTTTTTTTTTTTTTTTTTGTTGTGTACAATGGGAATATTTAATAATGCTAGTGTATGAGTGGTAAATGGAATTATTATATCATGGAAATTTTGCAAAAGAAAGCTCAGAGATTCATAATCTGTGGGTTTCAAATAAGGTTTAGATTGTGTGGTTAGTGTTGATTTTAAAGAAAATAGAAGATATTGGATTGGTAGTGGGTAGTTGGGGGTAGTGGTGGGTGAAGATGAAGATCAAGAAGAAGGTAGTTGGATTGGTAGTTGGTAGTGATGGATATGGATGAAGATGAAAATGAAGATAAAAGTTAAAAAGAAAAAGAATGTATAAATAGTGGTAGGACTGTGCCATGCTTTTTATTTGTTTATTATTTTAAAGAAAAGAAAAATAAAAATATAGCAATTTACCATTATACCTTTATTTGGATATCAAGTAGAGTGATTTAATAAATTGTTAACGCCCGTTATAGAGAGGGACCAACGTTAGATAACGTCATTATTTAAGACGGACGGTAAACCTTTTTAGTCGAAAGGACGAAACTTGTTCGGTCAACGATCTGTGAGACGAACGGTGTAATTTACTCTTCTACTTATATAGTTTTCAACCCTACGCGAATTGTGAACCAAATGTTGTTTATTAAGAAGTGACACTAACATGTATACAAAATAAACATCATAAATATACTACTTGAATACAATTACTTTTTTAGTTTGGCTCTGTGAGCGTTCGTTTTTGTTGTTATGAAAATTCAAAGTACACATGTTCAAAAGTTCGACATAATTACGATCATAACAAGGACCAATGGTAAACAGAAAGAAAGAAAAAAGAACTACATTATCACAATGCAAAAACTTGCCTAAACTGTCTTCATCGGTCCCTGCTTAGGCTCTGTATATGTCGTCGTTTAAAAGACCTACAACCAAATAAACCATCTTAATTATAACGTGATTAACGTCCACAGTTTAACTTCATAACTGGCATAAACCATAAGATTGAAAGATCCATGAATGCTTCAGTTACCATTGCATCTTATCGATCAAATAGCAAGATTACTAAACAACAAAAATATGAGAAATATAAGTTGTTGTCTATGCTCCGGTAACAGTTTAGCAAATCAATTTCTAAAAACCCCAACACACGGGGTTATAATGTTGGGTTTTACTAATCATAACAATTATAGAAAACAATTAAACATCATCAAAACATGCAGCGGAAGTAATAGGAATAATACTTGTAAATTAATTAACCGAATTAAAAGTATATGCGTACCTTTTACGAATCAATGCAATTAGGGTTTATGGAAAAACCCCAAATTAAAATCAAGAACCAAGAAACCCTAAACCCTAATAAATTAGGGTTTATGAATGTCGACCCACCAAGATATGCAAACACAAGTGTATTTGCTCTTCGTTCTTGTACACACGTATTAGTAGTGAATCAATGAGAAAAGCTACCAAACACCTTTGTTATGCTCAAGGTCACTCATAAATTCCTTACAATGGGAATTCACTCGTCGATCAAGAACAAGAGGGAAGAAAGAAGAAGTTTGGCCTTCTATTGAAATCTAATGTACCAAAGGATGAATACATGGGGATGTATTTATAGCCTTATGGTAGATGTCAAGATTACTATGGTTTCTGATGTGGGATTCCATAATTTCGGCCAAACACAAGCCCAAAAAAGGGTTCCTAAAACCTTATCTTGGCTTGTTAACTTTTCTTCATATCCCGTTGACATTTAACGACCGATAATCAAAACTCGTTAAATATTAACTATCGTTAAGTATTTATTTGTGATCAATAATTAAATATTACATTTAATATATTAATTATTATTTACATTGATTCTCATACGTAATGTGCAATCCCAAGTCTCGAGTTCGAATCGGTCATACTAATATTAATTTATATCCATAACCTTTCAGCTCCCACTTGGATATATCTTAATATAGTAATGACATTAGTTAGTCTAGCTTTAACACGCCAATGCCCCCAGATCGAATCGAGTATGGTCTCCTGGAAAAAACCATTTAATGATTCATCATTTTACTTATCCTTTTGTTACTAATACTACATTAACTATGAATATGGATCAAGTCATTTCATAAGTTAATATTTTGTTTCGTTATATCCGATTGAACAAGATTACCAAATCATCGAACGTATTCCGGATAGATCTTGGGTAAGGCCTTACAAACATCTTGCCAATCCTACGAGGGCCCAAATATAGTATTATGCTTTGAAACAAATTCAAAGGAACATATTTTCTTGACTACAAACATAACTCATGAACTTTGTAACACTTTCGAAAATACCCTTATAACTACCGATTCACGGATAGCGTTAGACTATCTTACACAAGTGCACTATATTCATAACAGTTATCCGGTATCTCAAGTCCGAGGATAAACACTTCATGATATACTTAATGACAAAGATCCATAAAGTATCATCATGTAAAGTTGGGATCTGTCCTATATTCAATTCATTGAATATCATGTGAATTTGGCATGTCCCACGCATCAATATACATCAAGTATATTCTACCAAAATTCAGATTGTCTTAATTCAATGACATTCCCACATCATTGATCGACAACGGACTTTTAGAATAACATAAGTTATTCACGGATTAAATTGCAAATATAGGATATAATATTAAGAAAATGAAAAATAAACATAACCAATATTTTATTTCATTTAAATAATATTTGTTCAAAACATCCATTATCCAAATACTAAATAGATCAATGCATGATAATACTTGTTAATGAATTATGCCTCAAGTAATGACAATCATACTTGTTGACAAGGCATAATTTCAACTAACTTTGATCTATCGAAATTTTGAGAATACTTATTTCAAGAATTCAACTAGTGAAGTTCTTGTATGTGTGCATTCAAAATATCTTGATATTGCCACATAATATTTCATAAAGTGTGTGACATCCTCAACCACCAATTTATGACAATCAAACTTTCAAACATTTTAAAGTTTAAAGTATTCTAATTCTTTAATGTATAATGCAACTGTGCTCTTAGTTGAGCACAACTAGTTCACATGGCCATTTACAAGGATGAAATCCTCCCATGACTAGTGTTGAGTGTCATCTCAATTATACCAGCATCATTGTATACAAACAATAATATGCTCTTTCAAATTTCGTAAACTTCAATATCTATAGTGTAATGTTTGATGCCTTCAAAACTTTCAAGATTGTTAGCTATGACAATTACCCAAGAATTGCTGTATTGCTCATCCATAGAATTTTGAGAGCAACTCCAGGCTGAGGAATGTAATTCTAGATTCAAACATATTCTATTAGAATATTCACTACACTAGTTATCTAATAACTTCATTAGATATCAATGTTGTCAAATCATCTTGCATTCAAGCATGATACAACAATAACATGATATACATGAAAAATCCTTATGTCAAACAAAGATTTAATTCATGTTCTACATATCCATTTTCCAAATGATATATCATGTTCTATTAGACTCATTTATTTTACCGCACATGTTTATTAACAATAAACATACACTCCATGTTGTATGTCTTATTTTCTAAATCCTTCAGTGAAGTTCCATTCCAAACTAAAACTTAACATTTAGCTTAGATGGAATGTTACTACAAAGATATAAGATTTAAAGAAAATAAACATAATACTCCACTAGCTTTGTGAATACTTAGAAATTATCTTATTTTAATTTTAAACCAAAACTTGGATTTAATAGTTAAACATAAGAATCATCTCCTAGATGCATGCATATATCCATTCATGGATTCTTGCAGGTTGTACATTTCAAAGATTATGTGAATTCATAAAACTCCTTTGTATTACTTATCGCCCTCGCAAAAGTAATCACACAAGAAAGAGTTTTAATATTCCATTGTCATTTTCATATCAATGAAAATAAGTATGACAATTATAATCATTATATATTTAATGTGCCAAGGAAAGAATATTCAATCACAGTTAATTGCTTAAGTGTGATTAATAATCTTGTCACAAGTCATGCATTAAACACATGTACAATTTTGTCCATATGATTTCTACACAAAGATTTAAACCACTAGGGTTTTCATTCTTTTGAAGAAACTCATATTTATTAAGATAAACCAAGTTTCCAAAGTTGATTATTTTTTTGGACTGCATCTTAACATTCATAGTATGAATAATTTACCACAATTCAATATTAGGTAATACAGGTTTATCATAATCCTGTAATTCATATTTCTCATCATATCAAACATCTGAGATATCCTTGCGGATATGAATGAGAATTCCATCATCTTGAGGTCTATCATATTTGACCTCATCATGATATTTACTAGTGTATTTTAGAAGATTATGTGTTTTGTAATTGTAATTTAATCTCTTCAAGATCTAAACAAAACTCCCACTTGCTTTTGTAATTTAAAGACTATCTATAAATACTTTAGCAATTAGAACAACACTAAATTGTTTTCTTTTGAGTTATTACAAAACACATTGACAGTTCGTAAATCTTGTTCGTTAATAACCTACTCCATAAGTAGTTTTAACAAATCAGAACTTCAATATAAGACTCAATGTGATTCATCTCATTCCACACTAAAATGGTGTCTTAATAATCTTCTAGGTTTGAGTTTTATTAAGTATATCCAATCAATACTCAATTTTCTAACCTTGATAACTTTTGGGAAAAAGAAGATATTGTTATCTTAAATCAAACAATATAACAAATGTTTGATTCTTCGAACTGAACATTCCATACACATACAATATTTTATTAGAATTAATATTGTAAGACAATCTAACAATATATAAGATAAACATATTCCTTTTGGCTTACTTATTTACCAACTAAGACAACTTAATGGTATAATAGAATATTTAAGCCAATTGCATGCTTTATAACATGAGTATTCTTTGACCAAGTCAAAAGACATAACAGTTATAATATCTTACTTTATATTATAAGTCTTTGTAATAATGAAAAGACTTCATGTTTGTGACTTTACAAAGAAACACATAACCATGTATAATTTAAAGTTATCATAAACACCACGCAATGGTTTCAATTAATTAATTTCCAAGTTAATATACTAATCCATCTATTTATGTCATTCCACGAAGTGTCCAACTTAAGAAACCCAGAAAACATCCACGCCCGATCCCACGACAAGTGGAGATTTACCTTGAGATTACAATCTAGCCAAGATCTCACTTAAACTAAAATGTAACTTCAAGTGTTTCTATATTTTGAATGACATAAGACATAAAAGTAGTCTATGCTATAATCTTGACACATGTTATTTAAGCAAGACAATCTTATTAGAACGTTAATCTCTTACCTTATGATCAAGAAAATCCATTAATCATATTTGTATGTGTTGTTCCTTTACACATAATAAATGCTTCTCCCACTTGTGCATAGAACAACACCATATAGCACACAAACAACACGACTTGCATTTTGTTTATGTGAACAATATGATAGTGTCATAGATATATAAGTACTATAAGTAGATGTAGGAGCACTTATTTATCAAGGAAACGTTCATAACTATCCTTGAGAATATGAGTGTCTACATTTTTGAACGTAATGTATTATTTCAAGAAAATCTAGAAATAATCGAGTTACTACCAAAATGAAATCTTGTAACTCCACCGAATTAGACAACGTTACAATAATGTCTTATTCAAGAATACACCATACTCCCACTGGATTTGACAACATTGTAAGTGTTTCATTAACCGTTGAAAATAGCGCTATTACGTTGCTACCCTTTGTAAGACCATTCGTAACAATTACTTAGGTAATAAAAGAGTGTATTCTACTTTGTAGATGATGAATCATCCATCAATGCTATTAACTTGAAAAATTGAGCATGCAATTTCTTCCTCAATGGGTCTACCATCGCCATAATGATGTATAGCACCTTTAATTAGTCAAAACAAAACAACTAGATAAAATATACTAGTTTGTCTTTTACCAATTTTGCGGTAATTAGTCAAACATGTTTTCTAGTTGACCAAAATGTCATATAAGAATTCAATCACCAACAGAGGGTAATGAAATCTCTTAAGGAAAACATGGTGTGCAATTTTCTTAACTATTAAAGTTGCTATGAGTTATATTAGAATTTAGACAATTCTAATGTTCCTGTTGAAAACTCTTAGACCTTGACAGATCTTTAGCACTCGTGGATCGTTAGTGTTGCCTATGTAATCATAAGCAAACTAATAGACAATCTCTACAACCCGTATTATATAGCGGAAAGTAAATACAAGTTGTTATAACTAAGAACACTTAGATCCTCTATGGATCTTTTTATTAACTGAAACTCTATGTTTCATATGGGTTTTGTATTACAAACTATGAGGTTCCTTTTATAGACAAGGAACCCTAAACTATTACCACTAATCGACTAAACATGCAAGTATGCACTTAATGACTAAAACACTAGATAATATTGAGCAAGACAATAATACCCATGCTAACCTCGAAAAGACAAGAATAATGATGGGTTAGTATTTAAATAATCTGCGCATGTCGATCCTAGTCGACTTCCACCCTTTCACAGAAACACAACACGGCTTTTACTCTTCAAGAGAATCTTTTTCACAGATTCTCGCTTCTACTCACAGAATCCTTCTGAAGAATGACACAGAAATCCTTCTTCGCATAATTCCCAACAATCCTCCCTAAACCGGAATTTGACTTGGTTAAGTTCCGGCTTCCTACCTTGATAGATCTTAGAGACTTCAAGACAAGAGGATTGTTCTCAAACATCGAAGCAAAGAATCACTAATTATCTCATCTCTATGATGAGTACACTTTGAAACGCCTGGTCTTTGCAAAGAACACAAGACGAGTGTACATCAATACTTATCGCTTGCATACTATTCTCATCACATCCGTGTGTGAACTCCTGTGAGAGGTGAATCATTGAAAATAATGGATTTGATGTCTCTTTACCAATAGCCATTACTACGGAGTAGCCGATGTTTAACTCGAAAACTATGGTACATTGATAACCATCGATTTATGAGCAAATCAAGAACTATAGAAACGGATTTGATGTGTCTTTACCGTAGCCGCTTGCTCGGGACTAGTCAATTCTTAGAATTGGTGAATTGAGAACCAAATATGGATTCGGTTGCCTTTACCACAATCCATATACTTGTGGGCTAGCCAATTCTTGGATTCCAACAAGGAATAGACCATGGTGAATTGATGACCATACAACTCTCAAAGAATTAAGCATGGGTGGTTGCATATCCTATGATTTTGAGCAAACCATTACTATCAATGATTTGATGTGTCTTTACCAAAGTCGCACCCTTTGGACTAGTCAACTCTTTGATACACTCAAGGTATATCCGGTGAGTTAAAACCATCAACAAAATGCAACAACTGCAAAGTAAAGATAGTTTTTTTTTTTTTTTTTTTTTTTTTTTTTTTAACTAAGAAACTAACAAACAAATAAACAAAGAAATCCTCCTCGAGGCATATGCCTCCCCGAGGTTTATGCCTCCCTTAAACTTTTGAGTTAAGGGTTAAGCATTCCAATATTGACCACAAGGTGTTGAAACCTTTGTCCATCAAAAGCTTTAGTTAACAGATCCGCCACATTATCATCTCAGATGAATTTTAGCCACATTTATCAAATGTTTTTCATATGCATCTCTTATAAAGTGGTGTCTCGATTTCAATATGTTTGGTTCTCTGTGAAAAGCGGATTTTGACAATGCATATGGTACTGATTATCAATAAAAGAGTTGTGTTCATGAAGTTATACCCATAATCTAGCAATTGGTTTTGAATCCAAAGCACACATCCGGTAGCTTTAAAGAAAGAACATACTGCTTGAAGAGTTGAGGTAGCCACAATTGTTTGTTTCTTGCACCGCCAAGAAATCAATCTCTTCCAAGGAATTGATGACCTCAGGTTGTGGATCTCTATCCAAATTTGCACCAAGATAATCATCGTCACTATATGCTTCCAACTTAAAAGGAGACTCTTTGGGTACCAAAGGCCTAAATGAGGTTGGCCTTTGAGGTACTTAAAGATCTTCTTGATCATTGAGATGGGAAGTAAGTGGAGTGACTTGATGTCGAGCACACTTACATCAAAGGTAATATCGGGCCTTGAAGTCGTTAGATACATTAATGAACCAATCATTGATCTCATAAATGAACATTCACATGTAGATCCGGATCATTGTTGGCTTTAGTTTTTGAGCTTCATAAGGTGTTGTGGGATCCCGACACCTTTCATACCAATTTCTTCAACATGTCCTCACATATTTATCCCGACCGATAAATATCCCATCCTGTTCTCGCGAACTTGAGACCCAAAAGAAAGTAAGCTCCCCATAGCACTCATCTCGAAATTCTCCTTCATCGGATCCTCGAATTCCATACACCAAGCTTCTTTAGTGGATCCGAAAATGATGTCATCCACATACACTTGCACAAGTATGATGTCGTCGAGTTCTTCTTCGTGAAAGAGTCTTATCAATTGCACCTCTTCTCGTAGCCATGCTTCACAGAAATGACGAAAGCCTAGCATACCATGCCCTTGGTGCTGATGAAGTCCATAGAGAGCGTTAACGACTTTGTAAACATGATTAGGATGATCCGGGTCTTCAAATCCTTTGGGTTGAGTGACATAAACTTCTCTTCGATCTCTCCATACGTAAAACCACCCTTAACATCCATTTGATACAAGATGAATCCCATGTAGGATGCATAGGCCAAGAAAATTCAATAGCCTCTACTCTAGCAACAGTGCAAACACTTCATCATAATCAATTCCTTCCTCTTGCTCAGAACCTTGAGCTACTAATCTTGCTTTGTTTTTAATCACCACACCCGTGCATCTCTTTTGTTCTTCGTAATCCATTTAGTTCAATAGCATATTTCCCATCGGTAAAGGTACCAATATCCAAACTTGTTGGTTTTGGAACTGTTGCATTTCATCTTGCATTGCTTCAATCCAACTTGAGTCTTCAAGAGCTTGAGAGACCTTGGTTGGTTCTACTTGAGAAAGAAAGCACGCAAATGCACAATGCTTGAAGTCAGTGATTGTCTCTTTGCCGATTAGAGACATAAGAGAGAAAAGCAACTCTGTCAAATTTAGGACTAGAGATAGTCCTTGAGTTCTAACAGAGATAGAATGTCACCAATAATATTGGATTGAGGGTGAGTGATGTTGATTCTTTTAGTAGCGATGGGGTTGACATCAATGGTAGGTTCAAGATTAGACACAGTTGGTACAAAAGTTGTGTCATAGGAAGGTGAGGTGAAATGCGATTGGGTTGATGATTTCCAAGATCGAAGGACTTGGAAAGCGAGTATCTGGTCACCAAAGTCTGTGGACACTCTAGTAGGAAGAGGAGTAGTAATGACGAGCTTTCAGCAGATTTGATGACGATGGGAGAGATCGCATCGGTGTCGCAGAAATATGGTTTCCACCGTGACCTCATTTGCAAACTCCCATCCACTTTCTCGCCTTCAAGCTTAGCCGCAAACTCTTGAGTCGAAGCCTAGCAAGGTCCTCGAGATAGTGTGATTCATCTTCACTCTCACCAAGTATCTCTAGAAGAGTTACCGCAACATTGTTAGGGGAAAGAAGGCACAAGAATGGGTTGTTCATCATCTTCAAATTCACTTCCAGTCGACATCCAAGGTACCGCATTGTTAGTGGGAGTTTCTTGAGAGCCCGCACTTTGGTTAGCCATATGTCTAGAATAACCCGGATAGTCGGTTAGGTAGTCAAGATCAAAAGACCACACATGACCCCGTCCTTGAACATTGGGCTTATCTTCAAGGTATCTCGGGTTCAAAGTCTCCTCTATCTTCTTGGCGGATAAGTTGTACACTGTAAGCCTTGCTATTAGTGAATAACCTACAATATAACCATCATCGCTTTCTCATCGAACTTCCCCAACGGATCACCGGTGTTTAGAATGGTCACTTGACAACCAAAAGGTTTGAGGTAATGAATGACCGAACCTTCCCAAAGAGAAGTTCATATGGTGTTTGAGGTGAGGTCTAGTAATGGAGACCTGTTAAGCACATAGCAAGTTGTGCCAACGCCTTCAAATCCAAAACATAGTGGGCAATTTAGAGTCTGCAAGCATTGATCTTGCGGCCTCTATCAAGGTCCTATTCTTTCTTTCAGCTACCCCATTTTGTTGCGGGGTTCTTGGATTGCTATAGTCCTCTTTATCCCTTTAGACCTACTGATTTCTATTATAATGGCATTCTTGAACTCGTCCCATTATCACATCGAATTCCTTAACCTTCTTGTTCAACTGATTTTCAACGAGGGTGATGAAGTCTTTCACCTTTGGAGTTGTTTCATCTTTAGTCCTTAGAAAGAACACCCAACAAAATCGCTATATCCATCGGTGATAACCAAACAAAAGTACTTGTGATCAATGCTTCGACTTGAGTTGGACCAAATAGATCCATATGTAACAACCAAGAGGCTCAGAGATTATGCTCACTGTAGTGACGGCTTTGTAGGAGGCTCGTGTTGCTTCCCTTTGTTGCATGCAACACAATTATGATCATTGAGAAAACTTTGGAGGGTAGACCTTCAACAAGACCCTTTAGAGAGTGTGTTTATGGTTTTGAAATTCACATGAGCCATTCTCCTATGCCATTTGTTAGACTCATCCAATGATGCTTTAGCCAGCAAGCAAGTGAGGTCACCTTCAGGATGAACTTCATTGAGGTTGAATGTGTATAGATTGTGAGTTCGAGGAACTCTCAGTAGAATTGAAGTAGCTTCTGGAAGCTTGAACTCTTTAGAAAGCACAAGACATTCATCTTCAGAGAAGAGTACCTTGTTCTTGGTGTCACAAATTTGTGAGACCGAGAACAAGTTGAAGTTCAAGTTCCCTAACATAGTACACATTCTCAAAGTTCAATAGGGAGTCCGATGGTGCCTTTCCCAAGAATTCTACCATCACTTCCACCAAAGGTCACATTGCCTCCTTCTTCAATAGGAACAAAATTGTGCATCATATCTCTATTTCCGGACATACTTCTTGAATAACCACTATCAACAATACCAATATCTTTATGTTTAAGGGATGATCCTCAGAAACAAACATATATACAAAAGAATGTTAGTATATCGAGGAGGCTCAAGTCATTGCCGACTTGAACCGCCTTGTGGATCATTAGATTTAGGTTTAGCAAAAGAGTAAGATCCACCATTGTTCTTGGGTTTCCATTGATATTTAGGTCTCTTATTATTCCAAGAACAACTCATTGAGGACTTGACAAAGAAGTGTCCCAACATCCTTTCCCATTTTCATAGAGTCAACATATGCGGGCCAATAACCATGTTTAAAATATGGGCTAATAGGTTGCACATAAGGTCTATCACCGATCTCTCCAAGGAGAGTCGAGATAATTAGCTTGTGGGACATAAGGAGGAATATTTTTAACATTGGTCCACACCGGTCTAGGTTTTCACTGAGTAGCACACACACCCAATCTTTGCTCATAAAATCACAATCCTTAATTAAATGAAATTTACTCATGAACAAAACATGTCTTCCTTTTGGAAGATTGATTCAACAAAGAAGATGTTCTATTACAAGTAGAAGTACTTAAACCGAAATATTAAAGGAATTATTTTAACAGACATATTATTCAAAGATTTAAAAGACAAGTCTTGGGAAACAGCTTGGAGGTGGATTCCTCAGACTATCCTAGAAGGCTTGTCTATGACTTGGGTGCGAGCTTGTGTGTAGGCTCGGTGAGGGCTTGGAAGGTCCGACTTATCACTTGGATCATAGCCGGAAGTAGACCCTTGATCCGATGAATTGTCACCGGAGAAAGAGACAAAGTCATAAGATGAAGCATCGTTGTCGGCAAGTCTTTGACTTTTGCCATACGAGATGGTGTGATCCATCAAAGTCAATAGTAATCGATGTGTCGGTGGGCATGAATTCACCTCTAATAGGTCCAGGACGCATGTAAATCACCTTCCTTTTAAAATGTTCTAAGCCTGCAGTGTAGATTTACGCCCATATTGCCTAGCTTCCAATCCTACATACTTTTGAAAGCCTAAACCTATTCCGAGTTCACCGACCGACTACTATAAAGTGCTCTAGCTAGATTGTCACCGACATCAACCATTGTTTATGTCTAGCTATTTCCTCACTAGTTTCTCTTTAAGCTCTAGGTTCTCAGAACTAGCATCATCTTTTTCTTTTTCGGTGCGTTTTAAGTTAATATTATAAATTTCTAGATCAAATTGAAGCACCTTAATCTTTTCTTCATAAGCTATCTGATTCTTTTGAAACCATACATTTTGTCTTTCTAATGTTTTTAACGAAAGTTTATAAGCTTCATTATCAACATAGCATTCATTGTATCTAGGTTTCATAGTATCATAAGCTTCTTTAAGTTCATTGTATCTTTCACTACAACCAAATATACAGTTGTGTACCAGAAAGTCCCATGAAGGAAAATTGATCATGCCTATCCTCCAAGTGCATCCGCCGAGAATCCAAGCTTCTCAAGACGTTAGCCTTCCTCATTCACAGTTCATGTGCACCATTGACTGTTCATCCATGGTGACAAGAGTCAAGTGCTAGCTCCTTCGATTCTCACCGATAGGAAATGTAGTTAGCTCCCTCCACTCTTCCCTGTCTTTGCATTCCTCGAGAAATGACCCATCCGTGACAAGAGAAGCACTTGACCTTTCTCCTGTCAAAACGAGTGGATCCTTTCCCTTGAATCCAAACTTCCTTCCCCGCCTTTCTTCAAACCTCTTGATATTCATCGAAAGCATGGCCACCGCCATTTCACTTCATCTCCTCCATTTCAAGTGGGTCCACCGATCAAAGTCTTCATATACCGATGTCACCGAGTATCATAATCTGCAACAATGAATGAAGAACATCCTCCAATATACCGCCGCTTTAGCTTGAGGATGTGATGGAGTGGGACGATAAGATGATGATGGTAAGTAAGATGGACTTGAAGCATGCATCATCATATTGGAGTGAGATGTCCCAACAAAGGTCGAATGACCAAGAGGATGCATGTAGGGAGATCCGACATCGTGTTCAAGAGATCTGAGTTTGTTGTATACCATCAAAGGTGAGCATGTCCACCCACCTTTAGCTTTAAGAGCTATACTAACATGTAACCATGATGGAGGCAAAGATCAAGGAACTTTGAATTGCAATCATCATTGTCGCTTTGCATTCACCGGTTTAGCCGACTTTTAATCTTGTGAAACCCGTCAGATCCCTTTGGATACCTTCTTCTTCGTAGATATTGAACTCTTGGAAGTGTTATCTCAAGATGGACTTCCTCATTCTCCGGACTCTTCATTCCTACCAAACCTTGCTTTCAGAGCCATCCAGATGTCCTTTGCATCAACCATGTGGTGAAAATCACCCAAGTGATCTTCGTGAATAGATTGAAGAAGGATGGTTCTCACTTTGTGCTCTCTTTGCACTAGAATCTCTTCAAAGAGGTTTGGGAGGAGCAATGGTAAACTTACCATCAAGGTCCGTGATAGTCTTCTTTGACTGCTTCCATTCTTCACAATCTCCCACTGATTCCAATCAATATTGGAGATCCAGTTCAGCATCTTCATGGTCCACAGATCATATTCTTCCTTCTTCGTGATAAGGAAACCTACACATCTTGTTGGAGAGACTAAGTCTTTGCATAGAGGTGGTGTTTTGATGTTGTTGTTGGTGACTTCGATTCATCATCGGTTCCTGCATGGTGAATATGTTTTGGTTGAATGGGGTGAGGAAAATAAGGTTCTCAAGATCGTAGAGACTCTCCCGAGGCTCGATACCACTTGTTGAAAACTCTTAGACCTTGATGCATCTTTAGCACTCGTGGATCGTTAGTGTTGCCTATGTAATCATAAGCAAACTAATAGACAATCTCTACAACCCGTATTATATAGCGGAAAGTAAATACAAGTTGTTATAACTAAGAACACTTAGATCCTCTATGGATCTTTTTATTAACTGAAACTCTATGTTTCAGATGGGTTTTGTATTACAAACTATGAGGTTCCTTTTATTGACAAGGAACCCTAAACTATTACCACTCAATCGACTAAACATGCAAGTATGCACTTAATGACTAAAACACTAGATAATATTGAGCAAGACAATAATACCCATGCTAACCTCGAAAAAGACAAGAATAATGATGGGTTAGTATTTAAATAACATCACAGATGTCGATCCTAGTCGCTTCCACCCTTCAGCAGTAAACACACAAGACGGCTTTTACTCTTCAAGAGAATCTCTTCTTCAACAGATTCGCTTACTTCACAGAATCCTTCTGAAGAATGACAGCAGTAAATCCTTCTTCGCATAATTCCCAACAGATTCCTAACATACCTTTCTCAATCATGAAAAGGAATATGATTGAGTCTCACTCTTCTTCCATGGAAAGAGTTTATGTTTGTCTTTAGTAAATTTTCTTGATCAAACATTTGTTTGAAAACGAACTAGATCAATTTACCAAAGCCCAAACCATGTTTACAGCTTAATGTTGCATTAATACAATCAAAAGAATTTACAAAATTCAATTTTAGTATTTTCGATAATTAAATCTTTCAAGAAAATAAAATACCCTTGGTCAATATTCATATTAACCATAGAATTTTCCTTGAATCTAGGACCCTCATTATCATAGTTTCACCATATCAGTTGATCTGCTAGTGATGAAAGTATAGAATAGGTAATTGTCGAAGAACAATAATTGACAAACAAGTTTTCAATTCCTAGAAAATATGAGATTTACAATTTTGCCAAACAATTATGCAAAATGTAAGCATGTTTTATCCCATCTTATGCCTTAAGTTATAGGTCTCACTAACTAACTTAATTAAGTTGTCTAATTTAGAAACTGCAAATTATTTAAGCTGAGGTCTCACACAACATAAAGATTCACCTTGTCATTGTAATCTAGCTCAAGGTCTCACATAACTAAATTACAACTTCAAGTGTTTCATATCATTAGATGGCATAAACTTAAATTTTAAAGGGTACAATTTTTGACGTGTAATCAAAACTTATGTATAAAGAAGCATGCATACATCTTCATAACATAACAATTTTCAAAACCTTACTCATAGTTTTAAATTGCTAAGATTAAATTCTACAAAGTTTTAATCGATGCGTTGAGAAACTTACAACTTTGCACTAAGATGCTTCATTACATAGAATAGTTATACTAGGTAGCTCCAATCGAACGCATTGTGGAGGCAGAGGACCGTGTAGCGTTGAAGCATAACCTTAGACATCCTTTCGGTGTGACTATGCGCACTTCTTTAAACCCCTTTGAGTTTGTTCTATTGGGTGAGCCGCTCTAACCATTTAGTACAATCGATCGGTCGAATAAAAGTTCAAGATTTAATACTTAGAAAACAAATCAAATTTCGCTTTATTTAGTCCATTTAATTTTCTATTCTAAAAACCCTTTTGCTTACAAACGTGTCATACAATATAAACAAAAGGCACTTTAATAAAAATTAAAACGAACTCAAATAATATACATATAACTTAACAATTAACATATGTAAAAAAAATTAGCCACATGCATAATTATTTCGATAAAACCTAATAAACAATTCTAGGCGTAAAACCATGCATATATTAACTAGGGCTTTCACCTACAAGGTAGATGAGCCACATGCATCAAGTCGATTGCGTAAGCCAAAGTCAATAATATACCATATAGCACATAACGAATTTCTATTAGATATATTGAGGTCTTCCCCCAATACAATAATTATCAAATAATTAAACATGTGTATATCACTTAACAATTAATCAAAAAACAATACTCCATGGCAAAACATGCATGTTCCACCATGGATTCCATAACAATTATCACCCAAGATATGCATAATACATGGCACATAACAATTATTCATTAAAACCCATAAAATATACATGCAATCCTAGGGTTTCTAAGTTTTACAAAAATAAAACCTAATTAAAAATAAAAGGGTATTCACCCATATATTAAAAAATTAGGGTTCCAATTTTCAAAACCCTAGAAACCATAAAAGCATGTAATAATCACAAAGATTCAATTTTTATGTGTTTCGGTAATTAATTACAACATATTAACGGCTCGTGATGCCACTGTTGGGTTTTACTAATCATAACTATTATAGAAACAATTAAACATCATCAAAGCATGCAGCGGAAGTAATAGGAATATTACTTGTAAATTAATTAACCGAATTAAAAGTATATGAGTACCTTTTACGAATCAATGCAATTAGGGTTTATGGAAAAACCCCAAATTAAGATCAAGAACCAAGAAACAAGAAACCCTAAACCCTAATAAATTAGGGTTTATGAATGTCGACCAAAACCCTTGTCGACCCACCAAGATATGCAAACACAAGTGTATTTGCTCTTCGCTCTTGTACACACGTATTAGTAGCGAATCAATGAGAAAAGCTAGGTTCTTGATCACAATAGATTAACCAAACACCTTTGTTATGCTCAAGGTCACTCATAAATTCCTTACAATGGGAATTCACTCGTCGATCAAGAACAAGAGGGAAGAAAGAAGAAGTTTGGCCTTCTATTGAAATCTAGTGTACCAAAAGATGAATACATGGGGATGTATTTATAGCCTTATGGTAGATGTCAAGATTACTATGGTTTCTGATGTGGGATTCCATAATTTCGGCCAAACACAAGCCCAAAAAAGGGTTCCTAAAACCTTCTCTTGGCTTGTTAACTTTTCTTCATATCCCGTTGACATTTAACGACCGATAATCAAAACTCGTTAAATATTAACTATCGTTAAGTATTTATTTGTGATCAATAATTAAATATTACATTTAATATATTAATTATTATTTACATTGATTCTCATACGTAATGTGTGCAATCCCGAAGTCTCGAGTTCGAATCCGGTCATACTAATATTAATTTATATCCATAACCTTTCATATAAACCCTGCACTAAATACATAATTACTCCGTAATATTTACAAAACACCAAGACTACTTGTTTCTATAGGCAGCAAAATGGGCAAGTCGTCAATAGGTCAAAATGGGCATTCCGTTAACAGGTCAAAACAGGCCCTATTCACTTTCACTTTTTTATCCAGTTTTTTAGTTTTATGAATGATCAAGATCTCAAGTATTTAAAATATATATCAATTTTTTTTTTTTTATTTATATATATATATATATATATATATATATATATATATATATATATATATATATATATATATATATATATATATATATATATATATAAATAAAAAATAAAATAAAAAACACTTTGGTGTGAAGGGCTGCAACGCTTGGGGAAAAGAGACGACTTTTGGTGGGAAAACTATTCTGGAAGTAAACCGGGTAATACCCAAAGCCCAAAATCGCTTAGGGTTTGCTGACTTGACCCCAGGGCGCGCCCCACTGACCCCTGCTCTTTGTTCGTGGCGGAACCAAGCTAGCTAGAATGAGTGTGCACTTCGAACCTCCTAACTCGACTATAACTAGTGATTAACAAACTAAAAATAGAAGAATACCCCACTTTATATAAACGGACCTCACAAACACGTAAACAAAAATAAAGTGTGCACCATATAGGTGATCTGCACCACCAAACCAGTGTCTAAAACCCCACCACCGCATGGTGGTGGGAGGTGTAATGAGGTTGGCGCATGTTGGTGGTCTACCACCCACCATTACAATTAATCTTAGATCGGTGTAATTCGAGCACGTTTACATTGGTTTGTGGGAGTTATAAACACACGAACGACTAGAAGTGTGTGAGCCTACAAGGCACACACGTTAAACACGAGAGTACGTGATGAATGTTTTACTACTTGAATTACATACAACCCGTTCATATATATTAGACCCGACTTGCATGCATGAATACCCAATCTTATATATTCGACTCATGAATTTGACTTGGGTTGAATTTGTCTTTGCCTTGGGCCTAGAGACATATGATTGGAGCATTTGGTTTTGTAGCTTGATGAGAAATTTTAAAGCCCATGATTGGTTATGTCTCATGAGCTATATAAATACAAAAGTATGCATGTAGATTGATTTGATATTCATAATCAGAAGTCAAAAGTAAACAACTATCCCTAAACTAAATCTAACATGTCGATCAAATCACATGCTTATTTACCCAATCGGTTTACATCAAACCGATAAGGATTATGTGACTTTGATAAAATCCTTGAACTTGCTAGATAATCCAAGTTGGTTAAGGTTTTAATGTTGATGGTTCTTGCTAATCCCTGTGATCGAGAAGCAAGAATGATGTGCTTTCTGTTTTTGTTCGTGCCACACATCGGACAGAAAAGAAGCAAATATCGGACAACTTTTGTCCGATATCGGATGGTGTTGGAACTTTAGTTCTCGGGATGTTACATGGACAGAATAAAGAAGGGGTTCTTGAGTTTTCTCTAGTTCGTGGTATTCAAGTTATCAAGGTGTTGATTGGGTTAAACGTTCTTGACTAGCATTTATCGAACGTACTTGGTTTAAGTGTTTGTGTGTGATACTCGTAGAGGCATCTAATTTAGGTGTTTAGTTTCGTATTGGTTTTATTGTCCGTTACAAAAGATCAATTGCCAAGCAAGGTTAGGGTTTCTTTTATCCCTTTTATTAACTAATTGTTTATTAATTAATTGTTTATTAATTACGTGTTTAACCTAATTGCGATTACTAGATCCTTATCCGCTGCGTACTCGTAGAGGTTAATGGTTAACTTAGTTCTAAAATCCCAGCAGTGGCATCACGAGCCATCTCGTTTTGCGATTATGGATTACACATTTCTTATTAATAAACATGTTTTAAAAGGTCAGATGAAACCTAATTTAGTTATTCGTTTTATTTTACTTTGACAACTATATGCAATACTTGTCAATTTTAATAAATAATAACTAGTCACACACAAATTAAAATTATATTGATAATTAGAATTAATTTGTTTATTGGAATTAACTTGTTAATTAGAATTACTTTGTTAATTGGAATTAAATTGTTAATTAGAATTACATGTTAATTAAAATTACTTGTTAATTAGAATTAAAAGTTAATTAGAATTAATTAATTGTTAATTAGAATTATATTGATAATTAGAATTACATATTGTTTATTAAATAAATAAAATTGCGTAATTACTTGTTAATTGAGATTGCCATGCTTTTATGTGTTTTTGGCACAAGACCCACTCAATTGCTTTTGCGATGTATGGGGCGATCTAGGTATTGTATCCTAGTGACGGTCTTATGGTTCTCCTTTTGGGAAAACTCGCGAGAGGACTCGGAACAATATGTGTTTAATATTGATGTTTATGCTTATATGTTTGTGGATTCCTATATGTGCATTATTACCGCTTTGACACCTAATTGTATGCAATATGAAATAATACATATCATAACCATAACATTAATATTGGTCTTTATTTACACGCCTAAATATCATGCTCATTGTGACCTGCTATTTGATTCGTGGAAAATCGTTTTTGTTAAATAAAGTGACCTAATATGATGAAACACGTTTTCAAGAATTTAAAAACTAGACGCTATGGACACTTGGGATGTACGGCTCACCCACTAGAAAAAACTCAAAAGGGGGTTCAAAGAGGTGAGCACGGTCGCACCGAAAGGATGTCTAAGGTTATGCTTCGCTTACCCGGTCCTCTGCCTCCCGTATGCTCGATTGAGCTACCGTGAACCATGATGATCACTACTGTTGTCATTACCAAAAGTTTTAAAATTAATGTTACAAAGTTGTTTTGCATGCTTCTTTGTATACGACTTTTATCACATTTATATGTGCATACCTATTTGTTAATTTTAAGTCTATGACATCCAACTATGAACACGTGCATTTGATTGACTTCTCCGTCAGCCTAAGGGCCTTTCCAACCCATGGTAATTATTTCTCACCGGTCGGACCTATGGTTATTTTTACACGCTCATACTTGGTCACTTATTTCGAGTTAGCTTGGTGGGACCTTGAACACGAGGCATAAGATGAGAACTAAACATGCTCATGACATTATTACTTGTTTACTAATGCCTTGATCGGCCTCATAAATCTAAGAGTTGCATTATGCAATTAACGCTCGCCGCCACCTCTTGACCTATTTTTTTATACACCTGGTCGACCTATGGTAATTAAGTGGGGTTGCAAGATGGATCGTAGTCTTATTAGTAATTAATTGTGTAGTTAATTCTTTAAGAATATAATTATCAAAATACTAGAATTGAACTTTTATGTTCCGATTAATTGTGTTATTGCAACATAATTCGTAAACAAAGTTGTTTTTCGAAGACAAACTTAGTCTCTTTTCCTAGTAAGAAAAGTGAGACTTATACCTATCTTTTCTACTTAGTTGACAAACTAAGATAGGAATACAAATCAATGAACTCATTTATGATCTTTCATTACCCTTTTGTGGTCTAGAGTTAATTGAAAGATGAAATATTTTGTGTAACTGGAAACATTGTGTTTAGAGCTACCAAAATAAAGAACATCATGCACTTGTCACGATGTATGAGTTTAAACCGCAAAGAGTAAAGGAATTACTAGCATATTTGCTAGGTAATATTCTTGGACTCTTATTATTCCTAAAGTGCTAATTACCCTTGGGGCTATGTAGACGATAAAGGAGGAATTGCATGCTAAAGATTCAAGTTAATTGAATAAAAGAAAGGCTAGTCCATTGACTACATAAGTAGAACTTCATATACTCTGTTCAATACCTAAGTACATGCTACTTGTAGGCATTTGAAGAGAATAGGAAAGTATATAAACGCTATATATGCTTTCGATCGAAATGTAACATTTACAATGTTGACAAATCCAATGGGAGCAATAGATTTTATTATGAAATATCATTCATGTAATGTTGTCAATTTCGGTGGGAGCTACGGATTTATTTCGTTAGTCACCCATGTCATTTCAAACTAGCTTTGAAATAATTCATTACTTTCGAATATGAACAACCATTGATTAAAGGAAAATTGCATTTTATTTTATCGATAACTCGTTGCCTTCCGTTGTCGCCTCAAGCGTTATCTATAAAATAATAATCCACAATTCCTTATTAAAGGTTATGGTTCTAAAACTACTTATGATATCTATGACATTATCATATCGTTTGAACAATCAATCACATGTTGTTTGTTTTCATAATATGATGTTGTACCTTTCACAATTGGGAGAAATTTCAAAGTGTGTGCAAGGAACAACAATATTATTGGTATCTCTTGACCGCAAGGTAAGAAAACTAATAAATCTACTAGGACTTAAACACATGAGATGTTTATTGCCCTACTACATTCTAATAATGATTCTACTAGGACGTGAACACGCTAGATGTTTGTTGCCCTACTACATTCAAATGTCATGAAATTGTGTATAGATACTTTAACATTAGACTACAAGATTTAGTCAACATAATTATGGTTATATGACAATGATCATAATTCAAGTATAAAATTAACTTGAAATTACTATAGAACTCAATAGTTTATGTTCATGATTACTTTTGTTAGTATAATTATGCTTACATGTTAAGACATAATTATAAAGTCCTTGAATTAATCAATGACTTATAACATAAAGTATATATAGTAAAAGTGTTATGTGTTCTAGTTAACACATAAACATAAGGCCTTTGAATTATTCAAAGACTTATAATGTATTATTGACATGTTATGTTTTCTTGTAAACACATGAACATATAATACTTGAACAATTTTGTCTTCTTGTGAACACGTGAACATAAGGTTCTTGTATTATTCAATGAATATACATTATAGCATGCACTTGGTTCATAAATACTTTATATGCAATTTGGATTGACCCAATTGACAAGTATTTGTTCAAAAGAGAATTAAGTTATCTATAGAATTCTGATATAGTTTCACAATTCTAATAACTCATAGGATACCACTTCATTATGGTATGTCTAATGTGTTGGATCAAACATTATTCATAAAGTTTGGTTCTTGATAGCTTTAATTGCTCTACCTCCAAAACATATCAAGGTTAGAAATTGTGTGTGTCATGGATACACTCAATATAGTTCAAACCTAGAAGGTATTCAAGACAACACATAACTGAAAACCCTAATTCATTAGGTATTTGAGGTTTTACCACTCAAACCAATTGAATCATAAACCCTTTTGTTTTTTTTTTGATTTTTCTACACTTTCTAGCTTGAATATTGTAGTTTTGGTGTTCTTCCGGCTTGAAAACACAAAACTGCTAGAACTTTTAGTTATAGAGTGATACTAAATTAGAGTTTCTATAAACCCTAATTTGAGTTTTGAAAGGAATTCCATTATATCTTGATTTAAGTTCGAATTTGTTAAATCCTATGAAGCAGCTTTATTAACAAATCTTGAGATGAGAACTTAAAATGTATTTTGTGGTTCCCAATAAAAAACAATTTATTGTTGCTTAAATACTTAGTATTTAGAGAATTGTCTCTACCTACAAAAGTAAGTGGGAGTATATGCATATCTCAAAGTTTTTGAGAACAAAATACTTAACCTTCTAAATCCACTTATTAATGTCATACTAAGGTTAAACATGAAAATGTCGACCAAAGTATAATGATTACTCTCATTCATAAATCCGAAAGGATGCCTCATCAATTGAGTGATATTTTATATCAATGCTGATGGATATAAGTTAGAAGATTATTGTAAATAAGCTAACTACTAAAATATATCATCACATCTTGAATCTGATAAATGTTTTAGAACCATGAATGATAAGATGCGATCCTTAAAAGGCAAATCGAGTTTGAGCTTGATTGTTATTTCGCCTAACAATTAACCTATGAGATTGAATGAGTTTTTTTTGAAGAAAGGCTCACAAGGACAAAATTGTATACATGTTAATGTATGGCATTTAATAAGAAGTTTTAATCATACTTAAGAAATTGATCGTGATTAAATTTTCTTATATAATATACGATTAACTATAAAGATATTTTATTGTCATACGTGTGATTTGTAGGTTGAATATGACAATCGATTTTATAACTCTTTCTTTAAGATTACCTTTTGCGAGGACGGTATGTAATCAAAAGGGTTATGAATCTATATTATCTTTATGTAGTATACAAAATTTATGCAATCCAAGTTTGGATTGATCGCATCTAAGAGTGAAATCTTGAATTTAATTACAATATGATTCTCGATTGAATTAAGATATCTCTTGAGTACATCCGACATTGAGTGGGAGCATTGTGTTTTTCTTAAAATTTATATGTCAAGATATCATTCTATTTAAGCTAGATATTGATCCTTAAGCTTGGAATGAAACTTCACTTGGAATTTAGGAATAAAACAAACAACCTTGGAATAAATGTTTATCCGAATAAACAAATGCGGAAAATTAAGTCTAACACAAATGCAATATATTATTCAAGCAAGTCTTAAATGATATATTTCACTTGGAGTAATTTATTACGTGGATAGAAACCTTATGTTGTTTTAACTAAGGATTCATCATGTATATATTATATTGTGTATAAGACTAATTGTTGCTTTTGTACAAGAACAAAATGAGCTGACAACAGCAATATCTAATTGCGAGTGTTTAGATTATTGCTTTTATAAATGTTACTAATTATAAAACATAGTGTTGTATAAGTACAAATGATGCTAGAGGATTATTTATACTAGTTGTAGTAGAATTTTATCATTTATGATAAATCTATCGACTAGCTATGCTCAACATAGAGCATTGTTGTATTATACATTAATGAATGAGAATACTTTACACTTTTAGAAATCAGTAAAGATGATTGTCAAGTATGTCGTTGATTTCTAATATCTCATGCAAGGTAAGACGACATCTCCATACTATAACTCTTGCAATAGTATGAGCATATGAGATAAGACACTCATCTTATATTTCAAATCACTCACTATATGTGAAATTTTGAAACAAGTATTCGAAAGTTTACTCAGATGACTATTTAGTTTTCTTTTAAAGAAAGGTTGAGAATGTTGGAAACATTAGGGTTCAACTTACTAAATGAGTTTCATGCATATCTGCTTTAGTATTTGATAATTGGGATTGAAAGACAATTTTACTTTATGATGAATAAAGATACTTGGTATTTGTTATTCATTCATATAATAATTGTTATCCTATATTTGCATGTTTAATCCTTGAATGATTTTATTGTTCTAAATATGTCCATTGTCGGTTAACAATATGGGAATATTGTTATGTAAGGCAAATGTGAGTGTTGGTTATATTCTAACGAGAATGTGGATTGTTCCCACCAAACTCATATGTATTCACTAGAGATGCATATTGGATTCCCCAACTTTCAAACATTTACTTTTGGATCCTTGTTATAAGTAAAATATTGAAAATTGTTTATTATCTTCATCCTTAGACTTGAGATACAAGCAAGTTCTCATATGTGTGGATATCATTTTTGTAAGTATACGCAAAACGCTATCTCGAACAAGGTAGTTATAAAAGCTATATTTCGAGTGATGTGAAGCAAAGATCCACAACACTTGTAGTCAATAAAGGATTTGTTGCTCCACTTGATATGTGCGAAAGATACCATGGCGCCTCCGCATTTAATCGATAATTTTTGGCCAAACCCAGGGTAATGCAAGATGATTCTTGATTACATTTGGTATATCCGAATTAAAATCTATAACGAGATTCTAAATGGTTAAACTATATGGAATGATTTAAGATCCATAATCCATGGTTTAACGGTATCTATAACAAAGGATGATAAGAGCAAGACATTGAATGACCATGCTATCGAGAAACTTTTATTAAACTATTCTCTCGGACACTTTTAGTTAAAAGCGAGTGAGAGCGTTTGCTAGGCGTTTTGCGTTAGTTTTGTGTGCCATTCGACACACCAACTCCCAAGTGGGAGTTGTTGGTTTTGGGAGTTATAAACACACGTAGCGATTAGAAGTGTGTGAGCCATGTGGGCACACACGTTAAACACGAGAGTACGTGATCAATGTTTTACTACTTGAATTACATACGACCCGTTCGTATATATTAGACCCGACTTGCATGCATGAATACCCAATCTTATATATTCGACTCATGAATTTGACTTGGGTTGAATTTGTCTTTGCCTTGGGTCTAGAGACATATGATTGGGGCATTTGGTTTTGTAGCTTGATGAGAAAGTTTAAAGCCCATGATTGGTTATGTTTCATGAGCTATATAAATACAAAAGAATGCATGTATCCTACGAATGATTGATCTGATATTCATAATCAGAAGTCAAAAGTAAACAACTATCCCTAAACTAAATCTAACTTGTCGATCAAATCACATGCTTATTTACCCAATCGGTTTACATCAAAACTGATTAGGAATTATGTAACTTTGATAAAATCCTTGAACTAGCTAGATAATCCAAGTTGGTTAAGGTTTTAATGTTGATCGTTCTTGCTAATCCCTGTGATCGAGAAGCAAGAATGATGTGCTTTCTGTTTTTGTTCGTGCCACACATCGGACAGAAAAGAAGCAAATATCGGACAACTTTTGTCCGATATCGGATGGTGTTGGAACTTTAGTTCTCGAGATGTTACCTGGACAGAATAAAGAAGGGGTTCTTGGGTTTTCTCTAGTTCGTGGTATTCAAGTTATCAAGGTGTTGATTGGGTTAAACGTTCTCGACTAGCATTTATCGAACGTACTTGGTTTAAGTGTTTGTGTGTGATACTCGTAGAGGCATCTATTTTAGGTGCTTAGTTTCGTATTGGTTTTATTGTCCGTTACTAAAGATCAATTGCCAAGCAAGGTTAGGGTTTCTTTTATCCCTTTTATTAATTAATTGTTTATTAATTACGTGTTTGACCTAATTGCGATTACTAGATCCTTATCCCCTCTTGTGTCGTTATTTTAACACCCCCCCCCTCGGGTGTGGTGATGCATTCTTTTTTTGATAACTTGGTGGTGGTCACGACCATGTTGCGGAGAGCAAAAAACAAACACAAATATGTGAAGGAAGAATGATTGTGGTGTTATGTTTATTTAAAAAAATACATGTATGGTTATTAAAACATGAAATGTATGAAATGATAAAGGAGATGCCGGATTATGGTGATGGAGATGCAAAATCGACCAACAAAAAGGGGTTGTGGTATAATTTGAAAACTTCTATTTAGTTTGTAGCTAGTGGTGTTTTCGTTTGGTGGCATGTCACAAACGATTTAGCGGTCGTGAAGCGTTTGCTTGAGGTTAATGTGGTATTTCGTAACTTAAATTTTATGTGATTAATATACTTTACTGGGTAACCCTTTACCAAAAAAAGAGGGATTGTTTGGTGGGGGTGAGGGGGTTAATTATATTTTTGTTTGTATTATAATTTTTTCATAAAAACTTTTATTTTTTTAGAGGTTTTATGTAAATTACAAAAAGAAATAAAAATAGATTTGGTGGTGAATCTGGTGGTCATATTACACATGTTTGGTGGAGAGAGAAGCTAATGTGGCTTTGAGTTAACAGTGATGAACACAGTCACCATTACACCTAGTCTTAGAACGTTTTCAGGTGTTTATAATTAAAACCTTGTTCGGCGGTAAACTTTTAGTTTATAACATATAATTTTAAAATGACGATAGAAGAAACTTTTGGTGTTTAGCTTTTAGAACTGGTTTTATTTGACACTTTATACTTGGTGTGCAACTTAAGATGAAGAGGTACCGAGAAGTACTTTTTTTGCGATTGATGTGGTGAGGCTCCATACATTTTAGTCCCAACATACGCAGATGGGCTGCAAGTTTAAGAGCTAAGGACTTAATGGTGCCTTTATCTGAGTTGGAGCATAAGGCACATATCTCTCCCCAAAGCTGCAGACAGGTATAACCATACATATGAGTAGGGATGAAATGACTACGATCAGCACCTATACAACGATAATTTTTGTAAAAGAAAATCATTGATTTACCTAGTGTAGAATATACATATAAGAAGGATGTTATGTGCTTCTCAAGCTCCTTGACCCCGGTCTCCGCATCGTGACAACTATTTCAGGGTGTTTGGATTTTTGTTTTGAAACTGATTATGATTACCACTGTAAGGAAATCAAGGATTCATAAATATTATGTGATTCTATGTGGAGTTGTGGAAAATACTTATTGACCCATCATAAGGATTATCAAGGACACCGAATTTACTTCATAGTAGCATCAACAAATATTATGAATCGCTATTTCGTGGGTATTTGGATTCTTCGATATTATGAGGCAAACACGATGCGGGATGTAGACGATGAACCAACATTGTTGTAAAGACAAGTTATGAAGACTATATTGCGTCTATAACATTAGGGGGGGGTGAATGTTGGACCTTAATGTTATAGAAGAAAAGATTAGGGTAGGTTACAACGTTTTACTGAATCGGTGCAACAAAGAGGCATACCGATTCAGTAAAACGTTGTAACCTATTCTAAAGCGGTTTATACCGTTTATCCTAATGACCCAGCCTAAACTAACTTCGGTTTATACCCAAACTTACAAATACATAATATTTAAAATACACTAAACTACCCTAATCTTTTCTTCTATAACATTAAGGTCCAACATTCACCCCTAATGTTATAGACGCAAATATAGTCTTCATAACTTGTCTTTACAACAATGTTGGTTCATCGCCTACATCCTGCATCGGGTTTGCCTCATCCTTTTCTCTCGATTTTGGACATTCACATCGTAATGCCCAAGTTCATGAAACTTATGACACCGTATGTGACTCTTGTCCCGTTGCACTCCACTATCGCCTTGACCTTTCCTGGACCCCTGACCTCGTCCAAAGTATCCATGATTTGAGTTTCCACAGCCACAATGCTCACATCTCTGGTGTTTATCCTTCTCTTTTTTGTCTGCTTCCGTGAATAGAAGTCTACTAGACATATCTTCCTCCTTAGTCTGCTTCTTGGTGCGTTCCTCAAAAGCCTTCAATCTCCCAACGGCTTCTTGAAATGGCATCGATAAGACCGCAAATTGTTCGATTGCGGCAATAATTTGAATAAACTTTTCTGCACCGAGCCCAAAAGTTTACGAACCAATCTTTATTGTCAAGGTATGTCCGAGATCGCTTGCTTGTGATGCAATCTCACCGATCTTTCCCAAGATAGACATCGAGTGAATCATTAACATCCATCTTTAAAGATTCAAATCGACTCAAGTGTCAGAATCGCGCTTCTTTAACCCTATCAACTCCTATGTGTCGAACCTTTAACGATCCCGTATATCCTTTGTCAAGTAAGATTAGCAATTTGCAATATCATGTTTTCTCGAAGTGCTTGGTATAACATTGCAACTGCTGTGTTGTTCTTCTTTTGATCCACTTCAGTTCTCGCTGTAGGTTCCACTGCTTCCCAAATTCCATGGACGTTAAAAATTGCCCTAATCCTTAATGCCCAAATAGTATAATTTGTAGAGTTGAGGATTGGGCACTGGAAGTTTAATGATAATCCTCCTTCCTTTGCAACATTTTCATTCTTCTTTGACGAATCCTCAGTCATGTTTCTTGTCCTCTTTCTACCAATCTTAATTAAATTTCCCTTCTTTCCACAAATACTAATCTGATTATGCTTTTATTTATGCCTCCAAATCTGATAATAAGAGTAAAAATTACTAATTATATTTGTAAAAGGTTCTTAGAAAACAAGCTTGGTTTCTTTGGTCCTCTAGTTCTTGATCAAACCTCGCTGTTGAAAGTCAAACTCGTCTTGCCAATGATTGTCAATCCGCCGCTAATGACAATCAATCCTCGCTTCTCCGCTTTTCGACAATCAAACCTGCTTCCCCGCTGTTGATCCTGATCAATTTACTGTTGATAATCAATCCCGCCTTCCGCTAATGATAATCAAGTCCGCCTTCCTGATTGAATTTTCTACTTCCCTGAATCGAAAAACCGCTCTGTACCAGCCCAATCTAACTTCGGTTTATACCCAAAGAGATCAATCCTATTCTAAAGCGGTTTATACCGTTTATCCTAATGACCCAGCCCAAACTAACTTCGATTTATACCCAAACTTACAAATACAGAATATTTAAAATACACTAAACTACCCTAATCTTTTCTTCTATAACATTAAGGTCCAACAAATATAATTATATACCAAGTTTCCTTCGCCTCTGCATTTCCAAAAAAAAATAATAATAATAAAAAATAAAAATAAAATAAAATAAAATAAATAAATAAATAAAACTTTTTAAATAAATAAAAAAAAAAAAACTTTCTTCACCTCTAAAACCCTGTAGAACATTAAAAAAAAGTCATGTACCGTTACCCCGGAGTAATAATTTATCATTCATTAGACACTGGGGGTGTTTGGGTAAGCTTTTTCAGGAAATTTATTGGCACAAAAAATAGGTTCTTTTTCAGTTGCCATTATGGAGATGCTTATTTAAAATAAATTATTGAGCTAATAAGCGTAAACAATTGTTGGGTTAATCAATGAGTTTGTCATGAAGCCTAACACTAAGTTATGAACTTTAGAAGGAATAGCAAAGTTGGGTTCAACAATGGTAACATAGTGCATGATCTACTTAGCGGGTTGACGTTGACATAGTGTGTGAAAATGACGGTCCAATCTTTTAACCCTAAGTCTTAGTCTAAAATAAGAATATCTTGTGTTGTGCAGATTATTGGGTAAATTTTTCACGATGACTTCTTAAGGAAAGCTTTTTGTGTCAAATAAGTAGTTACACCACATTGATTAAATGCCAATTAAAAACATCTAAGTTATAAAAAAACGAGGTAGAAACCTCGCTGGCGTTGCGTGCAGACTTTTTAATTTTTTTTGACACTTTGATACGTTGCACTAAGTTGACAATCTGTTTATTTATTTTTGTTGTTTGAACATCTTTTTTAGTGTTAAGAAAGCAAGAGATGTACTTCTTGAATAACAATACAATACTATTGTTAGTAGTAGTATACAACTCATGAGGACTTAACTTCTATTTCATCTGTAAGCAATCATTCAGGTGTTTAATGCAATGTCATGCATGTTGCCATTTGGGATTACAGGAAGTACACTATTGTTGATTAAGTAGGATACACGATTAAGTAGGATATAGGAAGTTTACTATTATTGTTGATTAAGTACAATACAATGCCATTCTTGGTAGTTGTATACAACTCATGAGGACTTAACCTCTATTTCATCCCTACTTGTTTTGTTGCTGAAATCTTGCCGCTTCTTTCACATCCACACTCTGAACCTCCAACTTTTCTTCCTACTGTCATTAAATAAAAGGTTGAGGTGGGTTGGGTACGAATCTGAACGATGTTAGACTAAAACACCAGTTGCCAATCACAGCATTGCTGCGCATGCTTTTATTTAACCTGAAAGAGACAGGGATACCAATACGTTATCTATAATAGTAACCATTTGTATGAAATGTTATACAAATCAAAATAAGAGGAAGTGGCTTTTGAAGAATGGCATTTTACCATGCTCAATCACAGCCTGGAACCGCATGAGCGTGACAGACCAAGTCAGTGTTACAAATCGTGTCTGACTTACTTTTGGCATTCAAGGATGCGATTTTCTGTTGGTGCCACACGTACTGCCAGAAACTTTTTCTGAACCTTCGTTAATTCCTACAAAGGGAGCAAATTTATATGCGTCGGTCTAGTGTTGTGTGTATGAGTCCCCCGAAAGCGGATGAATGCGACGAAGCCTTACCATTTGAGCGTTACAAACTGTGTTAAAAATAACAGTTTGAAGCTTTGCTTATTTATTTATTTTTTTGCAAATCGTGTCGGTCGATGCACAGTTTATCGATTAAGTAGAAGTATGTATATATATAAAACTAAAATATTTGTATTTTGTAAGTAACCTAAACCTCGACCAGCGCGGAAGTTACTTTAGTAAGTCTATACATGTACCTGCAGCAGCGGACAATCCTTGCAGCAATGGTTCACCGTGGTACCCCGTAAGATTAGCCCGACAAATGTTGGACAGCCATTGCACAGTCGTCAATTAGCTACAAAAAATTGACTCTAGCAGAATTCTTTTAATTCTCGCCCTCCTGAATGTTGACGAAAAAAAAATTGCAGTTAAATACAATAAAGTTTCACTAAACTGAGGGTCGAATCTCCAGCCACAAAGGTGGTCCCGAACACCATCCTTAGCGGCAACCACAGTTCACACAAGTTGTAGAACGTGATATAAGATCTACTGTATAAGCCAACTAAACTGGAAACCAAATAAATCAATACAAATCCATATCTATAAAAAAAATCCTTTATTTTTTATTAATGTAAACTGTAAACAAACACTAACTAAAAAGCTATTCATGAATGCTAATATTAACAATGTAATAAATAAAAGGATACATGCTTACATACCTCAAAACATGACCAGCTTCTTGAAACTTGTACACGCAAGTTGTACTCCCAAGGTTACTTTTGTTTCATACCGAATATTGTTGTGTCATCGAGTAGACTCTTTCCACTCTGAAGTACACTTCAATCCTCAGTCGCTGATGTTGACACGCGATGTTCAGGATAGCAAACCCGTCTAATCGCCCCCTCAAATTCCTTTTGCTATTTCAACAGTCTTTGCGCAAAGGTCTGCACCAGACGTATTGCTAGACCATTGTGACAACGAAAGGAATTCAAGGGGAGAATTAGAACATGGCAATATCTTAAATATCTCATATCAGTATTAGCAAATGAAGACTGCAATATTCTACCAAGTGGAAAGATTCCAATCGATGACACGACTATTTAGTTGGATAAGATTCCACTCCTTCCGACTGCACACATACGGATAATTCCAAACACCCCTTAATTACAAAAATGCAATTACCTATGATTCTGAAAGGAAATATAAGCGTATATACAATATGAGGATAGTGGCATTCCAAATAGTATTGTTATAGTATTAGAATTAGAACCTACCGTTATAGCAACACATACATGGTAGTTGGCAGGTAACATTATTTGCTGTGAAACCTTTTATGTTCATTATTCATGGTTCCCGATCTAGCATACAATAACAAGAATACATACATGTTAAATACACACACCGAATCTTGCGAACGTATTACTTTATTTGTCACGTAATCCATACTTTCACTAACACGCCACAAGTCACGTAAACACATCAATAATGAAACAAATGAGGATCGATATATGTATACAATAGCGATACCAGTAACCAACATGGCTGCAAATCATACATTCGATATGACCGCCCGCCACGATGCAGCCAATAAAATGTACACTAATGGTCAGATATTATCATCATCGCCTATAGAAAGGAGAAGGCCAAAATTCATGTACACGATAGCGCCACCAAGCAACAAACAAAGGACCGAAGACTATTTCAAAACTTGTGACGACGGTCATGTCATGCTGCTTTGTGATCGTAATCGTATATATATTCATTTCAGGACACAAAACAGCGATAGAACCAAAACAAGCCTTGAGCAAAGCCACAGAACCAAAACCACTCAACATCTGCAAGTACCAAAAGAAAGCCACAAAATCCTTCATGGTTGCGTTACAATAAACGCCCCCCCAAGATAAGACCTTTTTAAAGGTTTGAATTATCAGTCAATAATAAACCTTAGAAGTGTAGCAAAAGAAAGGCAAGAAAACCTCCATGGCTGCGCTACTAAACGCCCCCCAAGAAAAGACCTTTTTAAAGCTTTGAAATATAAGTCGGTAGTAAACCGTAAAGGTGTAGCAAAGCGAAGCCAAAGAACTCCATGGTCAAGCATCGAACGCCCGCCAAGATAAGGCCTTTCAAACTTTGAAGTGTCGAGAGTGTTAAACTAACAATATTTTTCTCCAACCGAACCATCGCTATTCAAAAGTGTTTCGGTATTCAAGAATAGGATTTTGCGCCACTTGTAACATCCTATTACTCGCATGCAGGATCAAGATTCGACAAGAAAAAGCAATCCCAAGACATCAAGAGTGTGCTTAGTTTAATGGGTCTTTGGAGTTGAATGCTATCTTCATTGAATGCTTTCTACCTTTTTGTTAGTTGCTTCTCTTGGCTTTTGTTTTAGGGTTTTTTTTTCCTTTTGTTTTGGTGTTGGATCATAGGTCCTAGCTTTGTTCTTTTTTTTTTGGGCCATGTCGAATGCGTGAGGTTATTGCACCCGTTGTGTTCGCCTGTGAAGTGTATGCGTCTCGGTCTTTCGTTGCACCAAACCATTGTTGTGGCACGGTTAGGCTAGCTATTTTGTTATTTGTTGTCTATAGAGTTACACTTATTGTCATGTTTATTCTCAGAACATTTATACACTTATGTTGTTTTTTCGTATGCAGGTGTTGTTCAGGACAGACTCATGCGCAATACAGGCTAACAGATGTCTTTATATTATAGTGGTCATACAGGAGTGGGCTATGCATCAGTGGGTGTTTGTTTGGGGGTAAATGGCAATACCGCGGGCAATTTGGAGGCGCATTAGCCAAAGACTCCTTTATATTCCTATTCCTGATATATCGTTTAGCATTCTGATATATCTCAGCTTTTCTTCCTGGATCGTCAGTAATAAGTCATGAGGAAGAATACGAGGTGGACTCGGATTTAGAATCTACGGCTACTGGTAGGTTTAATCCGACACAAGAATAGGAATTTCGCTTCTGATTAGTTGTCCTCCTTATGAGAAATTTCTGACGTTTGATTTTGAGCTAAGTCCTTTTGTTTTCATTTTGACGTTTGAATCTGGGATTATTAGGTTTTGTTTTGGAAGTTCATCTTAAGACGATTCTGCAAATTTTGTTTGGTTAATGGAAATAAAACAAAATTTTGAAAGTATAGTTCCTGTCTGTTGTTGCTTCTACTAGATTCGTTAAGTTTCCGTTAGTCCTCATAAGTTTTGTCCGCTATTTATTTTCTTCATGATGTTATTACTGCTTGAATGAAGTATGACCATCATGATGGTATACTCATGTGTATCTGGTTTGTTATAGTAGGTTACTTGCTATCTGTGTATTATCTGTATGTGGTATGTTTTGTTATTAGTTATGTGTTTTGTCATGACCCGAGACCGAATATAGTGACAATAAGAACTTGTTATGTGATGCAAGTATTATGACGCCTGATCAACGTAATAATACCGAGATCATATAATCGAACTTATTAAAGGTATACGACGTCGGGTAATGCCTGTGATTGATGTGTATAGACCTTGACTTGTATCTCTATTTGGTGCTTCATGTTCGCTTGAAATTCGCACTAATTGTGAGATTTTCGCCGATATCCGCTTCGTATAAGTTATGTACGCTTGAATCAAGTTGTTATGATCTGCACGAACCTATAGATTGCTATGACCACCTTAAGCTTATACGCTCCACGTATTTCGCTACTAGTGAGGCCGATAGGATTTATTCTGCCTATGCATATGATGTCCTCATCATTAGATATCTCGAATAAGTTAGAATTTGTCGCTTGATTTTCAGCGCCTCATCTCGTTTCTCCACCATTATTCTCGATAAGTGTATAATTATCTAATATAAGTATTCGACTATTGATATGATTTACGAATAAGTATGAGTTCAAATATTCGATAAGAACCATTTGTTCCGAGATCGATTAACGCTCGATATATTCCTAGAAATTTCAAACCGATTCGCCTCTCTGCTCATTCGCCTTGTCCAATTTCGAGGACTAAATTTTCTTTAGAGGAAGAATTGTAATACCGAATTTCTAAAATTCACAAAAGACCAAAATACCCTACAATCAAAAGTATGAATAATTAATTCATAAGAATACCAAGTAAGCTATGTAAATTCAGAGAATTTTAAGAAATATCCACATGATCTAAATAAATAATAGACACTTTGTAAAGGTAATTTTATAGTTTATAACTTTATAAAAATTAGTTTGTATTTTTATAATTGCTGAATATACTTAATTAATTTTATAAAAGAAATAAAATTAAATAAAAGCCCAATATAAGTTTATAAAATTTAGAGTCCATTTATTTTAAGTCCAATACATTATAAAGCCCACAAGAAAAATAGTAACTCAAGTATATATACAAAAATTCGGTTCCCATAATCCCTAATAACCGATTATTCCCAAACCGACTTCAAAACCCCTAACAAATCGAATTCCAGTTTCCAGAGCTTGAGACCATTTTTCTTGGACGAGATTTAAGGTGAAGAAGGTGAGAAAAATAGTGTTCGAGTTCCAAAGCTGTTGGTTTGAGCGTGGGTAGTTTTTGGGTCGATTAGGGTTTCGACGAGTGCTAGTTTTGGTTTCTTTTGTTCTAACGATCCAAGCTCATCAAGGGTAAGTTCCTAATGTTGCTTTCAGTCCTACAAGTCACATATAACACATAAAAATTGGCCATGCATGTTTTATAAGTCGTATGGAATTAATTTGATTTAAAACCCTAGGAAGCGTATAAAAATAACGAATGGGTGTATAATATTTTTAGAGATCATGAATCTATTTTTCCAGAAGCTATTACATGTTATAAGACCTGAATAAAATGCATAATTATGAATTCGAAGCTTGTGTGAATTGTTTTGGGTTTTTCTTGTTCGAAACGCATAAAAAGGAAAGGTTTTTAAAAAGGGACGATTAGGGTTTGCTTGAACTAGGGTTTTCTTGTTATCATTAAGGGTAATAAAGGAAGTAATAATGATGAGCTAATGATTGGTTTAACCTAGGTTTAGGGCTTGTACTTGAATAATGCACATTCGGTTCTAAATAAAAGGTTTGGGTTGGTTTTGTAAATATTGAAACTTAAAGGTTATTTTGTAAACAAGAAATACATGTACTAAACGATAAAATAAGTGTGGGGTTAAACGTAATTTTGGATATTTAGAGGCCATTCAATTGTATTTAACTTAAAAGGTATGTTTTGTAAATTCCAAAACCTTTGGGGCTAAAGGTGTAAATTCGATAATACAAGGTTAGATTATATAATTAAAGATGTTAAAGGTGCAACATGTAATTCGGAGTGATTATGGGTCAACATGTGTAAATGAATTACGTAAGGACATGCATGAGTTTTGAGATAACTTCGTTTGTTTTCATGTACGCTCTAGGTCAAAGTGGAAATCATTAAAGGGAGTAACATGTTAATTGAATGCGTAATAAATGATATTAAAAGTATGGAAACCCTAGAACCTAAATAGGGAGTGATTAGGGTTAAAAGCTAAGTGTGTGATTTCGTTATTTCATGTAAGTTATAGATTATGTAAACTATGTTGAAAGAGAGTTTTAAAATCCGTCTTTGACAATTGTAAACCCTATACTATGAATAATGATCATATAAGTCCTCAAATAAGATGTATGCCATATTAAGCCCTTAAGTTTACCGTTTGTCATTTGCAACCCATAAGTTAAACTAATTAATTATTAAGACTCTAAAACATTGTAATTCCGTCCGTCACTAAAAAATGAGAATAATCTAACAACTTTAAAAATATTAATGAGATTAATCCATATATCGATAAGTATTAAATAAATCATAATCCGTGTAGATTCGTCGGAGGAGACGCGACGTTACATCTTCGTATTCGCTCATTCGTTGCTTTTCTCTCATTTGCTTTAGGCACGGATATTCTGCCTTACTTTAAGACACTTGTATTATCGCATGATATTCCGACCTTTTCAAGAAGGTCCCTCATGTTTCCTCCTTGTCATTTATCTCATGTTTATTAGGATTCCCAATGCCATTGCTATGAACCCTTTCTCAATATTTGATCTGTTGTTTATATGAACTGATGTTCTGTGAACTATGCAATATCCGATGTGAACTTATGTTGGGAAGACTTTGATATGTACATTTGTTGAACCCTCGCTATATTGGATTATGAACTTATGATTATGAAACTCGTTATGAAATTCGCTTATGAATATGTGATATGCCTCTATGATAGGAACTTTGATCTCCGACTATCCGAATATGAACCTTATGATCCGAACTATCCGATATGATTTCGTGACTTTGAGTTTGACTATGATCCGTACTATATCCGAAAACTGTTTGACTTAAGATGGTTGATAATAACCAAATATTTAACTAGTCATGGGGTTCCATGTCCAGATCGCTGATGCACCTCGATATGACTCTGTGCGCGAGAGTGATGTTCGCCACGCTCGGATGGTGAAGCATATTTTGAATATGTGAAGGGGCGATGGATGCATCCTAGATCCGATCTCGTTATCCGATATGTTATCTGGTGAATGATGTCATGTGCAATACGCGTCTTCACGAAAATCCGGGAGCTAGCTACTCCATATATATTTTCTGATGTTACCTTTTGAAGAAGAAAGATATTTCTGATATGATATGTTAATTAATGTGTTTATGACGTATTTGTTTAAGTGATTATTAGTTGCCATGCTAGGATAAGACTAATACGTTAAAACATGATTCGTATATATGATATTATGATTTGATATTGTTACGTGAATGCGTTGATCTGCAAGATGAATGTGCTAGTGTATAATCGAGTGTTTTCAAGGTTAATTATCTCGTCTCGCATATGCGACCGCCATGTTAAAACTTTGCTAAGGTTAGGATTTGATATGAGAACCGTTTAGCTATTATGTTCCGCCATGACCGCCTGGCTATTATTCCGCTGCTACAATATTGCTTTAAGAATATTAAATGTTGATTAGTTGATTTGTATGAATGCCATGTTTACCTGTTTAGTAGTGTTTTCCGTTAGTTTTTAGACATTCTGCTTATGGCGTATACGTAATCTGTTATTTTGATATGTTAAGTGTTTGGTTGTTCGATGTGTTTGTGTTTGTGTCATTGATGTGCTTTGTGATGTCTAAACTGCTATGTGGTTGTTTGATTTGATATTTGTGCTACCGCTAATTCTAAAAGATCCTTCGTCATTATTTCATTTTATTTTCGTTATTCAGATATTTGTTTTGTTTTAGCTTTTGTTTCGTTATATCCGCTCACCTGGCTTTGTAAGCTCACCAAGACTTTTATTTTCCTGCAAGCAGTATTTAGCATTCAAGATGAGCTTGTGGATAATGATCCGGGCTCGAGAGTAGAGTCGAGAGCAAGATTGACCATAGAGATCTTAGATTTATTTTGAATTTTAAGTCATTTATATTATCTTTTGTAAGTTTTTGTAAAGGCTTCCGCTTTTGTATAGTATTGAAAGTTCTGATATGAAACCGTATTGTGATATCTTTACCCTTGTCGGGTCGGGGTCTTACAATTTCTGATCCAGATAAGGTTTTGATGGCTTTGCTCTTTAGAAGATTAGATGCTAGGCTGCATGTTTTTTTTCACTTTTGTTGTTGCCTAGCTTCGTTGTTATTGCCGGTTATGTTTAGTTTCTCAGGTTAAATGGTTTGTATTAATTAGGGTTTGGCTTTACTTTAGGTTTTTTTCTTTGTAAATTAGTTGGGTCGCTTGCATTTTGTGGTGTTTATGTTTGATTGCTAAGGCTAGATGGTTTATACGGGTACCGTTTAGATTTGGTTTAAATACTTTTTTAATTAGATTTTGTTGAAATATTATAACATCCGTGAAATGTTTGTGGGTTTCCTATGTTTTTAGGTGATGCTGTGGCGGGTAGGCTTTCGAGATGGCGCCATAGCGCCATCTCAGGTCTTGGTGGCCCGTGATGGCCGCTTCGTGAATAATGTTGTTGCAGCAAAGCTGCTCATTTGTCTCTATCATCGTGGAGCGCGGTTAAAAAAAAAACATGCATTCCATTAATGCGGTTGCAAATATAAAGAAGGGTCAATGAATGTTACTTTATCATGATAGATGGTTGTCGTTTGTGTTCCTTTTCAAGGTCGTGATGAATTGGGATCTATTCGTAAATATGAGATGTCCCGATCTCAGGTGGTACAATGCCCTGTTGCGACCATGGCGGGTCTATCCTTTTGCTCAATATTTGCCCATCTCGAGCCACTGCTCATTGACATCCCACTCGTGGTCAAACCCATTGTCGCCTGTTGATCATTGAGCTTTAGCCGCAGCTGCCAAGGATAAAATTGTTGTTGGCTAGGTTCGTTATTCTGCCGCTTATATATACTTTGTGAGGTGAAATGGTTTATAGCGATCAGGCTTTGGGTTTGCTTTAGTTTTTTTTGTTTTACAAATTACTTTGGTGTTTCCACTTTTTGGTCTTTGTGTTTAATTTCGAGGTTAAGTGTTTTATAACGGGTCGGTTTGCATTTAGTTAAGGGTTTTAAATTTCTAAAATTATTTTTGCCGCTTTCCATTTTAAAGTTTCTATTAATTTAATGATGATGATGTTAACTCCTCTTTGATAGTCATTGCCCATTTAGTCTATGTAAAAAAGGGTGGGCCATCCGCTAATACGGGTCAAATTAGTTCTTATACCTTAGGTTTAAACATTTTTGTCAATCGTGTTTTATCAAATGTTATAACATGTGTGATGTTTGTTCGCCTCATGCTTTCAGTGACGCGCGGCAGGATAGGCTTGTCGAGCTCACATCCATACCAAGAACTCAGTATCTTGGTGGCTCAGAATGCCTGCTTTTTTAAAATACCGCCGCACCAATCGCCTTTTCTTTTGCCATTCATCCCGGCGAGATGCGGTTGTCGGAAATATGCACTTCATAATTGTGGGTTGCAAATACAAAGAGGCCCAATAAATGTTATCTTATCCCGATTGATAGTTGGCCTTTGTCTTTCTTTTTGAGGTTGTGATGAATTGGGGTTTGTTCTAGAATATGAGATGTCCCATAGCTCGGTGGTAACATAGAACTGCGACCATGGCGGGTATATCCTTTTTCCCTGAATATTCACCCATCTGAGCCACCATTCCAGTGACATAACTGCTTTGATGATGAAGGCCGCGCCTCTTGAACGCAGTGTTTCATTAGTTGCACTTGCCAAGAATAAAATATTCGGTTGAGGTGATAATGATGCCCGTATGCAATGGATATTTGCCTCACGTAATCGATGATGTCGGTATCTTGGCAAGGCGCTGGATTGCGACCATGGCCGCTTTTTGTTTCGATTTTACGCAAGGTGTTCGAACCTTAAGGTAAGATTATTCGCATGTCTTGTGAAGCTAGCCCGTAATCGCTGCGCCCATGTTGGGTATATTGTTTTGGTCGCAAGTATTTTCGGATCAAAATATCGCCAGATAATTTTCTAGAGGCACACCGATTGGATCTAAAAGGTAAACGATGTTGCCAAGTGAAGATGAATAGCCAACGATTCGGCCAGTCAAGCAAATAATCCTAGGGTCCCAGAAAATTAAAAACCCACGCTACTATTCATAAGAGGGCAAGATAAATGGATGGGTCCGCTATTCTAACCAAATGTGGATATCTGGCATGAATAAATACGGTAAATATGGGTATTGTGCGAATCTTTCGTTTAAAGATCTCGTCAATATTAGTGTCTCGGGCAGGCGGTTTGAGTCATACCATGGTCGTATTTTGTTTCGTGTTTTGAATGTGAAAATTTAAGCATTACGGATATTTGGTGAGCCATACACTCACATCAAATACATGTATCCATTAGCCCTTCTTATGAATAGTCTCTGTGTGGTTTTTTAAAAAGACCGCTCGCTTGGGTCAATCTTTTGTTTGCATCATCCGTCAAGACGGGCATCTTGGCAAGGTAGTTTGGAACCTGCAACCATGGCGGTATTTTGTTTTATGCTTAAATGTGGAAATCTGTGTTACAAATATTGGTCAAACATATGGCATGTTTGCATACCAACATGCTCCTATTTGGTCTTATGTAACACCATAAAAACTATCGCTCTTATACCAAAGACATGTAAATCTAATGTAGAGATTTTTATGTCGCAAATTTTGCAACAAACCATCCTTGCAATCTTATGACTTTACCGCTATCTTCTATGAATATGACTTGCTAGCACCGCTTAATGTGCTGTGAACTATGTGTAGGACAAGTTGTATGTGTGAACTGCTTGCATCATTTGGTGTGTAGATTCCTTGCATCGTTTGCCATGTGAATGTAGAAACACCTTAACTATGTATGTACGTCTACATCCATGCTTCATAGAACACACCACGTTTGTATTCCTTTTTCTGAGGTTATGATGAATTAGGATTTCTTTGGCAAACATGAGATGGCCCAGATTTGGGTGGCAAAGATTCAACTGCTAAAACCATGGCGGGTCTATCCTCTTGCCTCAAGATTTTCCCATCTCGAGCCACCGCCCAACGACATGTCCAATTTTGTCTTGAAACTAGTTGTGGCTCTTCAATGTTAAACTTAACATCTTGCATGTGCGAAAAAAAGAAGGCATCAGATGCAATTGAAACCTCCGTCAAAATCGCTTATATGGTACTAACGCCTTCTTTCCATCTGCTACCTTATTACATATGCTCTTTTTTTTGTTCTTGCCGCAATGCAGCTACTAAAATAAGAATATGTGTCTCATTACAAGGTTTTCATATATTGTTGGTCAAGGCAATGGAAAAGATGTGCAACAAGATTCTTTTTAAAATGGTGTAACTTTTGTCTGCCTTTACACCAAGTTTATAGCAAAAGCAAGAGCGCCAAAAAGGTTTGAAATTTAAGATGCTTATACAACTATGTATTATACTTTCTTTTCATATCATCGTACACACCACGCTTTTATTCCTTTTCTCGTGCTATGATGAATTGGGATTTCTTTGCAAACATGAGATGACCCGATCTCAAGGTGGCAAAGATTCAACTCGCTGCGACCATGGCGAGTCTATCCTCTTTGCCTGAAGATTTGCCCATCTGAGCCACCTGCCCAACGACATGTACAATTTTGTCTTGAAACTCGGCGTGGCCTCTTCAGTGTTAAACTTAAGTGCTTGCATGTGCGGAGAAAAAGAAGAGACTGTATGCAATTGAGTGCTCCCCTTACAGAATCTGCTTATAGTGGTACTAGCGTCTTCTTTCCATCTGTTACCTCATTACATATGCTCTCTCTCTTTTTCTTTTCTTTTTTTTTGTTGCATTTGCAGTTACTAAAATAAGAATACGTGTGTGATTACAGGGTTTTCATATTTTGTTGGCTGAAGACAATGGAAAGGATGCAAGACATTCTTTTTAAATGGTGTCACTTTTCTCCGCTTTTATACCAAGTTTATACTAGGTGTAAGAGTGCCGAGAAAAGGTTTGCAATTTAAGATGCTTATACAACTATGTATTATACTTTGTTTTTTGTTTATCAGCGGTTACTGATGCAATCATTTCTATTTCACCATGTCTACTAATCAAAGCTTATTGTAAGAGGTCGCAAATTGCACCACCAAGATAGCCAACTACTTATGGAACAAAGTCATAAACTTCCAAGATCAATCAAACGTTGCATGGTAGAACATCAACATGCCAAGACAACAACGCACAATAAATATCAAATGCGTGTATGTTTAACCAATATTAATATGTCGCCATAAAACTTAAATTAATCAACCAGTAAAAACTATGAAAAAAATGGGTGTTCAAAGATCCAAAAGCGTAAATATTAGCAAGTGTTGATCAGGATGCCCAAACACCCACACCCACACCCATCTGGAATATTGTTTGCACCCAAAATAGATTTCAAAACACCGAAAATGACACATCAATACACCATCCCTTAAGCTCCTCAATGAATGACGAAGCTCTGTGTTCGGCTCTCGCTTCTTCGTGACATTCACCGTAAAACCTCTACTTCATTCAAATCCTCGCTTGCACTTGGTGAGCTCCAAGATACTCGACACAAGAATCAAATGTATACAAAATCTCCAACTCTCAAATCACGTAGTCTCTCGCAGCCACACGAGCCCTAATTTCTTGAACTTTTTTCATCAATTCTCCTTCATCTGCCATGCTCACAACTACCTCTCTCTGAAATTGAACAACCATCATATCCCTTACAAGGTTAGACCCAAAGAACTGCAAAGAAGCTCATCACAAAAGGCATTGGTGTATTCATCATTTCTTTTTTCTTGGTTTTTTCCCTTTTTTATGCTCTCAAATAGATTCTCTTTGCTATATGTGTGTTTTAAAGGACAACTTTGCTTTAAACTGTCATTGCTATAGTGTGAAGGTGTATCAATTATAAAGGTCTTTGATTTGACTGCATTAGGCAGCCTTTCACATGCTCATTACTGTTTTCAAATGACTTTTCATAAAACACAGGTCTGCTTTTATTTTTTTTATTTTTTTTAAAAAGAGGAAACCATCAAATAAGATTTAAAAAAAAATTGATTCATATATCTGGGGAAAAAGAAAAATTATATATATATATATATATATATATATATATATATATATATATATATATATATATATATATATATATATATATATATATATATATATATATATATATATATATATATATATATATATATATATATATATATATTTGGGAAGGGTAGGTGCTCGAAACTAGAAACATGATGCTAACAAAATTTAACCATTGTACATGCAGAATGAAAGCTAACATATCTTAAATGCGTGTCAACAGAACTGTCGCAAACCATTTTTTTACTTACAATCCAGCTTTGTTGATTGAATGGCATGTCAAACATAGGGTCATTTGTGAGATTTATAGATCATCCTAAATATGACATGTCATTCAATCGACAAACCTGAATTGCAACTGAAAAAACAATATGAAACAAGCTGCTTGGACTTGCATGCATGGAAACCCTGAAAACAGGTATGTTCTGACAATGAATAAAAATGTCACCCTCATACATACCATTACCCTGTAATTTACAAAAGTAACGATGCTTTGTTGTTCATGAGGGTGCAGTTGTTTTCCCATCACATGTTAACTTTTTTTCGTTATTGTTTTTACTGATTGTGTCCTCCTTTTTTTTAGATTCATAAACACACTTTCCATCGTGCTATGAATGTGAATGAATGTTCACCAACCAACGGCACTCGCATTGGTTCTAAAGCTGAGGTTGCTGAGATTTTTTAGTTGCCTGAGGATGCTCACGCCTGGAAGGCTATTGCACATAGGCTGCCTTATCACATAGCAAGATCTTTTAATGTTGCGGTGAGTAATTTATCTTCAAAATTTGATCATGCTACTGACCATGGTCGATAAGCGCATTGTCATGATTCTTTTCAGTGTCTACTTATGACCAACAGCCGCCACATTTTGACATGCATTTTTTCCCACCCAACCTTTATTTAAAGGATTCACCAGTTTTTTAATTTTAAAAAATGTCCAGTACTTTAAGAAATAAATTACGATACACATCCACAGTTTCAGAATTCTTTTGTTAATTGATAACACATATTGATATTAAATTTGATCACCAAAACAGTCCTTGCTAATAATAGTTTATCCTCACCTTATTGTCGCTAACCTTCTCGTGATACATAATTTACAAAGACATATAAGTCTTGCAATGATAAAAAAACATAAACAATTTATAGTAAAAATATTCAAAGGTTCTATAAAAGGAACTTGCACTTGCCTCTACACATTATCCAAATAAAACACAATCGACTCACCATATCATTGCTTTTCCACCACATAAGAAAACACACATCCGCAAAATTGCTAGACCACAAACAAACGAACTTTTATTCATATTCGACATAAGTTACAACCATACCACCAAAGATTAACAACACCGTTAATCTAAGACATAACACCATACCATTAAACATAAAGACCATGAAACAGCCATCACAAACACACGTAGAATGCTACCCTAATCATGCAACTCCATTGTAAACACATGGCGCCTTTTCTCGACAAGGCCCCTAGCCGATCAAGGACCGAATCAAAGCAAGAAGAATCGATGGTCCTCGCCCTGCCTCCTACAAGCATTCAACAACACACCGCAAAGATCATCATCACCACTCAACCAGCGTCCCTCCTCCAACAATTCAGCCCCATCCAGTCGGCGGCGGACATCATCACATTTCTCCAAAGCATGATGACCCCCTCATTTTCACCTTGCTCCTGTAAAAACAGGAACTTAAAGGCATTGTGAACCTCATTGGAGCCAAAATCTTCCACCACTAACAGAACCTATATAATAAGCTAAAGAATATATGTGAAAGAACAATATATCAAGATAATTAACCTCGTAACCATTTCTTGCTGGCACATGATAATTTGTTATAATACCATCTATAAAGAGATTTAGAAACGTGATATTATACAACAGAAGAAAATGATGATTTAAAAAAGAATTTAAGTTGCGCAAGTTGAGTTTATAATACATTAATACAATAAAACCATGTAGACACCACAGGTACACAACTGAAGACTTAAGATCATAACAAATAAATAATTAATCGAATTAAAACGTAACATACCTCTTGCGAATGTCGATCTCTTGAACAAAACATAAGAAGTGGTTTAAAGAGTTGTCCTCACTGCTTTTACAACTCAAACCAATTAGGTGTAAGAATAGTGTCTTACTACCACGCTTTGTACACACTAATTAACCAACTAATCAAGAGATTGCTAGATCTAACACAAGTCCTTGTTTTATGAAAAACAAAACCAAAACACCCCTTGGAGGAGGGTTCACGAACAAGAGCAAGAGAGGAAGAGGAGAGATCTAGGGTTAATTCAATGCACAAAGTAATGAGAAACCTTAAACCCTAGCCTCAGATATATAGTGAAAACAAATCTTGGGAACAAGTTAGGGTTTGGCTTGAGAAGCCCCTCTATGGCCGGCCATGTGAAGCCCCAAAGGATTCCTATATCTTTTCCATTTTAAGATTTTACACTACAAGTCCTTTCTTTACGCTAACTGTCGTTAGTTATTTTCCGTTAAATAATTAACAATCGTTAGACGGACTTTATGTGCAATAATTAATCGTAAACATTAACATTAATTATTTAACTTTAATTCTCATTCGCTAATGTGTGCAATCCCATGGTTACGAGTTCAATCCGGACATTTACATATTTATAAATGTATACATTTCCAACACTCCCACTGATATGTTTACAAAACGTGAAATGACATTGTTAGCTCTAGCAACACGCCAATGCCCTCGGTACAACTCGTGTATGATTTTCTCGAGAAAACCAAGTTTTGATGATTCATCATCATATTCATCCTTTGTTTCTAACACCATGTTAATAAGAATATGGATCTCACTCATTTCTTAATTAACTATTCGTTTTCGCTTATGTGATTGATCAAGATTACCAATTCTTCCAACATATTCCGAAGACCTTGGGCATGGCCATGCAAACATCTTAACAATCCTACGAGGGCCCAAGAAGATTATACTTCAAAGTAAATTTGAAGGAAACAACTCGCTTTGACTACAACCAGATTCATAGATTTCGCAACAAGTCCGAAAACAACCCTTATAACTACCAGCCACGATAGCGTTAGATTGCTTCACAAAATGCACTACATCCATGACATATCTCTCGTATCTCAAGTCGTAGGATAAATATTCATGATATACTTAATGACAAAGATCCATAAAGTATCATCATGTGAGCGGGATAAGTCCTATACTCAATTCATTGAATATCATCTAAAATTAGTCATGTTACGCATCAATATACTTTCAAGTATATT